>CM033273.1:36027621-37227621 GCA_019343175.1 Oedothorax gibbosus
TATTTGAAATCTGTTTCAACTTAAAAACAAAATTATGGCTATTTTCTAAAATTTTTTGTTAAATATGCAATGAGTAAAAATCAAACCAAAAAATGTGATTTCATCTGATAAATTATTATGGTTACGTTTATTTTTTGCTTATTTGAAAAAATTATCATACTTTATCTGTAAATGTTTAAACTTTTTTGGAATCCCAAGCTTAGAACTTTTAAATAAACTGAAAAAAAACCCAGTTAAATCTTCAATTGTAGAAATGTAATAAAATCGACCGTTAATACCTTTTACTCTAGTAATAAGCATAAAAAATATCCTATCGTATGGTTTCATAAAAAAAACATAATAGCAAAATTACCTATGGAAACTGAAAAATAAAACTATTTTCAATTTTGACCTGCAGAGCTTGAACACAAAGCTTAACAAATATATAAACAGCCAAAACTATTGGAGGTACAGCTATCAAATTTTAGTAGCTTATTCCTTTTGTACTGAAGGCGTTATTTAAGAAGCGATTTTTTCGAAATTCGCCATTAAATGGTGAGGGGGAAAAGGGGGTTTATACATATTCTTTTATCTCTCAAAGTATCATATAGTTCTTGCTTTGAAATGTAACGGACACGAATACCTAAAATGTAATTTCATTATTTTTCAAAATTCGCTACCCGAGGGGGGAAAAGGTGTTGAGGTCTTCCTAATAGCATTATGTATTGTTGAAAGAGATGACCACCTGTCAATTTTCATTTTCAATTTGGCAGAAATTTCTGCGCTAGCTAAAATTTGATTATAATCACTTGAGAGCACGTAGGTTTAATTTATAAGATTTAATTTGCAATAATTGAAAGTTGGAGGCTTATAGTGAAAATCTGTGTAATATTTTATACGCTGTGGTTCATTAGAGGAGGCATACAATAAGTAGAACATGCATGTAGAAATTATTTATGTAGATTGTTAGATTTCCATTAATTTATTTTAATATTTTTTCTAGTTATTTTAATAACATACCAGTACATCAGTTCGTGGTAGTTTAGTCCAAGTTTTACATCAGTTCTTAAATAAATATTCTAAAAAAATATATACTTGTTTATTCTAAAATAAGCATCGTGAAACGATTAAATTTTTTTGGAATCTCAAACTTTAGAACTTTATGAAATGAACTGAAAAAAACCAGTTAAATCCTTAATTGTACAAATGTAATAAAATAGACCGTTAATACTTTTTACTCTAGTAATAATCATAAAAAATAAAAAATAAAAACGTCAACAAGTAGTTTTGAAATGCAAAATGCAATAATATATGTAATTTATTATTTTAATTCACAAAATTTAAAGTTGATTTTAACTGCACTTCAAGTCGACACTTACTTATAATTGACAAACAATTTTATTAACATGTAATAAAAAAATAAATGAATTAACAATGGCAAAACAAGCTTTAATGCTTTCTATCAAGTCATTTGGTTCTTCAATGCGATCTTTAAAAAAATTTCCAAAAATTAACGTTAACTTAATAAAATAATTTTTATGAACTGTATAACATTTTTATACAATGAAAGATTTTTTAAAATTCTAATTTTGGTTTGCAATGAACTTATACACTGTTAAAAATTTCGGCGCAAGATTGCACCGGAATCCTGGAACTTTCTAGCTGCCACCACTATTTGGAGCGTTAATTCACCACTTTTGCGGTGTATCAAAGCTATGGCTTCACCACAAAATTGATACATTCACGCTCCAAATTACGAGACGTACATTGGTTGAGTAAAAGCTATGTATGTTGTTGATAGAAACATTCGGAAAGAAGCGTTACTAAAATAACACCAATCACTCCAGTTACGCTAAGCACAACCGGAATGATATCAACTGCAAGTGGCATTTATGGCATATCGAGTCTCGATCCGTCGATGTCCTTTCGCCGGGGCCACGTTTTTCCCCCCTCTCTCGCCATCTTTGCCAGGGGGCGAGCATTGAGTAAAGCTTCACTGCGCGGCGCTGGCAGAGCTTGGCGCAGTTTCCCCGATTCCTCACATTGCAGCTGCGCGGAACTGCTCTCGCGCATCACCCCCCCCCCCCCCAAGAATAAACAAACCGGTATAACATAACATACATAAAAAAATTGGTAAAGAGAGAAAGGGTCAAAAGACACACACTGTAAAATAAGTGGGTACAGCCCTCCCGTATCCATCATTATATTTCAACTGTTGCAAAAAAAGGTCGAGGGGAGGAGGCGGGTGTGCGTGCGATAACGGTGAAGATGATGGTGTGGGGAAAAAAATCGATACCCGATCTTGTGTCGTGTCGTCGCGTAGTAAGGAAGAAGACGGAATAAAACAGAGAGAGAGAGAGAGAGAGAGAATCGGGAGCATCGTGATGACGGTAGACGGGGTTTTATCTTTGAAGTGACCTTGCTCCCTCTCATCCCGTTTGCTCTTCCTCATCCCCCGGATGCACGTGTTGGAGGGAGGGAGCGAGCATTGATCCGTCCCCCTTTGCACCTCCTCCGGAGAGAGAGTTTTTACGAGACATGCGATGGGGGGCCACTGCACCACACGCCACTGGGACTAATCGCAAAAGGTAAGCAGTGACTTTTAATTACTCATTGTCTGAGATGATCGGAACATCTGGTTTGTGATCCCCTCAAGACCTTGCAGCAAATTGGGGAAGAAAATCTACGTATCCGTCCAGGGACTGTTAGTTTTTCTAAAAACATTCACAATTAAAATATTATAAAAGTAATAGTTTGATTACACTTTAAACTTAAAGATTAAAGAGGTATTTTAAAATAATTCTTCATAGAAAAATCATTGCAAAATTATTATTTTTATAAAAAAAAAGTGTATTATCAAAGTTAAATATGATAAAGTTAAAAAAAACTTATCATTTTGTCGATTTGTTAATTCTATTTCGAAGTTAATACTATATAAACTGTTTAAAGTACAAGGTAGTTTTAAATTTTTAACTTTACCAAATTAAACCAATAAAACTTGATAAATTGAATTGAATTGAAGATTTCTTAAATTCAACTCAATATATGTAAAAATGCCTTTAGTACAAGGAGGTTATAGAGATTTGTTCTTCTGAAAATCAAAATATATTTCATTTGGATGATTTATATTCTTAAAATTTCTAAATATTTTAAACAAAAGTATATTTAATTTAGTATTATCAAATGCGTTACAGACTAAGTTATTTTGAAATTCACTTTTAAGTTTAATGAAAATAATTTATTGCATTTTGGTAAATACACAATTTTTCGTGAGACATTCATTTGTTAAGTTCTTCTTCGTACAGTAAAACTCTCAAAGCTATTTAGAAAAGGACTTTATTTCATAAATGCTTAACTTTCTCGGTGGCTTTTACACACGTTTTATAATTTAATGACTTGAATTTTGATTTTGGAGAATATGTTTCTAATGTCATTTCCCAAACCTGGTTTAAAAAATGGGATTTGCAGATATATAATTTTAAACTGAAGCTCTTTATTATTCAAATGAGGTAGATAACATGGTTTAAAAGTTAATTTATAAATATAATGAAAATATTGTATTACTTTGTATTTTTATGTGCATAAGAGAGAAAATAATAATTAAGTACTACTCTGCTTACAACTTCTGCTAAACATGTTTTTTTGGTGGTAAGAAGAGGGTGTTTTCAAATTCAACTCTATTTAAAAAAAAATCATAAAATATATTTTAGTATTAAAAATCTTTTGTAACTGCAAAATTTATGAACTTGCTCTTAAAAATTTTTGCGCAATTTGAAGAATTTTCGCTCTTGAATATTTCGGTTATTCACTTTTTAGTATCAGTTTTTCAATAAAAAGAAACGTAGATGGTATTTTTGAAGATAATCATTGTATTTCAATCATTTGTAGAATGTGCAGTAGAGTTTCATTTTTTGCTTTACAATTCATATTTAAAAAATAATTTTCACCTCTAACTTTAATGTTACCTTAAATTGAAACATATGACATAGTTTTGAATTAAAATTTAAACGAATTTAATGAATTGTGAGAAACTAATATTTTTTTTATTTAGTTTTTTAATTAAAAACAGCCAAATATTTTTTTAACGTGAATTTTTTTTTTTTTTTTTTTTTTTTTGGGGGGGGGGGGGGTAATCAAAACCAAGTTTTTGAAAATAAACTATTTGTGTTATCTTAAAATTTTTCTATGCTTACATAAGTGTTGCCCGTTTACTTAAGAGATACTAGGAGTATTGCTTATAAAGGTATTAGTAGCATTGCACAAACAACCCAGAAAAACAACTAACATCAGAATTTTTTCTGTCTTGATGCACTATAAAATAAATAGCTTAAATGTTTAATGTAAACTAATAAAGTAAAAAGTTTAGGGGCTTGTGCGTTTATAATGTAAAGGATAGATTATAAACATTATAAAATAACATATACATTATAAAATAAATAGCTTAAATGTTTAATGTAAACTAATAAAGTAAAAAGTTTAGGGGCTTGTGCGTTTATAATGTAAAGGATAGAAAATAAACTATATATGTTACACTTAGGTTCTGAAATATTTAAACTATATTAATCTTTTAAACGTTTTGTTTTTTGTGCGGATAAGAAAAGACTTATATGCACATTATATTAAAGTTTATTTTTGAAGCTATAAACTTTACCCATCGTTGTTAGAGACTCGTTGAAGGACCAATCTTTTTTGCCTTGACACGTTTTTTGGGTAGTTCAGTCAGTGTCAGTCTTATTAGGATGTATAGTTTTACCACGGTCAAGGGACGTCTCATCATCCCAAAGAAAAAGTAGGTTCCGCATGAGAAAGCATAAACTACAAGGTAAAAGAAAAACTTTTTTTAAAAGATCAGATCACATATATTTATTGTATTTCATTAAAGAATTTTATGATTACTATTGCTCTCAGAAAAACTCTTTTTAAACATTGGATAAGACTTTAAAAGCAAATCTAATCGGTGAATCCTTATATGCATAAAATTAATTTAACAAAAAGTATTTTGAGAATGAGATTTCGTTCACTCTAACTATTTACACAATTTGTTCATTCAGAAAACCGTATTCGATTTCTATCCTAAAACAATTTTCTAGTTTATATTGGTGTTGATATGACCTCTACCAAAAACCTAAAACAGATAATCATATTTATGTCATTTTTAAAGATGTACAAGTATAAGAAAAAGCATTTTGTATCGTAACACTCTGAAGACAAATATAGTCTGTGGTATATAGTATTAAAATAAAATTTTGCACGAAATGTCCAAAAATAAACTAATTTCTGCAGGTGCACATTTAATCATATTTTGACAATTTCTTATTATAGAAACTTTGCCGATGTTCTTCTCTGCCGATTATAACTGGTTACTGTCAGTCTCAACAGCCTGTCTTAACAGTCAACCCAGACAGGAGCGTAGCTAGAATTTTTTTCGGGGTCTATCAAACTTTTGACTAGAAAACATTTATTATTAAATAGATTAGATATTCCCCCTCAGCCCTATGCTGGGGCTGAACCTAGTAAAAAAAACAATACAATAAAACAGTGTCCTTTATTTTCCTGCCTATGATTATTCTGTAGCACTTTTCCTTAAACTTTAGTTGTTTCATTCAGACTTCTAAAATATGCTTATCCATAACCACCAATTTCTCATTAGATAATATTACTTAACCTTTGTAATAAATTTTGTTAGTGAATGCATCAATTTTATCCCTTACCTTTAACATAATAGGATGGATATGGGTGAAAAGGTTAAATATTAAATGTGGTTTACGTTCGTTACAGAAAAATCTGCTGCTTCTTGTTTAAAAAATGAGCATCAACAGTACTTTCTAATTTAAATTATGCAATAAAATTTTAAGCATTTACACAATAAGGAAACATTCATTCTGTTATTTTTTTATATAAAACTATGTGATGAACAAAAAACATTCAAATATAAAGTTTTTTAACTAACAAACTCGATTAACTATACTTTCTCATCCAACGAACTAACATGGAACTAGTACGATGATGTTCGTCTCTTTCACATCAACCAGTACCAACTGCCTTCGGGAAGAGATTGCAGTGGTGCATCAGAGTTTATACCACTGGTTTATACCAGGCCAACACTCCTTATCTCTTGGCTTCTATGGGTGCAGAAGATAAAAAAAAAAGACGGTTATTTTTATTTTTCGCACCCTTTTCTCTTAATGCACTGTCGATGCTCCTGATTGCTTGGTTGTCGGCTACCATTGAGATGTTTTTGTGGAAGGCTTAGGAAAGGTTTTAGGGTTGTTGTGGTCTTCCTATACGCCTTTTGAGCACATTTAGGGCTGAATAAAAAAAAACTTTTGTAACTTTGGCTGGATATTTTTTGATAACTTTACTATGTTTGGAAATGAAATGGGCGAAGCAGTTTCGTATTTGACGATAAAATTAATTCTAAGCGATAATGTAAAAATAACTTTTTTTTTGCGATTGATAAATAAAAGTTAATAGTTTGAGAGATTTTAATTTTTTACGAACTATTTATGATTGTTTTCAACAATTAAACATTTAATTGTTTTTACTTTCAATTATCTAATATGAAAGATAAGGTAATGAAAGTATTGCAATCGTTGCGATAAAAAAATGTATTCGAAATGGAGAATTTTGTTTTCTACACGTTTTGGAGGAAGCTGATTATGAAAAAGTTGTTTTTGTACATTGGTCCATCTTTATCCCATTTTGTCGGTCTAAAACCACTGTAAAATGCGAACTAAAAGTGCTATAGACTTCAAATATAGTATATGAATTTCTAGAATGCCATAACAAGGCTTTCAAGAAAATCGAGCATGCGCAAAGTGTTCAAATCCACTGTTACAATTTAATTGATTTGTATAGTATACTGATGGTAAATTTTTGTTTTATATAGTTTACATAATCTTTGTTTTAGTATGATATAAAAACAAAAATGTGAAAAATAAAACTTAAATATAAAATATTTTTTTAAAATTTATAATTTTTTTTGCATGTGTGCATAAAAATTCATTTTGTTAAAAGAACTATAAGGTTTTAAAGTTAATAAAACTAATATAAAAAAAACTATTGAACTTCACCACGAACAAAAATTATTAACACCTTTTTTTAAAAAAAATTAATGTATCTAAAATTATACCCTCCTGAGTATCAAACCAAAACAGCAATAGTTGGTTTTCTTGACCACGTATTAGAGATCACTAATCTAAAACTAGTTTTTGAAAAAATGTCAATTGTAACATTGTCAAAGTACTAATATAGCAAAAAGTGGAGAAAGAAGAAAATGGGACCTGTTATGTATACGGTCCAATAGATTGAGGTGATCTGAACAGCAACCATTTTCTGCATCGCTGTCTCCCGAAGAAAAGCATAGTATCTGGTTTATTCTATTGATATGATTTTCTTCCACGAGCTTATATGCAGATTCGAAATTTAAGTTCATATTGGACGATTAAATGTGTTGGGCAATCATAATCTTATACTATATAAATATTTTGAATGGAGTGGTTTTGTGCGAGTAGATTCTGGGATGCAAAATATAGCTGTGTCATATTTCGTTATTTCCTCGTAGTGTTAACTTCATATAATTTTTTTATTAAAGTTTAAAATACCATTATATTTCAATTTAATTATTTTAATAAATTTGAGTTTAAATTTATTTAAATAAAGCACCAATAAAAGTTTGATAATCAAAATAACTCATTTTACAGATAAAAGTTTATTCTATGATGTTATCATAGAACTATTTTATGCAAAATGTTTATTGAAAACCAAGAAATCAATAAATACAAGCCTAATAAGTTATAAATACATAACACTACGATCGGGAATTTTATTGAATAATATGAGTATTTTAATCTAATTAAATATAGTAAGTATATACCAAAACGAGAACGAGGATTAAACTCAAACCAAGAAAAGAATGGTTTCTGTCTGTCATATAGAATTCTGAGTTTGGACTGGAACATTTTCCTACCTGGAACGGAGAAATGAAAGTGCTCCGAATTCGATAAGCGAAAAACCTTTTCCACAGAAAATGAGACGAAGGTGGAGCGGGAGTTTTCATTCTTTCGTTTTGGTAGAGAAAACACATGCTTAGAACAGAAATGCGTTTTCTGCTGGACCAATCTCTAAAGCATATGAAGGAAGCATTAGGACATTCTTTGCATTAAGAGCGTGGAATATTTGCGTCGGATCTGTGGAATAAATATATTTTGGGTTGGTTGGGGTAAGGTCTAGACAAAATCCAACGCTTCTATTTATTTAAGAATATGAATGGTTGAAAAGTTTTGTTTGAAATTGTTTTCAGATAGATCCAATTGTGTGGAAAGAAGGTTAGTTTCACATAGATTTTAATGAAATGCAAATTGAAATGTTAATAATAATATATAATAACTGGGGATAATCATGAGGCACTTATTTTAATTTTAGTTGGATAAAGTACTCCTGATTTTCAAACATAACAAACAGCATTTTAATCATCACATTACAGTGTTTTAAATTTTTAAACCCCTTAATGCCTTAGAAAAAGTTATGTTTGTAAAAGTCGTTCCAGTAGAAAAATTAAGTGTTGCTAGTAAAATTTTTTCCTTATTTTCAAGACTTAAATGACAAAGCTTTTTCTTATAAAGCTACATTTTTTTCTCAAATTTTTCTATGGTATTAAGAGAGTACCAATTTGAGTAAAGCAATTTTACATAATTTTTCTTTTAACTGCAAATAAATTAAGCAGGCTATAAATGATATTAATTTAATTTGAGAAAGGAAATTACTGAAAATAGTTGATTCTGGCCCTTAAAAGTTTTAATTACAATTAGTCTGTAAATCTTGTGTATAGACGGTTCTAGGTGACAGTTACTGTTTCAAACCTACTTGTTTTACGATAAGAATTTCTGTAATTACTTAAGTAATAGGAAAGTAGTTTTTTTTAGTTCTTTTATAACTTCTTGTTCATTTTACAATAGTCATTGATACTTATTTATTTTGTACAATTAAAGAAATATGAATTAAATCATTAGATAAGAGGACGGAAAAAAATCGCGTGAGGGCACAGGAATAAATTAAGTGAAATTTAGTTGCATTTTAAGACAAAAAGAATTGTTATTGCTTTAAAATTACTAATAACTAGTTTTTCAGTTCACGTTTGCTCATGTGATTAAATAGACGATCGTTTTTGCGAAAAACGTGAAATTTGTTCTTCTAACTAAGTTGACAAAAAATGGATGTTTAAATCTAACCTTATATCCTCATATGAGGGTTTTCCTTTTGCTTTAAACACTTTTTTACAACTTAAATACTGAATCGAAAAATTTCAACTGGTCATTTTTACAATTTTAAAATTTGCTTTTAATGTTACCTGAAGATACAATAAAATAGTATCTTTTTAGATATATGTTGAAAATACTATCTGTTCACAAGGCTTGCATAGTGTAAAGAGTTCTTCAGATTTCAGACAAAATTGCTTGTATCAGATAACAAATAGAATTTCGAATTTTGTGTATCATTAACACAATCTTCTCAAATTTATATGCAATGCAACTAAAATGGCTAGTATCCATATATATGTATTCCGTTGAAAAGTTATCTCTAAGAATTATAAGATCATCTTATTCAAGATCAGCCTATAAATTTACATTAACATATTTTATATTAAAAAAATATAACAGCATTTTTAAATTATAAAAATTGATATCAGAGACAGTTCTACAAGGCGATAATATAATCATTTGAATAAAAGTACTGCAGGGTTGATCATTAGATCCAGAGTAAGCACTTTCAATGGTCCCATTACGCCGAACAAATTCAATGTTTAACACCCGCACAAGATCATTAAATAACACAACCGGACCATTAGTACTGACGCGATTGCTGGGCATTGTCGCTAATGAATTGCGATTACCATTGAAACTGGGACTACGACAAGCAATTCATTTTTTCGGAAATAAGGTAAAATGTAAAGTACATTCTACATTAATTTGGCGTATTTAAATTATTTATTGCATTTATTTAGTTAATGCGGTTATATTTAAGTTGTATATTTGCCAGAATTAATAAGTTGACAAAAAATAAGTTAAACTCTGTATGTTTTTTAAATGGTTTTTAAACATAGGAGAACATATCTTTAAGAAGTATGGTCATTACCATACATCTAATGAATAAGTTTGGAAATTGAAACCTCTACTGAAGTATGAAAATCCTCATAACTGCCATATAAAACAAATTTGAAGGAAAAATACCATCTTTTTATTATTTAATAAAATGTTAGTTTTAATTACTCTAATCTAAACTATTGTTTAAAGAGCAGCATAATTTGTAAATTTTATAAATTAATTATTCAATAGCCGGATGCTATTTTCTTCCTAAATTTATTTCATTTTTCTGTTACGACGATTCTCATACCTGGGGTGAAAAAAGGCTTACATGGCAAAGCAATACTGTCGCAGAGGTTTTTCAGACTAAGAAGCAGAGGCAATTTCAAAACTAATGCATTAGCTCTGCGGACTGACCAACGACCGAAAATCCCTATACACTGTTATAAAAACTTCTAATTGTTAGCATAATTGTCCATTTCGTGAGCTACATTTTTTTATTAATGTATTACATAAAATGTTCTAGTTTATGAAATAGATATGCATCACGTTCATAGTCTCCAAGTCAAGAGAAAGCAATCTAAAAATCGTCTTCTGATTACATCTATGACTTTATGAGAAAAAATACGAGGCAAAATACAAGATAAAAAAAATTTAAAAAGGGGGAAAACGTTGTGAAATTGTACTTCACAAAAAAATATCGTTTAATGGCGAATGAGCCTGATTGACTGCCGGTCTTCAAACCAAAGGGCCTCTGTGTTAATCCAATGGAAAAAAATAAAACTACTTTTGAGCCACATCGGCACATCAGCACACATTTTCGGCTGTATTGATTATTTTTACAAACAGTTTTTTCAATGATAAATGTAGCTAACATACAGGTCTCTATAATCCTACTTTTTGAAATTCATTCAAATATTTTTTGTAAAATTATTTATTGAAAATTTTAAAAAAAGTATTCGAAAGTATTTCAAAAGGTGGGATTATAGAGATTTCAGCTACATTTATCATATAATAAAGCCGTTTGTAAATATATACAAGATACAGACGGAGAAATGTGGCTTAGAAAATATTTTTCTTCTTTGGATTAACACAGAGACACTTTGGTTTGGAGATCCGTGATCATTCGAACTCATTCGCTTTTAAGAGCCGAATTCCATCTCATTAAATTTGTCTAAAAATTTTCTTCCAACTTAAATCTATCTGTAACTGTTTGTAAAAAGTCTTAAATGAGTCTAGTGAGGATAAAATAATCACAAGTTACTGTTATTTCTGGGGATACAAATGTGTCATTAACGCAATGTTACTCACAAATTTACCCCTCTGATATCCGAAATTATGGATTTTTGACTTCCTGATAGACTTCATATAACTTTACTTAACAACAATACGAATTAAATTATATTTTGCAAAACTTCAATGAAGATGCGCATTTTTGCTGTCATATCTGGCACAGACCATCTTTTGAAAGTTTTTCAATCATTCATAGGGAAAGCATCACTTCTCGTCTATTCTATTTCTTCTTTTCGCTTCTCCTCGAGATATGTGCAGGCATTTTGTTCGTGTTTCGTGGACGGAATTCGTTTCCTTGAGATTAAATATGAAACGCTTTAGAGAGAGAGAGAGAGAGAGAGAGAGAAAGAAAGAAAAAGAGGATGGGATTCTTCTCTTTTCGAAATCGTCTGCAATGCGTCGTATGTGTGAGATTTTATCACAGAAGTAGAGCAGAAGAAAAATATTTGATGAAAAATTCGATATCAACTTTATAGATTGTAAGCTACTGTGCGTCAAATGAGTTGCTATAAACTGAATGGGTTTTGATTTTTATCTTTTCTTTTGGTGTAAGAACTGAAATTTCATTTGCTAAGTGCAATAACTTATACTTGAAGTCAGTGGTTCATTCTCATTTAACCATGCACTATCTTAGAAGCTTTTATGCTGAATTCTTACAAATGTTTTTCAAGCTTTGTTTTCAAATGTGAGATACAATTTACGAAATCCATAACATTTCTCCGTAGAACTATCCTTTAACAATTCCTTCTTTGAGGTAATTAGTAATGAGTAATTGCTCATAAGAGATAGTTTAAAAGCATATGTTTTGAATTTTTACCTTTTATATTTTAGTAATTTTAGCGTGTTTTTTTTTTTACAAAATTATGATGTTATTACCTGGTGATATAATAAATTTAGTTATTGTGCTTACCATATAATAGTTTTGCTAATGTAAATATGTGTAGATTTAAACTTAATCATTTGTCTCTTTTTGAAAGTAAAAAGATGCGTCTTTTCTATTATAAAAAAGTCTACTTAAAATTCATAGACAAAATAGTTGTAATAGTAAACTACAGAAAAATAAAATTACATCACTCAAACTATAAGAAAACTGCATTAATTTACACAAATGTTTCATAAACACTGTTAAATTTAGTCGAACAAAGATATAGACAAACACAGATAACATTTCTTTATGTAATTTATATTACTATTTGTCTCTTTCGTGATATACAATATTAATGCAGTGTAGTTCTTATCTCCTTCAACTTTTCTTAAAAGTGAACAGAAAATACCGTTAAACTTCCCAATTTTTGGACATGTTCCATATAAAAAGAGAGTAATGATTTCGAAATTCAGTGCAAATACGAAAACTTTTTTAAGATACGGTTTTGTTTAAACACAAAAAAGATCGTTTTAACAAAAAAAAAGAGGTCGCAATATATTAAAGAAACTGAGGGTCAACTCATATGGTTTTTATTTAAAATGAATTTTATAGAATTTGCATTTTCAATGAAATAAAGAAACCTAGCCAAACTAAACACTATATTTATCGTAGCCATTTTAAGAAACAATTATTCTTTTTCGAAGACATTTTCAAAGTTTTATTGTCATTACACATTTTACTAAATGAATTTGTAAATATACTTGTAAATGAACAACAAAAATATTCATTTTAAGTAGTAATTAAATACCAATTTTCTTTTCGAAACATCAATAAATCATAAGTACAAAGAGAACATTTAAATTATTGATGCTGTCAATAGGATAATTTTTTACCCCTAACTGTAACTTGTCTATTTTTTTTCTTCTGTTAAGGCCACCCGAAAACCCGCAGGTACTCCTATACTTACCATGTTAAAAATCTCTTTTTTGATGTACTTTTCCCCAGGACTTATTATAGCCACATAAATAAATTTGGTGTCTATGTATTCGTCAAACACTCTTACATACATTGAAGCTTGATTTAGTAACAGGTGTCTTTTTGAATTTACAGTAATTTTTTTTTACGGATTAACCCAAGTTTTATGAAAATTTAAGCCATTTTTCCTATTAAAAATCCATAAATATTTAAGTTTTCAACATATCATTTGAATAGAGCTTTAAAGTATAGTTATGCGTTGGAAATATGCTGTTAAAATGTGCAAGCTTAAAAACATAGATTCTGAGAAAAGGTACATCGAACTTGTCAAAACACTATTGTGAGATAATAGCGAAAACGTACTAGTAGTTGTAAATAACTCTTATTACATCGGTCGCATTCTTAAAATCTTTTTCAATACTTCTAGTTATCGTAGAAACAAAATTTAAAAAGTATTGGAAAGAAGGAAAAAATTAGACTTTCAAAATCTATAATAATAAAACTGAAGTTTTGTGTGTGTGTTTGTGGGTATGTTCCATATAGACTTTTAAACTAGACATTTGTTTGACTCGTAACTTGGCACAAATGCGTAGTTCATACTTAGATTATGATTTTTGAACTTTCAGGTTTCAAAATGTTCTATTTTTAGAGAAAATTCGAATTTTCTGAAAAAACTACACATCTTTGGCTCAAATTAAATCATTTTTTTACTTTCCTGATGCCATCTGCTGAAAAAATTAAATAAAACTTTTAACGAAAATAATTAAAATTGAAAGTGTTTATTTTATTTTGTTGCCATTACCTTCAGAAACTAAATTCATTATTTGAAAAATAATTGACACGTTTCAAGTGACGTAATTCCATCCAGTCTCCATTCTAGGATTTTATTGTGGGTTTAGGTGATGATTTTTTTATTGATGGTTCTGTTAATTGCAAATATGCATATTTAAGCTATTTTCGTGAAATTATAACTATAATGGTTGTTTAAGGCCATCGTACTTGAGCTACATATTAGGGTTTTGTTTTCACTTTTTCGCCAGATATGTTGCCAAACTCGCCAAATTCTTACCTAAACGCACCAAATAATATTTTTTTTTTTAAATTTAAGCTGGTTTGTTGTTCGAAGGCGATTGTGCTAGAGCTGTATAATAAGAGTGTTTCTAGCTATATATCTTTTTTTGTCAAATTCTTTCCAAAAACGCGCCAAATGAGCTAAAAGGTTTTGTATGTTTACTAGCTTTATAAACCCGGCGTTGCACGGGTGTACCCTTACCCCACTAACGGTAATTGTTTTTTTATGTAAACTTTTATTTTATACCAATTGATCCAGCACTCCATCAGTATATTATCATTTCCTCCCATTCTAATATCAGCGTTACTTAAAAAAAAAAGAAGTCCGATTGTATCCAGGCCTTTCTAGGAGTTAGAGGGTTTTCCCATAGTCCGTGTTAAAATTGCCAGAGTAGCTATGTTATAAGGGCCAGTTTCTATTTGCCCTCCTGCACCCGAAAATGCCCAAAATGTGGTAAACATTCCACTACATATTCGACCACTCGACAGGGCTGGGTAGCCCAGTCGGTAACGGCGTTCGCCTTGCATGCGATAGGTCCCAGATTCGGGTCCGGGCATCGTCAAAATAACTGCCGACCTATAAACGGCCCATGGAACCAAAATTGTCCCGTTACCGAATAATACTCCTTGTGGTTTGAAGGCACGTTAAATATTTTTCAAAATCTCGTACGATGTCACCCTTAAAAGTTGCATTTTGTGCCTACTCAGGTGTCGGCTCTTCACTTGACTGTGGTTCTAAATTAAGACCCCCGTGGCCAATAGCCCTCGTGTATAGCTCTAGTGCGACGATAGTTCAAACTAACCCTAACCCATAAGGGAGCATGGGGAGCCTTGGCCATGCTTTTAGAATTTTATTTTTATAAATTTTATTTTTGCACTAAAAGTTTCATGTAATAGCACATATATAAAGGAAATTTTATTGGCAACAAGTATATAATAGTGATAATATAAATAAAGATTTTTTTTCTTTTTTAAATATATTGTTTTTTTAAAACTTAGAAACTTGGCCAAGTCTCCCTTATTAAGGGAGACTTGGCCATGGGAGAGCCCATGCAAAAATGCCTAATTTTAAAGGGCAAATAATAATTACTTCAAATTAATTTTGTAAGCAATAAATGTAAAAAAAAATATATTATAATTCAAGACTCTGGAACTCATTTAAAAATGATGTTTACCGTAATATTTAGAGTAATACATTTTTCTAGTATTGTATGAATTAAAAATTCTAATATTGTCCATAACAAATAATTTTTTATATTTATGTTAAATATATTTTATTCAGTTTGTACACACATTAAAATGCACAAGATATAACCCTCAGTTTGAATTTTTTTTTTATTTTAACGGCACAAACTGTAAAAGTCAGAGCGCACTTTCAAAGCTACTCGTTCGTCCACCCCTTCCCCCTAAAAAGAAAAAATCTGATAATATCTTAATATTAATCTGGAGTATTATCATACTTGAATTAATAACTTATATAGTTTTTGCAGAAAAAGTTTGATATTTGGTCATAAATGATAAGTTTGATTTAGTTGAGGTTTTCGTTTTATTCTAAACAAGTACAAATACTAATAATCAATCTATTACCTTCATAAAGTTATAATTATACGTTATTATTAACCGTGTATTTGATAAACATTATGTATAGATTTTCATAACTAGTTCACTTAGGGAGCCTTGGTCCAGTGGCCAACCCTCCCCACCTAGACATTTCGTAAAGAATGGCACAGGGTGCTTTGAAGCCTACTTCATTGCACAAACTTTATAGCTAAAATAAAACCTTAATATAACAGTATTTTAAAAATACCATATACTTAAACTTAATTGAATTGGTTTTTCTAAAAAAAATCTTAGAAATTATGTCTAAAATGTTTACTTTTTGGGGTGAGAAACTTTCTTTTTTTATTTTCTCCTCAATGCAAAAAAGTAGCTCAATAAAACTAAGGTGGCTATCTGCTGACAACAGTAGCTTTGAGTACCGTCTATTGAGAAAATGCTAAAAAAAATTTAAATACTAAAATTTAAAGGTGGGCCAAGTCTCCCTTATGGCCAAGGCTCCCCAGTCTCCCTCACAACTGGGTGCCGAATAGCTTCCCTACGTTAAATTTTCAACTTCGCCAAAATCCGCAAATGCCAAAATTCAATCGGCCATTATAACATAGCTGTACCAAATTGACAGTTTCATAAACATAAAGTACATGCGCTATACGTAGAGACAATTGACATTTCTCAGAAATATTCATCAGATCTAGAATAATTAGTGCTTTTACTGACATGAGACATTGTAAAAATATCTTCATTTCTTACCATTTGTAAACGTCAGTTAAATTAAATTCGGTAAAAAAATCAAACGATTTAATTTGATAAATAAAATAAAATAATGATATTCATTTAACAATCCTACAAATTAAATTAACGTGCTCTGACGTGTTTATACTTAATTTTCTTTCAGGCTGAACGCGCTGAAATTTATTTTAAATTGAAATAAAAAAATTATAAATTCTAATCTTACAATAACATTCCTATGGAGAAATCGGCTCACGTTTGGCCCTCTTACACCCGTTTGGGTTCGAATTTCGAAAAATCGCTTCTTAAATGACGCCTACGATATAAAAAGAATATTTTCCTAAAATTTGGTAGCTGTACCTCCAGTAGTTTTGGCTGGACGTTGATACGTGAATGAATGAATCAGTCAGTCAGTCAGTGAGTCAGTAAGGACTTTGCCTTAAGGGAAATTACGATGACTTTTATGTGTACATTTTATAGCGTATTTTTAGCCTACTTTTCTTTTTTTTAATTCGAAAGAATAAAAAAAATGAAAAAGTAGGTATTGACATGCGGTCGATGTCCGTCTGTCTGTCTGTCTGTCTGTCCGTACCCCCCTTCCAAAATCGGTTCTATCATTCGGATCTTAAAAATTCTTTTTTTGTTAGAAAGCTATGACCTCAGAGACCCAACTTTCATACTTTTTGTCTACCTGTCTGTACGTCTAGACGGATATAAATCTACTATCTGTCGGCAAATTTCCCATTGAATTAGCATTGAAAATCAATTTTGAGTCACTAAAATCACTGTTGCCAAATCAACAATAACATGAGAAACTTTATTTAAAAATATTTGAAGCAAAATAATTTTTTCATGAATCAGTTTGGAATGACGTCATAAAGTGTAGCACAATGTGATTCATTGATTGTTCATTAATTGTTTACCAAGAAAGCGGCAAGGCATATTTTTTGCATAAAATTCTGCTTAGTTTTAATTTACATTTATTTTTTACTGCAGTTTGGAGTAGTTTCATTATTTTTGTTATTAATAAATAATTATTCTTCGAACTACAAATAAATCGAGCAGACGATAAATAATATTAAGTTATTTGTGAAAGAATATTAAGGAAATGGATTTTGGCTTTTAGAAGTTTAAATTACAGCTGAATGCTGTGTTTAGCGATTTTTTTTCTAATGTGTGTAAATCTAGTGTAGAAACGATTGTTGATGATATTTACTGTTATGAACCTAGTTGTTTCCCGATTAGAATTTCAGTAAGTATATAAGTAACAGGAAAGTAGGCTATTTTAGTTCTTTAAGAACTTCTTGTTTATTTTGGATTTTTAAGGTAGTATAAGTAACAGGATTTTATTCTTTATAATGAGCGGAAACAATAACATAAGTTTATTATCCTAGAATGGATTAAATTGTACATATACTTGGATCGATTACAACTTTTTTTTTAGTCCGTGTGGAGAACGGGTATTTATTTGCTAGTTACAAATAAAATAAATACGATTTTTTTTTTTGAAAATTTGACTTCTTGTGAGCCCTTAAAATAATCACAAATCAGTCCTATTTAATTTAAAGTGGTAAAACAATGCAATCATTTAGAAGTGAAAAGTTAGTATTTAGATTTTATGTTTAGTCAAACTTGCAATTGGGTGTCAATGTTTCTTTGGTCGACGTTAGCAAAATTTTGATATTGATTGAAATCTTAGAATTTTACATATATCAAATAAATATATAATCTAATATTTTAACTATATACAGCTTAAATGGCTTGATTACAGCTCGAATGGGCATGAAGATTGATAATTCGTCTCTATCATGAATAACTTTTGCGAAGACTGATTGGTCTGTTGAGGAGTTGACTTTAAACTAACCAATCAGAGGTCAATAAAGGATGCCCGTGTCCGCGCGGACAGAAACAGTGGAATCAAATCTTAAAATGACTCGTCAAACAATGCGTGATACTTTCCATTAAACTACTAGAGAAACCAAGAAATTAGAAAAATATTACTTAAAATTTTATTTCTTTGATATAATGTCTCACTTCACAATATTTTATTTTTTACGCATGTAAAATTAAACTTATTATATATTTGTTAATATTCAGAGTAATCTTTTTTTCCATTTTAATTAATGTTTATATCTTTGTGGGGTTTCACTTTTAACTTCAAATTCATTTTTGGTTAATCCAAAACAGCGATGGTAATAAATTTTTGATATAGAGGCGCATGTTAAATACACTTAAATAAAAAAAATGCTTTTTTTTTGGCTGAGTATGTTATTTTCCTTGGATTGTTACTTTTTTTCATCATATATTTTACTAATTTCATTTGCTTTTCGGAATTATAAGTTTTTTATGTTGGGAAAGTGGAGTAAAAGATATACTGGATGAAGTTGTATAAATTTTATGTAAAAACAATTTTCTTAAGAGGTTTAGTGCTTTGAACCCTTAATATACTTAAAAAATACTTAAACTATGAGGCTAAGGCAGTCAATTCAAAACTAGTTTTGCATTGACTAGTAATGAATATCACATAAATATTACTATTATTCCGGAAAATAGGAAAATCGGAATTTCGTAACTTTTCCAAGATGTATATAAGTGTAGTAAAAAAAAAACATTTTAAGAAACAAAAATAGAGTAGTTAATGTGTAATGCTAAAGAAAATTAAACTAAGCAAAGAAAGATAATAATAAGTAAGTAGGGGATGTATATACAGAAAGTGGCTAAACTTATCAATCCAAAATCTTATTTTGACTATTTTCTGTTACATTTTAGCAAAACATATCTAATGGCAAAATAGTTTTTGTCAAATGATATAAAGAATCAGATAATTTTGCATGATTGGTTATAAAATTCGCATGATTGGTAATTTAAAATGTTGTTTGTAACTATAACAAAGTTAATACTTTGTGTTAGTTTTCTGGAATTAATTAATGCTTACAGTGTCAAAAATGGGTGCTCAAACGTCCATCAAACTTTAGAATTTGAGTGATTTATGATCTAAGAATGACTCCTACTAAAACGTGAATCATTCATAAGAAAAACCTAGAGTTCTAATTTTTGAAATGTTTGCAAACTTAAAATTTAAGCATACGAATATTTTTTAAAAATTGATTTTTAATTTTTTTAAACGGGGGCTTAAGTTATGTTTACGATATCATGTGTTTAATTTTGAAAATATTATACTATAACACACAATTGAGAAAATATATATTACTATTTTTAAAATTACCAATGTTTCTCTATCAATACCCTTTCCATGTTAAATCTATTGGACGATTCCCAGATTACCTAATCTACCGTTTTCATACAGCTGACTTATCAGAAATGTCAGCGGAAAATTGTGTTCATAAGATGTGTATTAACTGTAAACCGCATCAAGAAGATGTTTTTATGTAAATTTATTTTAGTTCTACTTATACATATATATTTGTTACCTTATCAATAAATCTTGATTGTTAGCCCAACGCTCTCTACTCGCCTTATTTCATTTAGTGGTTGTTGACATGTTCAAAATTAGTGACAAGAAACAATTGGGACGTTTCCCATTCGGAAAATCAAAAATTCGCATAATCGGATTTTTCTCAAAAAAGATACATTTAAATTATAATTACTATGCATATGTTGAAAATATGAGGAAAAAAATTATTTTTTAAGAAAAGGGCTTTGAATTAAATGAAAAAGTAAATTTTTTACATGTTAAGCGGCTGAATGAATCTAGTAGAATGATACCATAAGAATTCTAATTTTCGAAGTTCGTATAATTGGACTTCTACTATACCACAGCTTCTTCTTGTATCGTAGTAAGAAAATTGTGTCTGTTTGCAGTGGATGAGGTGGGGTGTATTTTAATTAATTGCAATGTATGTTAAAAGTATGGGGAATAAAACAGTTTTTTAAGAAAAAGGACTTTGAATTAAATAAAAAGTAAATTATTTACATGTTAACCGTATGATGGAAGGCTGAACGAATCTAGTTGAATGATACCATAGGAATTCGGATTTTAGAAGTTCGGATAGTTGGATTTCTACCATACCACAGTTTCTTCTTTTATTGAGAATGGTTGTGTTTGCAGATGGGAACATAGGGTGATGTGCAAGGGATCAGGTGGGGTGTATTTTAATTAATTACCATGTATGTTGAAAAAATATGAGAAAAAAACTTAACTTTTAAGAAAAATGTATGTAAAATTTTATTGTACTTGTTAAGCGTATGGATGGCTGTAGAAAAATAATACTTTAGGCATTCAGATTTTCGAAGTTCAGATAATTGGATTGCAACTATACCACAGCTTCTTCTTGTATTGCAGTAAGATAATTGTGTGTGTTTTTCAGGTGGGCGCGTGGGGTGATGTGCAGTGGATGAGCCATGGGGAACAAGCTGAGCTGTTCCTGCGCCCCGCTCATCCGTAAAGCCTATCGCTACGAGGATTCTCCCTGGCAGAATGCCAGAAGGCGGGATGGACACCTACTCAGGTCAGTACACCCCCCTACAGCGCGAGGTAAAGTGACGCTTCTGTACATTGTTAAAATTTTGACGCAAGATTGCAATCGAATCTTAGAATCCTGTAAAAATTTCTCGTGTTTCAGTTATAGCTAAAAAAAAGTTAGTAATAAAAGAGTAATAGAATCTATGAATAATAGAATATATGAATAATATTGATGTGTGGATGATCCGCTAGCTAGAAACACAGCTAGCTAAAAAGTTCCAGGATTCCGGCGCAATCTTGCGCAAAAATTATAAACAATGAATTTGGGCCCGATCCGCATTTCAACCCAAGAAAGCCTTCATGGTAGGGAGGGGAAGGATGAGACTTATCATTGTTATCAGTTATTACTTATATGTGTGAGTAATAGAATCTATGAACAATAGAATATATGATAAATATTGATGTGTGTATCAGGACCTGATTGTTCAGCCCTATACTGTTAAAAAGTTAGGCGCAAGATTGCACCGTAATTCTAGAGTTTTCTAGCTGCCACCACTATTTGAAGCTTTGATTCGCCACTTTTGTGGTGTATCAAAGTTATGGTTTTATCACAAAATTAGTAATTTCACACTCCAAATAGTAGGGTCAGCTAGAAAATTGATTCCGGTGCAATCTTGCTCCAAAATTTTTAACAGTGAATCAGCTCAATCCTTATTTCAGCACAAGAAATCCTACTTTTAATTCATGGTAGGGAGAGGAGAGGCTTTTCATTGTTGCCAACTGTACACAATGAATTTTTTTCTGTGCTAACACTAATATTAAAAACCAACTGCAAGTTTAAAAAAATTTTGAATCAGAATTTGGTATGAATTCAAATTATTCTGGACTCATATCAAACGAATAATGGATCAATTAAAACAAAGAAAAGTATCCTCTAAAGAATGTCACCATTCTTTAAATTTCATCAGATTTAGAGACTCTTCAAAAATTTCTGGTATAACCCCAGGGTAAGCCTATAAAT
The DNA here is from genome assembly GCA_019343175.1 of Oedothorax gibbosus. Classification (NCBI taxonomy): domain Eukaryota; kingdom Metazoa; phylum Arthropoda; class Arachnida; order Araneae; family Linyphiidae; genus Oedothorax; species Oedothorax gibbosus. The sequence goes on from CM033273.1 coordinate 36,049,617, forward strand.
ATACCCGTTATGCATATACTTAGGCTAAAAATGTCAAGAGACTTAATTCTAGTCCTTAAAAATAATATTTGAAATGCTGTTTTCTGGGAAAATTTTTAATGGGGCGATACATTATTTTATTTTCATTTATTCACTCTAACAGATTTTTAGTCAAATTGTACATAGCTATAAAGATCAGGTAGCATACTAATGTGGGATCTGGTTCTACTTGGTTAGTGTGGGCACTACCCATATGGGGCCCAGAAAGAAACTACACCCATTATGTCTCCCTTGATTGATCCCCCTGTTTTCAATTATGTCCTACTTACATCCATCTATAGAGAAATTATTTAAAATAAGGAAACAGTTAAACTCTTTTGTGGGCGAATGATATCAAATAAACAATGAAACATAATTTTACAGCTAAATTATAAAACATAATTTTACAGTCAAAATGTAATTGCATTGCATCCAAATAATACTTGTCCTCGATTATTCCTTTCGATAACATGGTTTTTATACGAGTAGCCCATAATAACCCGCTCTGCCCCATATTGGTCCAGTGATTTTATTTATTTAACAAAAATCGTAAATGGGATTACCATGGATTGGTGATGGGTGAACAATATAAAGATTATTATGGGCTACATATGAGGCTAGTGTTATCGAAATTAGTCGTCTAGGGCACAGTGTAAATTATTATTTGGATTGAGTAATTTAAATGTAAAATTATATTTAATATCTATATATATAATACTCTTATACGGCACCCAAATGTCCTTATATTTCTATCTCTGGAATGGCAACAATCAAAATGAACAAAAATACTACTAATTTCAAAATGGCCGACTGAAAACAACAAAAAAGTGTTTCTTCAGAAATGGCTTGAAATAGGGAAAAATAACTATAAATATTATGCCGCCTAAGGTAAAGATAATTTGATTTTGATATACTCTAAGTGTTATATAAGATTCGTTATTAGTTTTTTTTAAAAAACCAACAACTTTAGGATATAATCAGTAAGTTTAAATTTTAACATGCATAATATTAGGGACGTTTAATGTTTGAAAATTTAAATTATAATTTCGATCGACTGAACTACCAAACACTATTGTAAAAAAAAGGGAAAAAATCAAATTGTTTTTAAATATAGTTTCTAAGCGTTGATGGCTACCACAGTTTCCAATTTATTTACAAATGGATGTTAGTCGAGCAGCGAAATATTTTCGCAATAATAACCATTAATTTATAAGCATCAATTTATAATTATTTTATTTTAAAAGGATATTAAAGGCAGTTAACCTAAAGGACCATGTCCGGATTTGGCGCCAGTCGAAAAATGTCGCCAAGTCAAAATGACAACAAACCGAGCGTTTGCCAAGTCTGTGAAATGACAACAAATAATTACATAAAATGCTGCTCAAAACTGAAAATGTCTGCTGAGAGAACATGAAAGATTTCCTTATTAAAAACTAGCAAATTTATACCCGTTCTTCGCACGGAATAAAAGTATCTCAAATAGATTCCAAATATGTGTACCATATAACCGGTTATAGGATCATAAACTTATTATTGTTTTCGCTCGTTATAAATTATAAAATCCAGTTTCATTGCCTTAAAATTCCAAAATGAAAAATACGCTGTAAAATGCACTCATAAATGCCATCACAATTCCCTCATAAATATATATATAACCTTTTAGCTCATTTGGCGCGTTTTGGGAAATAATTTGGCCAGAAAATAGATATAGCTACCCACACCCATTATACTCTCAAACACAATGACCTTCGAACAACCGACCAGCTTATAAATTATTCATAAAAGAAATTGCCTATTTGGCGACTTTTAGTTAATAATTTGGCGAGTTTGGCAACGTATTTGGCGAAAAAATAAAGACATAACACACTAATAGCTCTAGTGCGATGGCCTTTATTAACCATAATAGTTCAGTAATAGCTTAACTATACATTTATTGCTTAAATATGCATACATGCAGTCAACAGAAAATCAATGAAAAAATCATCAAATAAACCCACAATAAAATCCGGGAATGAAGACTGGCGGAATTACGTCACTTGAAACGTGTCAATTATTTTTCAAATAATGAATTTAGTTTCTGAAAGTAATGGCAAAAGAATAAAAAAGAATAAAATAAACATTTTGAATTTTAAAGGCTTTCGTTAAAAGTTTTATTTAATTTTTTCAGCCGATGGCATCAGGAAAGAAAAAAAATGATCGGATTTGAGCGAAAGTGGTGTATTTTTTTGAGAAAATTCGAATTTTCTCTAAAAATGGAACAAATATGAAAAAACTAAGCCTCAGGTGCACACGTTAGTATTAAAGGGAATCTATCTTTAAAATTTCGAATTCCTGTGGGCAGTATAAGTAGATCTTTTACGATCCGAAGACAGACACACAGACAGACTCTTTCTTTTATTATTATAGACTAGCAAATTTATACCCGTTCTTCGCACGGAATAAAAAAATATCAAATAAATTCCTAACATGTGTACCATATACCCTGTTATAGGATCATAAACTTATTATTGTTTCCGCTCGTTATAAGTTATAAAATCAGTTTCATTGGCTTAAAATTCCAAAACGAAAAATACGCTATAAAATGCACTCATAAATGTAATCACAATTCCTCATAAATACATAAAACCTTTTAGCTCATTTGGCGCGTTTTGGGAAATAATTTGGCGAGAAAATAGATATAGTTACCCACACCCATTATACAGCTCTAACACAATGACCTTCGAACAACCGACCAGCTTATAAATTATTTATAAAAGAAATTGTCTATTTGGCGAATTTTAGTTAATAATTTGGCGAGTTTGGCAATGTATTTGGCGAAAAAATAAAGAGACAAAACACTAATAGCTCTAGTGCGATGGCTTTTATTAACCATCATAGTTCAGTAATAGCTTAACTATATACATTTATTGCTTAAATATGCATACATGCAGTCAACAGAAAAATCAATGAAAAAAATCATCAAATAAACCCACAATAAAATCCGAGGAATGAAGACTGGCGGAATTACGTCACTTGAAACATGTCAATTATTTTTCAAATAATGAATTTAGTTTCTGAAGTAATGGCAAAAGAATAAAATAAACATTTTGAATTTTAAATGTTTTCGTTAAAAGTTTTATTTAATTTTTTCAAGCGATGGCATCAGGAAAGAGAAAAAATGATCGGATTTGAGCGAAAGTGGTGTATTTTTTTCAGAAAATTCGAATTTTCTCTAAAAATGAAACAAATATGAAAAAACTAAGCCTCAGGTGCACACGTTAGTATTAAAGGGAATCTATCTTTAAAATTTCGAATTCCTGTGGGCAGTATAAGTAGGTCTTTTACGATCCGAAGACAGACACACAGACAGACAGACTCTTTCTTTTATTATTATAGATTATCGTGGCATTTGCGATCGTAGATCGTAGCGATATTTTAAAATAAGAAAATCAGAACTCAACAGTTTTCTGCAAGTTCAAAACAATGTGACACAAAATAATTTAGGAAATGAGTTCTATTAATAATTAATGATTAATAGTATTTATTATTTTAAATATATTAATACGATTTAAGAATTCTTTGCGATGAAAGAAATGGACAGGATCAACTTATAAAGAAAGTAGCAAAATAAATTCTTTAATACAAACAGAATACATAGAAAAAAAACTTAACTATTTGATAATTATTCGTTTAAAATACGATCCGTTGCGATTTTCGTAGCCAATGGCTGCCATAATACCGATTTGGCGGGGTTACCATTTTTGGCGAAAAAATTGCCGCGGACATGTTCCTCAAGGTTAACCCTTGTGGCTAGACTAAAATATTTCAATGAACGGTGAGCGAGCGAAGTGATCCAAAGGGAACTGCGCAAGCAGTTCCCGGGGGTTGGCGAGCGATAGCGAGAAGGGGGCGCCCCCTAGTTTAATTTAAAAGCACTGTACCGAAAAATTTAACTGTTCTTATTTTGAATAGTTTTCTTAGAGATAATTGTAAGTGGGTAATAATAAGTAGATTGTAAGCTAAATGAGGTGTTAAATATATCTTAAATTAACTCTGAAAACCTTTAATCTGATTTTAAGAACCATTTTTTATCATAATTTAAAACACGCGTTTTAACTCAATTGAAAAAAACTCTTTGATCAAAGACAACTTTATGTTCATTTAAAGCACAGAAAGGGTGTACTATGGCACACAGTAAAAATATGGTAAAAGTGCTGAAATCACGCTGTGCTGTGAATTTACTTGTGATGTAAAATTTATTGTGTGGTACCGGCTAAAACCTTTGCTTCACTGGCAGTGATTGGATTACCCATCTTCTCTGTTTAAACGTTATTGGAGTAAGTTGTTCATGAGACTCTGAAAACATAAATTTGCTGTAAAACAAAAATTACAACATTGTGATGTAAAATATAATCGCAAAATGTGCTGTAATTTTGCAGACATTTTTGACAGTGCGTGAGGAATGTGTTGTTGCAGGTTGTGGGCCGAGGTCTTCCATGTGAGCGCGACCAGCGGAGCCGTGAAGTGGCAGCAGGTGTCAGAGGACCTGGTGCCTGTCAACATCACCTGCATTCAGGACACCCCGGACTGTGTCTTCCACATCACCGCTTACAACTCGCAGGTCGAGAAAATCCTGGACGTGCGTCTCGCACAGCCAGGTAACATTATAATCTAACTAACCATCTTGAGAAATCATGAACGTGAACGAAACTTTTTGAAGTTTCCTCGCTTGGAAATTTCATTTTCTTGTCAAATCTACCGCCAAAGTTTAACAAAGTAGCAAAATTTCTGCCATATAATGCGCCAAAGGGGCTAATTGGGGTTTGTAACTCAAAATCCAGGCTTTTTTTGGACAACTCAATGTTTAACAACCTGAGGGATATACTACCGTGGGCAGGTAAACTGCAGTATCTAGACTACTGACTTGGACCATTGTTGTAAGCACTCAATTGAAGAGCTTAGTGGAAGAACGTGCTAAGTGACAAAAAGGTGAAAACGAGATATTGAGCTTCAAAGTTTTTAGTTTGCAACTTTTCTGTCATTCACAAAATCATAGTTTTTTTTGCATGATATTTTAGTTTGGTTCTTCAAAATGCTTGGTGGCTTTTGGCTTAACCGTAATTTATGTAATAACACGAAATTTACAAAACGCGCTTGACACCTCATGCACTTGGCACGTTCTTCCGCCGAAGTGCTTCAGTTTTTGGCAGTCGTTTAGTGGAAGAACGTGCTAAGTGACATTTTTGAGGTAATTTTGGTCCATACCCGTTTCATAATTTCTGTACTAACCTTCCGATTTTCAAAATTCTTTTTCTGTTTGGAAGATAGGACTTCACAGATCTCTTTTATACTTTTTAATCGTTTGCCTGTCCGTCCATCATTTTGTCCGTCCGTCCATATCCCTTTCAATTTCCGATCCAAAGTGCCTTATTTTGAAAATTCTTTTTTTGGTTCGAAAGTAAAAAAATAGATGACTACAATGTATAATGTTTGGCCACCTGCCTGTACGTCTGTTATTTTGTTTCTGTCCGTACGTCCTACTACCCAACTTCCTTTGTATCCGTCCAATTTTTAAAGTTATTACTTTCAATTACCTAATATAAAATATAAGGTAATAAAACTATTACGATGGGGGTCGATAATCCAAAATGAAGATTTTGTGATTGCTGCACGTTTTGGAGGGTGCTCATTCTAAAAAATTTGGGTTTTTTTACATTGATCCGCCTGTCTGTCTGAAACTACTTTACAGTTCGAAATAAAAGAGCTACGGACTACAAATTTAGTACACGGGTTCCTTGTTCCTGTTGGACGTCATAATAAGGTTTTCGAGAAAATTGCGCATGCGCAAGTAGTGGCTGCTATAAACTTTTTTGGTTTTAAAGGTATTGCTGAACAACGAAAATAGATACAGACTTCAAATTCGATACACGTGTTTCCTGTACTAGTCGGACGTCAAAATAAAGTTTTCTACAATATTGTGCATGTGCAAGGAGTAGCTGCCGTAGAACTTTTTAGGTTTGAAAGTTATTGAAAATACTTTATAAGGTATATATAACTTTTAAATGAACGTATTGATATATAGTGTTACACATCCCTAGTTTTTTTTAAGATATAAGTCACCTATCTTATACTTTTTGTTCGTCCGTCTGTCCCTACTATAAGGATTTCTTTGAGTATTTAAGTTAAAAGAAAGTAGATTATATAAATTATTTTAGAACTTCTTGCTTAATGTTAGATGAGTAAGTTTTTAATTGAAAATATTGTTTAAAAAATACCATTATCACTGAAATTATAAACTAAATACTTTGAAGAATAATAAGACAAATCAACTTAATAAAAAGTATACAAAAAGATAGTAAAAGAAACACAAATGCATGTGAATAAAATAAATATTAAATTTAAAAGACTTATAAAAAAAGATAATAATGCAAGATGTAAGTTTTCGCAAAATAAATTTTAAAATAGTTTTTAGATAAGAATAATCGAATTTAAAAACAAACTTTGATATTTAAAAAAAAGTAAAAATAAGTTGTATGGCAAGATATAGATCCTAAGGTTATTTAAGTTTTTCTTTCTCCTTTTCAATTAAGCGGTTTAATCAATTTTAGAAAACTACTTTAATTTACAGCATTTCTACAACAGTAGAACATGATCGTTTAAACAATTTATTTTTACAATCGTGATGCATAGTACTTTTTTAAAGTCATCGATATTTTAATAAATATTAAGAACTTATAACGTTTTATACTTTGTTACTTTATTTTTACATCAATTATTATTAAAAATATTTTAGTTTTACATAACAATGCAATATCTTGATTAAATTTGTACTTACCGTATAAGCTGCTATTCGCACTTTCAAGCAAAAATTCAGCTTTCCGCTTGCTTCTTAATTCAATTTTAACAATTTCAGGAGTTTAGGACATTGCACAAAATGCGTTCGATAGCTTTAGAGATCAAACGTAAAATGGCTTTAAAACTATTTTTGTACCCATAATTCTTTTTTTTAAAACAAACCAGGTGCTTTGAATGTTCGGTGTAATGTTATTTTAACGCGAACTGCGATCTCCATAGAGCAGGTGCAACTTTGTTTTAATTATACCATCTGTTCGCTTCTAAATTATCTATGTTTATTACAATAAAAATCAGACGACATTCAAAGTGGACGATATTTTATAAAATGTTAAAACCTTTAACTCCGTTTAAATTTAAAATCAAAATGCATTTTTTCCTATTTTGCTAAATGCACTCAAAACCCAGTTTTACGCAATATAAATTTTATTTCATTGATTATATTTAAAAATTAAAGTTAATTAGGAAATATTAATTACATTTTGTTGAATTCTTTTTGATTAAAACTACAAAAGAACCATTTGTTTTGTTATTATTGCAAGCGAAAGTCTGAAAATTAACGATCGTTCCGGAATCGGGCGATTTCGGTGGAAGAAAGTGCTAAGGATCCTTGGCACGTTCTTCCATTGAAAAAGTGACGAAAACGCGTGCACCTACCAACTTCGTATGCGAAAAATATACGAAATCGAATGTTTTCTAAAAAATTGAAAGCTGTTATGTTTAAAGCAGGTAATAACATGATCATCGACACAAAAATCTAAATTTTTTCAAAAATGTCCCTTAGCACGTTCTTCCCCTCAGCTCTTCAATTACTCTACCCTATAAGAGAGTATACTGATACACTAATTTGTAAGAGGAAAAAGTAGGTTTGTAACAGAATCTGTCACTTAACTCGCTTCCACATATTTGTGTTTAACAGGAAAAAACGCGCCAAACACAACATTAATTCTATATTTAACATTTACAAGCAAAATTTGGCTAGTTTCATTTATTTTATTTCGAAAATTCAATAATTATTACTTATCGTTTGCAAAAATCAATTTATATTTTAAAGAATAAATATGTCATATTCCTCGCTTTTAAATAGAATGAAAACATTTCATATCAACATACAACGATTCCGTAGTGAAATATATTTGACGTCATTTCAAACTGATCGATGTCGCAAAATAAATTTATTTTAATTTATTGTCTAAAAGAATTAAAGTTTCTCGAGCGATTGTTGCGAATGGCAAATGTGATTTAATTCTAATAAAAACAGGGCCTTTAGCTATTTGTAATTCAAAGTTTTAAACTCCAAAATTAACTATTTTCATTAATCTTCTTTCTCAGATTTAATAATTAGACTTTATCGTTTGCTAAATTTGTTTAAAGCATCAATTGTACAAATTATAAATTTTTTTGAACTGTAAATTAATTTAACAAATTATAAATAAGTGAATTTTCGAAAGAAATGTAAATGGGAAATTGTGGCGACAAAAATATTTATTAAAAAAGATTACATCATTATTCTTCGAACTACAAACAAATTTAGCAAACGATAAAATCTAATTATTAAATCTGAGAAAGAAGATTAATGAAAATAGTTAATTTTGGCGTTTAAAAGTTTGAATTACAAATAGCTAAAGGCCCTGTTTTTATTAGAATTAAATCACATTTGCCATTCGCAACAATCGCTCGAGAAACTTTAATTCTTTTAGACAATAAATTAAAATAATTTATTTTTGCAACATCGATCAGTTTGAAATGACGTCAAATATATTTCACTACGGAATCCTTGTATGGTGATATGAAATGTTTTCATTCTATTTAAAAGCGAGGAATATGACATATTTATTCTTTAAAATATAAATTAATTTTTGCAAACGATAAGTAATAATTATTGAATTTTCGAAATAAAATAAATGAAACTAGCCAAATTTAGCTTGTAAATGTTAAATATAGAATTAATGTTGTGTTTGGCGCGTTTTTTCCTGTTAAACACAAATATGTGGAAGCGAGTTAAGTGACAGATTCTGTTACAAACCTACTTGTTTATTTTTATTTTAACAAAAGTTTCTCGTACGTTTAACGAAATGGTAACAGTGAAAATATTGAATAAAAATGGAATTTGCATGTTATTTCAATGTAGATTAAATTTTTAGTTATTTAAATTTTAAATAAGCTTCTAGTTTAAATTTTTTAATGAAATTTGGCATGTAGCCAAATCTGATTTTTTGCTTCAAAATGACGTATCCCACTTGTCTGTGGGACTTGTGGATGACAACAGTGAAAATATGAATAAAAATAGAATTTGCATGTTATTTCAATGTAGATAAAAAAAAATTTAGTAATTTAAATTTTAAATAAACTTCTAATTTAAATTTTTAATGAAATTTGGAATGTAGCCTAATCTGATTTTTTGCTTTAAAATGACGTATCCCACTTGTCTGTGGGACTTGTGGTTCTTTCTGTGAAAGTGGGTGACAGACAGACGGACAGACAGACGGACTGAACGATTATAAAACCTTCCACTTTTTACGTTATAAACGTAGTGTGGAAGCTAAAATGGATCAATTCATTGTTATGGTTACTGCAGTTTACCTGCCGTCGCGACGGCAGTATAGATAAACCTATCAAGGGACAACTAGGTTTTCTAGCAAAACTTTAAAGAAAATAATATTCTTAATCAAATTTTTAATTTTTAATTATTAAAGAGTTTTGTTTAAACCTATACGACAAATATAAAATTTAAAAAATGTGATAAAAATGATTTAATGTGTTAAAAAATAGTAAATTTGAAATATAATATAGATATACTCTTGTATTTCTGAAATGTTGAAATTATATTTCTTTTGAACTCTAGTAAATATTTCAATATTAAAATATTTTCAAATTTCATGTCAATAAAGAAAAGGTTAATTCAATTTTTCAAACAAATATTTTACGTGATTGAAATTTCAGGTACGCGATTAGGTCAAGCTTCAGAATGTTTTGTTTATTGGAAAGATACAGCGACTGGGGACACATGGGGACTGAATTTTACTTCTCCTATAGATGCGAAACAGTTCCGAGAATGTTGCGTAAGTAGTTTGTTTTTACTAATATTTATTGGGGGAAATTTCTTTACTTGCAATTTTAAGCTAAAATTATTTTACCTTGAAATTAGTTTTTAATTTCCATACTAACATTTTTTAAAAAAATGTATTCTCCTTTCTTAACAAGTAGGGGAGACCAGGGCTAGTTTTCCATGTTTTCTTCTTTTAGATTGTATATTTTTTACTTTTATTTATTTTGAATAAACAAGATGTCATTGTCTTCCTCACACGCGTGTTTAAAAATTAGCATCGCTACTTTTCCAAAAAGTAAAAATGCTTTTTGGCAGCAAGTGGTTATGCAAGCATGTTGAGCTGGAAAACTTGCCCCGTTTGCGGGGTAAATTTCCCCAGACAGGCAAATTTTCCAACTATTTTTTTTAAATATTTAACTCATTTGAAAAACATTTTGGGATTTTTTTACGTCGATTTATTGTAAATTAAAATACACAGAATTTAAAATTAAAATACACAGTATACCCAGAATTTAAGTGTTTTTTTAAGCCAGTTTATTATACCAAACTATTTTAACCAATTTCATTAAAGGTCATTATCATCTGGATCCCTTTCAACTTACATAAAGCTTCCCCTTTTGTGTAACTATACTTTTGTGCTCTTTTCTGGAAAGTTGTCTAAGTATATTGTTAAAAATTACAAAAAATTGATTGACTAAAGATTGGTGTGATTGCTTCCCCCTTTTTTTGACAAGCCAATTTGACTCAAAACTTTGGGTGCAACATGACACATTACTACTTTACAGTGTAATAATTCACAATCTATTTGGAATATTTAAGTTTCTGGAAGCTTTTCGGCTACTACATTCATTACTGATAGTTTATTGAGTGACATACACTCTTAAAACAAAAGAGTGAAATCCACTTCTATAGGGGAAGTGCATTTTCGACACGGAAAGGAGTGGAAATTAACTCAGACTGAGTTAAAACCGCTCGTTTGTTTTAAGAGTGTATATTGTTTCATAAAAGTACAACTTCATTCAGCTTCCTTTTTCATTACTATGCAGACAATTTTGAATCTAGAGCAAAACTTTTTTTCAGTACGTGTTCATACGATAAAAATAATTTGATTTTTGGAATAGTAAGCTTAATTTACAAAGGTTGGAGAACGCTTTTCTACAAGGAATTGGTGGAAATCTTGCACCGTGAAATTTTGGAAAACATGCCCCGTCATCATATCTTGACTTTAATTAGGCCTTGACGAGTGAAATTTTAAATTATTTTGAAAACGGATGTATAGTTACGTAGCCACCTTTTAGTATACGAAGTTATAAAGCTGTAAGTTTAATAAAAGTTTGTTTGATTTAGGTTTGAATGTAAGCATGAAAATTCATTCAACGTTGAAAAAATCACAAAATCAGATCTAACGACAATATTACAACACCAACTGAGCAAAATTCTTGTGGGTGACATAAAACGAGTTGTTTTATTAACCAAGCAACCACTTGGTGCCTCATAATGGCTCATTTCTTGTATAAAGCCTGGTGAAAAACTTAACCCATGGAAAAACTAGCCCCGGTCTCCCCTAATTCAAAGGAAAGCATACATTACTGTTCTTCTTATACAGAGAAAAGCCCAAAACTTTTCACTCCGTAAAAGTATCAGTTGACTCATCAACTGAGTTATCTGGCATACCAACATAGTCATTAAAGTTTTTTTTAAAAAGGAAAACAAAATATTTGACTCGTTCAATTAAATATTACTTAACAAAACTGTCTGTGGACACTGTATCTTAGAGGAATCAAATAAAAATCGAATGCTCAGTTGCTAGGTAATTTAAAACTTGCCAAAATATTTAGAAATAGGTAGGATATTCAAATGACTCAAATAAAACAAAAATGAGATCCTATTATTATTTTCGAAATATTTTAAAATAAGACAAACATTTTATTATATAAGTATAAAATATTGTTATTTTCAAAATAGTAAAGTGAGCACACTTTCTCTTTAAAGAAAAGTATTGCTTAAATTTTATTATATTCACCTCATAGCAACACTAGGGAAAGTAAATAAACTTTACTGATTATTGACAAATGCCCCTTTCCATCGCGTTCGAGCAAGTTGGTAATGCAAGTTTAGAGAAAAAAAATGTATGGCTTTACTGCCTTGCATGAAAACAATGAATTTCAGCATTTAATAAGAAAACATTTTTCGTAAGGAAATGCTTAATTACAAAATACGTACTAGTTTAAAGATAACATAGTAAACAAAAGAAAGGGAATGCTAGCTCACAAGAATATTTACTGCTCTGAGATTAAGTTTTAGATTAATAAATTTATATACGAGTTATTATTGGTAAAATTTTAGGAAATTATTCATTTATTTTTTATTCATATATATTTTAATACAAAATTATGTTAAAATCAAAGTATGAATAGCATAAATCTTTATTTTTTCAGTCCCCTTCGTTCAAGTTTTCAAGAAAAGCATCTTCATCTTACTCTTTAAAACTGGAGCCACCAAAAGTAAGTTTAAATAATGCCCGTTATTTTATGATAGCGTATTTTGACTTTTCTAGAAAAATTCCCTACTTTGCGGTAGCTCACCAATAAGTCACTTCAGAAATTAGATTTGTAAGTTATTTTAGGAAATGTGTGTCGGGTGTGGCATAAAGGCCTCCAAAAAGATATATTTCTTGCTTGTGTTCCAACCGTTGTCAAAATAGCTCGTTTATTTCGTCTTTGTCAAAGAAATTCGTTAAATAAACTATTTCTATAAATGTGGCTTTTCCTACCACATTTAATTTCCGAAATTGTTTGAGAAGCTATTCCATTTATTTTATTTTGTTCAGATTCTTCGACTATGTACCTTCACTTTTTAAAATTTGTTTTAATGCAGCTCCAAAATTTTCAATTGAACTTCTGAACTCAATTCCGTATATTTAAACACTTGGTTTGCCATGAAATATTCGCAACTGTTTCGGAATTGTAATAAACAATTAGGTACTTATCGTGTAGCAAAAATCCAAATATTCAAACCGAATAAAGCAATTCCGACTTTTCTTCTTATATTGTAGCAGCAGAAGACGAAAGGCGGCAAGCGCAAGCCCCAGTCGACTCCCAGCTCGCCCTCTCGCAGTCGAGAGCTGCAGTGCACCTGCATGACGGCGGAGAACCTGCACCGGGCCCGCAACGGCAGGGTCCGCTACACGGGCGCCGCCACCCTGCCCCGGGTGCAGCCCCGCTCCGTTGACGACTACCGCGTCTCCTACGACAGCACCGCACGCAGCAACTCCACGCAGCGCCAGCAGCAGCACTCCTCCAGCGCCAGTGTGTACGACAACAGGCGCGCTACCACCACGGCCGCCAGCGTGCACAAGCTCAATAACAACGCCAACACCATGGTGAAGACGTCGCTGCAGGAGCGCATCTCGGACGACCGCTCCGCCTACCACCCGCAGCAGCGCCAGCAGCAGCTGTACGCCAACCGCAAGGAGCAGGCCAAGAGCGTCGACTGTGGCCTGCGGGGCGGGCGCTCCTCCGAGCAGCAACACCAGCAGCAGAGACGCGAGCTCAGCGAGGACGGCATGCAGCGCAACAAGAGCAAGAGCTCGGACAACGTGTTCGAGCAGGCGGACGTGCCGGGCCTGAGCCTGGACAGCGACACCCTGAAGAGGATGCTCAACCCGTTGGGGGGCATGCAGCAGCATTCGCCGGATGAGATGGAGCTTGCCCTGAAGCGGCGGCTGATGCGCAAGCTCACCAGCGAGGACTCGATGAAGTCGACGTCGTCGTCGTTCGACAGGAGTCGTCAGCACCGATCGGAGACGGGGCGACGCAGGAGCCTCGAGCGGAGCATGTGCCTGGACCTGCCTGACCCCGCCGACCAGTCCCCGCCCTCCGACCACTTCCTGTACGACAACCGCATGTACGTCACCCCGCCCAACTCCAGCAACGAGAACAGCGACCAGGACCGGCAGTACGTGAGCTCGGACGAGGGGCCGCCTCTGCCGCACGGCCCGAGCTCCCCCACAAGCAGACTCCTGCTCGAGTACGAGATGCACCTGAGGAACGCCCTGGCCAGGGGACTCGACGCCGAGAGCTACTCGTTGCACACCTTCGAGGCCCTGCTCAGCCAGAGCATGGAGAACGTCGGTAAGAGCCTATATTCCTTCTTCTTTCTTAAGCACGATGTCGCCCTTAATAATTGCGTTGGGTGCCTATTCAGGTGTCGGCTCGTAGCTTGACTGAGGTTCTGAATTATGACGCCCATCACTAATATCCGTCGTGTAGCTTTAGTACGAAGATACTTCCACCTAATCCTAACCTTTCTAAACTGCATCCTCGCATCTCAACAACCATTCGACAGACAGATTAATATCTCCCTGACTAGACTAAAGTATCAATTAAACTTAAAAGCGTTACACAATTAAAAATGCAATCTGCTGTCTTCTCGGCAATACACAGGATTACTTAACTGTTAAAAATAGTTCATTTTAGTTACAATTTAAAACTAATATTGTGTTGCCCTAGTGCGGCGTTTATACGTTTATTCAACACGAAAAATATATGAACACTTTCACTCAGGGACTCACTAGTAGGACTGCTTTGCCAACACAATTGAAAAAAAAATTTAAAAATAAATAAATATAAAGCCAGTTTTTTATAAATATAAATTCTTTTAAAACATGAACAGGGACTATTGCGCTAAGGTTATGAGGTTTTGAAAATTAATGAAAATGCTTAATTTTTGGCTTTAAAAGTTTAAAACTAGCTAACGGCTGTGTTTGTCGATTTTCTTTTTAAGGTGTATAAATAGTGTGAGGATGCAGTTGTAAGTAACATTTACTGTTACAAAAACTATTTGTAACAGTAAAGTATTTGACCTACTCGTTTATTTTCAAATTAATTAGTTGTAAAATTAGAGTTGGGAAGATACGGCAGTAGGCAACGTTATTTCAAATATTAATATAACCTGGTGGCTTTTTTGAGAAAAATAGTTACAAAACTTGCTGTAACATACATAAATACTGTTTAGTAAACTAGGTAACGCTGAACAAATTATGAACAAATAATACTAAGAAATTATTCAAAATCGCGTTATGTACTTTTGCTGAATCTTTTCTCCCTTTTATTAAGAAATTTAAAATAACGTTTCTAAAATAGTTAGTACATCCAAGCTAAGCTCACACTTTTGAGAGAAAAGCCCCTTATCCCTATAATAAATTCATTCATTCGTTTTTTTTTAATTTAATAATTAGGTACAACAATTTTATGAACTTGCTAAAATCTAAATTTTTTCACTTCTTGCTTGCTTTTCATTAAACCTAGTTAAGAATATTTAGAAGTATTCCACGTTAATTTTTTAGAGATGTTATAGAGTTGAACTTTGCTTTAACATTTTAAATTTTCATCTATTTATATAACTGTTTATTATACTTGTTGTGTTTAACTTCAATCACTTTATTTCAATAACGTAGAAATCAGTATTAGATATAGCTAAGTGTATCTTACTTATGGTGACCATATTTCTGAATTGACAATTTATGCCGTGGCGTGGATTGGTTATTGGAGAGTTATTCGTTAGCAAACTTGACTATTAACAAGGCGGATGATTTTGTATGTCAGCGTTTTTGTATGTCAGTACGTTATCGTGGCTTGTCAGTTGATACTACTTAGGTTCCTTACACTCAAATTCAACAGAATATGTAGATGATGTTGATTAGTGAAACAGAGGGAGTAAGCACATCTCCAACGGCAATCCTTTATGAATTGATTCGGGAGTGCTTTTTAAAATACTTTTTTATGTAAAAAAATAATTTTTGATAATGAGGGCTTTTATTTAAACTATATAACTTTGCTTTCATACACTTTTATCGATATCTAATAACTATTTTAATTATTTTTTCTTTGTTTATAATTGAACCAGTTATGTTCTAGTTAGTAAACCTTGTTTAGGAATTTTTTTTAAATATGTAATGGATTATTTTGCATTTTCATCAATTGCAAGCTAAATTTTGGGTTCAAACAAAAACTTTTTGTGATTCTAAGCAAATTAAAAAAAATAATAGTAGCTAAAATATGTGAATACTGTAAACCCAGTATATTCACCTGTAATAAACTTTTAATAACGTTTAAACAAGATACTTTATGCATTATTTATTGAGAAAAGTGTAACGAAAGCAAAATTCTTAAATATTAATGAAAATTTATGGTTTACAGTATGGCGAACATTAGGGTGAACTGAAATCATTTTAAAGACCTTTAAATTAAGTTTAAAAACTTGATTTTTTTAGCGAAGACTAAGATCTCACCTTAAGTTCGGTTCAGATTCATCCAGGGAGAGGGTTAATCATTGACAAAAAATTAGTTCCTTAATGTGCCATTTAGAAAATTTTAACTAAAAATTAATTTTAACACATAATAACAAGAGAAATCAACAATAGTTTATTCCAACAATAACTGATTATCCATTAGTTCTTTTTTAATAACTAATTATCAAATTCTATTACCAAATTCACACTTTGAATATGACAAGAAGCAAATGAAACCTTCTCGTGAAATCCTTGCAATTTAGACTGGTTTCATGAAATACTTTGGACAAGAAATTCCGATAATTTATTCCAAGTCGGTACAATTTAACTGTCATTTAGGATGCTACCCTGAAAACGACCTGTAAAAGGATGAAAAAAGTCAGTGCCTAAAGAACAGAACATATGGTCACCATAATCATAGCTTAGAAAAAAAAGCACTAGAGCAAATTTATATTTTGGGCAGCACGCTTTTTATATTCCATCTCACATCAGCTTGCACCGAATGTGGCTTTTCAGCAGCCAATCTGTGTCCCTTTTTGCACGTTCGTTGCTTGAAGACCTCTTTCTGCTTCTTTTCCCCTTTTTTAGTTGCTTTAATGCGTGAGGTGCATGCGGAGTTGGAAGCTATCAGGCAAGAAGAGAAGCACATCGGCACTCTCGACGGAATGATCGGAAATGTTGAAAAAAGTGAGTCTACATCGTTCACTTTTTTCCGTTGCTCCTAGATTATCCTTCACGTTTTGCTTGCTTTTTTTTGTATTTGTTTATGCATGCACCCCGCAGTATCAAAATCTCACTATAGTTCTTTATATAAGACGCAGGATTCAAGGCAGGGTCTGATCTACTAAAAGGCCCGTTAGGCCCGGGCCTATGGACCCCAAAGTTTAGGGACCCCTAAATTTAAGTTTCTATTATGCTAAATACTGTAGACCCCCAAAATTTCAGTGAATTTCAAAATTTTCGGAGACCTCACTTTTTTTTGCTTGACTTTGACACAGACGTTGACCTAACGTAATTTGTTTGATCGATGTTATAAGGAAGCCGATGAAATTATAACAAAAATATTATAAATCGGCCAACTAGCATCATCATTACAGAAAATCATACACAAAATATTCCGTAAAGCCCCCCACCCCCCGAAAAAAAATTGCTGTGCATATAGTCCAAGTTTTCCTAGATCAGGCCCTGCTCCATGGTCACAGTTTTTTGCCTTCCCTGCAAAAGTTTTCTTGGAAACGGGGTCTTTAGGGAAAAAAAAAAGGTGATCTCAAAGAGCCCCGAATTTCAATTAATGGAGTAAAGCACTTTTGGTTTTAGTGGGTGTGCCAGTTAGGAACAAGATTATTTCTTACTTTTCAAACCAAATGTTAAATAAATGTTAATAATTTATTCTTTAATAGAAAAACAACAGAAAATGCTGGACATTCTTTCGTTAATATTATCATTTTAGCTAATAACATGGATTTTGTAATTTTTTAAAAAAATAATAGACACTAATTTATATACATTTTTTTTATCAAAAATGTATGTTTATTAATATTTTTGTCTGCATGATAGTACATTTTCTTTAATAATTGTAGAAATTTTTCAATTAATTTTATTTTCCAAACCGAATTCAAGTTAAAATTTTATTACATTTTAGAATTATTTATTATAAGCTCAAAAACAAATTACGATCGATTCCCCTTTTACTTTAATTAAAAAGTTTCTGTTAGAACAAAAGCCCTAAATATTTCCAATCTGAATTATTTTCCACCTCAAAACTTAATTGCTATTTTTTGTTTCATTATATCTAGAACTTCATTAACAAACAATATTTCCAACTAACTAGAAAAAGCATTTTTAAAAAATGCATGCACTAATCCACTTTTACCCGAAAAAGGTAAATCTTCCATTAAGTTAACGTGAAAGATAAATATCTTTAGCTGTTTGCACACAAGACTATTCTTTCTCAGTGTTTCACCTTATAGTCGCACGCAGTGGCTGTGTAAAGTTAGCGAGAATTTTCACAGTTGAAACCATCACTTTTTAAAAGAAAGTTACCGGGTAAATTATCGTACATGCAGCATCTATTGACTTTCAAATTTAAGTATAAAAGGGAGAGTTTTATTTTAAAATAAAAATTAGATAAAAAGAAACTGATTTGAGGGTGCTAGTCCGTTTCTTCCCCATTATACAAGCTAATGTTAGAATTTACCTAACACAACATTGTGAAAGAATATTGCTTTAAAAATATGAAACTTTTAATAAGAGATAATAAGTATAATTGTGATTTAATTGCAAAATTTAACTGTGAAATGTCCTGTAGTTTTTAATTATTAATTATTGTTACAAACTACATGTCATTTCACAGTTAAATTTTGTAATGGAATTCTATAAACCTTATTGTCTTTTGTTAAAATTTTAATATATTTTAAAGCAACATTTCTGAAGGATGCTGTATTCGGTAAAGTTTAGAATCAGCCTTATGGGGCATAAAAAAACTATACAAATCATCCTAACCCCTTCACTCCTAGGCTTATGATTTCCCGAGTAAGAGCCTATAGACCAGCTAGCAGAGCTGTTTTGTTTACTGTAGAATGTACAACGTACGCGGTGTACTTCCTGGTCATTGATGACCGAATTGAGATGACGTTCCCTACGCATGTCCTGGTAGGGAAAGTATTTAGTGATTACAGGACCCGATCTAGACTTTTGTGCAACGGAAGCCTGCCTTGAATTTGGGGCCCCATCTCAGCGCCACAGGCTAATGCATGGGCAACTAATGGGCCAAGAGACTTATAATGGGATAATGGCAACCAATTTGTGTCAAATTAAAGGTTACATACATTTATCATACATTAATCTAGGCAATTGAAAAGTTGTTGTAACAAATTGAAGAGTCCAAGGGAAGAACCCCTTTGTTTACTAGGAATCTTCCCGTATTCAGGTCTGCTTGGCGGACATTGGAGACAGGAAGCAGATTTATCTCTTAGTTCCGCTCTTTGCGGTACAAGCGTGGGACTCGTGTTCCGCGTAAATCAGGATTGCCGCAAGAGAAGAACCAAGTGAGAAACAGGTTTCCTTACACTAATTTAGGCGATGACTAGCTATCGTTGAAAAAGATGTCTGATACGGACAGATATCCTGTTGATGAAGGGCGTTTTCCTCTGGACTCTTCAATTGTTATATTCTTAATCCAATATTGTAAAGCAATAGGTGATATCACTCTTTTAAAGTTTGATTTCAAATTTTAAAGAAGGAGCCAGGGCTTCTACGATCTACGATCAGGCAATGAGTGATTGCATGGAATTTGTTTTTGTTGCAGCTCTAAGCGGCAAGTGCAACACTCTTCCTCTCCCGCCTTTCAGCCGCCATCCCGTACTGACTTCTGGAGGTCTGTCTGCAGGGAGCTCGTTTGAAATCAACCCGACAGCTAACATCCCTCAACAACCATCGATTGAGAGCACAGACTCTCGGATCTACCTCACTTCCTCCGAGGTAACAAGTTCAACCTTGTATTTTCTCCAGACTACACTGTTAAAAAGTCTGCCGTGGACAGGTAAACTAATAAATTGGGCCATTGTAGCAAGCACTCAACAACTCTAGCATATAAGAAAGTATTCTAAAAGACTGATTGTTTCAGTGTAAAAACTGTCCAATTCATTGTTGTGGTTACTGCAGCTTACCAACCCACGGAAGAAGTTTGATGCAGGATTGCACCTGACTCCTGGAACATTTTAGCTGCCACCACTATTTGGAGAACGGATTCGCAACCTTTGCGATGTATCAAAGTTAGGGTTTTACTTCAAAATTGGAAAATTTACGCTTCAAATAGTGGGGGCAGCTAGAAAGTTCCATGATTCCGGTGCAATCTTGTGCCAAATTTATTAATAGTGTAAACCATAGTGAAATCACTTTTTATCGTTTTGAACTAATAATCGTATAGTTGGAATATTTTGGTATTTTCAAAATTTCCCCAAAACTTCTAAAAAATATGTAAAATACTTTTTATGACTTATAACACGTGTTATACTAGTGATTTTGCACAAAAATACTATCTCTAATGTAGTCAGGAGGTACGCAGAATGGAGTTAAAGATCAAAACCTTTTTCGAACACCCTGATATTAAAAAGCTATAAAAAGAATCTTTAAGAGTGTCATTATTCAATATTCACAATTTTTATTGAACTTGCATAACAAATCGTATTATTTTGTATACAATGAAGAAATATACTTCAAATGTATTAAACTCATTTTTGAAAAAAATTCTCTCCTGAAAGTCTGTCTTGAATACTTGTATCGACTGAACGTGCTTAACAAGCCATTCCAGAATACCTCTTGACTCTCAATGCCCAATATCTACAAAGCTAGCTCGTGAATTAAGTGGAAGCTGATTTAATGCTGTTATATCATATCAAGTGTTATGATGATAAAACGCTAGTAATGCCTTTATTGTAATATATCAAGCATATGAAGAGAAAACTCACATTCTCCAAAGCATAAGTAAGATTTAGGGTCCGGCCTTTCATTGTGGCAACTTCGTTTAATTTTAAAATTATCAAAAGGAGCCAATCAACTGACCTACTGAAGTTATATTTTGGAGAATGTGAGTTTTATAACTACATCCTTTGTATTTCATGTCACAGTAAAAGGACATGGCTAAAAGTTTTGAACTTCCAATTTTTCAGTGTTAGATTATTGTAAAAGTACGTTATCAAAATATTTGCATGCGTAAATGTATTCTTCTTAAATAAAGTTTAGAAATTAAAAATACTGAGTATTATGAATGAAGGAGAACAGAAGTGGTTAAAAATAAAAATGAAGGAAAAACTTAATGGGAAATAAGAACTATTTGTTAAAATTGATGTTAATGAGATTGGACTGGCGAATTCGTAAGGCAAAAGGATAAGTAAAATAATAAGTAAATCTTAGGTTTAGGTGAAGTTAAAGGTGGTTATTAGGTAAATTAGGTTTGGTGTAGATTATATAAAGCGGCGTAGCTCAGATGGGCTTGAGTGACAAAGAGTCATTTCTATGGAGCGATGTACATATGTATACATGTGAAAAATTTCTCCTTTACATGACTTGCCTAAAGCAACGCTCTATCAGTCACTGATCTTATAGAAAAATAATATATTTAAGTCATTTTATAATAGCAAGTGGCAATTTATCACTGACAATTATCACTGTTTGATATTAGTAAAAAAGGTTTATACTACTACTTGATTTTGATACAATATAGATTTAACATATTGTTACGATAAAAATACTAGTCCATAGTTCTAAATATCAATATGCTTAAACTTTTCATCCAACTGATACACACACACACAAAATGTCTTCTCAAGATGAAATTTTAACCTAAATGGAATTTTCAAATACCGGAAAATCGTTCTAATCCAACCATGTACGTTTTATTGACGTAATTTGCGCTTCCATAAGTAAGAACAAAAATATATTAAAAATTCACTTTTCACGATTCTAAGCCCCTCCCCCGCCCGTCCTTCCGGGGATACGCATCTCCATGACAACTCCCTCTTATTCAAATGCTCGACAACGACTTCGATTCATTCAATGACGTAACCTTCATTCTGGATGACGTCATTACGGACGGTGGGGATGCGCGGTAGATGGTGCGCGTGGACACGTGGGCGCGAGATCTGTCCTGGCTCTACATCTTCCGACAAACACAGAAGGTATAAGCACCCAATTCCGCATCCATGGGTTGGAATCAGAAGGGGATACTGAGAAATAGATCGTCTTCGGCTCCGAAGGCAAGTCATTTATTATACTACTTCTCTCTCCTCCCTCCCATGTTCTCTTTTTTAAAAAAAAAAAAGATGTTTCGGTCGTCGCCCATTGAACGTCATGGGGATAGTTAGTTCCCCGTCGCGGAGTTGATACATTGTGTCGAAAGGGGCTTGCCTGGGAATCGATTGAACACCTGTTGGGTAATGGGAAGGCGTGGAGTTTACCTGTTTTGACGCGTGTTGGACGAAACTTATTCATAAGTTAGATGAACTTTGATGTAAAAAAAATACTATGGCGTATGTTGCGTACGTTAAGATATTCGTATGACATTTGGGAAAAAATTACTGTAATTCTTTTTCTTATCATGATACTAAGTACAGATATTCTCGTTGCGTTGGAGTTGACAATTTGTCAATACTGTAAAAATAAGGAATTGGTCCATTAAGGTATAAAAGGTGAAAAAAATTGTTTTATACATGTACGTAATGCTAATTAATGATGTTCTCGTAATACAGGGGATAACAGTTAAGCCTAATGTGGTATTTTTAATACATTCATTATATATTCACCTCGATAGTCATAGCTTTGTCTGAGGCTATAGAAAATTTCACGTTAACAAAAGTATTGTTATTACCTTCCTTGTCTAAATCACGCCGTACAATGATTACGTAGTGACGTTTTTGTATAAGGTCGTTCTAGTAAAAACACTTACACTGATATACATTAAGTAGTCCAGGCTGTTTATTTGAACAGCTTAGTGGAAGAAGGCGCAAAGTGACATTTTTGAAAAAAAATTGAGATTCTTGGGTCAATGAACATATTATTCCATCTCTGGGGAAAAGAAGTTATCCCCTTTTCACAAACTTAATAAAGAAAAGGATATTTTTTACCGTTTGCAAATTCCGTTTTTAACGGATTTAAGTGGAAACTAAAAGCTTTAAAGTTCATTTTCTTGTTTTCACCTTTTTGTCAATTAGCACGTTATTAAACTAAGATCTTCATTTGTTATATTTTGACAACAGATTTTTAAACAATTTGGTATTTTGTGATTATCAGCAGTTAATGCAACAAGTGCCATAATAACTATATTTGATTTACACATAAATATTGTTTTTCGTAAATGTTGACTCTAAAAGATCCTTATTAAAAATGTGAAACAAATAATAGGCATACAGTTAAGTTTATTGTTAGGCAAAAATGTTTTTATTATGTTTTTTTTTTTTTGCAAGTGGCATATTCTATTAAATCTCTGCCTAACTCCTTGAAAAAAAATTCACTAGGCGATATTCATCTCAATTCTATATTTGTAGATTTAAGGTACAAATACAAAGGAGTTTTACACATGCCTCGTGTAAAAATTCCAAACTATCTTAATACTTTTTTTATAAAATCAGAAAGGATGAAATTTAATCAAACTTCTTTAGAAAAATAAAGATTTCGGGTTTGTAGTTTATTATTTAGATACTATTCTATCTTCAAATTAAGGGATTCTGTTTTACGAAAATTATGAATGCAGAATGTAAAATTGTTTTAAGAAGAATGACCTACTTTCAATTTTCAATAACTTAAAAATGTATTTTTATTTATGATAATCTCTAGAACTATTCCTTATATATTTCACAAAAATTTAAACGTAAAAAATAATAATTACCATTAATATTCTAACTAAATGCTAGGGTTTTTCTTTAAAAAATTTAGCTTTTGGTTGGATTAACCCTTCATTGAAAGTACTAAACTTTTTGTAATTTTTTAAGATCGGGGTGATGCAAACGGTTTTTGAATCTTTATCACCATTCTGCGTACCTCTTAACTACATTAAAGTCGATATTTATGCGCGAAAACATGTACCACAAAATGTGTTGCAAGTCATCCAAAACATTTTGCATATTTTTCAGTAGTTTTTGAGATATTTCAAAAATACCAAATTATTCTACGGGTAGGATTACTTTTGACTGCCACTATACTATCTTAAAAACTGCAAAAAAAAATGATTTCCCTATAGTTTATGATGATCAAAATTTAAGATCGAGTACTCAACCTACTAACTCAACTCTAAAAAGGGTTTTTACTAGGGTTTATGACAATCCAAATTTAAGTTTGAATACCCAACTACTAACTCAAAAACTGTAAAATATTGATTTCACTATGGTTTGTTTATGACGATCCACTTTAAGATTGGATACATGCGACAATATGAGTTAATATAGCACAACTGCGTGTTTGTTTTCAGATCTCGGACGATGACCGTCTCTCGCTGACCACGGCCCTGAGCGAAGAAGAGGATGGTGAGGCCAGAAATTCGCCGTACAGAGCGCGATCGGGTTCGGCAGCAGCCTCGTTCAACTGCACGGGGGCAGTCAGGAAAGCAGGGTAAGAATCCTTTTTTTTTAAATAAAATATTTATGAAATATCAAAAACGGGCCACATGAAGTTGGTTGTTAATACTGACTTGGGAGTTCAAGGGCAGCATCTATAAAAAGTAGTCAATAAGTTATTGGTCTTATAATATCAGCCTAAAATGTACAAATTTTAAACAAACTCAGTTGTAGATTAATGGGGAATAAAAAAATTTGGCTCTAGGTACACGCATATCTCTACTTTGTAAGGTGAGGTATTATGAAAGGGAATATGCACGTAAATAATTATGGTAGAAAACCTTAAGCTAATTATTTTTAAGTAAACTATACTTCCCCACCTTCACCTGCCCAGGAGACACTTTATCTTTTCAGGAGTTAAGATGATTGGTTAGTTTAACATGACTGTGCTGTTTGAATTGGGTTAACCCTCAATTAATTTTATTGCATTCTTTAATAGTATTTAAAATAAGTCTTTGTGGATTTTAAAAGGTGCATGAACCCCACCAATTTTCCCAACAATCTGGCATGTCAAGGTGTAATAAAAAAATATGCCTATTTTTTATGCAGGGGTGAAAAGTTAAAAGTTGAAGATGTTATAAAGAAGATAAAAAACAAAATATAAAAAATATAAATATAAAACAAAATATAAATATAAAAAACAGACCTATATATTAGATACCTTTAATTTAATCAGTGCTTATGTCTATTTCCAGGTTCCTGAGCGTGAAGAAGTGGCTGCTTCGCAAGAAGCAGCAGGTGGAGCTGGCTCGCAAGCGCGGCTGGAAGGGCTACTGGGTGTGCCTCAAGGGCACAACTCTGCTCTTCTACCCGTGCGACGGCCGAGACGGACGGGCCATGGACACCGCCCCGAAGCACCTCATCATCGTGGACGGGTCTATCATGCAGCCCATTCCGGAACACCCCAAGAGAGACCACATCTTCTGTCTCAGCACGGCATTCGGGGACGCCTACCTCTTCCAGGTATAGTTAGAGATTGTTCGTTGGGCTTTTTTTTTATTTCAATTACCTTATATGAAATATAAGGTAACTTTTATGACCTTATATGAAACCTTATATGAAATATAAGGTAACGAAGTGTTGCGATGGGGTCGAAAATCCGAAATGGAGATTTGGTGTTTCCGATACGTTTTGGTAGATGCTGATTATGAAAAGGTGGTTTTTGAACATTGGTCCGTCTGTCTGAAACCACTCTATGGATCGAACTAAAATAGCTAAGGACTAAATTATGTAAACGAGTTCCTAGCCCTCTGAGGGATACAGACGTATAAACTTGTCACCTGGTTATCAGGTTTTCCAGCAACACACATAAGTTTTAAAAAATTATAAATTTAATAAAACTCAAAGCATGGAGGAGCCATTTATATCCCTCTACAACAAAAATATAATTTTAAAAACATTTAAGATTTTAAATTTTTAGTTAAAAATATATTTATAAATCTCATGCAGTGAAAACAAGTTTACACTTCAGCCAATTTTCTTATCCCTCAGAGGGCTAGTACTTGACAGACATCACAATAAGATTTTTGAAAAAATCACACATGCGCAAATGATAGCTGCCATATAAATGTTTTGGTTTTAAAGTTATTTAAATTACCTTATATGGTACATAATTTTTAAACTGTATATTGCTTTATTGATGGGTAATTAAAAGTCGTGAAGTGTTACACATCCCAAATTTTTATGAGGGTTGCCACCGATATGGAAGAAAAACTTAGCGTTACAACGAAATCGACGGTACCAGAGACATAGAGAAATTTTTTAAATTGCACTTTAAGTAAGATATGTTCTCTTGAAAATTCTTGACAAACCATGCGAGGCACGGAGTCAAATAAAAAGGAAGTATGTGCCTCTTAATTTCAAGAACTTTATGTAACTCTTAATAAAAATACCAAAAATACTTGTGTATTTTAATATTCAGGCACAAAAATTCAAAATATACCACTATAGGTACTGTTTTAAGAGTGTGCAGTTCAACTGCATAAATACAAAAGAAGAAAATTTGAATTGTTTATTCGAATTACAGTAGAACTCAATTATCCGAAGCAACTGCGACTTTTCTCCATTAAAAAATGAAAATTTCGAATATTTGGATTTTTCATTAAAAAGGGTGTATACTTCAATTGTCTACTGCAAGTATGTTGAAACTATTTAAGAGTGTGCAGTATGTTGAAACTATTTTGTTTTAAGAAAAAGAGCTTGTAATTATATGGAAAGGTAATACTTTTACACGCTAAGCGTATGGGGGATGAATTGTGGAGCAAAATGACAACAATGCAGTTCGGAGAGTCTAAATTCATACAATTTGAGTTTTTGTGTAGATTATTTTAATACACCGAAATAATTGGAAAAATAAGTAGATATTTAATTGATTGTTTCAGATTTATTGCCACCTTGTGACCATAAATAACAAATTTTTATTTCAACAAACCACAGTAGAAATATTTTGTGAAAGCTCTTTAGAAAAATCTTCCAAATTTGTAAAACTTTTGTTTTGATAAAAAAAAATATTTAAAATTTATATTAAAAAATGAATAAAAGTTTTTTTTAAACATATATAACTTTCATTCAATATCGTCGTTAATTCCATTAACTTTACATTTGTGGTATTTCATCATTATTATTCTTTAAATAATAAATAATAAACAATGAATTATTTATATGTGAATTTAAAATTTTACGATTTTACCTGGAAACAGTAAATTCTTATTTAAAATAATTTTTAAGGTAAAATAAAGTATTGCATATATATACCATACGTTTTCTTTCAATCAAAAAAAAATTTGCATAAATTACAAAAACATAATTGCAAGTGCTTTTTACAAATAAAGTTTTACATTAAAATTGAACGGACTTACTATTAATTATGTGTTAAGAAGTTTAAATAGCGATTGTGGAATTATACTGCATATACCGAAAATTTTACTTATGTTCCTGCGCAAGGAGTTGCGCAGTTACCAACAATTTGTTCACCAATCGATCCAAAGTAGCCGTGTCTATTGAACCCTGGCTACAAAAAGTTTTCATGAAACAAATAGTGGGCGAATTTCTTCTTTGATAGAATGTATTAGTTAAATTAGACTAATAGTTTTGAGTATGCATTTGAATCTTTTGCATCTGAAACGCTATATCTAATGCACATAGGTCCAAATGATAGTGATTGTTATAAGTAATTTAATACTGCTTATGAAGATTTTAAAAAAATTATAGTAATTTTTAGGTTTTTTACTTATATTTCACGTTTACTTGTAATTAAAAAAAAGCTTTTTTTAAGCCCTCTCATTGGTTGATGATAATTATAACAAAACAAATTATTTTAACTTATTAATGTATGTACGTTTAAAATGGAAGAAAACCATTTTCAAGCAATTAATTTTTTAATTTAATTAAGTGGAAAAGCAATACTTATGCACACACTTCTTAAGCGTATAGATTTGTGGAGCAAAATGATACCATTGGATTAACGGATAATTGGAGTTATACTGTACTTTACAGTTACTAACTAGTATTTTATTGCAATCATGCATTCTTTGCGATTTTTCAGCAACCCTTTAGCGAATAATTAATTAGAATATTGAAACAATTTTGCTTTCAGGCTCCCTGTGGTTCTGAACTCGAGAACTGGGTAAACAGCATCCACTGTGCATGTGCTGCTGCCTTTGCAAGGCATAGGGGGAAAACCGGAACTCTGCACCTGTTACAAGAAGAAATTTTCAAGCTAGAAAAAGAAATAGATTCGGTAAGAGTTTAACTCTACAAATGATTATTATTTGTAGAGTAGATTATTTAATCTACATATAACAATTATTTGAGATCTTATTTATTTTTTAAACAATCCTCGTGGAATGCCCAGGGGTAACAACAAACTTTAATGTAAAATAAATGTTTAGAGAGTCTTTGATTTTCGCATTAAAATATTTTAATCGCTAAAAAAGCGAGGTCAAGTCCATAGAAATATATTAATACACTAATTTTTAATAAACTGTAGAAAGAAAATTGCATGATGAGGAAGCTATGGTCCTGGTTCACTTTTCATTTATATTTATGCAATATAATATCGATGTGAAATAATATAATGGCATAAATTTACAAATTTGATCACATACAGGAGAGCTACCTTTTAAATTTACTTATTTAGTTAATATATGTAAATGTATAAATAATTTATTATAATTGTGTGGGGGGCTGAATGCTTTAAAAAAATTGAATGCTTCAATTTTTTTTTTTAAATCAAAATTTTTAATACACCTAAATTCAAGATAAAAATTACAATACATTACATTACACAGTTAAAAAAATTCTCGCTCAATTAGATTGCGCAGGAATCCTAGAACTTTCTAGCTCCCACCACTTTTAGGAGCGTTAATTACTTCTTTCGTGGTATATCAAGGTTATGGATCTACCACAAAATTGGCAATGTACCGCTCCAAATAGGGGGGGGGGGGGAGCTAAAAAGTTCCAAATTCCGGTGCAATTTTGAACCAAACCTTAACTGTATTTATTAGTTTACATTAAATTATATTATAACCCAAAAAATATATTATTATAACCCAATCTAGCACTAACAATCCTTATATTAAAATTAACGCTGTTTTTTGCCGAATTA
The DNA here is from genome assembly GCA_019343175.1 of Oedothorax gibbosus. Taxonomy (NCBI): domain Eukaryota; kingdom Metazoa; phylum Arthropoda; class Arachnida; order Araneae; family Linyphiidae; genus Oedothorax; species Oedothorax gibbosus. Next base: position 36,078,521 of record CM033273.1, read on the forward strand.
TGTTATCGAAAGAGATTTCAAGTTGATATTTGTTTTCTAGGACTACAAGATGAAGCACATGGCCGAGCTTCAGCTGACAGTGGTGGCCGACGCCGAGAGCAAGGAGCAGCTTCACAGTCAGATCAGCCAGTATGAGGAGAACATGGAGCGGCTGCACTGCGAACAATTCCGCCTGCGATGTTACATGTCGTCCTTACAAAGTGGCGAGCTTCCCAACCCAAAAGTAAGGAATAGGCATAGTTTTAAACTGAAATTGAAGTAAATCAAAAATCCGGATAAAATAACTTTTAGTTTATATATATTTTGTAAAAAAAAAAATACGAAAAATGCAAAACAAAAGTTAGAAGAATTGCTTAGTTTTATTTCAAAAAAGTTCGTTAATACAATTTAAAAGTCATTGTTCCGCATTTCCAAGTAAGAATTTTGCCTAGTCATGATCCCCGAAAATGACTCAAACCATTGCTCGTAGTTACATCAGGCGTTCTAATTCATGGTAATAGTATCAACCGAGGCCGTCGGTGTATTGAAGAGAACGTTGGATTAGCGAGCGCAGACTCAATAACAATATACAAATTGAACCTGAGTATCTCTAAAAGTCATAAAAAAAGTTCAACCTAATAATTTTTTTAAAAAAATCCTTCAAGCACTTAACTTATATATTTTTCTTTGAATCTAGTTATACAAGTACACAATAGGGAATTACAGCATTTTTTTCTTGCTCTAAGTTGGCTACATAAGTTGGCTAAATTTTTCTAAAAAAACCCTCATTTTTATATTTTCTGAGACCTTTTTAATTTAAAATTCGAAATATCTAGTTTCAATACCAATCGGAAACAGGTAGTCACACAATTTCTGCGAGTTCACTTAAATAGTGTCTCGATTCGTAAACAAATCAGTGGCGCTTCGCTTTCTTTGAAAGTGTTGAACTTCAAAGTAGTAGGAAGTTGGTGAAATTGAGCTAGTGCAATAACAGTCACTGTTACCAAATATGTCAAGATCAATAGGGAGCCCTTTTTGATCGCATGCCGTTTTCAACTATTTAAAAACTAATATGACTAAAAAGACTTCCGGTTTAGGTTATTCTATTCAGATTCATTCCCTTTTCTGTAAAAAAACTAACTAAATGTAGAGAAAAAATAGGCTTTAATTCCTTATTTCTTAGTATTCATCATATGTTGTTCCATTTTAGATGCCCAATATTGACTTTCCGTAATTGACTTGTTTACCCCGACGTACGTGGACCTTTATGGTTCGGCTGATTTAATTTGGACTCCCTTTCTACTCTTTCACTATTTGAAGATCACGAGAATAGAAATTAACAATTCTTAGTAACTATTTTAGCAGTTTAAGAATTAGATTGAATTCGCAATATTCTTATTGGTCACTTCGTATTAATTTCAAATTTATTTAATTCTTATGTAATCAAGATTAACATTTGAAACGGTATTAATACTTGCGAAAACTTCAAAAACTTTAAAAAAAACTTTCAAAAGATTTTTAGAATTATTAAGAATCTTTTTAATGCTCCTCGATTTTGTTTTAAAACAGTAATTAAAGTATACAGTATTTAAACATACAATATTTAAACTTATCATTTGGGTAGAGGAAACCCACCTTTATAAATCATTCTAATTGGAAAAAGTACTGTAACGGATTTTTTTTATCCATTGCTTGTGTATTCTTTAAAAATCCAGTATTCCCAAGATACATTGCACATATTCCCTTATTGCCTTCTAAAAAGGAGGTATGTCATTTTGCACTGATGAGGAGTGTGAAGTTTCTCTACTTCTACGTTATAAATTTCTTATGTCTCCTTTCTTATCCTTCCTATGACTATTTTCGTTTAGTAAAGGTATTTAATGGATCATGTAACTGAAGTATTCACTTGTGGAAATTATGGATAACTCTTCTGTCGTGGGCTGGTAAACTGAAGTAACCACAATAATGGATTAGACTGGATAATGGATTATAATGAATTTTGCTTTGAAATAATTAGTCTTTATCAATGTTTTACTACTTTCTAGAGTAATTGAGTACTTGCAACAATGGTCTAAATCATTAGGCTAGTTATTGCAGTTTACCTGCCCATGGCAGTCTTACCAGTCGTCATTGGGAGTTTTGTGTCCTGGGCTAACGATTAGGTTCGTTAACCCCTCCGCCTGCCTATTTTTAATATCTTCAAGGGTTTTTACAGCCAGATTGTAACTTTTAAAAAAGGCCAAGTGACAATGTGTATATGTGTTTCAGAGCCTGCTGACCCACGTGTCGAAGGCGACGAAGAACACACTGAACAAGCTGGGCATCTTCACCATCTCGTCGTTCCACGCGTACATCTGCGCCCGGAGCCCCTCTCTGCTCACAAACCTCCTGTCGGGACGAGGTGCCACCAAAAGAAGGTCCCTGTCCAGATCCAACAGCGGAAGGTGAGCCACTCATTGCCGACTTTCACTTATAAGTGCAGGGTTACGACACCCCGTAGACAGTAAGACTCCAATTATCCGATATCAATTAGGGACGGTTGCTAATCAGGAATCAGGAAATCAAAAATTTGGATTATTTTTTTTCTGGGAAAAAGGGTAGATTTTAATTTATTACTGTATGTAAAGTATACTTAAAAAAATTGAAGAAAAAAAGCTTTGAATTAAATGAAAACTTAACACCGTCACAAAGTTAAGCGTATGGATAAGTGGATGGATGGAGGAGAATGATACTATTGGAGTTCAGATAGTCGGAGATTATAATAATTTACATAGGAAGCAACCTTACTCTATAAATATTTCTTTAACAATCGAATAGTTATTTGGTTTGATTGATAACATTTGGACCGTTACAACCGTAGAATTTCATGCTTTTAAATATAATTTCTTTGTAGCATTTTACTTATCTCATATACTCAAGTAACAAAGCTTTGAAGCAAAATTCTTTTTAAAAAAAATTAAATAATAAAATTTATAGCAAAGAAAAAAGTTTCAAGATATGAACTATTTCCTTAATAATGGTCAAAGGATACAAATTATTAGTTTATATTTAACCCATAAAAAATTATGACACATAAAAAGCAACGTCCGGAAGCAAAGATTCTGAAACGTTTGAAGTAAATGGTGAAAGTTCTTTTTCAAAAAGTTTTTTCGTAAAGTTACGAAAATGGTTTTGTTGAGACACTTTCAAGTATGACGTTATCTAAAATATTCTTTCGTGTGGCTGGAAGCAGTTTTAATAAAAGTCCACTCAATATATTAGACACACGATATTTAACTTGAAACTTAACCACAATTATAAGTGAAATATTAGGTTATTATTAGAAAAATTATTAATGAATGATATAGTTTAAAAAAATATTAAGTAATTAATTTTAAAAATTATAATGTGTATTTTTTAAATTTATGGCAATATGATTTAATTTAGACGATATTATTAATTTATCAACGATCATAAGTTATCACAGCATCAAGTTGCAGTTTAGATTTGCCTTCGATACCTGAAAGATCAATAAAAATCCAAATTCCAGACAACCAGGTATTTTTAATTTTACTACACAACTTCATATTAATCAACATAATTTTTATTGTAGATAAATTGAACAATTTTACTCTAATTAAACAGTAATTGAATAAAACAAATTTTAAAATAAGAGTGACAAGAAAAATATCTATGGGGATAGAAATTTTTCATATTTTACTTGCTCGTGATTTTTTCCTACACATATATACTAAAATTTGTTTAGTAGTTAAAACCTTTTAGCACATTACAGTTCTGAAATAACTCTCACAAGCTTTGGTATTACTCAATTAAACCGGAAACAAGTTGTTTCATTTCCACGAATTAATTAATAGGGATTTTTTTCTTATGAAAGTCATTTTATTACTGATTTTGTAATTTAGCTTAAGTAATTTTCCAAATTACCATTTTTATTTTTAAAATTGATAACTATTTTTAAAAAAAACTTTTTATAGACTGTTTCAACGACTTCGTTAAATGTGCGAGATAACATGACAGTTGAAGAAGTTCTCTGGAGCGCCTGTGGTAAAAAACAACTCTCACCTAACGATCATTTTCTCAGAGCCAAAAAGAACAAGGATTTAGATGAATATTTTGTACCACCACGAATTGAACTAATAGAAAATTTAATAAGTGTAAGTTCTTATTCCTATTTATGAGTTCCAAACATTGTGTTTCAAGCTCCAAATTAATTTTAATAATTACTTTTTTAGCAATACGAGCTACTGGAAGTTTGTCCCAAAGTTCTCTACCAAGTTGAGCTAGGACGTCACAGTCTCGAGCAACTATTTGGATTTAGCGTAGAAGCAGAACTTGTAGAAAACGTAGATCACCAAGATGAACTTTGCGTGTATGTCAGTAGAGTGGAGGAAAGTAGCTTAGCACATCAACAAGGTAAAGAACAGGATATGGTTTATTTCTTACACCCAACTAAATTTTAGGTTCTAGAAACATCAAGAAGTTAAAAATCAAATTTTCTGAAAATTCAAAAACAGCTGGGAAATTATTTAGTATTAAAGAATTTCTGCAAATAAAAACTTTTCAAAATTAAATCTACCCTAAGTACTTTCCCCCTAAGTACTTTCTTAATCTAGATAAATTTGTAGATAAAATTCCAGCTCTATTCGAAAAAATAACCTTCTGGTCTCCCCAATAGAATCACACATTAGTAAACGAAGAAAGTAAAACTTACCAGATTTTTATCGATTTTTTTATGTGCCGCTTTTTTAATAACTAAATAATGAATCCAAAATGAATAACATTGTGCAACATTTTATGAGATGATTCTAAACTGGTTTATATAAAAAATTTTCTCTCAAATATTCCTTTTAAATAAATAAAGTTTCTCATTCTCATGCGATTGTCGATATGGCAGCAGCGATTTAAATGAATAAAAATTAAATGTTAACATTATTTAAATTGGTAGACCGACAGGTAGCAGATGTCCATGCAGACAGACGTACGAAAAGTATAAAAGACAGGTCTCTGATATTATACCTTTCTAACAATTTTTTAAAATCAATTTGAACGGATAGAACCATAGAACCGAATTTTGAATAGGGGTAAGGATAGACATACAGAAGGACGGACATCTTCAATATGTTAATATCTACTTTCCACTTTTTTAATTCTTTCGAATTAAAAAAAAAGTTGACTAATAATAATAATATTCTTATAAGACTAAGAGGTATAATATTCTTAGATAACAAAAAGAGGCAGTTAATAAAGAGAAATCTGTCTTCTCAATGCATGATTTAGTACTTAAAATGATTGCTAAATCGATGACTAAATCGATTGATTCTGGACAGGTCTGATGAAAGGGGACGAGATCATGGTGATTAACGGCGCCATCGTGAGCGACCTCGACATGATGTACATCGAGAGCGTGCTCCAGGAGGAGCAGTCCCTGTGCATGATGATGCGCTCCTCGCGCACAGAGCCGCCAGATTTAGCGTGCGCCATGCGCACCACCACGGACGACTACATCGAGTCCCTGGTGTGTCCCCCACCCCCCGGGGATTCGGTCATCTCGTCTGAGGACATGATCGGGAAGCTCATTGTGCCATCGCCCATGTGGTGTAAGGAGGCGGGGAATAGTCTGCTCAAATCACAACAATCGAGTGAGTACACATTATATCGAATGACAGAATTTCGACATCACTTTGATATAATTTTAACGCTACGATATCGAGTTGATGTCGAGAGATGATCGTAGGATATCGTGTGTTACCTGTGTGGTTGTGTTTTACATCATTTTTTAATAAGTTTTTTGTAATTTTTAATGAGTTTTTCATTGTTTATTAATATTGCATAATGTATGAGTGTGGATTAAAACAATCGAGAATAGTGTGCTAACAAAATGACATAGCTTTTAATAACTATCTTCCATTATGTCCCTGACACAATGAGCTTTAGAAATTATCGGGACTGCGGGGAAATTCGATTAGCTATATTGTGAATGCGAGAAATAGCCTGGCAGTTAGTTGAACTTCTCAGGTGGGCCTATGTGGTTGGCCAAAAATATATTGGTCATTTCTTTCTTGGCCCCATATGGGGAAAGCCCACATTATTCAAATGGGAAGGATCCAACATTAGTGGGCTACCTGGGAAGTATATATGAGTATAGACATTCACATAATGAAAGTATAGTTGCCATTGCTAGTAAACTGGGTTCTTTTAAAATTCCACATTCTTAATTTTGATTATGGCCTTATATAGTTAGTAAACTGACTCTCGGTATCGAAGTACGTCGGTTAGAATTTCCTTCATAAATGTTCGCGCGCGTAGTAAATTGAACTTATTAACTTAAAATTGTAGGTCTAGGTCCAATTATCCCTAGCGGAAAACATCTAACGCACCTTACATCTCTTGAATATTCATAAAAAGTAACCTAAATAAGACACAATTCTCTCTTTTAAGGTAAATATTTTAATATTGCTTGCCTTCCCTTTCAGGCTCCATGGAGCGGTCTCCAGAAACCTCTGGTCGACCCACTCCCTCCCCAGTTCCAAACTCTGACACCTCCGCTCTTTCTGTAGACCAGATAGATAGCATCTTGAAGGTAATAGAAGATTCATGCAGAAAGGTAAAAATGAATCTGCACAGCCTCCTTCATTTTAAATGTTGAACATTCATAAGATAGATTTGTTAGAGTTATTTATACCATAATGATTGTTTCTTTTGTTAAAATTTTTGTTATCATACAGCTTCAAGCTATTTTACTTTTTTTTTTAATTAAATGACTTAATTTAGTTAAAAGAAAAATAACAGTAATTTTGAATTTAAATCAATATTTATATTTTTAAACAGTTTAATAATTACGCGTGGTAATTATAGACAAAAGAATTGAAGTTTGCAAATGGAGCCATTAGAAGGTTGCAAAATACTGTGTTCTTCCATTAGAAGATACACCAGATCTTCTATACTTACACATTTTCCATGAATTTAAAATAAATTTAATATACTATAAAATTTACTCTCTTGTATATATAATTATTATTTATAAATATAATGGGGACACTTACATTCTAAATTTTACAACGGACCATATATACAGATTTTACATTGCTAAAGGCCCCTTACTGAAGATTAAAAAATTAAATATCAAATAAACTGTCTGAAATATTGCACCATATGCAGAAGAAGATGTAACAGACACTTTTTTTAAACTCATAATGATATAAATGAAAACTGTTATCAGTTCAATTTACTAAAGTCTCTGAAATTTCAAGATCTACAGACTTGTGCAACTCTTCTAATGATTGTTTCAACTATTGAGTAATATTAAATAAACCTGATACTTTTTTCAAAATAGAAACTAATAATTTCAAACTATTATCTTGCAAAATCACCGATAAACAAATTTTCTGCATACAGCACAAATTTTCTGCAATAACATGCTCTATTTTTCTTTGACAATTCCTTCATTCAATTCCAACACCCTGAGTTCTCTTTTCGCCCAATCCAGACAGCGGACACTGTGACCGAATACTGCCGCGCCCCCCTGGAGCGACGAAGTTCCAGCCTCGGGGGTGCCAGCACGACCAGCAGCGGATCTGCCAGCATGCCTTACTCGGCCTCCAAGGCGCTGTCAGACGGAGAGAAGCTGAGAAAGGTCATCAACGAGCTCATCGACACGGAGAGAACATACGTCAAGGTATAACAGAGTTCACTAACTTCATTTTTATTTTTGAGAAAATATTTTACATTATGACACTCATTGGTAACCATACATTGCAAAACAAAAGCAAATTAAGCTAGATCTGCTTCTAGATTGCTTGCCGTAGGTGATGGTTTTTAGTATTGGAATGCCCTATATATTACGTAGTACAAAAGGAATTTAGCTTTGGGTATATTTTCATAAAGTAATTTATAAGTCTGGCGTAGAGAAAGGATATTTTAGAAGTAAATTTGGATTAACTTTGGCGATGCCCATATAAACATTTAAAAGATATAGAAAGCCCCTTTCTTTAGTGTACAATTTAGTTTTACCTAGTTTTCTAAGCTTTTATTTTTACTAAATATATCTCTTTCTTTCCTCTGTCCATCCTCTGTTTACCCTTTGAAAACCATTAAAAGTACTCCGAACTGCAATAAGTATCTCTAAGTTCGATAAGAACTGTACGTGAGTAAATGTATATTAAAGTTGCTGAATTAATTAACAATGTGAAAAAACGCACTAATATCTTTCAATTCAAAACTAAAAATATATAGATTTTCAGATTTTTATCCATATTAATTTTTTTATTTCACTCACTAATTAAAGAATGCAGTTTGTCTGTTTACACACTTTTGCACACTCCCCTTTTTCTATAGCACTGATATGCACTTGCATGTTTACCTCCACTGATTATTGGCTTTCTTCCTTAAGAAAAAGCAAACATTTCCAGATATAACATAAAAAAGAAAGAGATGAGAAAGAAACAGAAAGAACAAAACATGACATGGTCTCTTGTACTTTTCTTATTCTTTTTAAAGAAGATCTACTTGACTGTTTTGACCATCCCTTAGAAAACAAAAGCCCCCATTTTGGAAGTGTTGTAACCCTGCTATTTCTGACACCTAGTCCTTTATGTTGTTGGTGCAGCACATGAGCGACGTGGTTGATTGGTATGTGGAAGCATTAAAAAAGGTAATTCAGACCTTTCATTGACTTCTTCCGTTCTTCTTACCGCTCTCCACGTCGCATGATGACTCTTCCCCCCAACATCTAACCCCCTTCTCTGCACCATCAATATAAGTACAGGACTCATACAATCCTTACTAATTGTCCATGCATTATATACCAACTGATTGTTCACTTACTCCTGATTGATTGATGTTTATATTATAATCCCGTGATTGAAGTTACCCTTTCTCTTGATTGTTGCCTCCAACCTTCCTGTTTTCTGGCTCACAACCCACCCCGACTTCTCTTAGCACATCGTAGTCGGGTTCTCAGGCAATACTACCTATATCGAGACAGTCCTGAGCATAACCTGTATGATGTCACATTAAATAGGTTTTGAGGTTTGGCAATGATATTTTAAAATTCAATACGTTGTTTTCTTTGAGATAGGCATAACAAAGTGTTCAAGTAACAAACCTTAATATCGTTCCACCAGAGATGTGACGACACATGTTAGCATACGGGACTTCTACTCATATAGGTGGTATTGACTAAGAAAAGCAAGTAGCTTCCTGAAATGCTTATCTATTTTAAATATCTTGATGTTGGCACTGTGTTGCTTAGTGATGGCTTTCCATGTATAGTATAAATCACAATTTACCTTTTCCTGATGTCATATATATATCCTAAGAACTCACCAGATTCATTAAGATTTTTCCATGATGCTATATTTTTTACTTTTAAACGAGGTAACGTGATGGTTGCTTAGATTTTCCAGTATAATAAGTAATTTTGCAAATTGAATTTCTTGCCATGCAAGACATTTCAAACTAGCACACAATTTTCTTTGCCAAACTTACCGGTTAATGTTAATACCTTGTATATTATTTTCTTCTAGATTAAATTAAATTGGCATCTGAGGACTTAAACTTACATTGTTCCGTTATTTTCTTAAAACTAAACTAATTTAGTCAAATAATTTCTGTATGTTTTGAAGTTACCTCGTATATTTTACATACCACATAAACATATGGTATACGTGTGCCTACGATTTCTTACCGTACACTTTTTTTAAAATGATGAAGCCTATATTGTTTTATATGTGTGTGTCTTAAGAGGGTTTTTCTCTTTTTCCCCCCCAAACAATGAATGAAGCACCTGAACAGCCTGCTGGAGCACTACCTGGAGCCGATGAAGAAAGAGACGTTCCTGTCGAACGCCGAGATCAACGCCCTCTTCGGCAACATCCAGGAAATAGTGCAGTTCCAAAGAGTTTTCCTCCAGAGCTTAGAAGAAGCGATCTCCGCAGAACCGGACTTTGCGAAATTCGAGCTTCCTCCCCAATTCAAGGTACGCCTTATGACTTATGACTTGAGTGGGGCGGCCCATCATGGCCAAGCACTGCGACTACTGGTCTATTGTACTAACCCCATGGTTTACCCTTGAAGCAGGCCGGTTGCTGAAATGAACCTAAAAATGTCCCTGATAGGTAAAATATCAACCTCCCAGGCATTGATACAATGGTACCCAAGATAAAGCTTTATGCAGAGTAGTTGTCACATTCACAGAGAACATGAAATGAACTTTCCTCAACCTGTTGACATGCCCTACAGAAAGAGTTATCTTTTACACCCATTATGCCCAGGTGTCTAATGAGAGAGCAGAGACCCGTTAGTAGCCCAATTGCTGCACGAATCCTGTCCTTTCCTGCTAAGGCTAAGTAATTCCTTGGCTCTCCGTCATGGAGAAGATACGTCTACTCAAGGAGTCCAAACCATGACCTGATCTAAGAAAACTCAGACTATAGTCACAACAAATTTTGGGGCCCCTTTACAGTAAATGTTGTGTGTGATTGTCTGTTATGATGGCACTAGTTGGCCAATGTATCATACTTTTGCTACCATTTTATCGGCTTCCTTATAACATGAAATGAAAACATGAAGTGATCTTTCCTCAACCTGTTGACATGCCCTACAGAAAGAGTTATCTTTTACACCCATTATGCCCAGGTGTCTAATGAGAGAGCAGAGACCCGTTAGTAGCCCAATTGCTGCACGAATCCTGTCCTTTCCTGCTAAGGCTAAGTAATTTCTTGGCTCTCCGTCATGGAGAAGATACGTCTACTCAAGGAGTCCAAACCATGACCTGATCTAAGAAAACTCAGACTATAGTCACAACAAATTTTGGGGCCCCTTTACAGTAAATGTTGTGTATGATTGTTGTTATGATGGCACTAGTTGACCAATGTATCATACTTTTGCTACCATTTTATCGGCTTCCTTATAACATGAAATGAAAACATGAAGTGATCTTTCCTCAACCTGTTGACATGCCCTACAGAAAGGGTCATCTTTTACACCCATTATGCTCAGGTGTCTATTGAGAGAGCAGAGACCCGTTAGTAGCCCAATTGATGCACGAATCTCTTTCCTGCCAAGGCTAAGAGCCACTCTCCTTGGCTCTCCGTCAGGGACAAGTTACGCCTACTCAAGGCCAAAACCATGACCTGATCTAAGAAAACTCAGACTATAGGCACAACAATTTTTTTTTTTGGGGGGGGGGGGCTTTACAGTAAATGTTGCGTATGATTGCCCGTTATGATGGCATTAGTTGGCCGATGTATCATATTTTTGCTACCATTTTATCGGCTTCCTTATAACATCGATCAAACCAATCATTAGGTCAATATCTGAGTCCAAAGTGAAGGTAAAAACAAAGTAACCCTTCAGAAAATTTTAAAATTTACTGAAATTTTGGGGTCTATAGCATTTAACATAATAGAAACTAAATTTAGGCTCTAGGCCCGTTCCTTATGGTGTATCAGGCCCTGAGCCAAACTAAATACAGGCGTCCACAACAAGCGGTTACGTGATGACAAAGCATGGGAAAGACTACACCTTTAGAAGCGCCACTCAAATGAAGCGGTGCAAATTGTTTTCCAACAAAACAAGCTTTGTTTGAGTTAGTAGTTACTATTTTCGCCGTTTCACTCGAGTCGCATTCAGTACGATGAAGACCCACCTAACGATACAACCAAAATTATTAATATTAAAAATTTAATAAGAAATTAATCATGGCTTTAAATTATTAACGACGATTAGTAAGAAAATTTGTCATGCAAAAATAAGCTATCTGCTTGAGTTCCTCTAAATAACCTAAACATAAGACAAATAGAGACCATATTCAATTTATGTCGAATAAAAAGTTGCACAATAAACTTTAAAAAAAATTAACGTTTTATTCTGTAAGGAAGATGTTAATGGTATTGACAAATGGGTCATTAATAGGTTAAAAGAGAAAAAATTTGAATTTAAGAAATGCAAAACGTTACTTCATTAAGATGCCGTTTTAAAAAACACTGATTCTGTAAGAGTGCTTTCCGGCAAGCAAAATCAGTTAAAGGAAAAACAACTTCTACAGGGTAAAAGTTTCTACCATTTTTCTACAGTGTAAAAAATATTAGGGGTGTGAATACGGATGCACCGTAATGCTGAACATTAAGAAATAGCTTATCGGTAATTGAGTATTTTGCAGTTTACATGATAAAAACAGAGAGATAATGATTTATTGTTACTAAAAGTAAATCCTTGTAAACGGGCACTTTAAAAAGACGTATTCAGTGATTTCAATCCAAATATTCATAATAGTTTTTTTATATAATACTTAAGGATTTATTAATCTTTAATTTATGCTTTGTAGGGGGACAAGGACTAGTTTTCCAAAAAAAGCCGGTTTTACACTCACCTTTATTTTAAAAATAGAAAGCTAAATGATGCCAGTGGCTGAATTGAACAAATTAGAAATCTAGCACACATCAGCTGACGGAAGAATTAATTTAATAGAAGCTGGTCATGTGCGGTCGAAAGATCTGTTTTTATTATTTTTTAAATTAACCTATAAGTAAATTTTAGGTCTTTTTCGAAACTTAAAATATACTTAATAGAATTAAATTTACTGTTCCAACTTTGTATGAGTTAAAGTTGGAATTCTTAATTAATGTAGCTATGCATTTATTTTTTAAATAACTTCTACAGCTACTTGTTGAGGTAGTGAGGAAACCTTGTCCCAGCATATGGGGAAAGTTTTCCAACTCAAATGCTTAGATTTAATCATTTGCTATCAAAAATTTTTTACTTTTTTGAAAAATTATTGCGTTTATTTGTTGATAAAAGCAAAAAATAAATATTCATATTATGTTTTTCCCAAAATAGCTTTTAATAAAATGAAATATGCGCAAAATAAAAAAAATCTGGTATACCCTACTTCAATTCTCCCCTAATATTTGAAATATTTTAACTGAAGTATATTTTTAAAAAATAATATAGGTTGTGCAATTTATCTGAATGCGTTTTATAAATTTGACATGGTACTTCGTTTGAACGAAACATTAAGAATACATGTACCTAACTAAGCTATTTCTCTCCATAGAACGTGTTATTTGCATTGGGGAATTCTTTTCTGTACTATGCAGATCAGTTCAAGTTATACAGTTCATTTTGTGCTAGTCATTCTAAAGCTCAGAAAGTGCTTCATCCAGGTAAGAAATATTACTCTAAAAACTTTGATTACATTTATGTATATGTATTTTGCTGTCACATTACTAAAATTTTTGAAACTCTCAAACCCCTAATGCTAAAAAACAAACGCCTGGATAATGCTACCAGTTTTCTTTAGTAACGTTGCAGTATTTTTATTTGCAGTATTGACAAAATCGCTGCATTTGCAACTTGTTTGGATTTTTTTAAAAAACCTTATTTTTATGACAATCAATTTGCCCTATGTGCTCCGTTTCCATTAAATGCCTAGTTTTTAAATTTTCTTGTTGCATACAGTTTATTTAATTAAATCTATTTTTTGTTATTTACCATAAATACTTAAATATTTCAAATTGATGATAATGTTAATTGCATTTGAATACATATTTTTTGCTAATACTTAAACATAAATGTGCAAGAAAGTTATTGCACTGTATACCATAAAGAGACCTGCATCATCAAAACTTGCAGACAATCTCAAAAACTTTTGGTACAACCTCTAGTTATAGTTTGTTGTATTAAAACTCCAAAAAGGGGCTACGTCCTCAATTTAGAAACATAGCTGGATGAGAAAGGCATTTTTTAAGACAACCCTCACCCTGGTAACAGCAATATGTCCGACCACAAGACTTTCATACCCACAGATTGAACGAGCACGCATATATTCGGTACAACACAAATATCCATGCCTTATTACAATATACAAACCCGGGCTCTCCATACCGGTTGGGTGACACAAAAAAGTACTCTTCTAAACAGCTATTTCAAAGTAAAATAATCCTAATAATATAAACCCCTTTTTTACGCAAGTTTGTGTTGTGTAGGCGAGGGGAACGCGGCTCTCGTGGAGTTCCTTCAGTCTCGCAACCCTCGAGGCCAGCATTCCTTCTCTTTGGAGTCCTACCTCATCAAGCCCATCCAGAGGATCCTCAAGTACCCGCTCCTCCTGCAGCAGCTCAAGCACCTCACGGATCCGCAGTCAGAGGAGCACACGCACCTCGCAGGTACGCACCTCACTTTTGAAAAAAAAACCAGAGAAGCTGCTTGAGTACACAGTAAACAAATTCTTTAATTTGAAAAATTACAATTGACATAGGATGTAAAATTGATTGTGTAATACCGGCGAACACGTTTACTTTACAGGGAGTGATTTTATGTAACCACCTTTTCAGTTTTTAACGCTATTTTAATAAGTCGTCCATGTGACTCTTCTACGTTGCGTAAACATTAATTTACTGTTAAACAAACATTACCACAATGTGATGTATAAAGTAACCTCAAAATGTGCTGTCATTTTACAGAATGTTTTATTTTGGAAGGCTAACTACTTGAATGTAAGCAGAGCACATATCTAGACGAAAAATATCTAGAGTATTCAACACTAGTTTGCAATTCGTTTACCAGCATAGATATTTTCTGAAATCTCTGGATAAATATACCGATTTGATGTGTTAGTCTGTATGCGTTTAAAAACAGAGATTAACAAAATGTCGACCGGCATTTTAATGTATTAATACCAATGGTACATTGAAACTACAAGCATTGTATAATAAAATAAAATTATCGATAGTATTCACACAAAAACAGCGTTTGCACATAAAATTTCTATTTTTAAATTTTTATTCATATTTGATTCATAAGTGAATCGTTAAATGTAAAAATAAATGACATGTTATTTTTTGAGAAAATAACTGTTGAAACGTTTAAGTAAAATGAAAAGCGTGTGTGTAAAATATTCATATAGACATTACCAATTTTTCATTTAGTAGTTTTATTAAAGTCTTCAGAATATTTTGTTTATCGCACTTCTCTTAATGTCTTCAATAAAATTAGGCTGTTTCATCTAATGTCTTCCGTAACTTTTTTAAAATTTAGTTAATCGAGAATGTAAAATATCATTAATCATGCAAAATATGTACATAAATTTTAACGTTTATTCTAAATTTAAGTTTGATTAATCCATAATTAAATTAAAAACATTTAGGTAGGTAATTGGGTTTTGCTGATGTATTTCAAAGAAGTAAAAGGATTTTCTCTACTTAAACACCTCAAACATTGTAACATTCTTTAATTCCTAAACATTTTAATTTTTACTCTCAACTAGTATAATAATCTAGATTTATTTTTGCAGAGGCTCTAAAAGGTATGGAACGCGTTGCCGAACATATTAATGAAATGCAAAGAATTCATGAAGAATATGGGGCAATATTTGATCACTTACATCGACAAAATCTCAAATCCTCAAAACAAGTAAGCAACTTTTTTAACAAATTGCTTAAATTTGTTCATAAGTAATTTTTTTACCCAAAATCGCATTTATCTAGTCAAAATACTGAAGTAAAAATATCTCGAAAAATAACAAGTAAATATATTTAAATTTTGAATAACAAACGATGAGTTATTATTTTTAAGTAAATTTAATGGCTTTTACATGTTCTAAGACTTATAATAAAACTTAGGCAGCATGAATTATTTAAATATAAATTGTTAGTTTTTAAAAGGCGATAATTTAAATACAAGAAATACTTTCATCGTTCTATAATTTAAAAAAAAATATGTAATCTGATTAAGTAACTGATTAAGTAAAACTTATAATTCTTACTTAATCAGGTTATATGAATTGATTTTTTGTGTGAATATTTTACTGTTTAAGTATTTAAAATAATTACAATAATTATAAATATTTCCTTTCATATACATTTCATGTAATTATTTGCAGCATGTGGATCTCAGTCCTGGAGAGCTGCTGTTCTACGCTGGCGTAGAATGGCTGAATATTTCGGAATTCTTAGGTAAAATTAAAAAAGGTCTGGAACTCTACGCCATGTGCTTCGTGTTCAAGACAGCCGTAGTTTTCCTGTGCAAAGAAAAAATAAGACAAAAGAAGAAACTAATGGTAAGTGTATAATAACTCGTTTTTAAAGCATTTCTGGAAACATTTATACTTCATGGGACCTCGATTACATATTTTAATATAGACAACATATAAAACGGGTTATCGAAAGTACGGATAATTGAGCGGAAGTAATAATTAAATTACTCGTATCAGTCGTATTGTCTTATTTTTAATCAAGCTGGTTAAATTTTGTAGATAAATTATAGCATAGTGTAATGGAAAATAAATTATCTTCACATATTTTTATCCAAAAAAAAAAGATATACACAAATTAAATTTGCGGGATAGGAAACTACAAACTTTAAACCTAAATTTTTAAAAAACTATTAATATTTCGTATATAAGTTTTTCTCTTTTTTTATTCGCCTTCAAGTTCTATGGAACTTACATGTTTTTAAATAGAACTCAATTAAATTTGCACTTTATATTGTTACATACCAATATATTAATATTGCAATATTTTCACCAAATTTTTGTTATACCTTCAACTGGAAACTTATCTTTTTAACCAGGCCAAATTTAGTTTTGTCATAATCAATTTAAAAAAATACTTATAGTCTTGTGTTCGGATGATAAGCTCAATTGGTAATGAGCCAACCTTTTGAGTACAGTAGGTGTAATCCTTAATGGTTCCTTAGAATAAATTTATGGTGCACAAATAAAACAGTAACTGCAACTTATGAAAAACCGAGTATGGTCGCATGGTCTGAAATAAATTCATGATGCATGTTAAAATTGAATATGCCCATAAATATTTAGCTAGAAGCCTTAATAATTAAGTCTAACGTGTTTTTTATAGGGTGGGAACTCCAACAAGAACAGCACCTCGGAAGTAGAGATCATCCGCTACCAGGTCCTAATACCAGTGTCCGAGGTCCAAGTCCGGTCAAGCACTCAGAAAGACGGGGAGTCGCACTTTCTGTGGGACCTCATACACCTCAAGTCACAGCTGCAGAGGAGGTCAGAGAAGGTCTACCAACTCTCAAACAGGTAACAGTTTACTCCATACCTAAGGATGTTTCAGAAACGTAATAAGAGCTTATAAAAAATATTGATTTTCTGTAGTCTTGAAAGCAAATTGATGAAACATCCTCTTTAAACACTGTGGGTTGTTGGCATAACAGTTGCTTAGTTATATCAGCATGTCATGAAACGTAAATTACTTGTTTTGAGGAAAAAGTCAATTAAAAAATCAGGTAAATTTGTAGAATCTAGAATGTCTTTTTTAGCTGTAATGTTAATTGCTAGAAGACAAGCAATAGAAATAGTATTAAACTGGAATATCTGTTTTTGTTATTAAGTACTGTGGGCCTGGATTAAGTGTGTGCACACTTATACTCTTTCTTTTTTACTTCAAACTATGAAATATAGCGCTGTCAAATTTGGAAATCAATACAACAGGGTTTTTTTTAAACTGTAGAGTACATCAAGTTGCTGCACCTGTTGGCTCACCATTCCATCTCAACCAAATTGTTGGCACTGAAGTTGTTTGGTTAATAGAAATGTTGAAGTTTGTCAAGAAGACAGAGAATACAACTTAGTTTTACTATTTATTTTAATAATCAGAAATGCAACAAATACAGTCAAACAAAACAATCTATGACGTAACAAAAACGTAGATAAAGTGGTTTTAGTAAAGTTGAAAGTGGGATTGCTGCACCACCAACCAACGCAACTGGAAAATACATACTAGAGCTACGTTAAAACGGTGAAAGAGCTTGATTGACCGCGGGAATCCCAATCAAAGGTGCCTCTGTGTTAATCCAATGAAGAAAAATATTTCGTAAGCCGTATTTCTCCGGCTGTATTGCATCTTTTACCAACGGCTTTTTTTTATATGATAAATGTAGCTGATTTTCAGGCCTCTATAATCCCACTTTTGAAATGGGTTCTAATATTTTGTGAAAAATTATTTATTGAAAATAAAAAACATAATTCGAACCCATTTCAAAATGTGGTTGATAAGTAGATATTCGTTGGTTGTCTCAACATAAGTCCTCCTTTATATTTAAAGTGCGGGCGAGCTGCGGAACTCCTTCCTCCGCACCATCCGCCAGATCATCCGCGAGAGCGTCCGCAACATGACGGTGCCGTCGACGTCGTCAAAAGGCAGCGGCGGCAGCTCATCGGGCACCGGCGCCCGAGAGAAGTCCCCCCGGGGCCGCGACGGCTCCATGGCGCGCACCCTCTCGGCGAAGAAACGCTCGTCTTCGCGTCAGCGTCACTCAACGCACGACGCGTACGACGGCGACGGCTTCCGCACGACGCACCGCAGCCGCACCGTGGCCGACGGCATGGACGGGATGGTGATGTCGGCCGCCGCGTCTGTCAGGGACCTCAGCGCGGACGCGGAGCAGAGGTCGGACAGGTAGGAGCAGATAACTTGACGCAGATAAAACTAAGCATATATATAATAAAGCAGTGCAAAAAAGTTGTAGAAGCAGATAGTAAAGTAGTAGAAAAAGAGTGTAAAGTAGTATAAACATATATTAAAGTAGTATAAGCAGATAAAACTAGGGGTTACCGCTCAATAAATCAATACACACGTTTAAAGGTAATTATGTACCCTACAAGGTAATTTCAATAACTTCAACACCTAAAATGTTCTATGGCAGCTACCATTTGCACATGCACGATTTTCTTTAAAACTTCATTATGACGTTCGACAGATACTACAAAATCGTGTACTGAATTCAAAGACTGTATCTCTTTTCGTTTTTTGGCAATACCTCTGAAACCACAAAAGTTCTGTGGCAGAACTGCATTTTTTTAGAAAATGAGCAATTTTCTAGAGCCCCCCCCCCCCCCCCTTTTTATTATGAAGTTTGTCAGATACTTGGAACTGTACCAAATTTGAAGTTCGTAGCTCTAACAGTTCGAGCTGAGAGTGGTTTCAGACATATGAACGGATGTTCGATAACCACTTTTTTTGGAATCAGCACCCTCCAAACCGTGTAGAAAACACAAAATCTCCATTTCGGATTTTCGACCCCATCGCAATACTTTCATTACCTTATATTTCATATTAACTGATTGAAAGTAAAAAAAGATAGACTGAGCATCAGCCAAGCTAAACGTCTAATATTTTGTATAAATAATCTCTTATTTTATAAGAAATTTATTTATACTATAGAATTCCATGAAAATTCGCACTTCTCCATTGTTTATATGCTAATCGTGTAAGATAGCTTATGTGACATCAATTATGTATAACAAAATCGAAACACAGCATCCAGCTAATAATTTAAACTTCTAAAAGCCAAAATCAACTATTTTCCTCAATATTATTTCGCAAATTAATTAAATATTATTTATCGTCTGCTCGCGATTTATTTGTAGTTCGGGGAATAATTAAATATTTATTAATAACAAAAGTAATGAAACTCCAAACTGCATTAAAAAAATAAGAAATGTAAATTAAAACTTAGCATAATTGCATGCAAAAGTATGCCTTGCCGCTTTCTTGTTAGATAATTAATGAATAATCAAAGAATCAAATTGTGCTACATTTTATGACGTCATTCCAAACTGATTCATGAAAATATTATTTTGCTTCAAATATGTTTAAATAAATAAAGTTTCTCATGCCATTGTTGATTTGGCAACAGTGATTTAAATGACTCAAAATGAATTTCAATGCTAATTCAATGGGAAATTCGCCGACAGATAGTAGATTTATGTCCGTCCGGACGTACAGATAGACAGACGGACAAAAAGTATGAAAGTTGGGTATCTGAGGTCATAGCTTTCTAACAAAAAAAGAATTTTTAAGATCCGATGGATAGAACCGATTTTGGAAGGGGGGTACGGACAGACAGACAGACGGAAAGACAGACATAAGAACAGACAGACAGATGGACATCAACCGCATTTCAATACCTACAGTGACTTAAATGACTCAAAATTGAATTTCAATGCTAATTCAATGGGAAATTCGCAGACAGATAGTAGATTTATGTCCGTCCGGACGTACAGACAGACGGACAAAAAGTATGAAAGTTGGGTATCTGAGGTCATAGCTTTCTAACAAAAAAGAATTTTTAAGATCCGATGATTAGAACCGATTTTGGAAGGGGGTACAGACAGACAGACAAACGGACAGACAAACGGACAGACAGGCGGACAGACATACGAACAGACAGACATACGAACAGACAGACAGATGGACAGACAGACAGTTGGACATCAACCGCATTTCAATACCTACAGTGATTTAAATGACTCAAATTGAATTTCAATGCTAATTCAATGGGAAATTCGCCGACAGATAGTAGATTTATGTCCGTCCGGACGTACAGACAGACGGACAAAAAGTATGAAAGTTGGGTATCTGAGGTTATAGCTTTCTAACAAAAAAAGAATTTTTAAGATCCGATGATTAGAACCGATTTTGGAAGGGGGTACGGACGGACAGACGGACAGACGGACAGACGGACAGACAGACAGACAGACAGACGGACATCGACCGCATGTCAATACCTACTTTTTCATTTTTTTAATTCTTTCGAATTAAAAAAAGAAAAGTAGGCTAAAAATGACAACTCTAGTACTGAGGGAACAACAACACTTTGTTTCTCTTGAAATATACATAGATACGAGAAGTTATTAAACGGATGTGTTCATTATGTTGATTTGATTGCTTAGATTCTCTTTATGTTTTGGTTTTCTCTTCTAGATTTACATTAATGAAAAAATTATTTAATCTAACTTTAAAACAGAACTCATTAACGACTATTGGCAAGAAAATTTGCGAAGCGAAAATAAGCTTTCTGCTTAAATGTATCTAAGTAAACTAAATATAACTATTATCCTGAATAATGTACACTGCTCAAAACAATTAGAGGAGCATTTTGCGTACTTTAGTTACCCTTTAGGTCCTAACTTTTTAATTTTTATTCTTAAAATCTGAAATTTGTGAAATAAATTCATTATGCATCCAGAATGAAATAGTAAAAAACGGGGAGAAAAAATATTAATTTTTTAACTAAAATTTAAGGGGGGGGGATTGGAATCGTAACTTTTGAATAAATTATAACAATATTTTTTTCTTCAAAATTTATTTGTTAAATATAGTTAAAATCAATTTTTAAACATCTAAAAATTGCAACCATGAAGAATTTAGGATCAATCATTAGCTATTTGCTAAAATTGTTTTAAAGTGAATTGTATTTTACCATGTTTTTCATATTTATATTTAATTAAAACAAACATTATTTAATGGGGTACTTGCATGTATTTTTTTTATTCTTTTAAAATAATCTCTATGCGATTCTAAGAACATCGACATAAATTTTACCTCAATCCGACCGTTAATTTATTTTTAATTAATTTTCAAAGTTTGCGCTTAGCCCCGCCCCTTGAAAACGCTGCCTCTGGCCTCCCCTGCCCGCGTGACGTCAGTCGACGCAACTAATCTAGCCAGAGATCGGCGGCCGCTGTGTTTTGTAAATGTCACTCTTCCTAATGCTTTTCTTATCGTCTCTAAACCATTAAAGTTATGTAAGTTCTGGAAAATATTAGTGCATACGAATGTTGCATAGTACAGCTGGGGGAAAAAAAACGAACCACCCTTCGTTTTTCGGCTGCTATTGGTCAAGGAATCTTGTGAAAGGTGTCATTTTTCAGGAAATAGCGTAAGGAATTGAGAACTGGCAACCAAAATTGTATAAGGGGTCGTCTACATATTAAAATGTGTACCAACTTTGAAAATTCCAATGGCAATACCCAATTTTTTTTTTATATAAAAATGTTTATCATCTTCAAAATACCCCAGATCCAAAAGAAAATTTATTAATTTGCTTTTATTTGTTGAGATATAAGCATTCAAAGTTGAACGCCCATAATGTTAAAAAAGTTTCATAAACTTTTAATTCATACCTCCACAAATAAAATGAATTAAACCAATTTTTTTTTCATTATATACTTCTTAATCTTCCAAAAACAAATCACACAAGTTTTTTCATCAATTTTTAATTTTTATTATTTTTTTATTTAAATTTAAATAAAAAAAATAAAACATGAATAGAAACCCCAAATTTTTGTTACATAAATCGATAAAGTAGATCAAGTAGAACCAAAATCCCGAATTTTTTAATTCAACAACAATTATTTGCCGAGTTATTGTAAAAATACTGAAAAAAAGAATTTTAGGGACCGTGTAAAAAATTACTTATCAAATTGGATACTAACTTGCATTATCGTTTGGTGGTTGAAAAGCGTTTGTGGTAAATGTTTATTGAAATTATTGATGTCTGTCAAATGTCTAAAAATCTTTTCTTGTTTCAAGTGCATACAATGTATTTTGTTTGTATAATTAACATTAAATTATATCGATTACTATGTTTTTGAATGTATGTTATTTTCAATACAATTTCAAAAAGTGTGTTTTATATTAAAAATTAAAACCCTAAAATATTATTGGAATTCGGTGTTTAGCATATTTCATTGTTACCACATTGATTATTTAAAATGATTAGTGCCCACTGCATTGGTTAAAAATCATTGCCAAATCATTCTGCGTAATTTTATTTTGCTTTCCTTAAATATCGTGTTAGGGTCGTAACTCTCGTTTTGTAATATGTGGTTTATATTACCGATAGTGAGCCGGGGTTCCGGACACAATCCCGAAAGCCGAAATACCGACAAGCCAGAATCTCGAACGTCGAAATCCCGAAAGGCCATAATCCCGACATAGACGAAATCCCGAATGGGTGGAAATCCCGAAAATAGATTTTTGTCCATTTCTGGATTTTTAAAAAAAATTATTAAAGATTACTTATTTATTTACTTATTTAGTTAGTAATTTAGTCAGTCAGTCCGTTAGTTAGTCAGTCAGTTGGTTAATCAGTCGGTTAGTTAGTCAGTCGGTTAGTTAGCCAGTCAGTTAGTCAATCCGTTAGTTAGTCAGTCAGTTAGACTAAGTTAGTCAGTCTGGACTAACTAACGGAGTGACTAACTACCGGACTGACTAACTAACTGACTAATTCACTAACTAACTGACTGACTAACTAACGGACTGACTAACTAACTGACTGACTAACTAACTGACTGACTGACGGACTGACTGACTAACTGACTAACTGACTGACTAACTAACTGACTGACTGACTGACTGACTGACTAACTGACTGACTGACTGACTAACTTACTGACTGACTGACTAACTAACTGATTAAACAACTAACTGACCAAATAACTAAATAAATTGTCTCTAATATTTAAAAAAAAATCGAGAAATGGACAAAAATCTATTTTTGGGATTTCGACCCATTCGGGATTTGACTCATTCGGGATTTCGGCTTGTCGGGATTTTGGCTTGTCGGGATTTCGGCTGTCGGCATATGTCCCAGACCCAGTGCACCGAATTTTAAACAAACTTTTTGTAGCAATATGAATGAAACAAAAATTTGCATAAAATGTAAAACATAAATGTAATAATCATGTTTGTCTATCTGATTGTAACTAATCGCATTTGAAAATATGTTCGTTATAAATAATCGTACGTGTGACTTAACTTAAAATTAAAACATTTTCTCGTCTAACCTTTATTTTATTTCTGAATTTTAAAATCCAAAATTTTAAAAAAAGGGTAAAAACATAAAAAAAATCACAATATTAGTGAAGAAGGTTTAATTCTAGGATTCTTTGGCGAGATTATGGTAACCCTTTTGTTAGCTTGTCGTTTCGAAAAGACACCCTAAATATTACCTTTTTCAATTTGGAGATTTCCCCCTAATCGCATTCAAAATTAATGCTTTAATATCTCGGCAAATAATGCAAAACAAATAATTCTTTTTTATACCTATGGTATTTTGAAGGTGCTGATCATTTTTATGTACAAAAAAATTGAGTGTTGCTATTGGAATTTTCAAAGTCGGTACCCGTTTTAATATATAGACGACCCCTTATACAATTTTGGTTGCCAGTTCTCAATTCCTTAAGCTATTTCCTGAAAAATGACACCTTTCACAAAACTCCTTGACCAATAGCAGCCGAAAAACGAAAGGTGGATCGTTTTTTTTCTCCAGCTGTACCTTGTTGTAATAGTACCACGAAAAAATTACACCAGAAAATTAAGTGGAAGCTTTCAAAAATGCTATATGTCCTTCCGTTACCTGGAACGCAACTGGAAAAGAAATTCCGGTAGTGGGGCGAATTATTTTAAAATATTTTTTAATTAATATTACTTTAATTAAAATTATTTTTAATTTGAAATTGTTTTTAATTAAAAAATAATAATTTTCCAATTTAAATACACTTTGTTCATTTATTATTACTAATTATGGATATTAGTTACTTTTAGCTTCCACACTACGTTTATAACGTAAAAAGTGGAAGGTTTTATAATCGTTCAGTCCGTCTGTCTGTCTGTCCGTCTGTCACCCACTTTCACAGAAAGAACCACAAGTCCCACAGACAAGTGGGATACGTCATTTTAAAGCAAAAAATCAGATTAGACTACATTCCAAATTTCATTAAAAAATTTAAATTGGAAGTTTATTTAAAATTTAAATTACTAAATTTTTTTTATCTACATTGAAATAACATGCAAATTCTATTTTTATTCATATTTTCACTGTTGTCATCCACAAGTCCCACAGACAAGTGGGATACGTCATTTTGAAGCAAAAAATCAGATTTGGCTACATGCCAAATTTCATTAAAAATTTTAAACTAGAATCTTATTTAAAATTTAAATAACTAAAAATTTAATCTACATTGAAATAACATGCAAATTCCATTTTTATTCAATATTTTCACTTTTGCCATTTCGTTAAACGTACGAGAAACTTTTGTTAAAATAAAAATAAACACACTTGAAAAAATATTTATTTATGTGATATAATTCGGTTTGGATTGTTGTATTATCACAATAGAGTTCTTTTAATGGTTCTATATATATGTATGAAGAAAGATGCATAGAGAATTCTAACTTGGCATAAAAAAAATATGCTAAGTTTCGCTTTTATTTTTAAAGCATCAATTGTACAAATTATATATTTTTTGAACTGTAAATTAATTTAACAAACTATAAATAAGTGAATTTTCGAAAGAAATGTAAATGGGAAATTGTGGCGACAAAAATATTTATTAAAAAGATTACATAATTATTCTTCGAACTTTAAACAAATTTAGCAAACGATAAAGTCTAATTATTAAATCTGAGAAAGAAGATTAATGAAAATAGTTAATTTTGGCGTTTAAAACTTTGAATTACAAATAGCAAAAGGCCCTGTTTTTATTAGAATTAAATCACATTTGCCATTCGCAACAATCGCTCGAGAAACTTTAATTCTTTTCGACAATAAATTAAAATAAATTTATTTTTGCGACATCGATCAGTTTGAAATGACGTCAAATATATTTCACTACGGAATCCTTGTATGTTGATATGAAATATTTTCATTCTATTTAAAAGCGAGGAATATGACATATTTATTCTTTAAAATATAAATTGATTTTTGCAAACGATAAGTAATAATTATTGAATTTTCGAAATAAAATAAATGAAACTAGCCAAATTTAGCTTGTAAATGTTAAATATAGAATTAATGTTGTGTTTGGCGCGTTTTTTCCTGTTAAACACAAATATGTGGAAGCGAGTTAAGTGACAGATTCTGTTACAAACCTACTTGTTTGTGTTACGTAACTAATGTTTGTATTATTTAATAGTCAATTAATGTTTTTTTAAAAATAAAAATTAAGTGCAATAAATGGCACAAAAAAATCAATTAATTATAGAATGTTTTTATTGAACATTTAACTTATTAGATAATTTAAATTACTTAATTTGTTGTGCAGAAATTAAACGAATTAAATCAATAAGGAAATTAAACCAAATTTCATTAAGAAATTCGAGTTAAAATAATATTTAAAATTTGAAAAACCAAAAAATTAATGCACATTTTTTTTTTTAAAAGAGAATTTCAGGTGTAACTGGCACTGTTAAAGGTCTACAGAGAAAAAACAGAAAGGTCTACTTATTATGTATGCTGTATTAAAAAAAAATTTAGAGAGCGTGGGAATTAGATAAATTATCTGGCCATTTTTAATTTGATTAAATTTGCAAAAGAAAGTTAATGAAGATAGGCAATTTTGGCAACTCTAAAGTATAAATTAGAAGTAAATGCTGTGTTTAGCTAGTTTGTTTCTATGTTTTATAACTCGTGTGTGGAAGCGGTTCTAGGTGATAGTTACTGTTACAAACCTACTTGTTGTAGTTTTCCTAAAGATGTAAAAAAAACAATACGTTTTGTTAGTTAAGTTCAACAATGTTCAAAAAGGAAGCAGGTATTTTTATTCTTAATTGTAACATACTACATGCTTATGTTATGCACTAAATTGCTTCTATGAATTTCAAATACAAATTAAAACTAAATTTAATTCATGGAAATAACAGCATTTAAGAACGGGAAATATTTTTCATTGTTAAAGGGATTGGATGTTGTTACGAGAATAATGTACAAAACTTGAATTCTGCGCACTATATAATTACATACGAGACAATATTTTTGCTCGAACATGTATGTCGTAACACGTGTTACAAGTCGTTAAAAGCATTTTACTTATATCTTAGTAGCTTATGAAATATGCGATTTAATTTAAAAATTGCAATGTGTGTACATTATTTTGTCGAATCCCTGTAATAATGAAAATATTTCGAAATCTTAAATACAAGTATTTCAATAAATTAGATTTAATTTTAGTCTACATTTAAATTACATAATTTAATTATAAGTACAAATACATAAAATTACATAATATAACTGTATATGAATTTATTTTATAACATAAGCCTGTTACTATTAAGAATAAAAATAGGTTTTTGCTTTAAATTCAAACGTTCTTGAACTATGTACTTCTCTACGTATCAACACGCCTTTTTTTGCAACTCAAGGAACATTAAAAAACAGCTTTTCTAACTGGTTTTACGTGGTTCATTTACAACAAGGTACTATGCAACATTCGTATGCACTAATATTTTCCAGAACTTACATAACTTTAATGGATTAGAGGCGATAAGAGAAGCATTAGGAAGAGTGACATTTGCAAAACACAGCGGCCGCCGATCTCTGGCTAGATTAGTTGCGTCGACTGACGTCATGCGGGCAGGGGAGGCCGGAGGCAGCGTTTTCAGGAGGCGGGGCTAAGCGCAAACTTTGAAAATTAATTCAAAATAAACTAATGGTCGGATTGAGGCAAAATTTATGTCGATGTTCTTAGAATCGCATGGAGATTCATTTACAAAGGGTATTTCGCTATTTCCCGAATCATGCAAGTTCCCCAGAAGGTTTTTAAGCCATGCATATCTTTAATAAGTCTACTAACCACAGCACAACTATATAACAGATAAAGATTTTGAAGAGAACTTAGCAGCATGTTCTCTGCATGGAGATTAAAGCAGGAATGAAATGTGTTCGCTCTCATCTCTAGCTGAGGAAGGATTTAATCACACCTTAAGTGTTAGATGATTGGCAAGCTTAAATAGAATGAAATTATACCATTGGTTAAGAATTTTGATTGAGAGATTGTACTTTTAGTTAGGGCTTGGGTTCTCTCGGCAAAATTAAATCTCGGCATACTTAAACATCCACAGAGAGCTCAGATTCACTGTAATCTGCGCGTCAAAATTGGTAGCGAGAGTCGCCTAGATGGTACCACAAAAAAATGGCTCTCAGTTCTGGGGAATATGTCGAGTCTGCAAAGGCTTGCCCGCCAATATTGCAGCCCCATTGGAGGAAAAAAAAACTTTTAGTTAGGGAAAATATAAAAGTTTCGGTTCGTAATATGTCAAATAAATCTCAGCTTAAAGGAACTTGAATGAACTAATTTGCGTCACCACATGACTAATTAAGTTACAGGAAGAACGAATTCAAAAAACCTAAAGTTGACATTTTTATACGGAAATGAAGGTGTTAATGGTGTTGACAAAGTCGTCGTTAATGGGTAAAACTCGAACTAATACTTAACCACTTTCTTCTGCCAGGTTCTATGTTGATTTTACTGTTTATATTCGCTTTCCATCCTTGTTTCCTCTTCTAGTCTTATAAACGAAAATCCTTCAGACTAACTTTAAATTCAGATTTCCTTAAACTTAACCCCTTTTCTCCATTAGGTCTGACAAGTCTGACAGGTCGAGCAGCGGGGGCAGCGGCCGCCTGAAGCAGCCTGGGCTGGGCACGCCTAAGGCCCTGAGCCTGAGCGCGGCCTCGTCGCTCTCCAACTCGTCGACGTCGTCGGCCAAGCTCATCCAGTCGAGCCACCCACCCGCCACCTACCACCCGCAGCCGCCCGTGGTGCAGGCCAGCTCGCCCATCTGGAAGCCGAGGGAGAACTCCTTCGAGAAGGTGGGTCGCATCACTTTATAGTTCATTTCTCAACGTCATTGCTGTTGTTGTTCTCGTGTCCATGGACAGATAATATTGTGGTAGAAAGTCTAGATAGCTGCACTATCCATGGAAAGGGGAGTGCCATTGCCTCCGAAAAGGTGGGACTTCTACCTGTTGGTCCGCGGAAGGTATTTTATTTTCCTTTTACCACCCAATGGAAGGAGGCTTTCCTCTATCCGTCACCTGAGGACGCGCCCTTTAGGAGTCAGGCTCCCACAGGTCAGGCATCCTCAACGTCATTAAAAGCTATTTATGATTGTTAAACACGACGCGACGGTTTAAAAATCACTTTGAAGTTTCGCGTCTTATGAAATGACCAGGATATGAAACTAAAACTTTTATTAGTAGTCGGTTCGTTTCCTTGAAACACATAAACAGCGACACTTGAATATTTACCCCTTTATTTTCACACAGGAGGATATCCATCCCCATAATAAACTATAGTGGAGATTTTGTTTTAAAAAATATTTCAGGGCATTCTTAGTGTTCTAAGAATGCCCTGAAATATTTTGATTAAAATCTATGATTAAAATTTAAAATAAATCCGCAGTTTTGTTGAGGCTACAGAGTGCGCTTAGAGGTCAACAGCTCTACGTTCTACAGAAGTCATATTAATAATTACAATCACACACACTGGTACATAAATGTTTAAAAGCTGTTAACCTTTTCCATATTTTCACTGGTTCTTCAAGTGTTCACGTCTTTTTAAGATGGGGGGGGCCCCCCCCCCCCCCCCCCCGGAAAGAGTTTGAATAAAAAAATGCCCATCTCATCTACCAAAATACCCAATAAACGTTTATTCTGAATGTGTTATTTTCCGCAGTAAATATCTTACGTTGAATATTTTTTTCTTGCAGGGCCCCACGAAGGAGGAAGGCGCGTCCTCTTCCAAGCAATACTTCGTGTACGACGAGTACGGGTCAGCGCTGTACGTCATCCCGCCGACGGTCCCCAAGAAAGAGCAGCCGACCAACACCATGTCGAGCAAACAGTCGGACTGCTAGCGTTAGTGCCAGAGTTGCCTTGTATATAACAGAATATGGGAAATTTAGATCAAAATATTTTTTAAACAAAACGGAGGGTGAAGGAAAAAAACGTTTTAGTCTCTTACAAATGTACTTGGTGCTCTAATTAATACGAAAAATATTGATAATAATAATCCCCAAAGTTTAGATGTGCGGAGAACTCGGAAAGATGGTGGCCGCGTGTTTCTATGGGTTTTTAAAAATGCCGGTTTCGCAAAGAGGAATCTGGGCGGAATATTTTTTAAATTAGAGTATGTCGACATCCGCTTGGGTATGTGAAAGAGATAAGATCGTGAGAAATATAAGATTTTATTTGTCACTGCATTTATTAAACCATATCGCTCCTGTTTGTTCTCCAATCATACTTGTGAACTGTTTATGAAATTTAGTCCAGTAACTTTGTATTGTTGTGTACCTGACGTAAGTCAATGAAAGAACTATTTGAGCACTAAAAAAATGTCTACATTCCTTGAGACTTTATTCATACTACTTTTGTCTCCATATCAAAGAAAAGAAATGACTCACATACTTAGAACATATATAATATAATGATTTTATTATTATAATCATTGATAACATTAATTAATAGATATACAACGCGGACAGTTGGATCATAGTTCATTCGAAAATAGGTTTAAGCATATTCCTCTCTTTTGTATGACTATTTATTTATGGTAGTAGATAGTGCCTGGTCGTAGTCTTTTACACACTGTACAGTAGGGCTATATTGTAAAGAGAATTGATCTTTTTATCAAACCGAAGGGTCACAGCTCAAAGAAAAATCTGTTTATATCGGTGTTTTTCAAGCGAAGTATTGCGGGAAAGTTGCTGTGCCTTGTCCATTCAATAGAGTTTTTAAAGAATTAAAAATCAACTTAGTGACCTTGTGGTTATGTTTAAAACCATTCCGTCACATTAGGATTTGAAAAGTATATTATAAATAGGATTGGACGAAAATGAAATATTAACATACGAAAACAAAGTAGATTTTTACAATCAATAAAAGACTATTCCCGGTACTTGCCTCCGACTTAACGATTCTCTTTAGCGAAATTTCGTCATAGCAAATGAGACTTACATTTTAGATTTTATTTTAAAATTCCGAACTGAATAAGATGATATTAAGTACCAAAATATACCTTTGACAGAATACAATCGAAATGCCGTCAAGACAAGTTTGGGAAGTACTGAAAGCTAAATTTTTGATGGTGATAAAAGGCTCGAATCATGTTTCATTTCCACGTTTCCATGTACACGCGAACGGAGTCAATCTCCGACGTGCTGACAAAAGGCAACTTATTTTCTAACATCCTAGAAGTTTTCGTGTTTCAACTCCTACTCGGAAGCACGAGCAGAGAGGAAAAAGTTTCACTTCAGTCTGTAGTAGATCGAACGCCTTCTCATCCTGTTATTATTAGCAATCCCGAACAACAAGTGCTCACAAAACAACTTCCACTGCGACAAAGAACAGTAGACTAGAGATCGTCCTGGCGGGGATGGTCATTCGCAGTATCCTAGACAAACCATCTATATTTCGGATGGGGGAAAATAAATATGTAAATACGCTCGATGCCTGGTATTTGTAAATAAGTGAATACTATAACTAATTATAATTAATCCTAGGTCGTGAGTGAAATGGCGAAACACGGTTTCCAGAGTGTAAAAGATAGATTTAGTATTCTCAAACTGACGACAAACACAAAAGGCAGCTACGGTACTGGTTTAAATTTAACGTGGTGAGAAGCAAATATTAAGTATATTTAGGTTGATTAGCTCGCAAGTGATGAACTTCTTTAGGAAATTAATAAAAAAAGCCAAAGTACATTTGAATAGATTTTGCTTACGACAATACGCGGCAAAACGAGGAAACTACTATTGTCTTTTAGTGCATCGGTATTTCTGTCTCTTCAAGTGATTTTCTTTTTTCCTCGATACGAAGACTAAGGCAATGAACTTTTTTTTATATCATTTCAAGAAGGTGCTGCAAGAATCTTCAACGGACCCTGCTTCGGAATCCCATAGAAGCTAGATCGATTCGCCGCAAAGCTTGTTATCCCCAAGGTTTGTCGAATAATGGCATTTTAATGTAATTTGTTGTGTACTTTAACAGACTTGCTTATTTTGGTAGCGTGTGAGTTTCTCTTCCTATATACATTTTGACCGCTTGGTTGTTTGGCTGATGCTGTATTTGTTGTGTAAAAGTACAAAGTTGTAGATATTCTTGAGTGTTTGTGCATATTGTTTATAGATATACACATGTATGTGTAACCATAATATGCATGCATATCTATATTTGTAAATATTTTCATTTTGTTTTTCAGTTGCTTTGTTGTCTTCTTGTGTTTAAACTATATTAAGTATTGTTGGTTGTTGACACTTTTACAAAATAAAAACTTTACAAGATCATTGAAATAGTTTGTTTCTTTATTTTGTCCACACATAAAATCAAGGTTTTCTCAAGTTAAGCATGGTCTAACTTTTAAAATATACTGGAAAAGCTTATCAAGCTAAGCCAAATGATAAGCAATATGAAGGGTTCTGATCTAGCATCACTGTCGAATCAGAGACGGCCAATAAAACTTTTTGAATTAATAGCATTTCTTTTTAAACAAAAGGATACATTGCAAATGATATCCAAGATCTACGATTATTTGTCAAATGTATTTCCGTAACAACTATAAATAATACTGTGAATCTGAAACTAGTGGTTGGAAGACTAAAAACCACAAAATCATACTGTTTATGACATGGTCTTTTGGAGTAAGTATCAATTATATAAAGTCGAGATTTGTAAGTGTACAGAGTGTCACACAAATGACATACATTTGTGTGACATTCTGTATAATTATACAAATCAAAATCAAAAGCTACAGTAGGGTTCCTACTAAAACTTGACACATTTAGTACTTTTTGGGTGCTATTTAAGATAACATTAACATTAAATGTAACAAAAATGTCCATGTATCGCTTTTTAAGGTTGATTAGTGTCACTCTAGTCTAAAGTCATTTGATGAAGCAAGACCTAAGAATCAGAGTTCCTAGTGTTAAAAGTGAATTAAAAACCACTACAAACATTTATGCCCAGCTTCTAAACTTTTTATAAAAGGTATTTTCAATCTAAAAACCTTATTTCAATGAGAGCTGTTGTTAAAGTCAAACTACTATAGTCTACTACAACTTAGATCAAAAGGGGAGGTAAACTGGACTATAGGAATTCATTTTTACAAAATTAATATTTTGTTTTGCCAAGAAGACTTAAGAAATTAATAATTACACCGATATAACAAAAATAACTCAAGACACAGTCCAATATCTTTGCAAAGAATGTACACAAAATACTGTTTATAAAGTGAATTATGATCTGCTTAAAATCAACTGTATTATTCATTATAGCAGATGGATATTTGGAAACCCAAACTTTTTCATGCAGGTTTTTCACCCCAAAATGAAAGTTTCTCTGGCATTTGCAGTAAAAAAAAATTCCTTGACCTTCCCAAATATTCCAGATGAGTAGACACCTTTCTTAAAGTCCAATTGTCATGCTTTACAACAGAGCGAAATAGCTATTTGTCTAATGCTAAATATCAATACATTAAAT
This sequence comes from Oedothorax gibbosus, assembly GCA_019343175.1. Taxonomy (NCBI): domain Eukaryota; kingdom Metazoa; phylum Arthropoda; class Arachnida; order Araneae; family Linyphiidae; genus Oedothorax; species Oedothorax gibbosus. The sequence continues at coordinate 36,111,569 of CM033273.1, forward strand.
GTAAGACTTTTATATTATGTTCTAAGCTCAAAAATTGAGAAAGATCCAATTATACAAAAATATTTATTTACAAGACGAATGTGACAAGATTGTTAATAAGTAATGTACTTAAATTTGAAAGATTTTCACAAGGATAAAACCTAAGTCTCCTTCATATGTCAGGTATCTGGAGCTTCGGTCTTAATTTTTACTAATATATCTGTATTTGAAATGCCTTTTTTACTTGTATCCCGAGAAGGTCCTTGTCTACCAGGGCTGCTATCACCAAGTGCCTAAACAAGCAAAAAAAAAAATGTTTAAATAACTCAAAACACAGTCAAATATCTTTGCAAAGAATGTACACAAAATACTGTTTATGAAGTGAACTATGATCGGCTTACAATCAACTGTATTATTCATTATAATATTATACAGAAAATGTAATCCTTAAATAAAATGTAAAATTCATTTAATTTAGACTAACAAAATTTGAATCATTAAATATCAGAGACATAAATAGAATGGACTTCTAATTCAATATTAAAATAGTCTAAAAAAAATTCCCCCAGATTAATCTCACCAATCCTTTAATTGAGAAGAAGGGTTGCTACATATTGTGGGTCAAATGAAAAAAAGACCATGAATGTGCAAATTCTAGGGTAGTAGTATAACTATAGTAGTACTGTAGTAGTAACTATAGGTATCCAGTTTTCCATCTCTGAAATTTAGCACGTGGGTGGTTTTGTCATTTGACTGACGATATGGCAACTTATTGCTACTGTTTTGGATTGTAGCCAGGCCTGAAAATGAGAATAGAAGGCTGATAAACCAGAAAGGAGACTTGCAACAGCTCCCAAGTCACGTGGTTTGCCGAAACCACTTGGCAGCTTTAAATGTTTTTTCAGGCGCTAATTTTTCGGTTTTTTACATCTGTTTTCAACCAGAAAAAAAAATTAGTTTAATTCCTGCAAGATGACTAACAATTGTACAATTTATAAATGTAAAGAGATTTTAAAAAAAGGATGTGTGATATTTTATTGGTAAGATTGTTTAGAACGACATAACTTTATTTCTTACTAGGTGTAAGAGAGTACATTGTTCTACAAGCTCTTTTATAATTTGGGGATTATTTTCATGATTAAAAAAATTCGGTGTAAGCACTAATTAGTCTTCTAGACTATATATATATTGATCAAACCTACCATAAAAATAACTATAAAAAGAATGTTTTTTCTATTAAAAACAGCTGCAATATCAATAAGTTGCCAAAGTATAAACCTTTTTGTCAAAATAGCGAGTCATCTTTGTTTCTTTCCCAACTTCCTTTTTATCCTATTAGATTGTCAGCCTTATATATTTAAGTCGTTGTGGAAAACTCTCCAAATGGTGAAAAACATGCGATTTGGGTTATGTGACCATGCAGGGGACGCTTTTAGGTTTGCCAATGAGCAGTCCATTTGATGTAAGGGGACATCCATAAATTATGTGCTGCAATTTTGAACAAAAAATTTAACCCCCTCATGGTGATATTTAGCTCAATAAATTTACTGGAATTTAACTGCATTATTTTGCAATTTTATGTTGATTTTCCATGGGGGAAAATTTGATTTTTGACTCATCCTCTCCTAATCCTCACATGAGATTTGGTGATATATGACTCGACCTCCTCCCCTCCTAAATATGTCACGTAATTTATAGATGCCCCCTAATGTCTCTGATAAATATATAAAGAGGTCAATGCCATTTAAGAATTTTTCATTATACTATGCATCTTTTCAAAATTTTAGTGAAAAAATAAGCATGTACGGAAATATTTCTATGAATTTGACCCCTTTTACAAATAGCAATTAGTTTAAATAAATTTTTAAGATAATATTTGATTCGCCTCAATAAAACTACATCAAAAATTTTATAAAGAATATATTCATTTATCAAAATTGGTAAACTGTAAATTATTTTGGAACACATGTTCAGAACCACTTACTATTTCTATTAGTCAGCTCATGCATAAGTAAAAAAAAGTATTAAATAGAGCTTAATAAAAGTGCAAACTTCAAGGAAATATTTAAAAGGTTACTTAATTCTTAAATATCTAATGGGATTTTAATGTGCTATTGCCGCAGATTTTGGTGAACTCAACCCAAAATAAATTGATACGTTGGCAAGGAAATAATGCATTCTAATGAAAATAAAATAACTGAGTAAAAGCCCATATTTATTGAACTTTTTATGAACCACACCCAAATTTGTAGAAATAATTTTTACATAATGAAGAAAGATAAATTCAATATGTTTGTATATTACACACAAATCCATGTTATCCTTTTTTTATTATTTTACTTTTTTAAATGAAAAATTTAGCATGGCATGTGGTCTAGTGACTGCTTTTGGCTTTTGAAAGTTTAAATTGCAACTAAATGCTGTGTTGGGTGATTTTTTTTAGGTGTATAAATCTTGTGTGGAAGGAATTCTAGGTGACAAATATACTTGTTTACTTGTTTGTTTTTTTAAAGAATTTCAGTGAGTATTTAAGTAACATGATACTAGGCTATTTTATTTCTTTTAGAGCTTCTTAGTTTTGACAAGCTATTTTTAAAAAGTAAGAACTTAATAACTACAAACCTCTGAAAATAGCTCGACCGCAGCACTTTTGTAATCATCTCCATAACCATCTAGTCTATCCATCAAAAATCTATGAAACAGAAATGTATTTATTGTAAATAAATAATAAATCACAAAATCTGGAAAGGATACTCCATGATAAGTAATATTACAACAAAATTCAAAAAATTTTAAAGAGTTTCTTGGCTAAAGTGTTTATATGAAACATTTTAAGTACAAAATGTATCAGTTATGATTATTGTAAGAAGTTATTTAAACATAAAGATACATTTGATTCAAGAGACAGCAGTTATAATCAAGCTTAGTTCTTTGCTGTGGGAAATTAAAACTGTTTTATGAAGATATATTAACCCTCTGAGAGATAAGCTTTTTGGCTAAAGTCTAAACTTGTTTTCAGGACATTAGATTGAAATTTTTGACTCATTAATAAAATTGTGGATGTTTTCAAAACTTTATTTATAGTAGATGGTTTTAAAAACCTACTCAATAATTTAATTTTATAAATTTATTGAAAATTAATAATTAATATTTAAAAATATATGTGTTACTGAAAAAAAAGTAACAGTCCCTTTAAAGATTTACACATATCTGTATAGTATACTTCAGGTAGTTAATTACCATCAATATCAACAATTACAAGACTTAAAAAACAAGATTGTAAAAATTTACATTAAAAGACATTGCAAGATCTTTAAAAAAAAACTGCACTCTTACTTCCGTTCTTTTTTTCGTCTTCTTAAAAGCTTCTTTACATAATAAATTCTATTTACAAGTCTTTCATTACTCTGTAATAATAAAAAAAGAGGAAATTGCATAATCAGACATATTCTATTCCCCAGGTCTAGAATTTATTTTGTAGTAAAAAAAAATATTCATATTTATGATTCAGATAACATATAGGTGGTATGATATTTGAAAGTCCAATGGCATTCTTTAGTCTAGTTTAACTCTAAACACTTTTTTGCACATAAAATGTACTATGGGGTTAGTTAAATACAATTGCTAATGTTGCTAAATCAGTTTTCCAGAAATTTAAACTTTTATGCACCAAATTCAGTTTTAATTTTAATTATTTGTCTTTGAATAGTTTAATATTAGGATAACTAAAGTAAAAGTTTTAAGAAAAATTTACTTCAATTTTATAATAAACTAAAACCGAACATGACAATCTTAAAGTTCCATCTTTCCCTGTTTCCTCCAAATTGAACAATGAAAAGGGAAACAGCGACTTTTTAAGTAGTACTTATAAGCGTCGTCAGTAGATAAAGGGTTAATGAGTGTATTATTTGGATATTTGCTTGCATTATTAGTGGCCAAATTAATATGAAGAGTCCTTGGACCTGAAGAACCCCTTCATAAACTGGGAATCTGCCCATATTCAGGTCTGCTTGCCAGCTAGTGGCAATGGGAAACCGGTTTCTCCCTTGAATCTTCTCTACCAGTACAAGCGTCAGACTTGTGTCTTGAATGAATCTCGGTTGGTAAAAAAATTGTTGTTTACGACTTCTTAATTAATTTACAAATCTTAAAATTGCTATTAATTTAGAAAAATTCATGACCTTTAATTAATTATACTTTATTATTAAAGTTTTACATATTCGCTATTCGAATTACTAAAACGATAATTTCGTTCGTTAAATTGTTTTGTTATGCGACACTCAATTTCAAGGTTGCATTGAGAGAAGAACCAAGTGAAAAACACCGGTTTCCTTACTCCAGTTAGGCGACAACTCGGTATGGTAGCTAAAGAAGTCTGATATGGACAGATATCAAGTAGATGAAGGGGTTTTCCACCTGGACTCTTCATATATGAAAATATTAAAATTATGGATGATATCCCCCCCCCACCATCTCAAATTTGTTTTTTAAAAAAAATATTGTGTTTTATTTAAGCCCAACAAGTAAAACATGCCCCTGGCTGGCCCTTACAAAATTGACCCCCCTTGTGTTCCAGTAAAAAATAAAATAGGACTACAACAGTGAAAGGTAACATTAAATAATATACTGAATCTTCTTTAGGGATGTTAAAAAGTGATTACGATATAATGGTCAGTCTGTTCATTGGCGACTTTTAGCAAGCTTGAAAATTTTATGTAGGGTTGCTATAACTATAGAGTTGTATGAAATATGAAGAGGAATGTTTATCATGTTAGGGCATTTTCGTAGTTTGGCATCGTAAAGCAAATTGCCGAATCGAAACTGGCCATTATATCAGCCCATTTCCAAATGTGGAAAAACAAAGCAAACACATGCTGTGAAATAAAAGTTTTCCAGGCCCCAATGTTTTTTCTGCGTGCCCGACAACAAATAATAAGTTCACTCTTTCAAACTGTGTATGCTATACAGCTGTCCCTCACAGTTATATATTCTTTTAAGAATACAGTAGAGCTCCAATTATCCAGATTATCCAAATTTCAAGAAAAATTCCACCAGACCTATCTGTAACGGTTCGTCTTTGCAGCATGTCTTGCCTAGTAATCAGGGTTCATACACCTTTTGAGAAAAAAAAATCAAGGACTTTCAAGGCCTTTTCAAGGCCCTCAAATGTGAAATTCAAGGCTCAACCAATGCAATCGGGACTGGGACAAAAGCACTTATTACTCACCAACTAATATAATTTTCATAAACTTAAATATTGAATTATAAAAATATCTACATACAATTGATTATTTTACATTGTACAAAATTTAAAAGTTAGGTAGTCACAACCAGGTACATAGTTACACTAATTGCTTCAAGCATTTTACATTTAAGTGCAGGCAAAAAAAAAAGGTTTTTGTGTTAGCAAAGGGGCAACAATATCCAATCTCATGGTAGAAATTACATTTAAGTTCAAATGTAGTCAATTATAGTGACCAGGAAATTTTAATTTTTGATTAAATTCTGTTAACTATCATGTTAAATATTGTCATGTTTAATTTTTAGAGTTTTTATTATCACTTTTTCAATTGATTAGTTTTTAAGTAGCACTTCTAAATTCGGCTTTCCAAACAATTAGGCAATATTTAAAGGCACAAATAACATATGAACCTGTCTGAGGAAAATTTTAAATATTATTTACTTTAAACTAGAGAAAAAAAATTACACTAGAAAATACAATACTAATAATAATTATAAGCAACTACCATTAGGTGAATGGATATGACCATTAGGTAATTTTTTTTTTTTGCCATGACATTCAACAGAGACGAACAGCAACAAATAGGCTGTGTATAAAAGTTTATGTGTCGCACATAAACTTGTGTACTAACTGTAACTGCTTTATATTATGCACTCATTTGTTATTTATGTAAAATAAATCTTTAATAAATCTTTTGAATATATTGTGTAGTAAATTTTCAATATCCATCATTCACCATGGCTTCTATAAGAAACCAACATCTCATCATAAGTTGAATAAAAAAAAACTATTTCAAACAAAATGCTATATCTCAAACTGTCAAACGAAACCTTGCACTTTGGTTTTAGTTGACGAAGATCAAAACTAGAACTACATGATCTCAAGGCCCGACAATACATTGAGTAATTGATTGTATATACCTTTTCTTTCAATTAACTCCAATTATCTGAATTTCTGATTATCATAATGTGGTTAGATCCCAATTACTTCGGATAATTGGAGTTCTACTGTAGCATGATCATCAAAATCCTGACTTTTAAAATATTCACCTGTTTAAGAAGTTCACATCTGTGCAGAAGAGAAAAATATTTCTTCTCATATGGCAAGAATTCTTTTTCTAGAGGATCTTTAGAAGTTGAAACATTTGCTACATCAATTTTGGCATCTATATTCGATTTTTCTGGTTTGTCAGTAATTTCCACCTAAAATGTAGTAAAAAAATTAAATAAATATAACCTTTCAAAAAATGTTCGTAAATTTTGCATCATACTTAAACACGTATTATAAAATAAATGGCAGAATATTTTTTATAATGATACTGTCAACTTTGGGCAACACAAAACAAACTTTATTCTACACAATGGGCTAGTACTTGCAATCCAGTTTAGTTTTGTTTGAATTTTCGTCGCACTAGAGTTACACGAGTGGCAATCCAGTTTAGTTTTGTTTGAAAATTTTCGCACTAGAGCTACACGAGTGGGAATCCAGTTTAATATCGTTTGAAAAATCGTCGCACTAAGGCTACAGGAATGGTTATCCAGTACGCACGCGTTTGGGCTACGGGCAATTTAGTTTAGTTTAAATTATCGTCGCACTAGAGCTACAAGAGTGAGTGGAAGTCCAGTACGCACGCGTTCGGGGCTCCGGGCAATGTTTTTTTCTCTAAAAAAACATCAATATCCTACATGGGGCAGTACTGTAGGGCCCATTGAAAGCCTAAACACTCGTTTGGGGCCCCGGGCAATTTTGTTTTCTCTAAAAAACATCAGTATCCTACATGGGGCAGTACTGTAGGGCCCATTGAAAGCCTAAACACTCGTTTGGGGCCCCGGGCAATTTTTAATTTACAAAGTAAATCAAAAATAAATTTATTTAGTTTTGCAAAAAATTACGAATTTAAATAAGCACCATCCATAATAATCGGATGTTCAAAAGCCAAACGCAAACGAAAAACGAAACCTCACGAAATGACGATAGAACAAAAAGTAATTTATAGAATACAAATAAATCTCACGCGCATATCATCCGCGCAACCTAAATTCCGCGCAAATATCACCAGCGCCAGCGATTGGACAATAATTAATTTAGAACAAAAAATCCCACGCGCCTAACATCCGCTCAAGTATAACCAGCGCCACCTAGCCACAACAAAGATTCCACAACGTATTTCACCAGAAAATGCCGCATCACCAAAAAAAATTGTTTATCGCTCCCAACAAAAGCGCCAAATCCCTTGGCGACAGAAGCACCGTCAACTTAAAATTAACCCAATCGGTATACAGTTCAATATGGAGTATCAAAGATTTAAAATCATGTTCGTCATATGAATACTTGGTAGAGATTTACTGTACGGTCCCCCTTGGCGAACTTTCCAAAATCGCGCCAAAAGTCCGTATTTTGGCGACTTTTTTTAGAAACCACGATTCAAAGAAAGGATCGTATGGGAATATTTCTTATGAAAACTCAACCAACAGTCCGATAGGGTCGCCGCAAAACGTCATCGGTGCGAAGTCATAGAATTCGAATCTTCAGTCGAAGTCAGACAGGTTACCAGAAAAAAATATTTATCGCCAATTCCGAAAAAATCGCGCCAAGGGGACCGTACAGTAAATCTGATCCGAATACAATACTTTTTAAATTTAACAAAATACAATAGTCTATAGCAAATATACTAGTCTAATAATATATATAAAAAAAATATAGGAATAGTCTTCAACATGGAACTTTTTTAACGTCAAAGATACTTTTTTTTCCCACAAACGTTGAATTGCATAGAAATCACAATACCTTTATAAAGCCCGATATAATAACACTGCAAGTGTTATGTATATATTTTGCTTTAGATGTGCCTCTGGATTTGAGAAGAAAAGTCGAAAATTGGCTTGCGTTTATCAACAGTTGTAAAAGCTAAATAATAAAATAACCAAAGCCTTAAAAGTATGTAAAATGAAAACAAATTTTTTACCTTTACAGTAACGTTACTTAAAAATTCTACATTCTTTTCGCGAGTAGTTTTTGCTTGCATTATCAAAGAAAATGTAAAAATTCATCCATCAGAATCTCATCACAGTTTCACAATACACGAAATCTTTTCAAACAAAAACAAATACAACGTTGCCAAATTTATTAAAATAAATAAAATCTAACTAAAAATGTCCTGGTTTGGTTTATATGGATTCATGCGGGGATAAAATCGCAAGCCTGATGACGTTTTAACAACGATTGTGGTTTCCACTTTCCAGAGATACGATACAAAATAGCACGACACGATATCAGGCCGAAATTGCATTATCGATTGCGAATCTTTAGTTTATCGCACAAATGAAAAAATTAACGAGCAACAACTGGCCTGAGGCCCAGCAAAATTTATCCGGGTGGGAATATTTCTTATGACGTCACGCTCTTTATACTGCGATTTCATTGGTTGTTTAGTTTTCTTCGACAAAGTGTTGAAACAAGCTCATTGGTTTTTTATAACGTCTCGCGCTCTGAACTGCGATTTCATTGATTGTTTTGTTTTCTTTGAAAAAGTGTTGAAACAATCCTATTCTTCAACTTTCTTTGATACATGCTGACTTTGTAATCCGTTCCGAAAATGCTATCGATATAACTTTTCTATTACAGAGCGTTTTAACACTGTCTCTGCTTCATTTTTTGGTTGCAGGCGTTGCTGCGTAACATGTCATGGGAATAACATTATCACATCTTTAGTCCTTGATACTTTATTTGAAATTAAAAAAAAAAAATAGCGAGAGAAATGATAAATAACGTATTGTGTTAGTCTCCTCCTTTCTTCAATTACCGATGAGATGGACTTGTTGTTTTTTCACTCTTTAACCCTTAAAGCTGGATTCTACTGTCCCTTTTCGTCACACACGAGGAAGATTTCACTACTACTGTTTAGTACGTTGTTGTGAATCTACAAACTAACCAATCAATCGTCGTATAACCAGTACGCTTGGAAAGGAACCTTTGAATCGAGCCTTCAAAAGGTTTCTGCAGAAATTAAAATTTAAAACTTAGCAAAAATCATAAAGTCATTTGAATAATTAAATTTTGTGTGTTTAAAGAAAAAACTAACAATCCCTATTATTATGGTCAAATATGTGCGACGTTTCCTTCAGGGTCAACCTGTCAGTTTACATTAAAAACAATTTTTTGCAAAAAAGGAAAAAAAATGGACAATGACCACTTCTCCTTTATCCCCAGTGTCCTAAAAATTGATCTACTCAAGAAGTGTGACGTCAAGTGACGCAGAACTCACGTGGTAACTCTGCACCCAATGAACACAGGGCAAACACCGAAACTTCTCTTTGACATCTCACAGACGACACTAGCGATCAACATCAAGGGAGACTTGATATAAAACTCTTAAATTATTCTAAGATAAGTTATTAGTTTAAGAGTCCGTAATTAGCAGTAAACAATATTCATTCATGCACGACTAATTACACTTGAAACCTTTCCAAGAACTACCGCTACATGAAAATGTTTTTGAAGAAAGGTAAGAGCAACAGAATATTTCCATCTTCTGGAATTTCTATTTTAGTTAAATGAATGGAAGATATTATTGATTTAACTGTGGTTTTTTTTCTACTCCTTTGCTATGAAAATTAAACTCTTTTTGATTGTAGAAAAAATATGCTTAGTGTTAAGGTGTTGGTTTTAAAAAGAGTTATTATAGCTATAAAAATTGGCTTTTAAATTTTCCTACATTTTTAACCAATATGCCTAAACTAGGTTATTATATATTTTAATTTAGATGATTTTTAAATGTTTATGAGAAGAAAATTAATTAGTTTATAAACTCTTTTGCATTACTGAAAGATGAAAACTGCGGAGGAAAATAAGCTTGAAGTGTTATGTAATGCTCAAGGAAATATACTTTTCGTTTGGTGCGCTTTTCATTGTCATTATATATTAATTACACTAGATTAAATAAAACTATTTGAAATTTTTTTAAAAGTTTTAATAAAAATTGCAAAACGAAAAGACATTTTAAATTTTTATCTTAACACTTTTTTTCTCACAATATTTTGGAATTAATTTTATCCACTAATTCAATCAATTTTAAATTTACTCTCATTTAATTTTTGGTGTTATTCAATAATTAAAAAATAATGGGTCATAAAACGAAATGTCAAATAATTTAGAAAATATAGCTGCATTGTTCGTAACTTTCGTCAAGGAAGTATTTTTTATCACAACTAAAAATTCGCTTCAAAAATCCTGCCTTGGGCTTATAAACTTTAAAATAAGCAGAGTTGACCGGATATAGAATAAATTTTTATACAACTGCATTAAAAACTTTGATAGAAAGTTTTTACGTTTCACGTCTAAATCACCAAAGCGTGTAGGATTCGCAAATTATTGTTAAATGCAGCGAGGAGAAATGTTTTTCATCTATCTGCTGTTATACTCCTCGTCATTTGGTACCTATTTTTATCTTTCTTCCTTATCTAGTACAGCGGATCTAAGATCGGGACACCATAATCGTAACACAAGTTTTTTTTTTCTTTTCTTAATTTTTCCAAAAAGATTTAAGAGGGGCTATGTTTGCTCTGTCTTATCTTGACATCGCACGGTAAAAGCGGCGATAAAGTTGGATAAAAGTGACGTAATAGACAAATATGACACTTCGAGCTGAAATCATAAAAATATTCAAATTTAAGTGCTCTTAATCTAAGTTTATTTTCAAAATCCGAAAGCTGTATTTGCCTTACTATGGTTACTGAATATTTTTATAAACGCTTATGTCATGCAAAGTAGTATTTCCATTAATTAAAAACAGATTAAGACATTTAAAAATATTAATGATTTTCATGCAGTCAACTTAATGAAATAAGTTTTCGATAAATTAGAAACATTAATTGCAAATGAATTTTTTTTAATAAAATACTCTACAATATATACGCAATTCTTTTTTTTTTAAATCCCTCTTGACATTTCAAGGGGGGATCGGTGAGCCTATAACACTGCGAACAAAAGTCTATTGTTCTTTTACGTTATTACACATTATAAACTTTTTTAAATAAATAAAATAAATCTATATGAAATTATTATCTTATGCATTTACATTTTTTCTAAAATCCTATTATTTCATAGATATATTTATGTTAATGCATATAAGTATCATAATTTCTTTAATAAGACCATATTTTCTTAGTGAGACATTTAAAACGTCAAAATTTTCAAACACCGCAAAGCATTTTCAAAAAAATCTAACAATACAAAATAACTATTGAAAGGAACAATGTTAGGTAGGTCACATATAGGTGTGTGGGCAGATGAATTGGTATTTTTTACGCACGATATATTCCACTTCCGGTTCTTTTGTTCATGAAAATCGTTATTTTTGCTCCGAAGCTTAAAACACCAATTTTTTTAGACAACTGGACTTAAAGCTGTTCGGTAAGTTATTTATATTTCGAAACACACTTTCGTGTAGGTAAGGTGGTTAAAATTATATTGAGAGTATTGTTAAAAGCTTTTTGTGACAAAGATATATTATTTAGATGTGTTTTCTTTTTCGTTATTTATTACAAGAAAAGTATTCAACAATATAATTTTAAGAGAAAATATCAGTATTATTTCACCGTCAATAAAAGATTCGTAATCTAATTTTTCTTTGAAAGAACTCTAAATGTTATAAAATATGGCCTTTCACGTTCTTTATATATTTTTTTATTGTGTGGGTTAAATGAAAAAAAGAAGTAAGAAGTATAATATATTTTATATTTTAATTAAACTGATTTTTTTATCATTTAATTTTTTATGTGCATCGCTAAAAAAAACTCTCCACGATTAATTTTAATTTTTTTTTAATTTTTAAATACGTTTTTTAATGAATTTATGTGCAAAAATGACAATTGAATGAAAGTTAAGTACATTGCTAGAAAACGAAATACTAGATAAAACAAAATTAGAAAAATACTGAGTTGAAAAATTCCGATGAGAGGGAGCCACAATATCGGATAAAAAAAAGCGGGTAAATTTCTTTGAAAAACAAACTCTCAAATAACACGTATTTAAAAAACTACCAGCTGTGTAAAAAAGCTACTAAAAAAACCAGCTACTAAAAAAATCCTTTAAGATTAAACTAAACGCAAGGATAATTTTTTTAATAATTTTTTTTTAATTTAAAATAATCTCTATTACTTGACAGTCAATACGTTACACCACTGCATTTTGACGAAACAAAATATCTCAAATATTTGACGAATTTCTTCTTTTCTATAACATAAATTAAATATTTATTGAATCTGACGAAGTACGTGTTCTTAAATCAGTTACAAAAATTGTTTCTTTAATATGTTGTATCTTTCATTCGAAGTATTTTATAGAAGCGGTTCTTCAAAGAGACGAAAATTTAAGGAAATTTAATAATGGTGTCTAAGAGTTAAATCAATATTAAAAATAGGTGTGAGTAAAACTTAAGCCTTTTAGGATTTCCTGTCATTTAAATAAACATATAACGATTCATTCCCACACGTTTCCGTTGTGTCATATTTTAATAGTCTTTTCTACCTATGTGATAACTCCGTTGTTTAATTTTAACTCGAGTCAATCTTAAGAATTGATAAGACATGTAGCCTTCAGGTATGTTTAAGTGTCTTCATACTACTACGTATGCGCTCAGATAGATTATATTAACTCGTATAAAAATAGTGACTTAATTCTATAGTAGTGATTAAGTTAATGCATCTTTTCATAAAAAAATATAAATATAAAATATGTTTGTCTTGTGTTTTCATAGAAACAATAATCCAACTTTGATATTTAATTGTAGAAAAATTTTCAATTTTTAATGCATGAAAATGCATCTTTTATGCACTTTATACCTAAAAACGCTCATTTTTGTACCATTGATTGTTATTAAGATAGAATGGAACAAATTATGAAGATATTTCATTATAATTTTATAACACATTTCACATCTCTTTAAATTAATATAATTGCGTTTAAATATGCAAAATGTTAACTATTTTATTCAGCTGAGTTAAATTTAAGTATTAATATCTAAGATACTGATGAGAGACATCTAAAAAGTACTGTCCTTTACATTATTAAAGAGCAATTTTTTTAATCAAAATAACTAAAAAAAATTAATTTAAAAACAAATAGTGTTTAAGATTGCCAATATTAAAAACCAATTTAATAATGTGTGGCACTAAATTTAATTTACCATGTAAATACTAAATACGCTCAAGAAAGACAGACTCGGATAATTAGTAAATAATACATTTCAAATTTATTTGTAGACATAAAACATAAATAAGGCTTCTTCCATAGACTTGAATTGCAAGAAACTTTACTTATCTACATTTGTTGCGTCCTTAATATTTGAAACTTTATTAAATGGTTTTATAAAAAAATTGATGGAAAATTATGGCAAATAAAAAAAAAACGTAAACATTTTATTTTTAATCTGGTGGAATTAATATTTGTTAACAATAAATTCCTGAAAAATGTTAACTGTACATAACGTTAAATATATATAATTTGCCTTCCCAACTAGGACTCAATCCTTGATTCTTTCGAAATAAGAACGAAGCAATAGCCCACGTGTACTGTAGTGCGACGTTAATTCAACAAAACCAATGGATAAAGAAAGGTAGACATTAATAAAATGTCTCTTAATATTGACTAAATATTTCGCTACTTATTTTGTAAAGAAATTTTATTTTTATATTTGTTTCATAAGCATAAAAATTATGTTAATCCATAAACCAACTTAATTAGCATCACGAACTGTTAGTAAGTGATTATTTCCCCAAAGGCATTTATTTTTAATATTGATCTTTACTTTGGAAAACAAGCACACTGCATTAACAAAACAAACAAAATGCCCTAGCGACCACAACCCGAAACTTAACAAATGATTTTTTTTGTTATGAGATAAAAACCAAAAGAAAAAAAGTCAAATGGCAAAAAGTGTGCCCTTGTTCTTGTGAATTAGATAATAATTTCAACACATTCCTTATTTAGAATTTTTTAATGTGATTATATTAATGTAGTTAAGAGTTTTAAAAATTAGTGCAAGCTTTTATTTCGCACACCTAATAAAATCGATTTATGGAAATTAGTTAATTATGTGTCGTTAGAAAAACTGACAATCATAAAGTGTATATAAACAAGAGTTGCACAAAATAAGGAGAGAACTTTGGGGTGTACTTACTACTTTATAATTCCTTAAAGACTTATTACAAATAAGGTATTCCATGCATTCAATTTTTTGTAGGATATGAGCGATTTTCGTAAAGGATTGCGATAAATTATGTTGAAAATGAAATTAGAAGATAACCAGGAAAGAGGAAGTACAGTGGTCTCCCTCTTAACCAGACTCCGCTTACCGGCCGAATTTTTTTTATCCTTAAAATGTAAAAATTAGCTAAAATTACTTGTTTCGTTGTCGATCTCCCAAAGATGTGATTCTGATGCTAAAAAAATTGCGAAATTATGCGGCAAGTTTCCAATTTTTTAGTTTTCAAAAAGAGTTACTGATTTTTTAATAGTATGTAACTTGTAATGCATAAATCGAATACATTGTATGCATTGAATAAAATGGCGCTTTAATTTAATTGTGTATTTATATATAAGACAAATATATCAATGTATAAATATGGAGTCAAATGTTCATCCAAACCTTAATTAATTTCGCTTCTCGGTTTCGCTTAACCAGCTTGCCCTCGGTTTCATTTATGCCGGTGAAGAGGGTGTCTACTGTGGTTTGGATTTTTATGTTAAAATAATTGGTGTTGATTATCAGTTTTATCATTTTAGGTACAATGTTCCATGAATAATGGAGGACCATTTTTGGATAGATCCTCTCCAGTTAGAAAAAAATGCCGTCGACAACACCGACTCAGGCGGAAGACGTAGTAGAAGTGTGGAAAGATCGGCAAGCGAGGAGACTCTTTTCAAGGAAGACATCATTAAAGCATTCTTAAGAAGTGCTCAAGTAGCCTACGGCCAAGCTGAAAATGTGAAGAATCATATGGTATATTGCAAAATGTTAATTCTAATTAGGTATAAAAACAAATATAAATACTAATTCTTTAATTTCCTGGGCCTATATTGATGAATGCCAGGATTTCTTGAGAATTTAAGTGGGTGACCATCGTCGGACTAGCTAGTTGATATGGATAATTGCTAGTTTTAGCAGCCCAGGCATAATGGCTACGGAAAATTATAATATATAGGCATATTTTTTTTACTTTATTCTTACATATTAATACGTTTATAACCTCCTACAAGTAAATCTCAGAGAAACTACGTATTTAAAAGTCTCTTGAAACCTTACCTAAGTTTCTTTCATACAGACATTTTGAGTTTTAATGTGGTCTTGCTCTTGCAGTTTGCTTTCGAAACTTTGGCCACGCAATGTTTTGCTTTTAGGATTCCAAACTTTTATTGGCTCACTTTTTGTTGTGCGGCTTTATTCTGTATATATAATTTATAACATATATAGTAATATATTTAGTCTACAGATCAGATATATCTAGTACAACGTTATCCTAACCACAAAAAAAATTAAATAGATAAGAATCATATTGACTTTCACTACTTTCAGATACCATGCCGGATAAATGAAATGTCTGTTTGATTTTTTTTTATTATTCGAAGACAAATTTGTTTATGTTTACAAAATCAAATATTGTTTTTATACACCACTGCCACACGTTTTTAAAAATATATTTTCCTAATTTTAAATTTTTTTCAAGAAATTATTATTTTCTATTTATAGGTTGATGTGCAGTATCCACACTTGGAGCCAGATTCTCTGTCATCCCACCAGTACGATTTCTTGAAATTCTCAGAAGAAGCCATTGAAAATGTGAGGAACAAATTATATTAACATTTTATGAATATGTTTCGTAACAATTACCAATTATAAGATTAAAGTTACTTGCTTTGATAAGTGGCGTAGGCACGAATTCTACCGATTTCCAATGCAACGGGAAGCAAAAAAATTCTGAAGCACTATTACACGAACTATTTTACACTGTTAAATATTTGCGGCACTTGGTTTTACCAAAAATAGGGCTTCTAGTAACCGCAACGTGTTGAAATTTTTTACATATTTTCGGTATTTTATTGGATCATTTCTCAAATTTTTGTTTCCAGAACCTGAAAAAGGGTTCAACTTAATACCGAAATATGGTGAATCATTTCACCACACAGCCGTTGCAGCTACTAGTAAACATTATTGTGATAAAACGAAGCACAAATTTTTGAACTGTGTAAGCTTTTGGAGTGAATGTGTTACATTCAAATAGAAAACAGTGTATTTCTAATTCCATGCTCCATGCAAATCATAAATATTACTAATTAATTTTACTAACAAACAACTAGTCTGAAAATATCTGTGTATTAAACGTTGCTACATTGTGTTTAACAAGTTATAAAAAAAATCTTAGGTTAATTTGGATTCGTTTTATTATTATTTAAAATTGAGTACTGTGTGTCTATTAATGTTCAATAAGATTATTCATGTTGGCTCTTTAGTTAACTTAAAATTTAATAATAGCTAACACTATCATAACATATACAAATATTATTATTGTGTGTTTCAGACCGATACTAATTTGCTGGAAGTATTGCGGCACCTTCAAAAATTCGCTGTTACTTTATACCAAATATTAAAAGAAACAGAAGAAGTGGAAACTGGCAGTGACTACCATCTTTTGCTTCAAGATTCTAAAGATAAAATGGTGCAGTTGCTTTGTGACATTATGTTGGCCATCGAAGCGTTTGGGATGACGCCATTTGAAGACATCGCATATGATACGTTGCCACAGCACATGAAGGATAAAAAAAGATTATCCAACAAATCTCTCAGAGATTATTTGGTAATTCGAGATTATTCAAATTTCCTCGGACTTGTATTAAATCAAAAAGAAAATTTCTTAGTTTTGATAGAGTAACATTCCAGATGTTTCGAAATTATAAGCCAATTCGATCAATGCATATTTTAAAATTGTGAAGTTTCAAAAATGTGAAGTCATGGTAAAAAAAAAATACATGGAATTTATAATTTAGGAGGCATTATGTAACTAAATTAAAATTAATACGATTGGATTAAAATTAATACAATGGTATGGAAATTTGAAATCTTGAATTCAATTTTATAATTTAAATGAGCTTTAATATAAAAACAAACAGATCGAATTTCCTAAAGATAAAAAACTATTTATATTAAAATTTAAAAGGGGTCCTAAAGATAAAAAAAACTATTTATATTAAACTTTAAAAGGGTTCCAAAAGATAAAAAAAACTATTTATATTAAAATTTAAAAGAGGTTGAATACAACTAAATTTTGAATAATTAATGAGTAGAGAAAGAAATTGCATTTATATAACTCTACCTTAAAAAGACCAAGTCCAATATTATAAAATAGAAACACCGTCCTTTATCTACTAACTGCAATATATTTCGGATAATATTGAAAGTTTTTTTTAAACACCTAAATATACAATTAATTTCTATAATATTTGAGTATTTTTCTAAAAATAATTGAATTTTATTTTTAATATTATCTTTCGATGGTAGTTTATTGGAGTAGGAGCCATGGAAGTTTAAAATGTCGTACATTTTAATTTATATTATGAAACTTTTATTTTAAAAAATATAAACATTTTGTGATATTATATGCTAGTTCTCATAATTAGTTTTCAATCTGAAGGAATACAGACGTAAAAACGTGACATCTGACTATCTAATAAAATTTAGATTTTTATTTTGAATAATCATACATACTATTTTAAACCTTGAATAATACATTAAAATTGATTCTATTTTAACTGATATTTTTATTCTAGTTTAACTGGAAATGTCTAGAATAAATAGCAATTTATTAAAATATCTTTTCCTATTACCCTACTATCAGGTTTTTCAGTAACACACATACTTTTTAAAAATTAATTAGTTTTGTGATTTTATTTTTTAAAAATTTAAAATTTAAAGTATGTATTTGTTTTTTAAAACCACTTACTACACACATATGATGATGTACATAAATTACGTCACGCACAGAGGGGTATGCATCAACGTGACGGATCGTGACATGGAGGTTGGGGAGGAGTGATCGCTTGCGTGACGTAACGATTCGAAAATTTTCCCTTTTGCATGGAAAATCTCTTTTACATGAAATGAAGTTTTTGGGGAAAAAAATATGTAATCTTTTCTATCATATGAAACACTTTACTTCAGAAAGAGGTTGAGAAGATAACTACATGCCACAATTTTGGCGTTATTAGTCTCCTTGATTTTAAAAACCTCCTCTTAACAGTACTTCGTAACAAGCTTAATTGCAACACTATCTTGACCAATCACAATCAAAGGACTAACAGCCACCTGGACAAACACCAAAAGGCCCAGAAATTAGACAAATCTGATTACACCCTGACCCCTTTTTTTAGGAGACATTAACGAATGGCTAGTTAGTCTTTGGACAACGGAAATGTAAATACAACCTTGGTCTATTCCTATGAATAAATTATTAAACCCAAATAAATTTTACTTTTTTTTTATCAGAGTTAAATTTAAAAAAAAAAATAGAGAGAAATGTGCATTTTTTAAATTTCAGAAACAGAGAGAAATATTAAAATTTACTTTTTCTTTGGAAAGGGGGAGGGGCAGCAACGTAACGTGATTTTAGGGAGGTAGATCAAACGTGACGCAGCGTGACAATAGGCGGAGGGAGGGGTCAAAAAAGTCAAAATTTTGAGTGACGTAATTTATATACGTTCCCTATAATAAAAAAATTAAATGTAATTATTTAATTATTCATTAAAAAAATTAATTTAAACTCATGCAGTGAAAACAAATTGACACTATTGCAAATTTGCTTATCCCTCAGAGAGTTAATAAAATTTGCCTTAATTGACTTCACTGCAGAGCACACGAAAAAAAAATCTTTTAAGCATTGCATTCTAGTCACACAACAACAAAAAATTCTGGAGTCCAAATATGATACTGAATTCTTTTTCTTTTTTTTATTTCATTATCAAGCTTTTATTTGCAACTTTTTAATAATGTTGTTGTTATTTCGTACTTAATTTTTTATCCTATAGTTTTTATTTGAAGAAGTCCTTTGAATGTTTATCTATTTATTGTAGAAGAAGCTGGAAAGAGTCATTTGCTGATTGTCCTTGTTGTAGAAAACCCTAGAATTTTCTTCTATTCTTAGTAGCATTTTTCGTGCAGATAGTTTTTCCTCTCATTAGTTTAATGGTATGAAAAAAAAAGTATTTACTGCTAGAAGATCTAAACAAAGATAATTCTGGTGATTGTAGTTCCTACTTTGATACTGCGTTATTTTTTCTTGAGGACCTATTGTTATGCAATTAACACTCTTTTTCGCAGGGTTCCATTTGCTACAATGAGATTTATTTTTCCGTCCACTCACAGTCAAAATTTCCTAGGACAACTACAGTTAAACTTATACGTATTCTTATTTTACTCAAATTAGCACAGAATGCGGGTTTCTTTTTTGTTTCAAAGACATTTTCAAATATTGTTATACGTTTCAATGAAAAAATAACATTTAGCTTTTTTTTAATGTAGTTTTCTATTAAAATGCTAATAAAGTCGCGATTTTTTTTTCATAAATTTAGTTCTGCAATTATTTCAATTTGTAGAGAGTAAAAAAAAAATGCAATAAACAAGATATTTTCAATAAAAGCTTTTTAGAGTGCCTGAAAGTATAAAAATGCTTTCTTAAACACAAAGGGCTTAAAACGTGCTTTTTAAAAATTTGTTATAGTATTTTACTACTATATATACTACTTATAACGCCTTATTTATAAAGCAAACATTGCCTACTGCTTAAAATATTCTGTAGGTAAGCATTTAACATCTTAATGTTTTTAAAGATTGCTATTAGCAAACTAGTGAAATTTTTAGAAATTTTCGATTTTATGGATGTTTGTAGACTTTATAATAAAATTGTATGAATTCATACAATGACCATAGTACCTTTAGGATTATTTTACTTAAGCAGCTAATGTTGGCATAAAATTCACTTTTAAAAACAGCCGTTTTTATTGTCGTAATTAGTATTGGAATTCACAGTCGCAAAATGCTTACATTTAAAACTTATGTGTATATATGTGAGTAGTTTACAAATAAAAATTTCAGTACATAATTTTAAAAAATATATAACATTTACTTAAATAAGGTCTTATAACAATATTGAAGAGCTTAGTGGAAGAACGTGCTAAGTGACATAAAGGTGAAAACGAGATAATGAGCTTTGAAGTTTTTAGTTTGCACCTAAATATGCTAAAAATGGTACTTGAAGACGGTAAAAAATATACTGAACTTAAAAATTTTGAAAGGGGGAAATCTTGTTATCTCTAAAGGATGAAATAATGTGACATTGACACAAAAATCTAATTTTTTTTTCGAAAATACACAGCAATTTTACGACTAGTTATTTGTTAGTAAAATGTAATTTTAGCAATATTTATGATTTGCATAGAGCATGGAAATAGAAATACACTGTTTTCCATTTGAATGTAACACATTCACTCCAAAACCTTACACTATTCAAAAATTTGTGATTGGTTTTATCATAATAATGGTCACTTAGCACGTTCTTCCACTAAGCTCTTCAATTAATAATTGAAACTGCCCAATTTATTTTTAATCTAAAAATTTGATAGTTTTGTATTCTACATTTTTTCAGTTTTAACCTTTTTTCTACGAATTTTTTGCCTGTTTGTATTAAAATATACCAGTTAATTCGTGAAAGGGTTAACTGCAATATTTATAATAATTAATTCAACTGTTTGTGTACATTTATAGATTTCTGTGTCTGTTAATAAATCATATAAGACAAATGTTTGAATTGTTTTATTTGTTGTTTGAGATGCATACTTACAAAAAAAAAGAAACTTTTAAAGCTACACTTAGCTCTAACCGAATTTTCAGCCGTATGTATATACTTTTAAAATACACAGGCTTCAATTACCAGAATTTTATACTCGCATAGAATATATAGTACTTAGAAATATTTACCAACCCCCCATGTTCTTATAGTAATGGACTTTTTAACAGCCTCGCCACCATAAGTTCAACATATATTTCGTTTCATACTGATTGAATAACCAAGGAATGTGTGAAAATATCCAAATGCAAGATCATCATACAGCACCATGCGTGGAAAAGTGACCGATCGTAAAAATTACGATTGTTTAAAAGACCCTTTTAAAGTTTTGAGAAAAATTCAAATTATCACAAAATCGTTCCAAACGAACTTAAAATATTTGAAAAAAAATTCCGTTTCATGAGTAAAAAAATATATATTGTCATTTTTTACTTAAAATTTATATTTGTTAGAAAAAATTGTTTCGCTTTCTGTCACTTTCCCGCGTACAAAATCGTTAAAATTTGAGCGCTGAAAAATAAATGGATCTGAAATTTTCGGACATTTTACAGCTAAGTTCATTCCAAATATTAAGAAAATCTAAAATTATGAAGCACACATATACTTCATGTATTTTTATAACATAAAATGTTGAACTTCAATAATAATAATAATAATATAAAAAATTAATAAAATTGAATAATGAAAAAAGCTTGTTTGAACTATTTTCTGAGGTTTATGTTGTAAGGTTTATCAATTATTATGTAATTAAGATATTATTTTAAGTTATATATACATTATATTTATTAAAAACTATAAAACAATATTTTTAAACAGTTTTATAAAAGCGATGGTAATATGAGCGACCATCAATAAATGATTGCAGATCTTTTATTTTCTGGTAGAGGTAAATGTTCGTTATTCACTTTTCAGTAACGGTTTTTATGCAAAGTTAATTTAAAAACAAACAGAAGGATTATGTACGAGGCATAAAACATCATTTTAAATATCAAATTTCCAGAACGCATATCTTAAAATTTTACATGTACTCATAATTCTAATAGTGATATTAGCTTCATTGCAATATAAAATAACTAGAGAGCACGCCCAATGCTCGCTGTCGCTCGCCAATAGTCACTCTATAAAATAATAAACCTACTATTTTTTATAAAAACCATTGAATCAGGATAGAAGCTTTACGGCAGTAAAACTAATATTGAGGTAAAGCAACTTCTACAGGGTGTAGAATATTTCAGTGTTACAGTATAGCGTTAGGAAGCTTATCATAAGAGCCATTTGCAACCATAATAAAATATACTAAAGTTTCTGAACCTTATACCTTATTTCAAAAGAAGAAATTTTACGAGTTACAACATTGAATATTAGGGTGAGCTGATAAAAGAGAATTTTCTCTGATAATTTATTACCAGGTACAATAATTGTATTTGATGTCTCAAAAGAAAACTGTAAACTATTTTTGTAGAATATTTTTTTACATACATAGGTTCGAACATATTAAAGTTAAAAAAATTTGTGTCTACCTCACTTCTTAACTATTATTTTTATCTACTAATCGCAGTCACACGAAGGCGAATTTGAATCACTTGTACTAACGCAGATGTGTGGCATGACTAGTGCACTTTGAATGTGTTTGTGGTTCATGTCTGACGCCTATTTCGGTTGCCTTGGGTACGATTTCAGGTACCGATAGGATTTACATACAAGGACTTCAAATTCGCAGAACTATATTGGTTGTTTTGAAACTCGAAAAGAATATATGAACAGGCAGCCGAGAGAGGTACCCAAACATCAAACATTTGCGGAGGGGCAGTGCCTGAGATCGATAATCGACGAGATTCGTGCTGAAGAAAAAAATCCCTTAAAATTCACTGGGTACACTGCGATATACGTAATCGTTAAATCTATGGAGTTGAAAATTCCGACGGCGTTAGCATACGATGTCGCTCCGTTGCGTTGAGTGCCCACTCGAGAGGCTCAGTTGAGGTGTCGACCTCGTCACTTGACCAGAGTTTTTAATTAAGGAGTATTGGTGGTGTAGAGACATAATGTCTGGTATAAGTGCCCCTCGAGCGAATCCATAAGCCAGCTATACCAACCCAACCAAACATTAGGGGTGTTATTTGTTATGGATTTTCGGAGGAAGAAATATCATTTAACCACGTTTTAAAATTATGAGGTGTGTGATAGATGAGTAAAATATCTATAAAAAGATAGTAGAGATCGGTGTGACCGGAACCAATTTGAATCACACCTCATATTGTGATGGGTGATAAGTTGTAGAGTAATGATAAGAAGCGGGAAATATTTGTTGAATGAATGAGGATGTCACTCTAGACACATCCCGATACAGTTGAATAGCTTGATAACAACAGAGAATGTAGAGTGCTTTTTGATGTCAATTAATGTACTTTGTTGCTCGATCTTAGGTACTTTCGTATTCCGTAGGAACTAGTGATAATTTCTTTAGGGCAAATTTATTTAATAAAATTGTTTCATAATGAATTTTATTTTACCATATTTTTAATAATTTAACTAAAATAAGCGTTATTTAGTTCTTGAAAACACATGATTCTTCCATATAACGGTACAAAAAGAAAATATAACTTATGAAAAATGTATGGAGAATTTAATAAAATTTATTTAAAATAAGTGCGAGTATAACTTAGTGAGAAGGAAAAAAATCGCAAGGATGTTTCCAAATTTAATAAATGGGAGTGAAAGGGTTAAATGAAAAATAGATAGTTGCTTCAGATTTTGATTGATTTTTAACTGCCAGAAACCTCTTAAATTTTATGAGGGTTTTTTTAAGTAAGCCTTTTTTTTTCAAATAACTACTACATTAAATCACTGTTATATGATTGTTTACTGAATGAATACAACTTTTGGAGGCAATTTTCCAATGCAGTCAAATACCTTATTTAAAGCTATTGTAAGGTTTTTAAAATTTAATTTAAGCTTTTCACACCTCACTGGCGTAGAAGGCATCCAGCCTACACCTCCAAGCTTCACGATTTTTGGCGTAGGCTCTGGCATCCTCCAAATCGGATAATCTTAAGTTTTTTAGGTCTTTTTGGGACTGTCTCTGCCATGTCATGGTAGAAACAGTTGTAAGATAGTGTGTAGAAAAACATTGAACCAATTATCTGGTCACCTAATACGGGGAAAATGTAAAATAGATTAAAACAAATTACTTTTTAAGAAACAAAAGCTTTAATTTTTAGAAATACCCAACAGTTGATTTCTGAAACCGTTAGTAATAATGGCATTTGTCTTTTAAATGCTTGATTTTATGGTCCATTCCCGCGCCGTACCGTGGAATCCCGCCTTACAATGAGTACAATATTAAAATATACAAAATAAGCACAACCTGCGAAAAAAATATGATTTTTTTTTAAAGAAATTCTTTCTTTTTTTGGAAACTTCATCGATTGAGAAATATCCGAAATGAAAAGTTTTCTTTAGAAATGACATCACTTAAAATTGGAAATGAAACGCCACATTTTTTTTTTTACTTGAAATGGATAAGGATTCATCGTGTAGCTCCTTTTAGCAATTAAGACAAGAATTACCCATCATTTAAATTAGAATTCAAAACCCATGTACAAAAAAAAGAAAAGTTTTTTCAAGAAAATGGGGGGGGGGGGTGCAACCACATCGGTCAAGAAATAATTAAAATGACAAGTTTTTTGTAAAAATTGTCATATTATCAAAAAAGGTACTTTATTTTGGAATTAGGTGTATAGGGGCTAGTTTTCTCATGTGGCAAGTTTTCCACCAGGCCTTATACAAGAAATGAGCAATTAGAAAGCGCCAAATGGCTGCTTGGTTTATGAAGCAACCCGTTTTATGTCACCCACAAGAATTTTAGCTCAGTTGGTGTTGTAATATTTTCGTTAGGGCTGTTTTTGTGATTTTTTTAACGTTGAGTGAATTTTCGTGCTTACATTCAAACATAAATCAAACGTACTTTTATTAAACTTACAGTTTTATCATTGTGTTTAATAAAAGGGGTGGCTTCTCTTTCTACGTAAACTATACATTCATTTACAAATAAATAATTTAAAATTCTACTTGTCAAGGTACTATTAAAGTCAAAATATGACGACGGGGCAAGTTTTCCAAAATTTCACGGGGCAAGATTTAAAACAATGCCTTGTAAAAAAAGCGTGTTCCAACCTTTGTAAATTAAGCTTAATATTCCAAAAACCAAATTATTTTTATCGTATGAACACGTAATGAAAAAAAAGTTTTGCTTTAGATTTAAAATTGTTTGCAAAGTAATGAAAAAGGGAACTGAACGAACTTGTACTATTCTGAAACAATATATGTCACTCTAAAAGCTATCAGGAATGGACGTAGTAGCCGAAAAGCACCCAGAAACTTAAATATTCCCCATAGATCGTAAATAATTATACTGTAAAGTAGTAATGTATCATATTGCACCCAAAGTTTTGAGTTAATTGGCTTGTTAAAAAAATGGGGGGAGGGAGCAATCGCACCAAACATTAGTCAATCAAATATTTGTAATCATTAACAATACTTAGACAACCTCTAGAAAAGAGCAAGTATAGTTACACAAAATGGATGTTTTATGTAAGTTTAAAGGGATTCAGATGATAATGACCTTTAATGAAATTGGTTAAAATAGTTTGGTATAATATATAAACTGGATTTTTTTTAAATAACTATATTCTGGGTATACTCTTTCGAGCAATTTTAATTTACAATAAATCTACGTAAAAAAAAGTTATAAAATGATTTTTTAAATGTGTCAAATCTTTTTAAAAAATAGTTGGATTATTTGCCTCATCACTTTTTGGCAGTCTGGGAAAATTTACCCGCATACGGGGCACGCTTTACAGTTCAACATGCTTTCATTTAACCACTTGCTGCCAAAAAGTATATTTACTTTTTGGAAAAGTAGTAATGCTAATTTGTAGATAAGCATGTGAGGAAACAATTACATCTTGTTTACTTCAAAATAAATATAAGTAAAAAGTTCACAATCAAAAAGAAGAAACATGGAAAACTAGCCCCGGTCTCCCCTAGTTTTAATGGAAATATTTAAAAGTGGCATTATTTAAAATTTAAATTTATACTTCATATTTATTTTTTTATTTGAAATGAAGAAGGTCTTATCATGCAGCTGCTTTTAGAAATCAAGAGAAAAACTTCTCATTAAATCACTAATACCTTCCGCATGAAATAAATTCATACGATGAAATCTTCATCCCAGCACTGATGAAGAAAGTCATTTTAGAACGTTTTTGTTCTTTTTAATGTGCTTGGTTGTTGTTTTTTATCGGTAGAGTAACTACTAGTATAACATGTCTGCTGTGTTGTTTCTAATGCCACTCGGTAACCGAGCCCGAAGTAGAGAACCACCCGATTTTTAAGGCGAAGTGGGGCGGCTTCCGTTTTTTATTGAGCGCCACAAGAGAGGAAGTCCGACTTTTGCTCGTCAGCATGACACATCCGTTTTACAGGAAGGTCCCTTTCACACATCCATTCTCACTCACATATCGTAATTTTGATCCAGATCAAAGGCCGATAACCCCCTGATCTGGTACCCCCAGAGGTATTATTTTGGTAAGGGAACACATAAATTGGTGCATTTTAATGAAGTGATTAAATCATGAATACGCGAATAAATACATGATTTCATTAAACCCTTTATACCTACAAGTTTCTATTAATTTTGTAAAATCAAAAGAAAAGTGTAAGAGGTAAAAAAACATTTTAAAAAATGACGTGCGGAAGAAATATACTGAAGATAGCACCTTAATATTGTTTCTGTCAATATTCCGTCAAAGTATGCAATCCAGATACGAATTTTATTTCTTACGATAGCTTTGTAGATCCTTCTTTCTCATGAACTGATAAGATTTCCAAGTATAAATGGGAAGAATACGCAAGCATCAACCATGCTACATTTGATATCATTAAGCACAGGTAAGTTGAATTTTGGTTTTCCTTAAAGTTTTTTTTAAAAAAATCATAAAGGTTTTGTTTAGCTTATGGATATATTAAAAATATTTTATGTTAGGTACCGGAAATTACACACATTGCTTAGACAATATAAGAAAACGAAAAAAATTATTGTTTAAATTAGCAGGGGGTTAAGACCTCTCTATAACTTTTTTATACAGTATTGATTAGCAACTTGGATGGAACATAATTCAAATTATAATTGAAAAATTAAGGTAAAAGTGGAGCGAGTCATGACTTACCCTATTATTTCCTCCAATTTCGTTCGATACTTTATTGCTATATAACTTGCTTAATTTTTTCTTCTCTAGATTAAAGTTCAGCTTGTATTTAATTTTCAACTAACATTTTAACTCTATCAAATATGCCATAAATGCATTTAACTATAATTAGCTAACTATGCATTTTCAGGAGTTTCGAACATTGCTTATTTCTGTATAAGCCGATCATTTTTTCTTAATCAATATGGTCTTGGTCATGCAAGAGTTTATTTTAACTAGTAGTTATATGGGTATAACAATTTATGGAACATTCATTAGAAAACTAAATTAATAATGATATTTTTTAACTATGAGTATCTGAATATGTATTATAAAATTAGATATGAATGTGTGGGATAAAACGGCTACTTAATGACTTAGTTTAAATCGTTATTAATTTTTTTTTGTTTACATCATCAGTTTTTGTAGTTATATTAAAATTGAAGACCCTATAACTCGAAACAGTGCATGTTATAGGCAAATCATCCAATGAACCTCTGCCCTACAGAGAGAAAAATTTAAGTTCTTATAAATAGATTGGCACGTAAATCAAAACTAATATTTTAGCATATTATCGGAAATTTTTGCTTTTTCATTGGAATCCATCTGGGGGGAAATGGAATGAATTATGACTCAATCGATAGAATTTTAAAAAATTTCATATTTTTGCAATAATATCTTGAATTACTAAATATATCAGTTACGTCACTTTTCCACGTAGAGTGGTGTATTTTTATATTAAAAAAATTGGATAATTTTATTGGGGATAACATATGGGTGTTGGTGTTGTTTATCATAATGGATTTTTTTACTAAATGTTACAATTTTGTTTAGGTATTCCAAAATAAGACAATAGCATTCCCATAACAGCATGGAAACAGTTATGACTCTTTTTGATGAACCCAAATGGGATGACAACCCGTGTGGTTTCGACGAAGATGAAGTAGATGTAGCCATACCAGAAGACATCATAATCAAAGACATATTGAAATCTGGAAAGCTGCTTCTTTCCAAGGTGGTTGAATCAAGAAAAATACTGGTATAAGAGTTTGAATATTTTTTTTTTTGGTTATTCAATTTTTTTTTAACGAATATCGGTACGCCTAAAACACCTTTCTGTTGCCTTGATTTATGTCGGCTGATGTTTTTTTTTCGTAAACTTATTCACTTTTAAAACTCAAATACGTTTCGAAAGTTTTTTTACTTATGATTCCAAACATTCAACAAAACTAAGAAAACCATCCAAGCTCGATTTAATTCTGATTGATTGGGAAAATAAATGAAACGGTTACAAGGGGTTTATGTTAACTATGATATATGTAATACTTTATTTTATTCAAAAACCACACTATTTTAAAATTAAACATTTATTTGTCAAATTTATCGGTTATTTTAGATTCTTTTTTTGCATGCATATTAAAAAACTGTATATTTATCAGGGATTGGAAAGTTACTTTTAAAAAGTAACTCTGTTACAGTTACAGTTACTTAATATGAAAAGTAACGCGTTACAGTTACTTAATACGAAAAGTAACGATTCACAGTTACTTTTTGAAATTTCAAGTTACATAAAAAAAAAATTTAATTTAGCCATCTTGCGATTTTTCAAAGAAAACCACGATTAACGATACAAATACACAAACAAAATGCTGAAATTATAATTAATAGACATTTTTTAAAAAATTAATTTCAATCATGTACTCTAATAATCGCTAATAATCAGCCGACGACGTCCATCAGCAAACTCGGGTAGACAGAAATAGGAGTGAACGTGCCCTCTCCCCCCCCCCCCCCCCCATTGTTGTAGAACCCATTCAGGTAACACAAAGGGGTTTGCACTAGTCGAAACTTTCCGAACGACAGCCTGTTTGACAGTCAGCGTGATTTATTTCAAAACCCTTCTTTTCGGTAGATGCCTGTAATTACGGGTCTTATAATGTGATACTTGGAAAGGTAAACAGACAGAGAAACATTCGTACTTTAACAATTCTTGCTGAAAGCTGCCGCCACGCCTTTAGCAGGCAAAGTGGACAATGCTTATTTGCTTTTTTCCCTCCCAAGAAAGGCTCGTTCTTCGGGAATGCGAAATGTTCCCTTCTCTCTCTCTCTCTAGGAGTGGAATTTCAAAATAAGCATCAGACAGCCTTCGGAAAGTAACGGAAAAGTAACGCAATTTTTCGTTACTTCGTTACCGCTAAAAGTAACTAAGTTGCAGTTACAGTTACTTTCTGAAAAATGTAACGGCGTTACCCAACGTTACCTTAAAAAAGTAACTGTTACAAGTAACGCGTTACTCCAATCCCTGATATTTATCAATAAAAAACTTTTGCATTTTTTTAGTTTGAAGAATATAAAACATAAAATATAGAAATAAACATTATTTTCCTTTTTGGAACTTGATAAACCTGATTCGAAAATGTTCGTTTATGAATTATTAGTTTTATTTTTTGTAATAAATATCAACATCTAACTTTCTTAATTAAACATATTTGTTAATTTAATTCTAAAATCCTGTAATTTACTATGTAGTATATTTAATATACCTTAGCTTTTTAATGAAAAGTTAATGTTATGTTTTCAATAATAAACTAATAAAATATTGAAGAAAAATTATAAAATATTCAAATGAAGTTAAAATTGGTCAGTTGTTTTTTTAATTTAAAAATGAATTCAAGTTAAAATTTTAAAATAATGAAAACAAATTTAGACACAATCTTAATCTAAAGCTAATGCACAATTTGGCATGTCTTACTTGCAGCATTTATAGAATAATTGGGGGTGCGGAAGCGCGTGACAGATGGACGGACAAACAATGCTATTGTAGTAATATCTTTTAACGATATGAACGTAATGTAAGAAAGCTATGTTCAGGATTCAAACTAACTTTATACTTAATGCTTTGATGTATCTCGTTTTTATTCATTTGAAAAACCCTTCCATTGTATAATAGTATATTATTTAATAGGTTGAAACTTCTCAAGAAGTGGATGAACACTCTTTAGAATCCCAAGAATACAAGTTTTTGAAAATAGAAATAAACGTAAGTTGTATTAGTTTTTCATTAAATTGTTTGCTCATTTAAATGTAAAATGTTTATTATACGTTTTAACGAACGTACGAAGTTCGTAGTGTAATTGAAAAGAAATATGTGCGAAACATAAAAGGGACACCTGTAATCAACAATTAACTAATTAATCAAGAACAAGGGCAATTAATTATTAATCAACAACTGTTCAATAAGAAACAAATCTAAGGTAATTATTTGAATAGTCAACGCCAACTAATTTAATAATTAACCTATATTGTCAATTAAAGTATCTTAAATAATTACAATAATTGTTTATATAAACAACAATTATTCATTCAAGAAAACTTACTCAGGTAATAATTTTAATTCATATTAGGGTACAGGTATAAGCAGAACGAATAATTTTCAGTAGGTGATTTCCTTGTAAAAATAACTAGAAATGAACAAGAGTATGGGGAAACGCGATTAGCCTTGTTATAATTATGGAAAACATCTTGGCATTTGTATCTCCCATTGCCCGATACTTGAAAATCCTAGCGCTCTAAGTGTGAACTACAACACAACGCAGCGATTTTTGATCGCTGGTAGTGATCAGTGCTTTTTAAATATAGAAATTAATGGGGGCGAGTAAAGACTTATTTAGTTTCGGCCTTAATGAGCGAAACAACATCTAACTACCGTAAAAAAAAATCACGCGCAAATAAGCTTACGGCTAAAGTTTATCTAAATAAACAAAGAGACACTGGTCTCTTTGTAGACAAAGACGGAATAGGTATGATATAATGGCCGGTATTGATTTGGCTTACGTTGCCAAGCAATGAAAAAAACCAAATGCGGTAAACATTCTACTTTATTTTTCCTCCAACTTGATAGGTATTGCAACCCTACATTAAATTTTCAAACTCCGCACTAAACCGGTCAGCCATTATATCAGAGCTGTACCATAAAAACAAGTATCTCTAACAATTTATAAAATAAAGTTACAAAAAAAAAACGAATTTAAAAAAATAAACTTAAATTTATCATTTTTATTCGGAAATGAAGGTGTAATGGTATTAACAAAACGTCGTTAATATTTTTTGTTTATATTAATCGAGTTAATTTTTGTTTCATATTTATTTAGGTAGGAACAGTCTTTCAAGATTCTTATTTCGTCCTTCAAGTATGCAAGCGAGCGATAGCTGTTCTTATAAATGAAATTGACAAAGACGCCGAAAAAAAATACTTAAATGCAACAAAACGTGCCAGAGATCAAATAAACACTGTCCTGTGCTACCTACAGATTTCTCTAATGGGAAAAGAAAAATATGACTTATCCAAAATTCAAGTACCGAAGTCGCTTCTTAATCTTGAAAAAGATGATCGACATATACGGGATGCTATTTTCTTAAGACAAATTGGAGAAAATATAAGACAAATAATAGATTCATTTGAAAAATACTAAGAAGTTTTCAGCCTTCATGAAAAATGTGATATTTAATAAAATTTTGATTAATCCTAAGAAGTTTTTTATTCAATTAACTTAAAGGAAATTATTAACTATAGAACAAAAGCTGAAATAACTCTACTGAAATTCCGAAATTTTAATATCACTTTATTTATAGTTAATTTTAAAATAGACACACTAAATTTTCAAGGTAAAATTAGAATTTGTTCCAATACAAATTAATGTATTAAACTTTATTTAATATTGTTCTAAACAATAAGTTGCTACGTAAACTTTTAAATAAGCATAAATCCAAAAATGTTTAGCTCTTCAACCATAACATGTCAAATATTTACTAATTATCTATTTACATGGAAACTTCAGTTGTTTCCGACGAACTTTAAATATAGTGGTACACAGTATCATACTTAAAAACACATAAATAAAATTTTACATTTAAAAGATTAAAACATGCAAATTATGTTTATACAAATTATAATGGGTTTTTTTAGCTATATAAAAAGAGACCAAATGATAATTTTCAAGTTTTTATTATTATATAAATGCCATTTTCCACAAGTTACACATACCTACAATTTGTTTTTTAACAAGCAACAAAAAGTTGGGCTTCACAAATACGGAAAATAAATGCAAATATTGACATAAACATCAATAACCTCTATCCTCATTACAAACTTTAAAAAATACTAACAAAATATTAAATGACACAAGCAGAGGATTTCATTTTTTTAAAAAATGGTTGCAATATTTACAGTGCATCTAGAAAACATCCACATTGCACAGATTTCTTTGGAAAATATATCTGCATTGTTACGTACAAAAAGTTTTATTGTCCATTGTGTTAAATAAATTCTCAAGAATGTTTTATTCAAAGAAGCCAATATGTTAAGAGTATAATAATAATAGCGCATATTGACTAGATGCCAAAGTAAATTTTTATAATGAAAAACGTATTTAAAGACAGGTTTGATTTTCAATAAAATCTGCTCTCGTCTTGGCATGATATGATGAATGATATTTTTACACTATCTTGCTAATTTAAATGCAAAAACTATCAATAAGAAGTTTTGCAACTGAAATATACCATTAAAAAAACATTAAAAAATTGTTACTTAAGTTTAGAACCAATGGCACAGTGTACAATTCATACTCTCCTTTTACTTTATTAAAAGTAAGAACAGCATTAAAAGTAAACAAATAAAAGTAGCAAAAAGTATCAGTTTATTTTGATTAAAAAAATAATTTTCAAGTATAAACATAATTTTTAAATAGTGTCATTTTATGTTTATGTGTACACTACATACTTAATGTGGTTTATAGGAGCAGTTTGGTCTGCTTTCTTACCAAGATCGCAATCGAATAAGAGTAATCGATTTTCATGCAATAGTATTTGTATAAATTGGAAAACATCTTGTGCAACAACCTGATACATTTTGCTTATGATTAACTAAAATGATATGCCACTAAAGCTCCTTATTGATTTATGGTTGAATCAAATTGAAAAGTTGTAGAAAATCAAATTGTAGTGTAAGTCATGCACAAAAATGTTAATAAATTATTTCCTATGATATTTTAACACTTTTTTGCAATTAAATTAATTATCTTTAAACCTTATACTTAAAATAAGCACTGGTAGAATGTTGATTTAATGCACTATGAAAAAAAAATCAGAGTTTATAATGATAACCAAAAGTAGACTTCCTTTCATGTAGTGTTAAGTCACATCATGATATTTTTATTATTTTTTAGTAAAATATTAAATTAAAAAAGTTTTTACTGATTGCTAAAAATACTATATGTTCAGGGGCGAACTGATATACAATATTTTTTTGAAGGGTTGGATGAAAAAAAAATCAATGTATAACTTTTGAAATATGAGATTTTTTTTAAACAAAATTTATAAATTACCAAGAAGAAATAATAAAATGTAAATTAGTCAAATGAATTGATTTTAAGACTTTCATGTTAAAAACAGTATATTTGTTATGTGGTAATTGAGCACAAATACAAAATATCATACAATTTTAACTTCACCACATATTTAATTTTGATAAAATTCATTTAAAATTAAGACAAATTGACATGATATTAATTAATTAATAGGAATTTTGTTTTTTAACATTTATATAAGTTCGTTTTAATTATTACCACACTCACAACAAAACACAAAAGTTATGCACAACAAAACTAAAAAAATATTTCTTATCAAAATTAGTTATATTTTAAAATATCAATTAAATACATTTTTAAGGTATACTTACAAGGAAAAGATAATCACACTGAAGAAATATTATTACTGTTATAAAGGAGATTTGCACTGTACAAGTCGTACTTGAAAACTTACTTATCAAAAGTTTTTTTTTTTTTTTCAGAAGACTTTGTAGTTATACAATCCCTTTGTCTGAGAAGCGATATTCCAATATATCATCCTCCACTGTTTTAAGCAGCATGAAAAATTAAAATTGACATTTAAAGCACAGGATTTAAAATCAGAAAAAAATATATAAAAATTAGAATTGAATATAAAAGTAGTTAATGAACTTTTGATCATATACAAACCAAATAATGGCTAAATAAACAATGTTATTATTATAGAACGAATATTAAATAACTAAACATTATAAATTGTAAATCATAACACAACTTCCATTTTATAAAGACATTTATTTTCTAAAAGGTTAAAGATCTTCATAAAAATTTTAAAACGTTCTTCTCACACATTTATATTCTTAAAAATGTGATTTTGATTAGGAGTAAAGCCACAACAGCAAACAAGTACAATTTAAAAAATAATTTCAATAATTTTTTTTACAAAAATTAAGAATATAAAAACAAGCATATCATACGTGGGAAAATGATTATATTGCCCCAACAACGTTAAAACTTTAAAAGATGAATAAAATTTAAATTTACATTTTGAAGAAGACAAAAGCTCAGAAACATGCAAAGCTTTTAAAGGACACAGAACTTCCCTATAGTCTAAAAAAAACTCATCTACATCCTTTTTTAAAAACATATATACAAATCCATGCATTTCAAAACAAAATTCATAATAATTTCGAGATCAATAAGAAAGTCATCTTACGCAGAAACCACAAAAACAAAAATAATGATTTTAAAAAAAAGGAGAAATACAAAATAAATACAATATAATCAAGATGAAAAAGCAATGTCAGATGAAAGCTTACAAGCCAACTAAAGAAAAAAAACTATATAACATTCACGAAATATTCACAAGGGTTCCCCATGGCAGCCCTAAACGACTGAGCACTACCAGAGAGTTCGGGGGGTATAGTTTCCAGCCTAGAAGCGTCCTGAGTGATATTGGTGTTGGCACTGCGGTCACTCCCACTGCTTCCCCCCGCACCCCCACATTCGACAGGGTTGGCGATTCGTCGGCAACTGCGCTGGCTGGCAACTTCGGAATCGCTGCCACTTCCCGTTTTGCGGTCCTTGTCTTGGAGTAAGTCGCCACCATTGCTGCTGCCACCTGGATGGATAAAAGACATATTCAAACTTACTTTTTTTGTAGTCAAATCCATTTAGTTTAAATCTGCCTTGGACGGGTATAGTAAGTGAACAAAGGGCTGCTTTCCCCTCGTTTGGTTTTCCAGGAAAATGTGCGACCCGTTCTTTTCCCTCTCACCCTACTTGGGTTTGGAGAGCAATTGTGATTAACTTCACAGCGGAGCCTCAAGCAAGGTAGGTTTAGAAAACGACACTCGCTTTGCTTCTTGGAAAACCACATGAGGTGGTGGGGGAAACGAAGCCTGCTTTGTATTCGTACATACAATAAACTGCAGCAACCACAACAATGAATTAGACAATTTTTGCCCTGAAATAATTAGTCGTTTCCTTATGTATTTTTATAGGTCAGTGAAATTGAGTGCTTGCAACAATAGTCCAAGTCATTAGGCTAGTTACTGCAGTTTACCTGTCCACAGCAGAAATGACAAACTATTTAGAGTTATTATTACATCATAAAAGGTGGGTCTTGTGAATTCCTCATAGACTTTTTAGTTAGGAAATAGGAATCCTTACTTGCAACGTCTTCTTTAATATAACACTTTATAACAGCAATACAAAAAATATTTTGCAATAAAAAGATCAGAATTATAAATATATACAGTTAAATGCCCAAGAAACATGTATCAACAATGTTTGCTCTTTTAATCTGATGTTTTCTACTACATTTAATGATCAAGAATCTCAATATTCATGGATTCCAGAAAATTTCTAAAGTTTTTCATAGAAATTATGAAATCAGAAACTAAAATTGCCTCAAATCTCTGGGTTTCGAACTGGAAGGTCTCTGCTCCATCACACACAGTAACGACTGCCAATATAATATTCCCAGATAAAGCACTTTTACACAGTCAAGAAAAACTGCCAATACAGTGGAACCTCAATTATTCATCCCTCTTATATAGAACTCTCGGTTAACCGACCGTCCCTCAACCATCAAACACTCAGTCGACAACAAAACTTAACTATACATAAATACTTAGACCAGTGGTCGTAGTGCTTGGCCCTGACGGGTCGCCCAAATTAAGTCATAAGTCATACATAAATACTTTACTTATGTATTTAAATTTATTATTTTTTGTGTATGATTGTTAACTTATAATATGTCTTTCAATTATAATTATAATTAGTCACATATACAGGTGTTTTTTTAACCCCCTTGTGACGAAAAAAATTATTCTTGTAATGTTTGTTTTATGTTAATAAAGTGCTTGTGTTAAAAAAAACTCCAATACGGTCATTTTTAGTTGTTCACAAAAAAATAGCCTCAGAAATCTATGGTGATTCTAAAATAAGGAATTCCTTGTGATAATGAAATAGGAATTCTCTGGCGATTTAAACACCAGGAATTTCTGGCGTTTATGAAATTGGGTAACTGCGGTGAATTTAAGATAGCAAAACTTAGCCAACTCAAAAAGTAAATTTCTGGCAATCCTAAATTTTTGAAAACTCTAAGAATCTTCCAAAATCGTGAGACTTACAAAGATATCTACTATAAAACAAAAAATAAGCACTTTTCCCAGAACTCCTCTCAGATATTTAAAAAAATAAGAATAGTAATTAGAACTTTTGTTTTGCCAGTAAGTTTTAGTTTCAGAGATAACTTAACACTAAAATTCAATGCTTACAACTGCAAAACCAGAGCGGATTTCGGATGTTGGCGAAATTTGACGTCTGCAAACTTTTGGTGCTCCACTGTACTATAAGTGTTGCAATTGAATGAAAATTCTCTACTATCAGGAATTTTGATTATCCGACCTACCCCAGGTCCCAAATAGATTAGATAATCGAGGTTCTACTGTTTAACCCTTCAACATAAAGCACTTCACTTTAATAGTCAAGAAAAACTGCCAATATAACTAACTAATCTACCATAAAGCATACTAATACATTCAGGATAGACAAAAAAAGAAAATCCCACCTGAACCGCTATGCACACTCCCCTCTCTTACAAAATTCTTGCTGCTATTGTTGTCATTGACGTAATTAAAAGGTGGCAAATGCGGCATGAATCCAGAGCTTGGAGGGATGTAAGAGCCAGAGTAGGACATTTGGTTGCCCCAGGGGCAGGGGCCAGAGGGAGGAGGGAGGGGGCCAAGGGTGTCACGATCCGCCTCGCTCACTGAGTCGTCTTCATTCAGTTTCAGAGCTGCAATGTCTGAAAAGGTAAAAATTAAATGTATGTTTATTTAAAAAAATATGCAAATGTTTATTGGTGAAAACTTAAGGGCTGAAAGCTACTTATAAATTATGATTTAATTTATAACTTATAATTTTAGTCTAGTAAGTAACTTTTGAAAAAAAGGTTATATTTGCACCAGAGATTGGAGTAACCCGTTACTTATAACAGTTACTTTTTTTAGGCAACGCCATTAGATTTTTCAGAAAATAACTAACTTAGTTACTTTTAGCGGTAACAAAGTAACAAGAAATTTCGTTACTTTCCGAAGGCTATCGGATGCTAATTTTGAAATTCCACTCCTGAGAGAGAGAGAGAGAGAGAGGGGAACATTTCGCATTCCCAAAATACGATCTTTTCTTGGAAAGGAAAA
Organism: Oedothorax gibbosus; assembly: GCA_019343175.1. Classification (NCBI taxonomy): domain Eukaryota; kingdom Metazoa; phylum Arthropoda; class Arachnida; order Araneae; family Linyphiidae; genus Oedothorax; species Oedothorax gibbosus. The sequence continues at coordinate 36,149,483 of CM033273.1, forward strand.
AGCAAAATAGAATTGTCCACTTTGGCCGCTAAAGGCGTGACGGCTGCTTTCAGCCAGAATTGTTAAAGTACAAAAGATTCTCCTTGTCTGTTCACCCTTCCAAGTATCACATTATAAGTCCTGTAATTACAGGCATCTGCCGAACATGTGACAGGTCTGAAACGAAGGGTTTTAAAGTAAATCACACTAACTTCCAAGCAGGTTGTATGGCTCAGTGCAAACCCCTTTGTGTTGCCTGAAGGGGTTCTACAACAATGACCAACAACAAAGTCCTTCTCCTTGAAAGGGGTTAGGGGAGAGATTGCACGTTCATTCTTGAGCTACCCCACACCCCAATTTCTGTCAGAACACACCCAAGAATTTGCGGATGGACCCGTTTTCGGCTGATTATTAGGGTAAAGGATTAAAATTAAGTAAAAATGTTTATTAATTATAGTTTTATTGTTTTGTTTATGCTTATGTTTCATTAATCGTGGTTCTCTTTGAAAAATGGTAAGATGGCTAAATTTAAATTTTCTTGTAACTTGAAATTTCTAAAAGTAACTGTGATTGGTTACTTTTCGTATTAAGTAACTGTATCGCGTAACTTTTCATATTAAGTAACTTTATTTGTAACAGAGTTACTTTTTTAAAGTAACTTTCTGATCGCTGATTTGCACAAACAAAATATAGTTTCATTTTATTAATATCTTGTAATTCTGTACCAATATATGTTATATTTAAATTTTTATATTGTAAAACAATCAGAAACTCAAATTGAACAATCTTTTTTCCACACACAAAATTAAAAGATAAGAATACTAATTTGCAGCAAATAAAATTCATGACCCTTGTCCAATTTAATGAATGTCCCAAATAAATTTTCATTACAGAATACACAATTTAATTGCCAAATTCAATGGTAAGAAAAAAAAAATAGTATCATATTTCATCTCATTTACCTTAGTATAAATATAGACCTTTCAAAAGTAATATCTTTACAACTTACTTGTACTGAGATCTCCAAAGGCATAATAACATTGTTCTGAGAATGTTATTTTATTTACTGTGTGCCTTATATAGCCAGCTTTTAGCAATAACGTGGCATACTTTTTTGCATCTTTACGATCCTGAAATCCTTGCACATGGTTAAAAAGCCAGTCCACCACATCAGCACCTGAAGTAAAGAAAAAATTTTAACGAAATTGACCCGACTTTAAAATTCGAATAAGATATTTTGGCAGTTATGCCACATTGCAATTTATAGCTGTATTAATTTAATACATACAGTCAACAACAGCAAAGTTAAACTTCTTGTTTTTGTTCCACAAAAAAAAGGTTGTGAATAAAGTGTAATTGCATTTTTGTTGCTTTTGCAATCATTTTGATTATTATTTTTTTGAAACAGATACTTTAAAGATATACTATAATTTATACAACAGTCACAGTGGACTATAAGTCTCTAAGTAGTTTTGTCCTACCTTATTGTTTTAAAAATGGTTTATGGTTTTAAAAATGGAAATGTTGGATTAAATAAGTGTTGCTAGTTACAAAAAAACCCTTCAAGCATCATTTTTGATGAAAATGGATTAGTTTTATTAATTTTTAAATTAACACTAGCACATTACAATCGAAACATGTGCAGATTCCTAGTTTAATGGTAAATGAAGAACTGCCAATTAATTTTGTAAAAATGGAAAGTTTCTATCACAAAGAAATTCTGTCAAACTAACAAAATTGGACCCTGTTGTTTTTGACAGGCATGTTTAATTTTACTATAACAATATTTTTCAGTTTATCAAATTATGTTATTAAATTGATACATTAATGTTAACATATTAGCAACTTATTCATAAAGATAATGGATTTGTTTAAAATTTAATCCCAGAGAAATATATATAAAAACTTCAAGTGACGATAGTAATATGCATAAACAAATTCCTTCTAATCATATATATTTTGTTTACTCCATAAACATGGTTATTCATTCTAATCATGCGTATTTTGTCTAATTCATGAACATACATACCAATGAATGAGTTTGGGATGAGAAGTTTCAACCACATTCGATCTTTCACTTCCAAGCCAGATTCCGGATTGGTCATTGCCTTTACAATCGACAGCATGTCCGATTCTACAGTCAATGTGTTCTCTTGGAATGCCCCTAAATTGAAACAAAATCGTACATAACAGTGAGATTTTTTCCCAAAATTATTAGCTCTAGAAAATAAAAAATCATTCAAACTAAAGAGTTATCTCTATATAGGTTGTTCTACATACAAAACAAATGTAAAATACATTTTCAAAAATTTTAAATAAAATATTAGATTGGTTATAATTGTCCTAATAATTTCTTCAATTTTTCTATAATGTAGGTTATGTTACATCCAAATCGCAACTTACGATCAGACTCTGGTATGGAACTAGTGATCGAAGAACTGGTAGAAGTTAAAGTACTAACAGACGGTGGTCTCAAAGGGTAATCTAAAACATTAAAACAAAAGTCAACATGAATTTCACATCTTTGATGACTAAAATGGTAGTTTTGAAAACAACAATCTTAACAAATAACTTATTATAATGCAATGATTACACCACTGACTACACATATTTTTAACAGTTTATATAGACTTAAAACCTACTTACAACTTGTAAAGTCCATTACATTTAAGTACAGTAGAATTCAAAGTAAAAAGTATTAAAAAAAAGTATTATCCAAAGTAATTTGGACCTAACCACATTCGGATAATTGGAGTTAATCGGGAGAAAAGGTATAATCAATCAATTGTCTTTTATATGACAGATCAGTACCTAATATAAAAGCAGGTAGAGTTAGTACAAACGTTTATATGCTTATTATAAACTTTTATATCCGTCTTATCTGTTGCTGTTTGTCTATGTTGGATGGCATGCCAAAAAAATACTAGGCAGATAGGGGACAGATAGGCAGGGTGAAATTCGGATAATCGGCAACAACGCTTCGGATAATTGGAGTTCTACTGTATTAATATATATCAAATGCTTAAAATAATTTAATATTTAAAGAAAGTTAAAAAATAAAATAATTTTTATTCATTGAATATTTTGAATTCAAGGAGTTTACAAGTCAACCAATGAAAATGGAATCATCTTTAAATGATTTATTCATATTGTAGCATAACTGAGCCTAGAAAACCCTATGAATAACTAAGCGATAAATTCTAGAGTGAGTCTCACGAATAAAAAGTTTCAACAATGACAATAAAAAATTTTACCTGTAACATTTCCTCGAGTTGCCTCTGTTATATGAGCGACCCAGGCTCCTGGATCAATTGGACGAACAGGCTCAGTTCTGGGTATAGTGAAATACCCAGTTGGGTTGGGATCCCAACATTTGGCAACCACTAACTTGATTGGACTGAAAAAATAAAAATATGTGTTGCAGTACACATTAAAGTAACAGATTGAATAAAAAAATTTATTCGAAAAAATTGTAATCAAGAAGTATTAACAAACTTTAGTGTGATAAGTTAAAATTAGGCACATAAAAAATACAATCTACAATGAAATTCCCCAAGGAAAAATGTGAACCCTATGTTTAAGTTATTTTACTCGTAAATATTTTTCAAAGGCTGCAATCACCAGTAATAAACTCTAAAGAGAAAGCACTAATACTTTGAGAATGCTTTTTTTGGATAATACATTATGAACATTGACAGATTACACATAATACATTGACAGATATTACTACAAAAGTTTAAGCATGCAAAAATAGGTATATTAAATCTTTCCAACATTAAAAAGGTTTGATTCAACTAACACAATCCTGGAAAAAACTTTAAAGTAAACTAACTTTAAGTAAAAGCATTTTTTAATTACCCAGGTTTCTGCACAGCTTCTCGCAAAACCCGAACTGCATCATCATTGCTCATGTTTTCAAAATTAATGTCATTCACTTGCAATATCATGTCTCCAGGCTCTATTCTGTTATCTAAAGCAACAGCTCCTCTGCAAAAATTAGGTTCATTAGATAAGTGCAAGAAGAAAATTTTAACACACTTTTTTTTAAAGTTACTAAAATAAAATAAGAGAGATCAGTTTTAAAAAATATAATTTAAAATTTCCTCACCCTTTCATTATTGAGCCGACATAAATCCCACCATCTCCACCTTTATTTGATTGTCCAACAATACTAATACCCAAGAAGTTCACAGTATCTGGAAAAGAAAATAATTAAAATTATATTCATTAAAAAAGTAAATAAAATAAATTGGAAAATTTAGTTATATATGAGGTACTTGGAACACAAACAATGATCATATTGATTAAACCATTTTGTTATACTTTCTATCTGTGGATTGAAGAAGTGTTTGCAACCAAATATGTTTTTTTGAAAGAAAAAAAAACCTGAATTCCTTTTAAAGCAAGATATTTCTTTTGTTAAATTGATCATGTTGTAGATCATCACTAGTTATTTGTTGAAATCTAAAACTTTCTAAAAAAAAGACTTTCCATATTCTTTAGCTCTGATTTAAACCAATACAAAGTAATTAGTACTTTATCATTGATTTTGGTGACAAATACATAATTATCTTTAACTTCTTTTTCGAAAGGTAAATTACTTAAAATATATGAAGTAGAATAACATCTACTTCAAGTAGAGCATATTATATTTAGTTAATACAGAATGAGAAGTTGGACGTCAAGATCTTTTATTATAAGGAACATTTAACGTATTTAACACGGCGGAGTCGGAGCCGTAGCTCGACCGCCAAAAGACACACACTTACTCTTGAAGTCTAATAAAAGTGACTATTTTAATGTTGTGAGAAGAGTGGATCAGAAGTCAAAACAAGTCTGCTGTGCTGCGTCTGCAATTTCGTGGGAAGATATTATTGACGCCTTTTAAAACGTGGGAACTGTTCGATGGATCGGCAAGATATTAACTGAGATTAAGAAAGAACTGAATATTAGAATTTTAGAGATTTGTGTGGTAATATATACTTTATAGAGATTTATACGATATCAATATCCCCTCACAAGCTGTATCAACGTGGAGAGTATACCTAAATTTCTAGCTATTAATATTTGACTGTAAATTTGTCCCAATGTGAAACAGACAGGTGATCAAGCTATCAAATCACAAAAGGAAACCTACAGAATCATACTAAATTTTAATTTGTTGGTTATATTATACTTTATAGATTTAACGATATATCACATATATATTACCTAAATTAAGAGCGACTGTAATTATATTTAAAGACATTGTAGAGTCAGTAATGCTGCTGATAGAGGACGTCTGAAACAAACAGGTATGATTTAACGTCAATTGTGAACATATTTTAGAATTGCAAAATTAAATAGTTTCTCTAGGTAAAAAAAATTAAATGGGTTTTATGCATTCAAAACGTGAAACTCAAAAAAAAATTCATATAAATTACATGCTAAAAATAATACATAGTTTTTTAAAAAATAAATTGCATTATATTTATTTCTAAGCAAAAACTAAGCACAAACATTGCTAAAACCAAATAAGGCAATTTAAACACATCATTAATAGCCTGGTGATAAACTTCTAGAGCTTAAGAAACACAACTGTGTTGAACAAAATGTTCAATGTAAAATACTTTTGAAATCTAAGCAAAAAAAAAACAATATATAAACTCACTCTGCTCATTGGTGGCATTCTGTGTCTTCTCCTCCTTCTTCTATGTCTTGGATGGATCCGTGAGACACTGCTCTCTTCTGTTGTAGTTGATATTCTGAAATGAATTTTATATGTAATAATTTATTGGATGTAGTTTAAACATGTAAAATTATTTAAGCGTAAGTACTGTGATAGCTGGCTTATTGTTCTTATTCAGCAGTGAAGATCAAAATATGGTCTATTTACAAAACAAAATTGCAAATTAAAATATATTAGAATAGAATAGTTTAAGTGAAGGTCAAAGTATAACACCAGTAAAAGTTAAGCATACATGATATTTATAAAAGTGGTTTATTGCATACATTACCCAAATTATTTTTTAGAAATGTTTTACAGACAATTAGAAACACATTTGCTCTCCATCCCTTGAGCATCGATAAATCGGTACAAGGTAAGCTTGCTTTGGAAGTTAAATAAGTGTTTAACGTGGGACTAGCACTCTGCATGAACAATAGCACTTCAAGCCAAAGGCTAAGGAAAAAGGAGATGGACACAGCCTCATGGGCCAGTAGGCTCAAGCCGACTTTAACGATGAACACATCAGCAAAACTTAGTTTCTACAGCTGTAATGATCCTAAAGTGATCCAATACATAATTCATAAATTTTAGACAACACATTTCTTACTTGCTTTTAAAAATTTGCAATTTGATTTATATCCAATATCGAAATACAAAAAATAAATCCCCAAAAAATTGAATAACTAAGATACAAAAAATATTTAAGGTTCTTAAAAATCAACAAGAGATAAAGTTTCTAAGGACAGCAGACATCCAGTTAATATAGTTATTAATTACCTGATTAATTAACATATCCATACCATTTAAGATTTATAACGATACAAAAGAACTTTACCTGCTAGTGGTTTCTTCTTCAGAGTCCAGGAAACTTGTGCTCTCTATATCGCTGGTCATCATCGAGGAAGATTCGTAGCCATGGCCGCTTCTGTGGCGTGAGGAGTGGATATGGGGGTGATTGGGTTTGGTGTGGCCATTGACGCGAGCTGGGGGACAACCGCAAGGGACTCCTATACAAAACAAAATTAGAAAAATTGAAATGTAAAGGCTTCCAAAAAACTAGTTTTATTTAAATTAGGGCTGTATTAATATAAATTACTTATAAGAAAAACTTAAATAAGTATGAACCCCCTTATTTAATACCTGACAAAAAAAAACTCCAATTTTTTTTAGAGCCTTGTGAACAAAACTGAAATAGTTTCTGTGATTATTGAATAAAATTCATTTGTATTTAGGGCAGGGTTGGCTTCATGCTGGTAGAAAATAGTTTTTGCCCTACCAGTGGCAAAAAATGATTATAACCAGTAAAAGCACGCAAAAAATTCATAACTAAGAAACACCTGTAATGACTAGTTCTAGTAACTAGTACAAATTTACATAGTTTAAGTACTAAATAGAAAATGTAACTACCTTTCGTCATTTTAAAAACTTAACATATCAATTAAAAATATTTAATAATTAATTGTAACCAGAAATTGTGTTAAATTAAAAGACTGAAATTTCTGGAGCAAAGCAATGTAATTGATAATTTCTGGAATTACTTAGTATTAGAAATTTTTAGCTTTTTTAGAAATATTGACTACCCCACGATTACATGGTGTTCCAGTTTTAAAATTTCTGCAATAGATGCATAGTATTTTCACAAATCTTGCTCCTTCATGGATGGTAATAACTGCTAGTTTTTCTATAATTGTTTATGTCATTTCTAACCCTATTAAAACCTGCCTAATATTATAAACAACAGCAGAGTGAAAACAATATAAAAATTGATTTTGTAAGTTGATTAATATTGTAAATTTAGTAAATTATACTTTGGTTAAAAAATAATTCTTTGCATTATATATTGTATGCCAGTAGTTGTTTTCTGAGTTTTTGACAGTTTCTGCCAGAAATGGGACAGAAAGAGGTTTTGCCATGTTGGTTTTACACGGTTTCTACCAGTGGCTTTAACTGCAGTGCTAAAACTTGCAAACCCTCCCTTTCAATCATAATAAGTAGAGGCTAATATCTAGAATTCTTTTAGTTCTTGTTGAAACCCAGTTGGTGCAAATTTCTTAGTAGTGCATAAGAATTGTCACTGAGGATAACTTATTTAATTAGTGAATCTGACTGGCCTAATACAAAAATTATATTGTATGCAATATAGACTACAAAAGTTATATGGCAACAGCACTCTTTGGTGAACATGCTAAGAAAAAATATGTATTAAAAGTAATACCTATTACAGTACCTTAAGTGGAAAAGGCATAAAGAATTAGAGAAAAAAATCATGCTACATGTAATTCCTTTTCTCTCTTATTAAGAAATGTACAAGAGAAAACTTATCAATTGTTTTTTTTAATAAGATAGACTTTCATATTAATCCCAAAATGTTATTATGCAACTAATAATCACAAACCTTATGACAATCAAAACTGTTTTTTTAGTTCTAATTGTATGAATAAAAAGATAGAATGCAACAATTTACTAAAGAAACAAAAAAACATCTAAAATACAGACACAAAGAAACATATAAAAATATAATAAAAGTCATAACATAAAAAGAAAAATATAAAGTAAATGAAAAATGTGATAGTCGAGACAAAAATTGAGAGAAAAATAAAATAAAAAAGGAGACAGTACCATGGTCATCATGAAAATGCTTATCCCTATGTTTCAGAGAACGGTGCATGTGTGAATGATGATCTGTAGCAATAATTGCACAAATTAGTATCAACACAACTTTCATGCAAAATAATAACATACAAATGCATTTTACATAAAAATGATACCTTTTCTGGAGCTAATAACAGATTCTGTTTCCGTGCAAGTAGTATCGCCTAAATCTCTGGGATCAAGAACAGGTGCACTGAAATTTAGAAGATACATCTTTTGTTAAACAAAAAAACATAAATGTAATCAAAAACCATTTAATCAATACTCTTAAACCTCTTTATAATAATAAGGATAGAATGATATGCTCAAAAAAATAAAGGCCAAAATCAAACAGCAAAACAAAACAAAATATTGATAAAATCAGATGTTGTTGCAATAATGTTCCTTTTTTATGCACTTTAAATATATATATACTCAAGCACACACACACACAAATCCTTAGATGTTTGATAAAGTTGATTTTTGGAAAATCCTGAGTGCCAAAGCAGATTCCTGGATAACTTGTATCCATCCTAGTATGTTAGTACAATTATAATGCAATCCCAATATTACCTTAACTTGAAATGTATTTTAGATAACTATATTTTGATATGCAAAAAAAATAAATAACAAAAGTTAAAAAAATAAAGAAACCTGTTTGGAAAAATGTGAATGAGTATTTTTTAAATAAATAATGATTTCAAATGTTTTATCATAACAATTCGAAATAGCAAAAAAAATTGTTTAGATAAATAATCCATTCAAATTAGATTAACCTATAACTTACTGAAAAGAAGGTGGTCTGCTATCCCCAATGCCAACTGTTCTTTCAAGCGGCAGCCGTAATTCAGATCTTTGGGACATTGTGTCTGTACATTGTGATGTACTGTCAGACAAACTGCTACCTTCTGCTGTAACAAGCTAATGGAGCAATAAAATTAAAGTGAGCAGAATTTATTGAAAATCAAAAATATAAATTCAAGTAAATACAGTCGAACTTGTTAACGCAAACTCGCTTAAGATGAACAGAGAGCATTTCCCCGACCCATAAAGCTTTGAGCTAATGCTAAAAAACTCTTAACATGAATTCGTTTTAGGAAAAAGTCTGCTTAACTCGAACAAAAAATTCAGAATTTGACTTTTTTCCCTTAGTAATTCAAAATTTCGAACAACAAATGAAACAAAACATAATAAAAACGGAAAGGAACAATCTAAAAATAAATTGTCTTCTATTTCTGGTACTGAGAAAATCAGTAGATCTTCCATGATTCGTCAATTGAGGGTGGGAAGATCAGTTACGTCATGAGAAGCATAGGTGTTTCTCTATAGAGGTCAAAGGTAAAGAACATATGAAAGTAGAAGTGGTTCGCACTTAAACTTAATGATATTCATTCAAAATTAATCGGAATCAGCAGTATATTTCTTTAGAAATACAAAAACCAAAAAAATTTAATGATATTGACGACAAATGTTTGAAAAAAGCGAATGCGTCTAAATATGGTGTAGTTTAAATCACCATTTCAACGATTTTAAAAAATGCATTCTTAATTGCAGTTCCTCCAAAAAAAATTCTACTAAAAATTCTAAAATTCTTAGTATATACTACTCCAAAAGAACATTATTAATTGAGTTACCTGTTATATATATATATATATATATATATATATATATATATATATATATATATATATATATATATATATATATATATATATATATATATATATATATATATATATATATATATATATATATATATATATATATATATATATATATATATATATATATATATATATATATATATATAAAAGAAAGTGTCTGTGTGTTTGTCTTCGGAACTTAAAAGACCTACTTATACTGCCCTCAGAAATTCAAAATTTTTAAGATAGATTCCCTTTAATACTAACGTGTGCACCTGAGGCTTAGTTGCTTAGTTTTTTTCATATTTGTTCCATTTTTAGAGAAAATTTGAATTTTCTGAAAAAAATACACCACTTTCGCTCAAATGCGATCATTTTTTCTCTTTCCTGATGCCATCGGCTGAAAAAATTAAATAAAACTTTTAACGAAAACATTTAAAATTCAAAATGTTTATTTTATTCTTTTGCCATTACTTTCAGAAACTAAATTCATTATTTGAAAAAAATTGACAAGTTTCAAGAGTCAGTCTTCAATCCCGGATTTTATTGTGGGTTTATTTGATGATTTTTTCATTGATTTTTTCGTTGATTTTTCTGTTGACTGCATGCATGCATATTTAAGCAATAAATGTATAGTTAAAAGCTATTACTAAACTATGATGGTTAATAAAGGCCATCACACTAGAGCTATTAGTGTTTTTATTTTTTCGCCAAATACGTTGCCAAACTCGCCAAATTATTGACTAAAATTCGCCAAATAGGCAATTTCTTTTATAAATAATTTATAAGCTGGTCGGTTGTTCGAAGGTCATTGTGTTAGAGCTGTATAAAGGGTGTGTTTGTTGCAAAATCTAAATCATCATCATCTATTTCTCGCCAAATTATTTCCCAAAACGTGCCAAATGAGCTAAAAGGTTTTATGTATTTATGAGGGAATTGTGATGACATTTATTAGTGCATTTTATAGCGTATTTTTCATTTTTGAATTTTAAGGCAATGAAACGGGATTTTATAATTTATAACGAGCGGAAACAATAATAAGTTTATGATCCTATAACAGGGTATATGGTACACATATTTGGAATCTATTTGATATTTTTTTATTCCGTGCGAAGAACGGGTATAAATTTGCTAGCATATATATATATATATATATATATATATATATATATATAGTACACATAAAGCAATTGAAAAAATATATAACATACCAAACACATAATACAAAAAGAGAGAATCTTACCAACTGGCGCTAAAGCTGCCATAATCAGTAAAACACAAAATAACGAATACAAAAACAAAAAAAGTAAAACAAAAAAATGAAAAAGGATATGGAAAGAAACCAAAAATAGTGGGAAAGGCCATTTCATCAGGAGGTAAAGACCTTACGCCACTATTAAAAAACAATACACTTTTCTGTATTGGGATGGACAAGAGTCAAATAAAAAAATCCCAATTTTACCCCGAAGTGTACTGTGGAATTTCCAGTAGAGAATTAAAAGCAAAATGGCCTTTCCCACTATTTTTGGTTTCTTTCCATATCCTTTTTCATTTTTTTGTTTTTGTATTCGTTATATATATATATATATATATATATATATATATATATATATATATATATATATAATATATATATATATATATATATATATATATATTGTATTATATTATAAAATTAGAATAATTTTTTTTAGAATTAATTTTTTAAAAATTATTCACTGGTTCAATGCAAAAATTACTTAACAGTTAACATGAAATTGGGTTAACACGAAATATTTGGGTGCTCCCTTCGAGTTCGCGTTAATGGGTTTCGACTGTAATTAATAAAAAACCTTTGCAACAGCTTTGCTCATTTGAAGCCTGATCACACATATTAAATTTAATAACATAATCTATTGATTTTAAACGAAATATGTACAGATTAAATTACAAGAAAATTAAATACTTGAAATGAGAAAGAATACTCTTTGAAATGCAATCATTCCTATTAAAAAAGGACATGCATATGTTTGATTGCAATATGCACCAAAACAAAATGTTAATGCAAACTACTAACTAGAGTGTTCCAAAGCCCTATGTTACAAAAATAATTTTGGAAATTTACTTTGCATACCCAGCCAAATTGTGACAATATATAAAAAAAAATTGCCAAAAAAATTTAGTTGAATCTTATTAACAGACAGCACAGAAGAGTTTTTTTTAATGTTGATTGTTTGGAGAGTGGTATACAAATCAAGTGCCCAATACATTTTTAGCCCCTGACAAACAGATTTTTAACTCAGACAATATTACATCTTACTTTAATATTTGATCTCATAATCAGTCATAGTTTTGTTGACCTTTGTTAACCCTTCAGAAACCTATCCAATAAATTAATAGTTCATCTATGTTGTTTAGTTTCAACAAGTTGGGAATTTAAGTGGATGAATTGTTTTAGTGAAAACAGATCTTAAAAAAATGCAACCAATATCTTATGAATTTTCAAAACTCTTAAGCTATCTGTTAATCTGAAAACACTAAAAAAAATTTCAACATATCTTTAATTTGCCATTTTACAAATTTCAGAAGGTTTTTTTTAACAGTCGACTACTTACCCAAGACACAATTTTTCCTCCAACACAAGGCAGTTTGGAAGTTTCATCACTTATTTCTTCTTTAACAACCCTACATATTTTTAAGAAATTAGTAACATATTTATTTACAGAGATTAATAATAACCTTAATTTAGCAAAAACCATTTAAAAACTTGTTTCAATATAGGTAGGTACGTATAGGGTTGCATTTTTCTAAACTATCAACCGTCAGAATTTAAATAAATTAATGTTATACATCTACTGTCTTGGTAACCATTATCCTACAGGTGCAGTTTTTCTTTATTAATTTATAACAGATATTGATTTTTTTTTTAGCTAAACTCAATGCTTCTCTTAAATGAGTGCAGCAAATAAAATAGTTTTATTTTTTAGAAACCTAATTGTAAAAAATATTAAGTTATCAGAAGGTCAAATAAATGAAAGTTACCCGAAATCATCATCCATAGACTTGAAAAAAAACTTGTAATTTGGCCTATTGAGAACATTTTTAAAGTCTCCTAAAGTAACACGGTCCAGAGGAACAGGGATTTTAACTAAATATGGAGTGTCCTCATCATCAATGTGGTAAAATATTTTAGTTTCTTCTAAGGCCATAATCAAAGATGAATCTGAAAAATAAAATTATAAGAATTTATAGTTTAATTCTAAAGCAAAATTACTATTACAGATCCTTGAAGTTTAATAGTTAAGGAAGATTAGAGAGAAGAGGAGTAACTCAATATATACATTTTGAATTAGATATGAAAAAAAATTAGTATAATTTAAATGAAGGGGTAGAGGAAGGCATTGAAATGTAGTCCAGTCCAGGTAGTTTATTAAAATAACAAGAACACAAAAACTAACTAAAATAAACCAAGTATGTAAAAATGTATTAGGTGTTTATAATATGCCTTTAGAAATGTATTATTGCTAATCATATTTTTGCCGAAACACTAGTGTCCTGCATAGCATGCCGCACATGCAAATTTTAAGAAAAGGTGAATGTTTTTGTGAGTAGCCCCGACTTTTTTTTTTGCAAATATTATTTTAAATAGTAGGGGAGGAGAAGCAATCAACATGATTTTCTTACTTATATTCACATGAATTAATTTTTAAAAAAAATTTTTATTTGTGAAATTTAGATTTTCCTGCTTAGAAATCATGTTACCTATTATGCAAAAAGTTCTCCCATAAGTAACTTTTTTTTTGTCAGTTTTTAAGCCATTTATAAAAACTTATATATAGAGTGTTTTTAAAAACGATGTTCCTAAAAGTTCATCTCTACCAATATGCCAGCTGTCAATTAGGATTGGGACAAAGAGTGGTGAACAATGATTCACAACTTGTGAATTATAAATAGAAATTTGATATCACTAAGAATAACTAAGAATAGTCGAAGTACAAATTACCTGTTTTTTAAACTAACTGCTCCATATATTATACATGCAGAAAATAAGATAAGACTTGTAACTCAGGATATCATTGTCAGATAATGCTAAAAAAAAGTAAATTGACCAATTAAAGAAAATAAATCTTAAGGAGTAAGTTTAGAAACAAATGCTTGTTTAAAAAGTATGTCATTTTATAGGACAGAGAATTTATAACTCTTTTATTACCAAAAATTCATCAATGTATAAGTGAACTTAAGAAATTTAAAGAATAATAATTCATTTAATTCAAATTTAAATTCTAAATCGCTCTAGCAGTGAATTATCATAAATGATTTCGGAAATAGACAACATCTCACATAGCAGTCAGCTAGTATTTAATTAGCAGGTGAACGTAAATAAAATAAACAAAGCTTATATGAAAGTAGATCAAGGGTAATAATTACATATGACGATTTGAATACATTGAATATCGAAGGAGTTACGACTATATCATAATTCTAATGATTTATACAAAAAATTTTAACCAAGAATCAGTAAGAAAATCTGTGAAAACAGGGTATGCCATGGATCATAACAGAAGAACCATTTAAACTTTTTGACAATTCTTGTTAACTATACGAGTACGACACTGTCATTTCATGCATTAAAATGTACAAAAATTCTAAAATATATAACAAATCTGAGGTTTGATTTTAATATAATAAGAAAATATATATAGCAGTAGATGAATACCGCACCCGTATATAAAAGAAATGAGATTCGTCCTAGATACACTTCTGTGGCCTATCTAGTAAAACCGATCTTCTTAAGACACTATAAATTAATTACTGTGCATTTCGAAGTAATTAAAAGAACAATTATTAACGATCTATTTTTGATAGAAATTTGACAACAATAAGTGCATGATATCGACTATACAGTACACATAACAGCTACAGTGACGTCACAACTTAAAAGAAAAACCACGAAAAAGTGCAGTTTTCTTTAAAATGGAGACATTGATTGATGAGGGATCACTCAATGAACATACACATAAATAAAAACAATAAGAATATTTTAAATACTTTAAATATAATTTCTTTTCATTAATTGTTTTTACTTCAGAACCATTTAATTAAATAAACGATAAAAAGTTATAAAATTAAAAGAAGTGTGTAGTAATGGTCAAGTTTGACAAGAAACCCATTAAAGTTTGCTTTAAAGCATGTATAAATATAATTTTGTAAAAAGAATGACCTGAAAAACTTTAAAAAATGCCTATCTGAATAGCTGTAAGAGTTTAATAACAAAGAAGTTTTAAATTAAAAACCCTTTGTGAACAAAAAAAAAATATGTGTTAAATTATAAAAATAGTTATAACATAGCTGGCAACAAAGCTGAAATGTTTACTTTTAGCAAATCACTGCATAGACTTTAACGCTAAATGAATTTAATAGGTTTTTTTTAATGTTTTATATATATGGATGAACATTAATTTTTCTTAATTTAAATTGACCTGTATTTTTTTTAAATGTATTTCTTCTACTAATTGAGTCACAACCTACGAGTTTAAATAAATATAAAGGTACTTTTTTTAACTGCACATTCACGCCTTTCAAAAATGAACTTTCGAACATACTTGTACAAATTTTTACCCTATTTCCTACTACTATGCGCCAAGTAAAAATCTAAATAATGTTATAAAGAGTTTTACTAAATTCAAAATTGTTATTTATTTATATTCTAAATTGTAAATATTTATTTAAGAAAATTGATTATTCTTTGTAAACTGTAGTTTTGTATTTATTATAATCAGGGATAGTAAAATATTCTTGAAAAAATATATATATTGGTTTTCGACACAAAAATAAACCCTAGTGGTTTAAACCATGCTAACCTGGTTATTACTTTATTGTGTGTAGTTTAGAAATTATTTATTTTGTTAATACTACTGTTACCAATTAGGGGGTTCATTTTTTAAATATATTAATTCTTCCCAGTACAGTGTTTAAATTTTTTTCTACAGATCTTATAATAAAAAAGTTAGTGCAGCCGCTGCCTGAGAAATTTTTTGCCATGTGCCCTCTTCTCACGATCTTAGAGAAAATTTATTGAATTGGCATATCTATAACTATTGGCACATTTATAAAGGATGGTTAATTTTAAGTTGACAGTGCTTCTGTCGCCAAGGGATTTGGCGCTTTTGTTGGGAGCGATAAACAATTTTTTTGGGTGATGCGGCATTTTCTGGTGAAATACGTTGTGGAACCTTTGTTGTGGCTAGGTGGCGCTGGTTATACTTGAGCGGATGTTAGGCGCGTGGGATTTTTTGTTCTAAATTAATTATTGTCCCAGTCCAATCGCTGGCGCTGGTGATATTTGCGCAGAATTTAGGTTGCGCGGATGATATGCGCGTGAGATTTATTTGTATTCTATAAATTACTTTTTGTTCTATCGTCATTTCGTGAGGTTTCGTTTTTCGTTTGCGTTTGGCTTTTGAACATCCGATTATTATGGATGGTGCTTATTTAAATTCGGAATTTTTTGCAAAACTAAATAAATTTATTTTTGATTTACTTTGTAAATTAAAAATTGCCCGGGGCCCCAAACGAGTGTTTAGGCTTTCAATGGGCCCTACAGTACTGCCCCATGTAGGATACTGATGTTTTTTAGAGAAAACAAAATTGCCCGGGGCCCCAAACGAGTGTTTAGGCTTTCAATGGGCCCTACAGTACTGCCCCATGTAGGATACTGATGTTTTTTTAGAGAAAACAAAATTGCCCGGGGCCCCAAACGAGTGTTTAGGCTTTCAATGGGCCCTACAGTACTGCCCCATGTAGGATACTGATGTTTTTTAGAGAAAACAAAATTGCCCGGGGCCCCAAACGAGTGTTTAGGCTTTCAATGGGCCCTACAGTACTGCCCCATGTAGGATACTGATGTTTTTTTTAGAGAAAAAAACATTGCCCGGAGCCCCGAACGCGTGCGTACTGGATTTCCACTCACTCTTGTAGCTCTAGTGCGACGATAATTTAAACTAAACTAAATTGCCCGTAGCCCAAACGCGTGCGTACTGGATAACCATTCCTGTAGCCTTAGCATGACGATTTTTCAAACGATATTAAACTGGAATCCCACTCGTGTAGCTCTAGTGCGAAAATTTTCAAACAAAACTAAACTGGATTGCCACTCGTGTAACTCTAGTGCGACGAAAATTCAAACAAAACTAAACTGGATTGCAAGTACTAGCCCATTGTGTAGAATAAAGTTTGTTTTGTGTTGCCCAAAGCAAACCAAAACCCCGAGTCTGGTTTATTTTTTTGAAAGTAACTAGGGTTACTGCATCGGCGTAAAGGAATCTGGCAATGGGGAAACACGCGAGTTTCGCCAAGTTGTTGTTGTTTTTTAGGCCAAATCCCTTGGCGACAGAAGCACCGTCAACTTATTATTTACCATAAAGGATCTTCTGGGTAACACGATGATATATAATTACAGCTGTTGTAGTTTTTGAGATATATTATGTGTCATTGTGTTGTGACATATTTCTTTTACAACTGAATGTGAACTCGAAATAGAAATTTTTTCCCCTGTTCAACTGCCACCTGCATTGCTTTTAAAATCGGAAGATAACGCCAATTTCAGAGTCATTACCATGATTAATAAATTCCTGTCCTAATGCGAATTAATCTCTTAGCAGCTTTTGGTTGGTTCTTAAGTAGGTTTAGATAAACTAGATGCAGTTTAGTAACTGTGAAGGTTTCGACAAAGTCTGATTTAAGGCACTAATATCAAATATTAATTATACCATCCCGATGCTCAAACATGGTCCCTGGAATAGTACTATATAACTGGATAACAATGGTTATAGCTAGATTAAACTGAATTAATCTTGACAATCAGTAATATTAATCAACAAATGTAATTTTATTTTATTCTTTCACAGATGGAGATCAGTGATGTGGAATCTTCATCCGCTAAAATTAATGCTACAAATTCTGTTAGCAATTCACCTCGACCATACACTGATGCTGTGAATACCAGGAAAGTATCTAAACATGTAAAACGTCCGATGAATGCGTTTATAGTGTGGAGCCAAATCGAGAGAAAAAAGATTTTGGTTGAATCTCCCGATGTGCACAATGCCGAAATCAGTAAGCAGCTGGGAACAAGGTGGAAGGAGTTGCCAGACGAACTAAGGAAACCCTTTGTCGCTGAGGCTAACCGGCTGCGAGAACTTCACGAGCTGGAATTTCCTGGTTATAAATACAAACCAAAGAAAAGAAAAAAGGATGTAAAGGACCCAAGAGATGTGAGAAGTAAAGGTCGTCCTCCTAATAATTACAAATCACATCCACCGTCTTTTATTCCTGACAGCCTTATTAAACAGCGGAAGAAACTGCTGCCTAAAATTATTTCTTCTCCTTCTAATACAGCCCTAAAGAATTTACCCTTCGCGCCGGCTGAAAGAGTAGAGAGATTTGGTACTGATGTTTTGCAAACAAAAGACTACAAATCAAACATAAATCAAAATTCGCGAGAGTCTCTTGGTGGATTGTCTGCAATGGCAAAGCAACTGCAATCAAATAATGCAAATCCTGGAGACCAATTGAATGATTTGACAACAGCTGTACCGAAACCAGATCCTGAAGCTCTGAATTCTTTCTCCTTTTCAGTATATGAAAAGAAATTTTCTGTTAAGAATGGACAATTGGCTGAGTGCATTAATGAACCCATAAAATATAAGATTGAACAAAACAGTACAACAAGCGTTGACCAAAACTTACAAGAAAGTGCAAAAGAAACAAAAAACACTCTTCTTGGAGAACTTCCTTCTTCTCTTCCATCTCCAAATATTGCAAATTCGGAAAAATCAAGAAGGGGCAGGAAATCTGGTTATCACATTGATGGAAGTCTAACATCAGGTTCTGTATGTGCTCTTGCTGATTCTAACAAGGATGGTGAGGGTTTAGAACAATTTGACAACTTGACTAAAATGGTTATTAAAAACTCTGTAGCTTCTGAGTCTATTATAAAATCCATATACCGTCGTTATGAACTTTTAAGAAAAACTAATTTAAATTATAGTTCAAGCAACGAGTTTGATTTTCCAGAAGGTAATATTCCGACTTTGTCTGAGCTATTTGGAGAAAACTGGATAGAGGCAAAGAGAGAGTTTAAGATGCCATAATTGAGTGTCGTACGGAAAAGACAAAACTTGTTACACCTCATACAAATCTAAAGATTTATGGCTAATAACCCTTTAAATAAAAATAAAAAAATTATAAAGGGATTAAAAGACTATTTTTTGCACAATTATAGCATGCAAATGTGGTACATATTAAATTATTTATATATAAAAAAAAACATCAGTCATTTTCACATTAAAACAGTTATGTATTTATGATATGCTTTCCAAATCATTAAAAAAGTCCACATAAAATTTTTATTTAAGTATGTTACATTTTTCGATTGCAGTAGTTGCATTGCAAAACTGCTAATTGGGAAAATCTTATTCATGTAAAATAGTAGATAATATATCTAAATTTTTGGAAAACGGCAACCTGGGTAAAAGATATACCTATTGATCTATTAACACCAAACATGAATTATACTTATTTATTTAGGAACAAAATGATTGACAATTATTATTCTTAAACGACTAAGTTAGAACTTTCTGTAGTCTTTGCTGTTAATCGTTGTGTAAAATAATGAGAAATTTTATGTCCAAAAAGTAACTAACATCTAGCTTCAGAATATAAATGTCATGCAATAGAAAAATTGTTTACAAGGGATGTGCACGCTATAGCGCTTTGTGACTTAAGAATTTTGAGATTTTCAGTTCAAATTAGCTATTCATTACTTAGATTAAAATGAATATTTTTAATAAAGTAATTTATTCTATAATTCAAATGCAGTCAGGCCAGGTGGGATAAATTGGTTAATAAGTCAGCTATTTATATTAACTCTTTAACCTACAGTTTTTAAAGCTATTTGGAAATTGTTAATTATTTTATATAGCACTATTTTTGAGTTGCTATAATTAATTAATAGAGTAAGTATATATAATTTTAATAGAGTAAGTTTTAAACAATAACTTTAAAAAATATGATTTTAGACTTGTTTTATACTTGAAAGTAGGGAGACGAGGAAACAAATGATTTCTATTACTGAGTGCAATAATTCATTAATTTTGAATTAATTGAAAACAAGGCACACCAGTTTCATTCTGTGTGGTAATAGATTGGTTGCTTATTTATAGCCTCTTTACGACCATTAACACATCCACAAACATTTCATAATATCTGGCAGCTTTGTATGAACTGGTAGTTCCTATTAGTTGGAAAAATCAATAACAATATCTGATAATTCCCATTTGTTTTCCAATGCAAACACCTATTCTATGCTTTAGAGTAGGTAAGTGTGAAAAGAAACCTATTATGGAGATGACTTTTTTTAATGAATCTATTAAATTTTTTTAAAAAATTATGCTCTATAATCTAAAAGTGTGGATGTACAAGTTTTCTATATTTTAGTTTCCACGAAACAACTTTTTCGTGCTACATTGCCTGGTCAAAGTTTCTGCTGATGGTAAATTTATATATGAATCCTTTTGTTGCCATCTTGACGTATTTTTTTAAAAACTGTGTACATCTTGCAGTGTTTCCCAATATATTTGTTTAAATATGAATTTTTTGTTTTTTTCTTTAAAAAAGTTGTATAAATCCAGTTATATTTAACCAAGAAACTTTTAGTTTAAAATTGACAAGCATATTTTCCGGATTTGTTAAACACTGGGCACTTTCTTTTAAGTATAATAGAGAAATCATTCAAAATTCTTAGTTTTTCCAGGACCTGTAGCAACCCAGTAACAGGTAATTAGTTTAAGTAATTAAATAAAATCACTAACAAATAAGAATATTTAATATATAACTATATGAGAACATCATTATAAACTTGTTTTTAAAAAGACAGATATTTTTAATAAGAACTCTTTAATTCTCTAGCTTCAGTCTAGAATTTTTTCTGCTTTTGTGCCCTACACTATTTCTAGAAACAAAATCTAATATGGGAAAGGAGAAAAAACTGTTCACCCTTGATATAATAAAGATAAAATGAATTAAAAACGAGAGACCATACAGTTTATTTTTAAACTAAATATACATATGAATGGTACACATGATTATTTTTCCAAAAACTTAACTATACAACAAAATGTTTTATCACATTTAAATTGTCAACAATGCATTCCAAATAAAATTAAAAAATTCAATACAAAAATTCTTATTCAAGTCCATTAAATTTAAATCCACCATAAGCATATTGCTATCCTTAATGTTCTTAAGTAGTCTTCAACTATATCTGAAATAGAGAAAGGAAAATCAATAAATATTGTAAAAAAAATATTTTGAAAATTATTCAGCCATTTTTAAAGTTAATGAAAAAAGTTAAAAAATTCAAATTATTTTCCCCCACCCTCCTCATATAAAAATTTAAAGATACAACTAATGGAGCGTTCATAAATTGTGTTATGCGTGATAGAATGAACCATGTTTTTTTTTCCCTAAAACTTTTAAGAATAGTTCAGAAAGCCACGATGAACATTATCATATAAGATTTTGCAAATCTAAGTCCAGAAATAAATTTACTTGAATTTAAATGCATTTTTTTGCAATTTTTCGTGGGAAGAAACTAAACGCGATTTTTGACGCAACCGCTCCTCTCCCCTTAAACATGTTACGTAATTTATGGACACCCCTTAAGAATGTGAAGCGAGTTCAAACAAAACCAGAATCAACCAAATTCTATTAGATAACTCATTAAATAGTTATCATATTTACCAATAATATTAACTACAACGGTGTGTTTGAACAAAAGTGATGCAGTTGAATTATAGACATGACCAATTTTTATTGGCCAACTCATTCTGTGTACAGTAGTACTAACCTTTTAGGATGCACTCACCAGACCAAATAGAAAAATTAATAAGGTTTATTGTTCAAGAAACTGTCAATCATTTTAAAGGCTGGGCCTGGTTTATCTTGTGGTACCATATGTCCAGATCCCTAAAAAGAATAAATAAGTTTTTCAATTAGAATGACAAAAAGCATTCAATAACACTGTTTTAGTTTTTAATGTGCTTAAGTCTCTAACTTACCTTGATTGTCAAGTATGACAAATTCTTATAACTCTTGACAAACCCAGCTATTTGGTCATTAAACTTCCATGGTTTGAAATCAGCAAGAACCTAGTAAAAAATGGATTTAAAGATTTTATTCTAGTCTATTAAAAAAGAGTACAATGTTAAATCTTAAAAATAATGCAGTGTTATTTTAATTTATTTTTAATTGGAAAGCAATCGAAGTATAAATAAAAAAAGTTATGTATAACAAAAATTGTAATAATAAAATCTAGAAGTAAGTAAAAAAGATTGAAGGTATGCACTACAATATATTAAAACATTGGAATTTTTCCTTTCATTTATTAACATACCAAAATATGCTAATGGTGTAATACAGTGCGAAGAAAAAGTTTAGTTGACAGAAGTGGTGATAGTAAGGAACAGAAAGGCATAAATAATTTTTAAAAAAAATCATGAATCATAAAGAAAAAGCAAATAATAAAAAATAATTTGAATTAATAGTGAAAAGTACCCAAAAAACAAGTCTCAAAAGTATAGACAAAATCAAATTAAAGCACGTTTAATGGCCTAATGAGGCGTGTGCTTCGCATTGCCACGCCATAGGTCCGGAGATAGAATCCCGGATAGGGCGAGGTTGACACATCCTTTCATCCCATGAGTGGGTCGATAAAATGGGTACCAAGCATTCTTGGGAACTAAACACTGGGGGTTCCACGTGAGGCTGACCACCGGGAGATATGCCTAGCACCCCAGAGCCCTAGGTCACGAAAGCTGAAATGGGCACGGCAGGCCTTGGCCAGGTAAAGGGCTGTTGCGCCGAGGAGTTTAGTTTTGTTGGCCTAATTTTGCATTTTCATTGCTTGAATGGTATTTATTTGATAGGCCCTCGCACCCATCACTGCCCCGAGCATAAACATCTTACAGACAAGAAGAGAGATGCACATGATTGCCTGCGCCGTATATATGTATAGCTCATTTACATATATACACGGCAACCAGTCAATCATGTTGCATTTACATAACTTCATGAGATTGAAACACATGAAAAATAATACTACTTTAATACGGCAAACTGGTTAGATAAATCAATTATTTATATAATAGTATTAGATTAAATATGAACACTCAAATTACCAACCCGTTCAGCTCCGACTTATTAAACGTTGTTTATATGAGCTGAAGTGATAACATGATTTGTTTTTCAAAATGTTAACGGCACGTTGCGTAAATTTACCGGAAATTAGAGAAAAGTAGTTATGTGAAATCTTTATTTTTGGATAATCACTAACATTATTTCTCATAATAATTAAAAAACATGATATCCGGAGAATTTAAAAGATTTGGTAATACTATCGGTTCAATTTCATACCAAACATCCCATATTGCTGTTTTAACTCCTTTATGGTAAAACATTTGCTTCAAGTTAACATCTCTATTTAATCTAAATCCAGACCGAATGCCGACCATTCCAACACCTTAAAGTTTTACCACGAATTCGAGGATTTTTATATAGACATGCATAGACCGTTTTTCTCAATGAAACTTGCAGGCCTACCCATATAAATATCACAAAGTAGCAACAAATTGTTATTTTTTGCACTTTAGTACAATGCAAAGATACTCTTCACTTCAAAAACGACAAAAAGTCTGTCCCATCAAGGGTAATTCCCTTCACACCATTATAATCGTTCTACCTTTATGCTAGAGTTTTTGAGGGGAAAAATGGTGTTTTCGAAAGCTTATCTATCAATATTTGGTTACACCGAACATATTTAAATAGCACTAAAGGGACCAGTTAAATTTTAACAAGTTCAAAAAAACCAGTTTTTTCTAAAGAAATTGCAAACTGTAATATCAAGACGGAACTTTTGTAATGGTGTGGAGTGAATTTATGTTGAAAGGACAGACTTTTCGGGGCATCTTTGAAAAGAAGACTATATCTGCATTGTACTAAAGTTAAAAAAAACATTATTTTGATATTTTGTGATATTTATAAGGGAAATTTTGCATGTTTTATCAAGAAAATCAGTCAATGTATATCTCTAAATCCACAAATTCATGGTAAAACTTTAAGGTGATGGACTGGTAGGCATTGGGTTCTGATTTAGAGATGTTAAAAAAATTGCAAATAGGCAGTAATATTTCACCGTAAAAGAGATGTGGCTGTTTGGTATAAAATTGAACCAAGAGTGTTACTAAATCTTTTAAATTTACGGGATATCGTGTTTTTTTAATTTATCATATCAAAACTAAATACAATTCAAGCAATAAAAATGCAAAATTAGGCCAATAAACGTGCTTTAATTTGATTTTGTCGATACTTTGGAGACAGATTTTTTTGGTACTTTTCACTTCTAATTCAAATAAAATTTATTTTTTGTTTTTTCTTTAGTGATTCATGATATTTTTAATTATTTGTATCTTTCCGTTCCTTACTATCACCACTTCTGTAAAGCAAACCTTTTTAGTGAAATTTTGTGACTCAAAATGTTTTTTGTCTAAACTTTTGCATTGCACTATACGAGACTATTTCTATGGCTGTAAACAGCCATCTGTTGAAATAACAAGTCCCCGTTATCCACAAAAAAATAATGTTGTAAAAAAATTTAATAAAACCGTGAGCTAGCTTAACAAGTTTGGGTTTGTAACAGACTGGGTTTGAAACAGAATCTGTCACTCAGCCTGCTTCTACACAACATGTGTTCAACAGGAAAAAAGTCACCAAACACAATATTAATTCGATTATAAACATTTACAGGCTAAATTTGGCTAGTTTCATTTATTTTATTTCGAAAATTTAATAATTATCGTTTGCAAAAATTAATTTATATTTTATCGAATAAATATGTAATATTTCTATCTTTTAAATCGAACCAAAACATTTCATATCAACATACAAAGAATCTCTTAGTAAAATATATTTGATATCATTTCAAACTGATCGATGTCACAAAAATAAATTTCTTTTAATTTATTATTTAAAAGAATTAAAGTTTCTTGAGTGATTGTTGTGAATGGCGATGGTGGTTTAATTCTAATAAAAATTTCTTCTTGTGCTTTTTAAATGTTGCATTTTTTAAATAATTAAAGTACTTCGAATTTGATTTTTTTGTTGTTGAGATTTTCAATGTCTTCTAATTTTTATACGCTGAATTTTTGACGTATCACACTTGTTTGTAGAATTTGTAGTTCAGGATATGAAAGTGGGTGACGGACTGAACGATTACAAAACCTTCCACTTTTTACATTATAAACGTAGTGTGGAAGCGAAAACACGATTTATGTACAAAAACCAATCGCAGAATGAAAAAAGTTGGGAATAACATAACGTATTAATCTTCTTACCAAAACAGAAATATTTTTAAAGTTTTTATTTAAATCCTGTTCAATACCCCGATAATTTTATTTACGCAGTATATTTTTTAATATGATTTTTTCTTCTATTTTTTTTAATGTTAATATAAATGTTGTTTGTTAAATTGACAATTTATGCAAAATTTCAGAAGATTCTCCTAAAAAGGGAGCTTCTTGGAGATGAGTAACTTTTCCACATACAGTTCAGCATATTTATGAGAAAACCAGAAAACTAAAAACAAATGGTCATGTACCTTAAATCCAAGGTTGTCAGCAAACCACTCATCCCCCAAGAAATTTGCGGCCATATCAACATCACCATTGTAGATCAGTCCTTTCAGTTTACCTGAGTTTATAAGTTGCAATAGTTGGGGGAACATTGTATTGTAGATTTGTTTGTATCCATTCTCGACATCCGTACTGAGAAGAGGAAATTTACACAAATTAATAGTTTAGTAGTATTAATTTTAGAAAAGAAAACACAATGTGTAGCAAAACAGTTTTGCTTTTTTTTTAGAAAGGTAGTCTTTTACCTACTACTCTAAGTGCATTTTGAAACGCTAATATATGGCAGCAGCGAAATTTAAATACAGACATATTTTGGTATTGCAAGCCAACCATCTTAAAATCTCCGCATTAGTTTCTTATTTGTAGTTGGGAAAATATCACACAAAAGCTATAAAGGGCAATTAGATATTTTTTGAATAGAAGACAACTAAAAAAAATTAAAGATTATCATTAAATATACTCACCATACAATTTTGCATAATTAACAACATTATATTAAAAATAATAAAATTGAGTAAAAAAATAAAAATTACTAAGAATTAATATACATAACATATACAGTCCATATGTCAAGACAGTGTTGCCACTACAGTCAAACCCTGTTAACGCGAACTCCTTTAGCACGAAATTTCGCTTAAGGTGATTAACGATTTCGCAACGCGAAATCGCTTTAGGCTAAATCCCGCTTAACCCAAACAAAAAATTTGAGACTATCTTTTTTTCTTAGTGATTCAAAGTTTCGAAGAAAAATGAAAAAAAACATAAAAAGGCTGAGATCATCCATGATTCGTCAGTAATTCTTCCAATTGCTGGACAGTTATTGCTCCAATTGGACGAATTCGCGTCACCGAGGGTCGACTGTAATTGAAAAAAGCAAGCACATTTTTAATGAGTGTTTATTGAGAAGCCTTTAGCTTGAAAAGCTACCCCATTCGAAGGTAATTAAAAAGTACAATTATTGTTTTATTTTTAAAATTTTATTATACATTGTCAAACATTTTACTACTATAATTTTTGGTTTTTTTGTTACTGTAGGATAGCCTCAGGTCATTGAGCTAGAAGGGAAACTAAAGTGAGGTGTCAGCGAGCCGAAAACCCACTCGCACCCTTTTGAGCGAACAGGGCAGAAAAGGACTATTTTCCCTACACTTGTATGCAATGCTTGCATGAGACCCCTCTATCATATTGACTTGGGCTCCTAAATGTATTTTAACATTTTTAGTTCCAAAGAAATTAACTTTCTTTAACTTTAAATTCCAACTTTTTAAAGAAATAACCATGTGGATCACTAACTAAGAACCAGCGAAAACGAACCCAATAGCGAAATAGGCAAGTTTCTAGGTTTTCTGCCCAGTTCGTTTCTGCCGCAGTGCCGTGTATTCCTCCGCGTTTCGTTATTGAACCGGCTCGTTTGCTGCCCTGTTTAGTGAATCACACACCTCACTCCATGTTTCTTCTAGCTCAATGCCTCAGGTTAACCCACTCGTGAAGTTTTCATGGAAGTTTAATGTACTCGTTTCGGCTGCCTATTTCTAGCTTCCTTTAGGAGCTTTAACACAGCCAATTACGCCTCATAATTTAGAACCCTGGTCAAGTGATGAGTCATGGAAGTTTAAGGTTTGTTTACATTTCAATGAGTTGTGTTGAGTTGTATCGTTCCTATGATCAGCTCGTGTTGTTGTTAAATAACTTGTTATATTAAAATTTAATTTCAGGTTAGTTAATATATTAATACATTGTTACCTTAAATAAATCATTTAAATATTAAATTTAAAGAAACTATTTATTATTTTTTTTATCAATTCATTATTAAGTGTTTTGTGAAAACTTAAGTGAAGAGCAGTTTGGAATGTTCTATAAGGAAAAGCGGGATAGAAAAACCGATTCTTTTCCTTTCACCCTTTCTCTCTCCACTTCTCGTTATATTGTTTATATTAGTATGTAACTTTATTCTCAATGTGAAAAACTCCTAGACGCTCGCTGGTCAAGCATTATTGTCAGGGGAGAATGCTAAGGGTTTTTTTTTGGTTCATTCTTTTGTATTAGAAATTGTTTAATGAATTAAGTTTTGGCTAGTCAATGTAATCTTTGTAGTCTGTAATATGTGATGTTTTTCCTTTTGCTAAATTTCCATATAGAACATTTTGTTTACTCGCTTTACTGAATGCTGGGAATTGTTTAACTTTTACAAATGATGAAATAAGCTAACTTTTTACTCTATAAAATTTTGTCTTCAGTGTACCTTTGAACACAGCCAACTCTGCTTCGATACCCTTCGGAGCTTAACATTTTTGAGTTTTTAATGTTGATTGTTGAAAGGAGCAATCAATCAAAAGCTAGCTTTTTTTGGTACCAGTAGGCTTAATTGATATTACACTGCGGTATGAGTTAAACAAATAACTATAAAATTCAATTATTATTATACTGACCTGCAAATTTCCCATTCTTGGACTTTAGTAGGAATGTGTAAAGCAGCACGGACAGCTGGCTGGTTTAGGTATTTCCTTAGATTAGAGGTATCTATACATGGAAGATAATCTTTCAACCTATCTCTTTCTACCTATATAAAAATCAAAACTATTATATTTCATGGCTAAGAAGCTAAAAATTTGTTTAGGTGATTTTAACTAATGTATATCTTAACTTTAAATTGTTTATGAAAAGTAGAAAATTGAGTTGTTTTTTAACGATGCACAAACATATATAAACCATGGCTGCTTTTAAAGTAAATTGCCGAATTAAATTATGTCAGCAATTGTTCTAGATACAGAATTTTTAGAATGTGCAATTGTGTTCTTCAGGAACATCATCAGGAAT
The DNA here is from genome assembly GCA_019343175.1 of Oedothorax gibbosus. Lineage (NCBI taxonomy): Eukaryota > Metazoa > Arthropoda > Arachnida > Araneae > Linyphiidae > Oedothorax > Oedothorax gibbosus. The sequence continues at coordinate 36,177,985 of CM033273.1, forward strand.
ATTTCAGGCTCCGTTCCTGTTCATTTAGCCTATTTTTTGTTCTTTTATGGTCAGTTAAAATTGCAGTAGAAATTAAATTTGCTGCTGATTACTTTATTCGCTTGTTGATTAGCTTAATTTATATAATTTTAACTTGTAGAAATTATGTCGAAAAGCTTAAATTATTATAAGTTGTGTTGACATGGCCAAAAATTTTAACTGAGGTTAAAACCATAGAGATAGTAAAACCATGCGCTATCACACTCTTTCTAGAGGAGAAACATAATAGAGAACTAAGAGGGAAATTTGTGCCAAAGCAACATCTTTTTTGGCGTGGGTTCGAAGGGTTTTGTAGAATAAAACAGTACTAATGCACTTTTTAGAAGGTGTTAGAAGCTGTTGGAGTCTATAGCTAATGGTTATGTGAAAAAAAATTTAGGTATTAATTATACTTTTGTGATTCATGAACTAGGATCATTATTTGGGCAGTGCTATTTTTTTTCAGCAAATTTTTTTTGTGTGTCAAACTTAAATTTTCTCAATAAACACTTACAAATAACCCAACGTTAAGGATTAATAATTAGAATAATAATTAATAGTTAAATTTTAATACATATTTTTCATTTGAAAATCACAATTTTACCATATTTTTCAATTATTAATTGAAAAGAAATATTTATTTTTTAATATATTCAATAATTTATCTTTTCCAAAAATATACTTATAAAACAATGATAGAGTTTATTTAAGGGCAATTTACAAGTGTTTATTGAAAAAAATTTAGTTTTGCATCAAAAAAAATTTTGCTGAATAAAAATAGAATAACATTTAAAAAATTATCCTGATACAAAAGTACTATCAACGTCTAAAAACTTTCAGGAAGCTACTAGCCATAGACTAGATATAAAAGTTTCTAAAAAAGAGCAATTTCAGAACTGTGTTCTTCAAAGCAACTCCTTAAGGTGACCTCACCATGGCGGAAGAATAGCAACAGATTTTTAAGTCAATTTTTTAGTTAGATAAATAATATATATTTGGATATCAGTCCATTTTAATTTTTATACACATTTTTTGTTTAAATTTGAAACTTGTAATAATTCTCCACAATGTATGAATTTATTAATTTAAATAAGTTATCGAAGTTTTCATGTGTAATTTAAATACTTTCACACACAATAAATTTTGAAATTGTCAATTCTACTAGTACTTACATTAGTTGGCTTGGGAAACATTCGCAGAAGATTTCTTTTGTCGACTAAGTACCTAGAAATTTTTTCTGGTGAATGAGCGCAATCTGCGTACAAATTATAAAAATTTAATTCTCCACCATTAATAAGATCTTGGACCTTTGAAACCTGTAAGTAAATGAATAAATCACACACAAAAAACAGAATGAATTTTTGACAGAGAAAAAAAATTGGTCTTTTTCTCTTTTTTTTGTATTTTCTAACACTTGTTTTGTTTTCCACTACATTTATAATAGTTTTACCTATTTAAACAATATAATATATTCAATAAAAACTGAACACACAAAGGAATTTAAACAAAGTAAAATACTTTTTAATTCAAAACTTATACTTATTACTTACAGCATTACTACAATCTGAAGAATCAGGATTTGCAAAGTTGCATGTTTGTGGAGTTGCAATGCCATTGCAACAATATTGTGACAAGCTATTCCAAAATCTAAAATGGTAAAAAAAATTATCTATTTATATTTAATACTTATATAAATCCTAAAGTAATTTTTTTACCAGAAATTGTATGACAAGCTTGTACACATTTCTTTACATGATCAATTCTGTTGGAGCCAAAATTCCTGCCAAGTAATTTTCCCTGTTTGATTTGTGTCGGTCAAGAACGGTTTAACTTTAAACGCATTACATATACTGATTTTATGTAAATTTAAATATGATAACTCTGTATATAAACCCTGACTGTGCTTTTAATAAATGATTCTTCTGTTTTGTTCCAAAATTGTTTTGCTAGTCATTTTTTCTTCTGATATTAGTTGCATAGTAGCTCTAACCTCCAACAAATTGATGAAAATATTTTGAGATATTTTATTCATTTCATGATCCCATTGTGTGCAGTGGAAGATCCATGTTTTCTCAAAATATTCATGGACAATCGGGCTAACTTTAATGATTCGACGCACACTAGGACTTCGTATAGAAAAACACTACGAAACGCAAGTAGCTAAGATCAAGTCAGAACTAGAAGTTCCCTATGTGTGCACAACCATAGATATCTGTTCCAGTAAAAAGAGAAGCTTCATCGGAGTTACAGCGCACTGGATCACAAATGATCTACGCAGAGTTTCAGTGGTGTTAGCTTGTCAACGATTCAGAGGCGTCCACAGCTATGATAGACTATCCAATATAATTCAAGAAATTAACGGTGAATTCGACCTGAATATGAATAAAATTGTTGCATCAGTGATGGATAATGGCAGCAATTTCGTAAAAGCTTTCAAAATGTTCGGTGTTAAATTGACCAATATAAACATTGAAAACAAAGTTATGGCCGACTCTCAGCCAACAAAAGCTTCTTCCGAATCAGATGTTGAAGAAGGTGAATCGTGGAATTTAGATGATCCTGAGCATATTTATTTCCTTCCTGCTCATTTATGATGCTGTGTGCATACTTTAAGCCTTTGCGCAACTACGGATGCGAACAAAAATTTTACCATGCAAGACACGTCTCTGTCGCAAATGCATGCTGCAATAATGAAGAAATTTAATGTTTTGTGGAAGGCTGCAGGATGGCCGACAGGATGTGTTAGGGCATACGTTAAGCCGACCTAGTGAGACCAGGTGGAATAGCTTGTTTGATGCCCTCCAGCAAATTTTCAACATTAAAGAAAAAAGCTTACTTTTACATAGATCATTAAACATAAAAAATACTATGAAAGAAAATGAATTTGATTACATACAAGAAAATTGATGTATACTTCGCCAGTTGCAGAAGCACTCGATATAATGCAAAGAGAGACTAACACATATTATGGGATAACTCTGCCGTGCCTACTTGCGCTGAGAAAAAAAATTGGAAAAAAAACAACTCTAAAACTTTTCAAGACCTGCACTTCCAAACAAATGAGTGAAAATACAGTAGCAATAACAAAAAGTACCTAAGAAAACTTTTTATTTTGACTCTGACTCGGATATTTCAATATCAGATAAAAACGGATGCTCCTCTGATGCCCCAATGACTAAAGCAGAACTTTTGATGCTGCATTTTTTTTGCCGAGCAAAGCCAAGATTTGCAACTCCTCAACAGATATCATGAGATAAAAAGTGTTTTTATTAAATGCAACACACCTTTACCATTGTCAGCTGCAGTTGAACGCATTTTTTCTTTTGCGACAATGACAAATCTGCCAAAGAGTCACAAACTGTCGGATAGTATGTCCGAGAAGAGTGGTACTGAAGTGTAATTTAAATTATTACAAGAAATTTTAAATTGTTATTGTCTGTCTAATCATGTTTAATTAAAGATATTGATGATTATTTGGATCGGTTTTTTATTTGTGGCCAACATATTTAACCGCAGGAAAATATAGGGGGGGGGGGCACTATTCTACTACCCGGAACCATACGGGTATCTATAATAATAAAAATTAAGCTTTGTGTGTGTATGTCTCTTATAGACTCATAAACTAGACATTTGTTTGACTCGTAACTTGGCACAAATATTTAGTTCATACTTAAGTTACAGATTTTGAACTTTCAGAGCTCAAAATGTTCTATTTTTAGAGAAAATTCTAATATTCTGAAAAAAAATACACCACTTTCGCTCAAATCTAATAATTTTTTTATTTCGTGATGCCATTTGGCAGAAGAAATTAAAACTTTTAGGAAATTAATTAAAATTAAAAATGTTTATTTTATCCTGCTGCATATTAGGGTTTAACGTTTTCAGTATTTCGCCAAATAGGTTGCCGAACTCGCCAAATTCTTACCTAAACGCAGGGCTGGGCGGTAACGCGTTACAAGTAACGCGTTACTTGTAATAATTACTTTTTACAGTAATCTTATAGGTAATTCGTTACATTTGAGAACCCAGTAATTTTACAGGTAATTTGTTACATAATTTACGAAAAAGTAATCTTTGTTACAGTAACGCGTTACTTTCATTAATTTTATCATTAACACTCTAATAAATATCCCAGTCCAAAACAAAAAAAAATCTTTAAAAAACGAAATAAAAAAACTTTCACATGCTCTTTGCTAAGAGGAGAAATATTGTTAACACAAAAATGAAACGTTCCCTACTGATTGCAGTGCGGTACCTTTAGAAACGGGCGGGACATATGTGTTCCCTTGTCCCAGGGCAATGCTATTCTCTCCACATGTGGGTCTGGCTTACCTGTCATTGGGAAAACAGATAATTGCAGGCTACCAGTAGAAAGGTGAAGGATTGAATGGGTTCTTTGTTAAGAAAGTCATTTTTCCTGCCACTTGGGTTAAGGACAGTCATGTGAAGTTGTTATGTTCATATCAAAGGCATTTGCTCTGACCCAGAACTCTGGCTAAGTTTAAAACTTATTCTTGTGTGAAAACTAATGTTTTTATAACCTTCAATATTTTATCTACTCAACATTATTACTTATGAATACTTAAACTAAATACTTAATATTTTATACTATACTTTTTTAAATTACTATAATATTTAATTGATAATTTTCTTTTTGAAATGACTAAGCGAAAGCGCTTTTTAAGTCAGTTGGAGATCAAAAATTTGGTTTCAAAATGGGATGAAGTGGGACCAATTTTAATTGATGTTAAGTGTTTATGAATATATACATTTATTTCTTAAATACTATTCAAAAATGAATTGTTTTGATTTGCAATTTCTCATTAATGCATATTTTTCTAATTTATAAGATAAGTGGTATAATTTAATGATTCTTAAGCTAAAATATGCAATGTATGTAATCGTTAAATTTGTTCATAAATTCACTTTCTAAAACGGTATATTTTTTATTTTGCAGTTAATGTTTCATTTTCATAACTTTAAAAAATGATATTAATATAATTGAGACAAGAGAAGAAATTTTTATTCAGGATATATATTTGAAAAATAGGAGGGTGCAGAAATAAAATAGAATAGATATCAGTAAAATAAATAAGTTAATAATTATTTTTTTAAAGGGACTTTCAAAGACCTTAATTTGATGTGCAACAATGACATGGTTGATATTTTATTTGGACGCATTGATATCTTTGACAATTTTTTTTTTTAAATATACCTAATTTTTCTAATATTTCTTTAAACAAGTACAGCTTTATGCTAAATAAACTTAAGAACAACAAATTTTCTATCAAATAATCAAAGCTTTTTTTTTCCAAAACACTTGTGTCATTTCGGGTGCAGGTAATTTATTACCAATACATATAGCTAAAATTAGTAAACAAGCTTAAGATTTTTGCAATGGCTATATTCTGTACTCTCATTGAACATAATCCCTCCACACTTTGAATAATTGAGTTGAGTTCAATGGCTTTTCTGTTTTGTCATAGAGAAAATAATTTATTATCTGTCGTTGCAACTGAAGAACAAAACAAGAATACTCGAATATGAGTATGCATATACTCGAATATGAGAATTTCCTAGAAACCAACAAATTACCCCCCAAGTCAGGTGTGACAAGAAAGGGGAGAAGCACACCCTTCTCAAAGGGTCACACACTCATTGTGTCCACTGTACCATGGAGAAATTTCATACCTCCATTGATAGAGAGCGCCCGTCGACAGCACAATCTCGGGGAATTTTTGCGCAGAGTACACTCATCTAGCAGTGATGATGATTTTTTTGAAAATGTAAAAACTAGACATCCTTCCCTTCCGCCAAAGCCGATTTTGAGTTGTTTACATCTTTCCAAAGTAACGAGTATAAGATGTCTGTATTCTGTACCCTACTACAATAAAAGCATGTTTATAAAATATAATACCCCGTTATCAGCCAGTACGGCTGTTGAAAGGTTAGTTCTGGTGGTTTATGTCTCCGGACCCAATCGTAGCTGTGTAAGCGACAAAATTTTTGAGATGCAGCTTTTGTTGTACCCCAATAAGTAGATTTTCTGCTAACTGTTTAATAAAGTCGATTTTAGAAAAAAAATCCATTATTCATTTATACTTTATTTTTCAAAACATTTGTAAATATGAAATTTTGTCGTAAAGAGTAATCTTAAAAGTAATTGTACGAGGCATGTTTTTTAAGTAAGTACCGTTATGCCACACAGCGTCCGCAGCGCTGCGATCGGCGTTCTGCGCATGCGCACTGGGTAACTACATCTCTTGCCTACGCACTTACGCTATTACAGTCTGATTTGTCATTGTTTCCGTTGTCTACTGAGTATTTAAGATGCCTCCGATAATCGTGAGTCCCGCCGACTGTGAAGTACGCTCTGTTATAAGATTTCTTAGTGCTAAAGGCCTAAAATCGATCGATATTCATCGTGAGATCTGTGCAGTTTACGGACAAAACATTATGAGTGATGGAATGGTAAGTGGGTGAGATCCTTTAAAGATGGCCGCACAAATGTGCATGATGAACAACGGAGTGGGCGTCCTTCGGTCATTAATGACATTTTGGTGCAGCAAGTGGACAATAAGGCAAGAGAAAACAGACGCTTTACAATTTCCTCTTTGTCTGATGACTTTCCTAATGTTTCTCGTAGTGTTTTGTATGGCATTGTGACCGAGCAATTGAATTATCGAAAATTGTGCTCACGTTGGGTACCGAAAATGTTGACGGATGTGCACAAAACCAAACGTCTAGGCAGTGCAATGACTTTCCTTGAACGGTACCACAACGTCGGTGATGATTTCTTAAGCCAAGTTGTTACGGGCGATGAAACATGCGTGGCCTATGTTACCCCTGAATCAAAGCAACAGTCCATGGAATGGCGGCATTCGGATTCGCCTAAACAAGTGAAGTTTAAGCAAACAATTTCTGCCCGGAAAATCATGTGCACAGTTTTTTGGGACAGAAAAGGAGTATTGCTTGTGGATTTTCTGCCTCGTAATGAGATAATCAATGCAGCAGCTTATTGTGAGACATTAAACAATCTGCGCCGTTCAATCCAGAACAAAAGACGTGGCAAGTTGAGCAAGGGCATCGTTTTGCTGCATGACAATGCCCGTCCGCATGTGGCTAATCGAACCAAAGATCTCATCACATCTTTTAAATGGGAAACTCTAGATCATCCTCCGTACAGCCCAGATCTGGCGCCCAGTGACTACCATCTGTTTCTGCACTTGAAGAAACACCTGGGCGGTCAGCGTCTTCAAGACGATGACGAAGTCAAAACAGTCGTGATGCAGTGGTTAACAAGTCAGGCGGCAGACTTCTATGAGGAGGGTATTCCGAAACTGGTACAACGGTATGACAAGTGCCTCAACATTGGAGGAAATTATGTAGAAAAGTAGATTAAGGTACAGCTTCCATGTAAAAATAAAATTATTGAGATATCTTTTCACGTTTTTTTTCAAATTTAAAAACGGTACTTACTTAAAAAACACGCCTCGTAATTGTAATTTGTTACTTTTGAAAATTAGTAATTTTACAGGTAATTAGTTACTTTTTACGAAAAGTAATTGTAATAGTAACGAGTTACATTTAAACAAGTAACGGCCCAGCCCTGCCTAAACGGGCTAAATGAGCCTCTTTTTTTTTATGTTCAATGTTGGATGATTGTTCGAAGGTCTTCGTGCTAGAGCTGTATAATAAGTAAGTTTGCAGCTATATTTCTTTTCTCGCCAAATTCTTACCAAAAAGGCGCCAAATGAGCTAAAAGGTTTTATATGTTTATGGGGGAAATTACGATAACTGTTATTTTGGATTTTTAAGGTAATATAAGTAACAGTATTTATACTTTATAACGTGCGGAAATAATAACATTAGTTTATTATCTTATAATGGATACAATTGTACATATACTTGGATCAATTAAAGCTTTTTTTTAGTCCGTGCAAAGTTTGGGTATTTATTTGCTAGTATTGTATATTTATATATACCGTCTTTATATTATACAGCAGTGTTTTTATAATTGTTATTTTTAATTAAAATTAACAAAACAATTGAAAATTAATTGTTAATTGTTGCTACTACAGTTAATTAAATAATTGTCAATTGTAATTTTCCACAATTACAATTGATGAATTGTTAATTGTTGTGGTTACATTCAATTAATTAATTGTTAATCTTTGAATGTTCTTGCAATTAAAAATTGTTCAACACTGGTCACCGCTAAAGGGCGCTGGTGGATAAGCGTGTATAGAACATAAATACCATTAAAAAGAGCACAGATATTTAGTGAAAAATTAAAAATTAGGAATGCAATCAACAGCTTTGTATGTAATTGTAAATTATAAATTTAATCTTACTAAAATAAAATAAGGAGTGTTTTGCAAAAATATTTGTTGAACATCAAATGCACTGTGAAATAAGAAAGTATAATAAAAGTTAAAATTAGTATAATCATAGTAGGAAACTGTACGTACTTTACACCAATCAAGCCGTGGTAGTAGGCAAAAAATACAATGGAGTTTGTTCTATTTGCCTCATCTAACAATCCATTCCCAATAGCAAATCCCTATAAAGAATATGAACTATAAATTATTATTTTTAATTTTGATAAGAATAATATGCAAATATAATACTTTCTAAGAATACAATGTATGTACTACATAAAATAATAAATACAGTTTAATAACAAATATACAAGAACATAAAAAAGTTTTGAAAGATGACTTTAGTATTCATTATGGCTTTAGCAGTATAAATTTAACTTTTAACCCTTTCAGTCCCAATGACGATTTGGCATCATCATTTTAGGAAAAAAAATTCTGATCGTCTATAGCCGTTTATGATGTAAAAAAGCACATCATTCGATTCTTCAAACTTTTTTTAATTAGAAAATATTTTTTATTAATCCCAATAGATGGGTCAGCCCTATTATTTTTTTTTAATTTATTATGATCAGAAACATTATAATGCCAAATGGCATCACTGGGTCTCAAAGGGTTAAGATTAGTTTTTCATTCGACCGCCTTGATTTTGAACGTTTTTCAGATGCTTATTTAAAGAGAAAGAATAAATGAATAATTTTGAAGTTGAGTATGTTCATTGATTGTATAATAAATTTGAAATACAATAATCAGATTTGTTTTGGTTAAATTTTTCAAAATGGCCGCCGTTGTAACTAATATCCTGAGAGCATCGCGGCAAAAGGTATCGATCAGAGGTACCGGGTGGCCCAGCGGGTAGTGTTTGAAACAAATGAAAAAATAAAAACAAATAAGGGACATGACAAGAATGTAATGACGTTTATTGAATGGACATATTGGGCATTTAATGATAAAGAGGTTCGAAGTGCCCTCCATCTTTAACAAGGACATCAGTTAGGCGGTTCTCGAACACAACCATACTCCTTACCCATACCTTCCTCTTTCCTCCATACTCCTTTTGTTTGGCCAATTCTTTTTGTGGAACTTCCCACAAAAGCTAAAAAAACTTCCCACAAAAAGAATTGGCCAAACAAAAGGAGTATGGAGGAAGGTATTTGTAAGGAGTATGGTTGGATTCGAGAACCGCCTAACTGCTGTCCTTGTTAAAGATGGCGTGCACTTCGAACATCTTTATCATTAATTGCCCAATATTTCCATTCAATAAACGTCATTAAATTCTTCTCGTGTCTCTTATTTGTTTTTATTTTTTTATTTGTTTCAAACACTACCCGCTGGGCCACCCGGTATTTATAGATTCTCCTACAGTGAATGGAAATTAAAATTTTTTATTTGAACATGTATATAAAACATATATTTTTCAGCTAAACAAATAAAAAATGTTAAAAATTGAAAAATTGTAAATTGACATGCCTTAGAACTAAAAAAAGTACGATTTGTACCGTTTCAATGGTTTTGGGGTAAAAACCGGTGATTTTTTAAAACATTCTTGACATTTTGGAGGTTCAAGTAGAAGCTAATACTATAGAAAAGACGAAAACCAAATTTCATAATAATCAGTTAAGAATTTTTTGAGTCACCCTGCCTGCTAATTTAAAAGTAGTTTGAGAAAATCGTGTTTAAAGTTTTGACACTCATAAACTGTATGATTACAGTGGCTGACCAACTAGTCAGCGATTCTGTTGCCATATAGAAGTCTTTTGGTGCGTTCGTAGTGCTAGTTTTTCTTTTTAAGTTTTACATAAGTTCACCATACAATGGACCCCAAAGTCAGAAATTTCAAAAGCAGGTAGCGAGAGTCAAGCGCTGAGTTACAGGCTTAAATAGCGCTCAAGCGCCAAGTAAAGGCAGTGCACATAAATGATATTTTTAATCAATAAATAATGTGAATTCACTCTTTAAAAAATTTAAAAGCATATTTTTGCGATGTTATTTTAACTATATATGAAAGAAAAATTTGATTTTTACGTGTATCACCCTAAATAACAATAAAAACTCACTAATTCTGTAATTGAATTATGTAAAACAATAAAAGTCAATTGAGTTGTATTTAATGACTCCATAAAAATAATTCTAATACAAAATTTGGCAAGAAAAATAAGTGTCCAATTAGCTAAACTAGCTAATTTAAGAACACTGATAAAAAATTTTAGTGCCTCTGTGAATAACAAATTATAAAATTTACCTTAAAGTTAATTTTTGCTGGTCCTGTGAGCACGCGAACTGAAAGGGTAGGTATGTAAATACCTGCATAACTCTCTCCTGAGATGTAAAAATCATTTTTCTTAAACTGGGGAAACTTCTGGAAGAAGTGTTGCAAGGCTACGTAATTGTCATAAGAGGTTGAATCATCATCCCCAAAATATTTCTTATTATCTGCGTAAGAAAACCCAACACCAGCAGGTGCTTCCAAGAACAACACATTAGCAATCTATAAATAAAACAAGGGATTAGAAAGTTACTTTTAAAAAGAAACACTGTTACAAGTACTTAACTAAAAAAGTAACTCTGTATCAGCTACAGTTACTCAATATGAAAAGTAACTGGTTAAAGTTACTTAATACGAAAAGTAACTGGTTAAAGTTACTTAATACGAAAAGTAGCTAATCACAGTTACTTTTAGAAATGTCAAGTTATAAGAAAATTTAAATTTAGCAATATTATCGTTTTTCAAAGAGAAACAAGACTACAAAATAGGTACAATCGAAAAACGTTTAGAACTAAAAGTCATCGTTGTTAAAACTAAAGTTAAATAATTAAATCCAAGCCAAACGCCGAACTGCGCCGAAAATATCCATGAAGAACAGCACGAGAAGTACCGAAATTTTTCTTTACTTCGTTACTGTTATTTTCTGAAAATCTAACAGCCAGGGCCGGATTTAAAGATTTGCAGGTTGTACTTGTAGGCTACGATTGATTTGCCACCCCTGTCACAATATTCTCTTCCTTCGGGGAAAGATAGCTGGTTAGCTGTAAAATAGGGTAGTGTATGTGCTGTTTAAAATAGATACACTATTAAAATCACCTATGTACCTTTACACACAAAATCGAAAGCGAAATAATAAGCGAATTTTTTTTAAACGGTTCTACTATTTTTCTTTCAACTTCGAAATCCAGGGGGAGGAGGTGCAATGTAAATTTCATGATTGACATGCAAACATTCCATGTTTGCTACGAAATATTAGTACTATATATACGTTTACGGATTACGCATTAATGTAAATTATTTGTTCTTTCTTAAAAATATTCGTATCTTTATAATTATTTTTTTTATGCCGAAGAAAATTTGCCGCTACCAAAATTGGCAGCTCTAGGCTACAGCCTACTTAGCCTATTTAGAAATCCGGTCCTGCTAACAGCGTTAACTAAAAAAGTAACTGTTACTATTATCAGTGTTATAAGTAATGCATTACTCTAATCCCTGAAAAAAACCATTCAAGTAGGAAAACTATTCTCACCAATACAAAATCCACATTGCCAGCATTACAACTTCAGATATATAGAGTAAGTATTGTCATATATATAAAAAAAAATATGCTATCGTCGAAGCAACTTACAATACAGAAAAATCTTAATCGAATTACCACAAATATCAAAATTCACTAATCCTAATAGGTCGGAATTTAGTTTTATTATTTACAATACTAATTTATACTTTATTCATCAATTACCAGTAAATTTTATTGGTTGAACCGAATACTGATTTGAATTCTGTGTATTAAGCTATAAAATTATATTTTAAACTTATTTTTATCCAAATAGGCATTTTTTGTACTTCTTAAGTGCAATTTGAATTTGGTAACATGAAATGAATGTAACAATAACAAAGAAACTATAATTTGACACTTTCTGAAGTATTCTTAGCAGCACACATTATCCTACAATCACTACTGCAATGTCAGAAAAACCAGATTTTCATTGCTATAATGGTTGTAAAAAGCTGTACTTGTATAATTTTTTTAATAATATTGACGACTTGGATCTTTATTTTTCACTCAAAGTTGAAGCATTTTAATCATATCTGTATGCAAGCTGGTTGCCACATCACATTATGTACGATCTTATTTGTTTCTGTGTTTTTGTTTGTGTTCAATTATAACGATATATGTTTTGTTCACCTGTACGGGAAATTTTCCCCTTGGCGTGCCATATTTTTTATTGTTTGTTTGTTATTTTTTGTTTTTGTAATAATAAAGATTATTATAATATGAAGAGAGCAGAACAATGTGCAGGTAATGAAATCAATTCCAGGAAAGATAAAATATTACTATGACCATTTTTTTTATGGTTACAAAGAATCCAAAAACTGGTTACATTATGGTTACAAAGAAACCAACTTAGGAAAAACTTAAAGAGAAAAATTAAACTTTTATCGTATGACTAATTTTTAACTTTACTTAAGATTATTACCCTATTCCATGAGTAGGTATTGTTGTACAGAGATTTTCCATCAGCAGATACATGAAGAGGACCAAGTTCACTTAAAAACCCATCCAAAGAACTGCAGCCTGGTCCTCCATTCAACCACAGCAAAAGAGGGTCTTTAGAGGGAGATCCCTGGCTTTCAACAAACCTGAAATACAGTATAACCCGGTTATAGCAACTTTCAAGGGACAGTGATGTTTATCTATATATATAAAAGGTAAAGTCCTGACTCGCATATCAACAACAAGCCAAAACTACTGGAGGTACAGCTACCAAATTTTAGGAGAAAATTATTTTTATATTGAAGGAGTCATTTAAGAGGCGATTTTTTGAAATTCGAACACAGACTGGTGTAAGAAGGCAAAACGTGAGCCGATTTCTCCATAGGAATACCATTGAGAATTGCTATAAACTTTTAATTTATATTTTTTGTTTTCTAATTTGAAAGAAATTTCAGCGTGAGCGAAAATTAAATATAATTTTGCAAGCAGGCGAGTTTATTTGTAGGATTGCTATTTGAATATCATTTTTTTTTTATTTAAAATCTATATTTCATTTTGTTATACTAGGTTAGATTTCCTCAATTTGATTTTAATTATATTTCCAAATCGGGAACAGCTATTATATAATTACCGTTCTTGATGATTTGGCGATTTGTGTTACGTTGCCAAGCAACAAAAATAACCAAATGTGGTAAACATTTCACTTCATACTTCATGCAAATCGATAGATATAACTACCTAAGTTAGATTTCAAAGTTCGTCAAAGTCGCCCATAAACAAAACGGACAGTATATCATAGCTATACCCATAATTTAATTTAATTGATGTTTACAATTGGTAAGAAACAAAGATATGGCAGAATATTTTCAAAGTTAATATGAAGTTTGTACTTTCTAAAACTTTTGCAGCCATACAAGATGATGCATATGTTTAATTTTCTTTCGTTTGTCATTAAGACTTGATGTATAACGAAGTCTAAGAATTAATATTGAAACATGTGTCGGAGAATTTGGTGATATTTGCAATATCTCATGACGATGACAGTAGAGGCGATAACTATTCTAAATCTGCTGAATACTTCTCTGAAATGCAATTATCTCTGCATATAGCATGTTTGTGTGAGCAGCAGCAGATGAACTGTTCAACTATTTTTTGATCCTTAAATATATCAGATTATTCTTTGTTTATGAAACTGGCAATTTTTTCAGGGGCCTATGGAAAAGCCTTTAAACTCCTGGAACAGCCCCATACAATCGGGCCTCCACTTGTTTCTTTTAATTAATACTGATATCAGAATAGGAGGAGATTATAATGTCCTGATGGTGTGCTGACCAGTGGAGAGGATATCAACTGGCATAAAATAAAAGTTTACATAAAAAAACAAATCACTGTTATTAAGGGTTCACCCGTGCAACGCCAGGTTTATAAAGCTAGTAACTTTATAAACAAGGTTGAATATTAAGTGTAGTAAATCATTTAAAATATGTATTGTATACTTATATTATTAATTATAAAGTTATAAAATAACATCTATTGAATTTTAATGCTATGGACTATTACTTAAGGGGAGTCGGATTGTTCTATCTCGCCCATGTTAAATTACCTAACTTTAGGAACATTTTCTCAGGAACTATACGAGATATCATTATAAACTTTTTATATTTTGTTCCTTACATATAGCTCTTTGATTTAAACTGAGGATATTTCAAAATATTAAAAAATACTTTTATAGTGATTTTTTTTAAAAATAGTAGTGAAAAACACAAAAAAAATCAGATGTAAAGTTATTTAATTTTTTTTTTGAACAGATATATTTAAAATTCCTCAGTTTAAATCAAAGAGCTATTTATGGGAAAGAAATAACGAAACAAAATATGTTGATATATATTTTATAGTTCCTGAGAAAAATGTTCCTAACTGTTGAAAAACCTTATATTTCAGGAAACGCAAAAAAAAGTAAGGTTTAGGTAAGAACTGGTATTAAGAATTTCTCAAAAATGCTTATAAAAAGACAACCACTAAACAGAAATCCATAATCTTGGTCTTAAATTAAAGCTAAAGAGATAAGCAAAATTTAAAAAAAAAAGGATAAACAGAAAATCAACATTTTTGACCCAAACACCCAACTGACCCCCCTTAAGTAGAAGTTTAATTTCTCCTTCTCCATTTAATAATATTGATAGATAAATAAATTTAAATTTGGCGATTTTGCGTATCATTTGGATAATAAAATAAAAACAATTCTTAAAAAATTATCTGATTAGGCATTTTGGATATCATACAAAGATTTTTTTTTTGGGTGTCGTTTGTCGTTGTAAACAAGATATAACATTAAGGTCTAGGAGCTATTCAAGGGGCCAAACATTTATGGTGTTATAAATGAGTTGGCTTTATAACCAAGTTTGACTGTATAAGCATATGAACACTAGAAGGTTGTGTGCAATTTGCTTCACACCAACTGCTCATTAATTGCTTAGAAGTTTGGTTGAATTGATTGTGTATTAGAGCTACACAAACACTATTGGTGATGGGCCTTGTGATTTTGAACCACTGGCAAGTGGCAAGGATGACACCCGATTTGTCACCACCCAAGACAACCCTATCGAGATATTGCACAGGCTATGGGGCTCTGGACTATATTAGATTTAACATACACCAGTCCTCATACTACATGGTGCTATTTTTAGAAGGATTTTTCCCCCAGCATTGCTTGTTAAAATCAGTGTGATATAGGAGCCAGACTTTTCATTGGCAAGTTTTGGCTCTCATGAAAAAGAAAACCTTGTAATAGTCAATGTTTAAAATGTAAAAAAATTGAATATTTATTAAGTTGCAAGTTTTACAATGAAACAAAAGTAACAGTTTTCTTAGTCAATTTATATTATTTCTGCAAATACTTTTTCTAAAAAGATCTTTATTAAAGATTGGGTTACATTTACCAATACAACTGAAACAATTCTTATTAGTTGTTTTAGTTGATTAAAACTTCATAGCTAGCAATAAAGAATTATTACAGGTTATAAATGAGCCAAATATGAAGATTAAGGTATCTGGAGACCAAAATATCAACCACAGAAGTTTTTTCTAAACGTCTTTGTAGTTATTCACGTTTGAAAAAACATGGAAACAAGTATCTGCCGAAAACAGGGCTTGTCAACTAGTGATGACATAAGTTTCTTATTTCTATGCTGTAGCTTGATTTTCAATTCAAACAGGTTTTGTAGGGGGCTTGGGGAAGCGCATTTCATTTTAAACAGAAAAGCTGAATTGTTAATTGCAGTATGCTAAGTTTATATCGAAGTGTAAGACCAAGCCAAGAAATTTTTTTGAGGATTAATTCAGCACATTTCAAAGGACTAGATTGATTAGAAAAATTTATAAAATGGAACTGCTATTTAGTTGTGTCAATACATACTCTTTCAATGTCAGATTTTTTGTTGGTTTTATTTGTTATTATAAAAGAACCTACAACAATTTTTTTTCATAGATTTGTCATAATTACTAAAATAGAAGCACATAGCCAAATACCGTTTGTCAAATATATATAACAATATTTTATCTATTTTTTAATTGAATAAGTATTCATAAAGACTCCTTAGAATTAAAATCCTTAAATTGGACAAAAAAAATATATTATTTAAATAAAATATGACAAAATGCTTTTTAGTATTTATAAAACGGATATCCATTCCAAATATTTTTTATCTAGGTTCATTTGGTACGATTCTTTGAAAATTTGAATTTAAAAAAAAAAAACTTTTCAAGCAGCTTTTTTGAAAAATCGCCTTTTTCACAATCACTTTACTGTGCACAGTGCGATATTTACTCGATTCAATGCAATTTCAATTTGATGAGTAAAAATGGAAATATAGCAGAATATGTCTTTCTTTTTTAGGCTTTTGTCATGCATGGTACAGACTTGAAGTCCACGAAAGTATTAGAATTAATTGTGAGACATGTTGAAGAGAATGGGGAGATATTTGCTACAATGCCTCATGGATAGAATGGAGATAACTATTCTAGCTCTGCACATTATGTATTTTCAAAGCCGTCAAAGTATTCAACTGACTTTAAGCTCTCAGGAATCCAAATACAAAAAAATAAGGTAAAATCTTAGTCGCTGGCCTGACAACAAATTACAAAATATGGCAAGTTTATAAAGAGCAATAAATAACTTTTTCTGGCAACCACGTAAACTAATCAAAAGAAGGGGGATATAAAAATAACGTTGTATGGAACCAAAAGCTGATCAAGGGTTACAGAAAAAAATCGCAAGCAAGGACAGCGTTCAGAAAACGAGATATTCGAGATGTTGCCAAGCTCAAAAGTTACCAGACCACCGACTAGCATTAACCCAAAGGTAAAAATCAATGTAGCTGCTTCAGTAACCCACAGTCTACCAAAAGGATCCTCAAGGTGGAGATGAGTTACCTCGGCTTATATACTACTATTAACTTTGTAATTAAGAAAAGTGGTAGGAACGAAATGGTAAATCAGCGCCACCTAGTTGTTGATGGCATATTGAGTGTGTAATGAACCGCCACATCCTTTTTTATAAATTACCAGAATTTTTTTTTATTGCCATATTGCTAAACACAACGTTCAAACATTTAAAGAATATTTTACAATAATCATACCAATAATGAAGATATCTTCCACTAGTTGCATTTAAATACCCAGAATAGTGCTTATAGTTGAGGCCGAAAGATAATCCTGGTAAATCTAGTACTTCGTCAGGGTGAGTCGCAAATGTTATGCAAAGGCAACTCAGAACAAAAATGAATAATTTTAAAAACCTAAAAGGAAGAGAGAATACTATAAATATTACATTAATTTATATAACAGCGCTTTACTAAAATAAAATAACTAAAGAAAAAAACTGACGTCATTTTTCAAAAAATTTAACGTGCGTTTTTTAAAAGTTAAACTGTAATTATATATAAGGAATTTTTATCAATACAGGGGTCAGGGAGGTTGATTGATCATTGATTCATGATTGCATTCTTATCTTCCCGGCAAAAACAAAACAACCTGAAATTGTTGTCATATGACTGATCTGATCACGGTGCTTGCGATTTCACATCCACGGGAGAAAATGACGTCAGAGAGACATCAGCAAATGGTAAAAATCGTAGCGTCATGTATCCCATCAATTCTTAACAGGAAGCGTCAGCCTGAAATTTCCTGCTTTTCACCCCATAGATGGCAGTACAATCGTAGAGCGATAAAGCAGAAAATATGGCAGCTCGATCGCCTACTTTTTGCGCCAAGCCTTGATGCGCAC
Source organism: Oedothorax gibbosus (assembly GCA_019343175.1). Lineage (NCBI taxonomy): Eukaryota > Metazoa > Arthropoda > Arachnida > Araneae > Linyphiidae > Oedothorax > Oedothorax gibbosus. The sequence goes on from CM033273.1 coordinate 36,196,149, forward strand.
AACATTATAGAATAAAATTTACTGAGCTGTTTCCGTGCAAATGCAAGTCCGCTGATTCTTTTCTATAAATAGATTTCCCCCCTTCAATGTAGAGGTATTGTTTTACAGCTGTACTGACTATTTCGATTTTCGTGGTTAGGTAGAGTTTCGAAGTCGATTTTTATTTAGTCCACATCCACAGATAAATTAGTAGAATTGAAACTTTCTTACAGAAACAAATACGTTTTTTTAAGGTGCGCCAACTTCGTGTTCATTTGCTGATATAAAATGACGCTGCAATAAATATATGCACTAAAAATTACTATTTAATATTTTTCAAAAATTATATCATTTGTACAAAAAAAAAATAGCTTACATAGTAAGGTATTCAAAAGTTGTAAAAAGAATATTAAAAAATAATAAAGATAAAATAATTCAATAATATTATAGACAAGGTGTTGAAAAGTGTAAAAATCAGTTAATTTTAAAAGTTTAAGGACAGATTATTGAATATTCTTTATCTAAAAATTGATTTAAGACAATGTTAAATTGTACTAAGTTTTGTAGAGAGTGTTAATTTTTTCCCCCCATATGTTATAATAGGTATTTATAAAATAGATGTTAAATAACTAATGTTTATAAGTGCCTATATTACCTATGTAAATGCAAAATATAATAAGACAGTTTCTCTTGTAGACATTTGTAAAAACGATGTCCATATGCACACACATTAGGGTAGTTTGAACAGGGTTGTAAAACACCTGGGTTTTTTTCATGGTGTTAGATTTTCAGTATTTCGGATGCTTCTTTCAGGGTCCTGTGGTTTATTTAGGATTAGGAATTTATTAGGATACCAAAGAACCTCCAGCGAACACAAAATAATTCAATTGTTTTTGCTGGAGTATATTTTCATGGAAACTTATCTAAATTCTAAAATTCACCAAATACAGTCATTGGGAAATCCAAGGAATTGATGCATGCATATATATAAACATGACATACAAATCCTCTGAAAACCCGGCTGTATAGAAATGGCAACAAATTTATGGCTATGTCAATATTACAAATTAGGCAAGCAATAATTATATACAATAAATGTGCAGTACATAATATAATCAATAAATGAAAACAAGTATTCAATATACTAAATGTTAACGTCATACGTAAGCAATTATCAAAAAATTAATTATCAAAGAAAGGTTAATTGTCGATATATAGAAGACTGTAAAAAAGGTACAAAAGTCAATTAAAAAGATTTCTTAGTAATTAAGAAATTCAAAATGAATTCCAGCATTATAGAACACCGCTGTAAAGAAATGACAATTAAAATGTTCATCAATACATACACAAGTAACAATCTGATCGTGAAGAAAAAGTACAGACAACGCTTATTTCAAAAAACTTTATCATAATCTAGAAAATAACAACAAACTTTTAAGATAACATGGCATGAACAATGATTATCGTAGCTCTGTCTATACTTTCATACTTATAAGTCAAATACTTTCTTTGGTTTATGTTCTCTTCTGGGCCTTTTCGCGACATATTCATTTCTGATTTCCACAGGAACAACAGAGAGAGATGTTTCCATTTCAGCAGTCTGTTCTTCACTATGAGAATCTGGGGATTGTTCCTGAACATCACGTGTCTCTTTTCGCTTGCGTTTAATTTTTGTTGCCTTCTTTTCATCTCTTTTCTGTATGGCCATTAGAATATATTCAGGCTCACGTAGTGGTAGTTTTCTTCTAAATCTTGAATCTAAAATCTCTGGCAGACAGCAATCCATGTAGAATAGTTTCATCTTTGGCACTATCCGAGCCCAGAATGTATGATCTTGATTAATACGAATGCAATAAAAATCATTTGGAGACCAAACAAACAAATCACACCAACTTCTATTACAAATCGCTAGTTGACCTTGAATTTGGTAAAAGTATTTGTGGGATCTTGGTAAATAAAGAGAACCATCATCATTTACTTTAAGTCCAATGTTGTGAGATTTACAAACATCAAGAAGGCTGGTAGAATCTTTTGCTGAATAAGGGCATTTAATTTCAACCAATCCCTCTGTGCCAACAAGGCCATCAGGACTTGTACATAGGAATGGATTTTCAGGATCAACAAACATTCCACAGCGTTGGACAGTCATGCATTTTAATTCTTCATAGGCTTTAATGGCTATTGATTCATTGGCTCGACCATATTCAATAGCTTTGGTAGATATTTTATCCCTGTAAACAATTCTTTCCACAAGATTTGCGCTGTGTGTTGTCACCCTCCTTTCCGCAACATCTTTGAACAATGTAGAAGATATTCTTTTGCTTCTTTCGTAAAGCCAGTTTTCACTATTAGATTGCTCACGTGTTTTTTCTTCCAATTCATCATATTTCTGTACAGCGATAGATGCCAAATGTTCAACTGTCTTCAAGGCAATGATTTCAGGAGTCAAATCTGGAACAATAGGTTCATCGCCATAATTTCCATCACCCCCACGAGGTACGTGTTTCATTGTTCTTCTTTTTCTTTTGAATAATTGACGCCGTTTAATTTGTTTCAAATAAATCTTCTGTCTTCGCTTGATAAATTTGGCAAGAGGTGTTCCTGGGCTCCTTCCAGTCAATACTTTATTAGTACCATGCTGCCACTTTTGACCAGGGCTCTGAAAAGCTAATGCAGCAATGTTAGCTCGTCTTTCAACAGAACCACCTTTAGCAAAATCGATTCTTTTTCCTCCAATGGCTTTACTCAGTTGACTCATATAAATTTCTGCAGGGTTATTTGTTAAGTTGTAAACAAGAGTATGGCAGCATGATACGAGGACCCTTCTGATCTCTTCCATAATTGCTGAATACATGCCAGTATCTTGCATTAAATCAAAAACAGATTTTTCCGAATCACCCTTTCTCTTACAGAAGCTACCACAGTCTTCATGCTTACCAAATACATGGGCTGGTCCATTTAATATTTCTGAGATCAGCTTTTGTACACTTTTTTCATTTGGCTTGGAAAGATTTGGCACTGCATTATTTTTTATGGCTTCTCTAGCACCTTTAACTAATCGAGACATACGTTCCAATAAAACTTTTCTTGCCATTACTCCTTTCTTGCCAGAAAATTTTAATGTGTTTTTCTGCAATTTTTCTAGTGCTCGGAAATAACGTCGTACTGCATGGTTTGCACATTCTATTTTTAGAACCCATCCGCCATATGACACACTGTCTTGAATATTAGTCATCAAATTTGTATCTCCATCTCCGATGATCTTTGTACAACGTATGTTATGATTCTCTTCCAGATATTTCATGCCTTCAATAATGATGTCGCTTTCCATGGCAGTTGAAGGCCCTGACCAATTTTTGAAACATGCATGCTTCTTATCAGGAATTCTGCCATCATCAATAGCAATGCATACTAAACAAATTTTATTTCTGACACTAATAAATAATATTTTTTGGGTTATTGCACCTATAATAACTGCAACTCCACTAGATGAATTATAACCATGCCCATAAGATCTCTTTACCCAACCCCCATCAACAATTGCACATATATTTGAAAAACCATCCTTGTCCACGTCACCTCTTTCCTCAGCTAAAGACTTTTCTGCATTTATCGCTTCATTAATCTTTTCTTTAGAATGAGCAGCAATAACGTTGCCAGCAATGTTTTCACAACTGGAATATGTGTTTTTGCTCATGTATGACATATTCATTGTGCTAAATACCTGTTCTTCTTGGGAAAAGCCATTGCCAACAGACATTGCTCCTAATACAGCTAGTTGATTCAAAGATTTTTTTCCCCTGTCTGTTAATATTTGCTCTTTATGCCCACATAGCTTTTGGTTACAAATGAAATAATAAGTATGTACAAGGCCTAAACGAGTAACTCTGTTGAAAATCATTTCCCCACTAAAATTGCAATGAAAAGAATGACGTTCAAGCTGCCGTGCCTGAGTCAACACAAACTCTACATCACAAATAACTCTGCTTGGAGGAATTTTTTTTTCTGGAATAGTGTCTGAATGCTCAAATAGTAAGGACTCATCTTCCACTGGCTCCGGAGATGTTTCATTTTGCTTCCCTGAATTATTTTCATCTACAGGTGTCCCAGCATCCAAAAGCTCTGAAGTTGATTCAGAGGCTTCTATATTCAAATCCCTAAAAATATTAAATATATATTTAGTAGTTATAAATTTTATTTTTATATTATATAGCTATGTAATTAACAAAACCTTTTTAGGCATTGTAGGCACAGTATTTACCATAAAAGGTTTTTACCGAAATTTACTATATGGTTTTTACCGCCTTCCTTCTTGGTAAAAACATGCCCCCCCCCCTTCTGAAATACTTTACATTTATTACCAAAAATAAGAAAACAGATAAATCAATCATTTATGTTCTTGTTAATGATGATGAATTCTTTAGTTTTCTTTATATTTGTAGCACTAGCAAATAAATACCCGTTCTCCGCACGGGCGCGTTTTGGGTAAGAATTTGGCGAGAAAATACTGGACGGAATTACGTCACTTGAAAGATGTCAATTTTTTTTTAAATAATGAATATAGTTTCTGAAGGGTATGGCAACAGAATAAAATAAAAAAAAATCAATTTTAATTATTTTCGTTAAGTTTTATTCAATTTTTTCAGCAGGTGGCATCAGGAAAGTAAAAAAAATGATCGGATTTGAGCCAAAGTGGTGTAGTTTTTTCAGAAAATTCGAATTTTCTCTAAAAATAGAACATTTTGAAACCGAAAGTTCAAAAATCATAATCATGAACTACGAATTGTGCCACGTTACGAGTCAAACTAATGTCTAGTTTATAAGTCAATAAGGAACACACACAACTTCAATTTTTATTATTATAGATTGATATGTTTGAAGAACAATTATTCTACACAAATTACTATATTATTTGTTTTAAAAAAAATTAATACCACAATAAAGTGAAAAAATTATAATTATCAAGAACACCTGTTTATTTTTTACATCCCGCATGTGTTCTATTCTGATATTTAAGTAGCTTAGTTTTGATTCTACAACATAGATCCAGGCAATAACACAATAAAATAAGAGGAAATAAAATAATTACGAAGACTGTCATTTGTGTCCTTGTTTATTAAACTAAATATTTCTATGAACATAATTACATACAACACAAAAATAGTTGATAGCACATACATGAATTGGTTGACAATTTCTTTTCAATATCCCTTAGGTAATAGACATTCACTAAATCTTATTTGATAATTCTTATCCTAATTAATAGTCGGTAAAATTAAATATTTTCATAATTTATTTAACTAGGGTATTAAAATAATAATAAAAAAAATGCGACTATCGATCAATTTAGGTTTCACCTGAACTCATACTATAAACCATGCTATAAACTACCATAAAGCACTAGTAAAATAAGACAAGAGCGCGAATCTCAATGGACTTACTGCTCAAAAATAAAATAAATGCAGATTTCGAAGACAGTTTAATACTTTACATGAAATAGTAAAATTCAGGTTTATAACACTACGTAACAGTAAATAATGGGTGATATACATACCTTTGAGCATTTTGTTGTTCATTTTTCCGCCTCAATCTTTGAGAGATAGAGCGACGACCTCGTTTTTTGCTTCTGCCTTTCCTAATTCTTCTATCCATAATTGGGATCAACTTTATCAAAGAAATTCAAAATATGCGAAAGTTTTGCAAGCTAACAACATATATCAATTGAACAGCAGAAGCAATAGCAAAACTAAATGATGTCAACATTAGCCATGGTTGCCGTAATTGAGATTGGCACTATTGGCAACAAATATGTAAATATAATAAATGCCGTAATTTCTCGCCAACAGGAGTTCAGATAGTTTGGAACACAACAACGCATTTTCAGAAATAGTTATTAAAACTCTGTGACAGCCAAAGTATAGAAAAAGGTTTGTTTTTATTTTTAAGCATAATTTGACGGCAAAATAAGTTATAATATTATGAAAAAAAATAAAAATTGCATTGTTGACTGATCACGACCAACAGATGGCGACACTATTTTGTTTTATTAATTATAACTTTTCATAAATTAAACGTACTTAAACAACATATTTCTTATTACAATTTCTTTATTACACTCTGTGGATAGACTTTTATTTCTGGTAAAATTTTTGTATTGTTTGAATCAATATTTATCTAGCAGTTATGGTCAGAAATTTATAGCATTGACTGTATAGGACAGTTGGATTTCTGACGCTTCCTCTTAAGCAGAGACCGATTTGAAAAGTTCGATTTAAAATGAAATATATTTTTTTAAAATCATTTTTCAATTCGTATCCACCTTTTCAAAATTCTTTCGACTAAAACAATTCTGGCAATTACAGAATAACTTTTATAGAAACTAGTCAAAACTGATTACAATAAAAAAATTAAAAAAATTAATTGGGCTAATTCATTCGGTTTTATATTTAAAACATTCTATAGATTAAAAAAAAATTCCTTTATTTACACCTACTCTCCAATATTAGTTAATTTAAGAAAAATTTAAATGTGCAATTACTTTTTAAGTAAAATATTTTTATACTGCAAATTATGTATATAAAATACTGGAATTATACTACAGATTTAAAAATATATATATCAAAATATATTGTAATGAAGGATTTTACTTAAAAGTATATTAAAAGTAATTTGAAGCATTTTACAAATTTCTCTCTGAAATATAATTTTTTTTTTAAAATTTTTCCATTTATTTCAAATATAATGAATAAAACAGTTAGTATTTACAAAAAATAATTTAATTCTGTTACTGCATTTCTTTTTAAAAATAAAAAAAATGGAATTTGTACTAAAAAAATAAAGTTATAAAAGGTTTATTAATTTGACTAGCATTGTGCCTGCATAGTGTAATACTTTTTTATTTTCTACGACTAAAAAAATATTAAATGATTGAAAAGCCAGATAATTTTCAAGCAAAAAAGGTACACAAGATTTTAATTTAAAACAAAATTTTATATTTTTTTATAATAAAATTGTATACATATTATACATGCGTTTCATATGAAAAGTTATATATATTAAAATATTTTTAATTTTCAAGGATATTTACTTATCTCTTATGAACTTAGTTTGTAGTGTTTTTTAGTTTTTATTGAGTGTTCAATTTTTCGAAATAAACAAATTATAAATAATAACGAGTAACTAACACTTCTTCAAACTGCAAATTAATTTAATAAACGATATATAATTTCAAAATAATGTAAAGTTAAATGATGTTATGATAAGTTTTGCTTCCATTTTTACAGCAAAAACATTACATCGTTGCTCTTCGTACTTCAAATAAATTTAGCGTTCATTGATCATAATAGTTTTTCCCTTTCGCTTCTTCTAGGAGGCCCTGACGTAAACACGGTTAATGAAAATAGGTATTTTTTTAATTTAAACCTTAAATTAGAAGCTGTTGAGCACGAATATTGTGTGGAAGCGGTTTAAGTGATATATTCTGTTACAAACATACTTCTTTAATTTTAACACTAAAAATTATCAATAAACAAGGTAAGCAATTCTTTTAAATTAAAAAATATTTATATTAAAATACATATTTCCAAAAATCCAATAAAATTAATTGTCCAAGTTAAACATACCACTAGTAGTCTGTTCCTTTGTATTCTTTAATTTCTTACAAAAAAAGCAAATCTTTTAAGCGCAAAAATAATCCTCCGTCGTCAAGAAAATTCGCAGTGGTAATGAATCTCCTGCGAAAGTCAACTATGCACCCTACAACAAATTCCCAGAAGCCATAAATGCGTCGGGGGAGTGACTTCAGGTGTCCCCAAATAGCTGGACACTTCTTTTTTTTTTTATTTGTTTTTGATTAGCTTTTAAGGGGGTTTCTGCCCCACTGTATGGGGTTGACGGGACAGAGTGACAGAGAAGTTACATTTCGCCGCTTAGTAGTAAGCTTATGCACTCCACTCAAGGTCAATTGATGGAGGGTACGAACTACGATTGAGACGAAACGAACATTTGGCCAATAATAATCTTTGTATAGTTCTTTATAAAATGCATATCTTTAGTTTAAACGCGTTTACTGAGAAATGTAAATTTTTGCTTTAAAAACTTTCACGTAATGCATGATTTCACAAAAAGTTTTATAGATAACTTCACCAATTTTGTTTCCAGCATATTGATAAAACTGTTTTATAGGATCTGAACTAGAATTATAGGGTTCTATATGTAATTTCATTTTTTTATAGCTAGTGTTTCAAATTAACAATTTTTTAAAAAAAACCTTAGCCTTTAAAAACCTTTTTTAACGAAAACCCTTAGTATTGTGTCTCTATGAACAATATTTTTTCCCTTTTCAATATATTCAATTATTTTTTTAATGAAATAAGATTTTGCGTAACGACCTTTTGCTCCCTAATTTAACAACATAATAGCTAAAAATTTATTAAAGAGGGGAGAGTTTGTATTCTCGATTTTTTTTCTGTATATTTTATCGATATAAGTGTTAAAAATATATTTATATGCTTAATAAATAATGGTTTAAAAAGTTTATGTCGAATGTAGGTGGATACCTTAAAATTGTTATGTTTTTCCGGCATCATAAGTTCGTTTTACCCCGACGGCTAGCCTTGGCTGACCGGAGAGCTGAGAAAACATATTCATTAGTTAGGGTTTAACTTATAAAATATAAATTATAAGATTTTTTTGCTATTGAAATTATAGATGGCGCCACGATTTTTGACATTCGCTTACGTCTCCCTGACGTCATTTTCTCCAGTGGATGTGAAATCGCAAGCACCACTGATCACATGGTTCAGCAGAAGCTGCCAAACCGCTGAACCAAAATAGTTATATAAGGAGTGGATTTCGGGTAGCCCATTGGGTTGGATCTCAACTCATCAGCTAAAACCATAGAGCTAAAACCAAAGAGTGCTAAAACAGTTTGCGCAAGGCCCTGATTGTACCCTGTGCGGGCTCGATTTCCGCCTTTGCCCTTTACAATTTCAATATTGGAGTTCGAAAGAGCAGGGACCGACCATTTTCGAACCGAGAACATGCAAGGATGATATGTTCTGTTGTTTCTTCAACATTGCATGAGGAGCACATGGGCGAAGGGGCAAGACCCATACGATACAGTTTAGCTTTGGTTGGAAGAGATTTCGTTCTAAATCTGGCGAGAGAATGCACGTATAAGAAATGCGGTATAAGAAATGTAAACAGTTTGGCATATAAGTGATCGTTGATTCACCGTCAATTGAAAATCTCGAACAAGATAGCCTGATTGAACAAGATAGCCTGAGGTGATCAACATTTTTATTATTTTCTGCGGGTGGGTTGTTTGGTTCGCTCTAGCAAATTCATCACACAGTTTGTACAAGATGTGATTTTTTGTTTTTTTCTTTTCTGGCTCATTCCTTGTAGCCTTTTAAAAAACATCAAAAGTGATTTAGTAAGTATTAACAGTTAGTTATTTTGCTGATTAAAATTAACTAAGAAATTTTATTTTAAACATAAACAAAACCTAATAATCGCAATCGCAAGGTTAACCTGTTGGAATTATTTATCGCCGTTCTGCTGCCGCAAAATGTTGCCGACCACGATTCTAGGATTCTTATTTATAGTAAAAAGTCTCCTAAATGTGTTAGATTCAAATAAAAATGCATTTAATTTTTATAAACATCCTAACCAGCAGTGCAAAGGCGGCGGCATGACAAACGGCATGTAGAACGCTACAAAAATCATATAATATAGAATCAAACAATCGAGCACAATAATTCAATATTAAACCCTTAACTTCAAATAAATGAGAATAAGAAAACTTACGATCATGCAACAATTTTCACAAAAATATAATCGCGAACGCTTTCAATCTGAGAAAAAGGTAAACAAACAGAAACTTAAGCTAGATTAAATAGTTAATCGTGTTCCCTGAACTAGATTAACTTAATCGCGTTCGGAACTGGATTAACTGCCCAGCTCATGACGTTTCACTTAGGCTCCGCCCTTGATCTAGATTAAGTTCGCTAGTGGAAACGGGGTATAAGAATATATAGGATTTAAAAAAACCAGAGGATATACAGAATTTAAAAAAAAATCCAGCACAACATAAAAGTAAAACCTCAAATAACTGCATACGGTTTCCGATCCACACGGAAAGCATTTTAAAATTCCCGGTGCAATTTTTATGATATAGGTTTTTTTTTTTAAAGTTTTACACTGTTCACAAAAATTCAAGCACTCTTCAAATACTTTCCCCAGAAGAGTTCAAGGAATAGAAATTACTAAAATCATAACATCTGAATAGATAAAGCGTTTTTATTTTAACTAACACACTATATAACACTATAAAATACGAAAACCCACAATATGCCGAAGTAGAAAATATATCTAAAAAAACCTTTCAATATTTTGTTACTTAACAAAAAAAATAGATATTTCTTTAAAAAATCGTACAATTTTTTTTACATGTCCGTACAATCTTACAATAAACTGAAAATCCGTACATCATTGTACGGCCAAACTGTACATGTTGACAAGTATGCAATTCGATAACTTGACTAAAATGGTTATTAAAAACTCCGTAGCTTCCGAGTCTATTATAAAATCCATCTACCGTCGCTATGAACTTTTAAGAAGGACTAATTTAAATTATAGGTCAAGCAATGAGTTTGATTTTCCAGAAGGTAATATTCCAACTTTGTCTGAGCTAGGAGAAAACTGGATAGAAGAAGCAAAGAGAGAGTTTAATATGCCATAATTGAGGTGGTAAGGAAAAGACAACCTGTTAAACCTCATACAAATTGTCTAATAACAATTTTTTATATAATAAAAATTCAATTTATAAAACGATTAAAAGACTACTTTTTTCCACAACTATAACATGCAAATGTGGTACATACGTGGAGCAAGTAGTCAACAATAACATAATTAAAAAAATTATCATTTAAGATTTGTTTTATACTTGAAAGTAAAGAGATGTACTATGATAAAAACAAGTAAATGATGGATTGAGGCCCATTATTTACTTGTTTTTCTCAAAAAAGATGTTATTAATTTTGGAATTAATTTAAAACACAGCACACTGATTTCATTATCTGTGGTATGGTTGATTGTTTATTTATAGCCTATTTACGACCATTAACACATCCATATATACAGGTCATAATTTTCAAGTGAATCCGAATACGGAGCGCCTTAAACCAAGCAATGCGTTCTTAGTCTGACAGTTATGTATAAACTGGTAGTTTCTATTGTTCGGAAAAATCAATAACAATATCTGATAATTCCTATTTGTTTTTCAATGAATACACTTATTCTCAGTGGCGGATCTAGCCGTAGGGCGCGCCCCCCTCAAGTCCTGTTGACCGTCTTTTTTTTTTATTTTTGAAAACAAAATTAAGACAAAAATTTTAATTTATCTTCCTTTTCATCCATTTTTTGATAAAGCGTTAGAGCAAATAACTATTTATACAGTTTATAGAAAGAGTATTCAACTGTTGGTGCCGATTTATTTTTCATTTGTTTTGTCGTTTTTTTATGAGTTCGCAAATCTTTGAAGGTCACAATAAAATGAAGAAAAGGAATAACCAGCCAATCACAAATTACCGCGCGAATAAGACTTGGGAAATAATTTTTATTAATTTGGGGGTTGTCGCCGTTTATATTCCACACGTGCTATCTAACGATGAATATTTTGTGAACGTTTAAGGGTTTTAGTTTGCTTACATTATCCAAGTAAAAATAAGTGTACTTCAATTCGGGGGTTTTCGTGCTTTTCTCTACCATCAAATTTCATAAGAGCAATATTGGAAAATAAGAGTAAGTTATAAGCTTCTATATTTAATCAACAAGTTCTTATTTTTTGTTTCAATTGCTTCAATGATATAAAAAAAATATATCGTTAAAATTTTTGAAGTTGCTGACTTATAATACTTGTGAAGGTGGCATTTTAAAGACTATCACGTTGGTTAGGTTAGTTTGAATTACTTAAGCTGGGGGTCCCGCTTTAGGTTGACGACCTAACGGGGACATATTCCGAGCCAGGGGTGCCTACAAGGGGGGGTCAACGACGCAGACTGCGTCGTTGAAATTTTAGGGGGGGGGTGAATTTTTTATAAAAATTATTAATAAACAGCCAATCTTGATTAAAAAAAACTCAGCTAACTCTTATTCTTACTCATTATCTGCCCCCCCCCCCCCCCAAGCCGACGCAACACCGGGGGGGGGGGGGGGGGGAGGCGAATTTTTATTTGGTTTAAAATAAAACACCAAGAAAATCAAAAGTGCCTGCAATTTTTTTTTATATTTTTGCCTTCAAAGAATAGGGATGGGTAACCATAATTCAAAGCAACACCAGGAAAAAAAGGAGTTATAAATTATGTTCGTTGGCGTCTACCAGACGATACGATTTCTGACAATTATTTCCAATAAACAATCCGATCACTGATCACTGTAACAAAGTGTAAACACTCATAAATCTCACGCAGTTTATAAAACATTTCGGTGAATTGATGACGTTCGCATTATGGTTTGCCAATGGAATCAATGAGATATTCCCGCCATATTTTGCAGCTGGCTCATAAATCTTTCGAACTTAACTTTGTATAAAATTTTTACGAATTAATGACCTTCGGATAATATTTTTGACTTTTTCCCGCCAAATTAGACTCGAAGTCAAAATAACTAAATGATTACTGAATCAGTAGGAAAATACTTGTCGTCTTGTCTCAAATGTGACGGGTCTGGGTAATTGAATATAATTAAATAGTGCAATTCCGGGTTTCACGGTAAGAATTTTGTTATATTTAACTTTAATTTTTTTAAATTTTAGGTTTTTTTCTAAGTGAAACAATCTCTGTAAACATTATAAAATAATTCTGATGTGTTTGATAATGTCAAATGAAATGTGTTGTATTGAATAAAAAGCTATACCAAGATAAACTTTTTTTATGCATTGAGAATTGAGGGAATGAATTGGAAGCCGTTTTTGATTGGATCACGTGTCCGGCTATTTTTATTGTTTTAAAAAAATAATATAATTACATAAATTTTGAGCGGAATTTTTACAAATTATTTAGATTCCGATAGCTTTGGTTGTAAAGAAAACCTTTTTAAAGGAAAATTAAAAACAGCTTGTAATTCCGTATTATAAAAGATATTCCAAAAGGTGCTTCCCTTTTTCGATTAGGGGCAACTCTGCTTTGACCTATCAGTAGAAAAATATTTAAGAAGAAAGTCAGTACTAGGGTTTTAATTCTTGGGATAAAGTTAAGTTACCCCATTCGATGGTACTTGAAATATCATTTTACTATAAGGTTTTCTATATACACCGTCAAGATGTAGTTAGAGGCTACTTTGGTTAAGTACTCCCATTAGCCCATATAAATAAAAAATCCTCACCGTTTTTTTTAGGGGGGGGGGGGGGGGGGGAATAATTTTCTGGGGGGGGGGGGTGCGTCGTCGTTAGCTCTGGGGGGGGGGGGGATCGGCACCTCTGTTCCGAGCACCCCAGAGCCCTTGGTCACGAAAGCTGAATTGGGCACGGCAGGCCTTGGCCCACTAATGGGCAGTTGCGCCGAGGAGTTTAGTTGTTTAGTTTAATTAATTGGTTAGTTTCTAACAAATTAGTACTTGATTTTCAAAATATAGTCATTGTTTGTCTTGTTTATAATAGCTACTTCGCATCTTCAAAAAACAATTGAATTAACTTTTTATTTATAATTTTCATGAAATACTTCGATAATACCTGTTTCAAACCTGTTGTTGCATACACTCATTTCTTAAAAACTAATTTTTGTGCAATTAGTTTTGTATTTAGTATACTAAGTAGTTAAATTTTTAATAAAAACATGCTATAACAAATTGATTTTTCTTATTTATTTTACTTAATTTTTAATTAAAAAAGCATTATTTATCTATTTAAAAATGAATGCAAACATTAGTATGTTAGGTTAGATTAGTTTGAATTATCGTCGCACTAGAGTTACCCGAGGGCTATTGGCGACGGGCGTCATAATTTAGAACCACAATCAAATGGCGAGCCGACACCTGAGTAGGCACCCCGACGAACCGTTAAGGGTGACATCGTACGCAGCGTCGGGACTTTGGAGCATATTTAACGTGTACTCCCTCTACACGGGGTATTATCTGTGCCGGATTTAAAGATTTGCCGCTCGTAAGCTACGATCGATTGGCAGCCAGATATAGTTTTCTTGACTATTTTTTTCTTCTTTCTGCATATTAGAATCATCTATGTACACTATAAAGCGAAAGCGAAATAGGCAAATTTTTTTAAACTGTTCTACTATTTTTCTTTGAGCTTCCAAATCCGAGGGAAAGGGTGCAAATTGCCCTCCCTGCTACCATGTTTACTACTAAATATTAGTACTATATATATACGTTTACGATTTACGCATTAATGTAAATTATTTGTTTTCTTTCTTAAAAATACTCGTATATCTTTAATAATTTTTATGCCGAATGCCGCTTTAATGGGTCGTAAAATTTGCCGCTCTAGGCTACAGCCTACTTAGAAAGCCGGCCCTGGGTATTATTCTTTGGACATTTTTGGCTGCACGGCCGTTTTATAGGTCGGAGTTATTTTCGCGATGCCCGGACCCGAACCTGGGACCTTCCTCGTGCAAGGCCGAACGCCTTAATCGACTAAGCTCCCCAGCCCAAAACAAACAGTAGTATGTAAAATTAGTACTAATATAAGTTCATAAGTAGTAATTAGTAAAAATATGTATTTACCATGGAAAATTAAATGAAAAAATAATTTCAATTACAAATATTTTTAATTAGAAATAATTCTAATAAAAAAACATTAAAATTAAAACTAATTTTGATTAACAATAATTTTAAATGAAAATATAAAAAATAATCCCCCCCCCCCCCGAATTTTTTTTAGTTGACAAGCATATTTTCCGGTTGTTAAACACTGTCATATCCTTTTAAATGTAACAGTAAAAAATTATTCAAAATCCTCAGTTTTTTCTCCAGAACCTGTACAAATCGAGGAACAAGTAATTAGTTTGAGAAAGCTAAAAATTTAATTTTAATAAATTAAGGCAATTATTAAAATGCTAAATAAAAATACATATATTTTGAGAATAGTACATGAGTATGGATGTGAAATCCCTAACAAATAAGAATTATAACTTTTTAATTAAATATAACTTTATAAGAACATCTTTACAAATTTGTAAAAAGACAGATTTTTTAATGATAAGCACTCCTTAATTCTCCAAGTTCAGTCTACAACTTTTCCTGTTTTTGTCCCCTACTGTATTTCTAAAAACAACCTGTATGGAAATGAAAAAAAAAACCTGTTAAACTCCATATACAAATTCTAAGGTTTTTGACACATACACCCTTACCCTTTATACAATAAAGATAAAATTTATATAAAAATAGAGAGACCATTTATTTTTCAAATAACCAAGTATGGTACACATGATTTTTTTTTCAGAAACTTACAACATATTTAAAAACTATACAACAAAATTTATCACATTTAAATTGTCATTTACGCCTTACAAATAATCATTGAAAAAATTCTGATTCAAGTCCATTAAATTACAAATCCAAAATAAGCCCATTGCTATCCTTAATGTTCTTAAGTAGTCTTCAACTATATCTGAAATAGAAAAATGCAAATCAATAAATATCGCAAAACATATATTGAAACCATTTTCAAAATGAATGAAATAAAGTAACTATTTTTTATTCATTTTTAAATTTTTTTTTTCTTCCCCCAACCCTCTCGTATCAAAAAATTAAAGCTACACTAATAACGTGAAATGATTTCAAACAAAACCAGAATCAATCAAATGCCACTAAATCACTCATTAATTAGTTATCATATTTACTAATAATATTAACTGAAACAGTGAGTTAGAACAAAAGAGGTTCAGTTGAATATGGACATGACCAGCTTTATTGAACAACTCATTCTGTGTACAGCAATACTAACCTTTTAGTTGCATTCACCAGACTAGAGATAGATTAATTAATAGGGTTTATTGTTCAAGAAACTGTCAATCATTTTAAAGGCTGGGCCTGGTTTATCTTGTGGTACCATATGTCCAGATCCCTAAAAAGAAAATTAAAGAAAAAAAGTTCTTAAATCAAAAGGACAAAAAGTGTTCAATAACACTGTTTTAGTTTTTAATGCGCTCAAGTCTCTAACTTACCTTTATAGTCAAGTATGACAAATTCTTATAACTCTTCACAAACCCAGCTATTTGGTCATTAAACTTCCATGGTTTGAAATCAGCAAGAACCTAGTATAAAAATAGATTTTAGACATTTTATTTTAGTCTAAAAACAACAACAAGAGCATCATATTAAATATATGAAAAATAATGCAGTGTTATTTTAATTTATTTTTAATTGGAAGCAATTGAAGTATAAATAAAAAATAGTTATGAATAACAGAAATTTTAATGATAAAATCTACATCTAAGTAGGAAAGAATCGAAAGTATTCACTACAATATATTAAAACATTGGAATTTTCCCTTTGTTTATTAACATACCAAAATAGGCTAATGGTTTAGTAACATAATGGTGTAACAAGATACTAATTCTAAAGCTGTAAACAGCCATTTGCTGAAATAACAAGTCCCTTTTACTGCACATAAGTATAATGTTGTATAAATAAAAAAAAATATCAGCTAGTTTAACGTAAAAAAACAGTATTTGTGTACAGAAACCAATCACAGAACAACAAATTTTGGGATAAAATATTCATGTGTTATCAAAACAGAAATCTTTTTAAAGAAGTTACTTCTTTAAATCCTGTTTAATGTCCCTATAATTTATTTATGCAGTATATTTTGGAATATGATTTAAAAAAAAAAAAAGATTTTTATGTTAATATAAAAATTAATGTTAAGTTATGTTAAAAGTTAATGTATGAGCTATGTTAAATTGAGATTTTAAGCAAAAGTTCAGACGATTCTCCTTTAAATGGAACTTTTTGAAGATGTAACTTTTCCACATACAAGTTTAGCATATTTATGAGAAAAACAGAAAACTGTAAACGGTTAAAAACAAATGGTCATGTACCTTAAATCCAAGGTTGTGAGAAAACCACTCATCTCCCAAGAAATTACAAGCCATATCAACATCACCATTGTAGATCAGTCCTCTCAGTTTACCAGAATTTATAAGTTGCAATAGTTGGGGTACCATTGTGTTGTAAATTCTTTTGTATCCAATCTCTACATCCAAACTGAAATGGAGAAATTAAAACATACATTTATATAAAAAATACATACAAATTAATATTTTAGTAGTTATTTTTTGAAAAAATGACATGATGATTAACAAAATAGTTTGGCATTTTTGAGAAATGCCTAACTATTTTGTTTTTGGCACTGAAAGCCAACCATCTTAAAATCTCAGCACTAGTTTCTTAATTGTAGTTGGAAAAATATCACACAAAAGCTATAAAGGGTTATTAGATATAATTTGAATAGAAAAACAACTAAAAAAAGGATTATCATTAGATATACTCACCATACAATCTTGCATAATTTACAACATAATAAAATTGAGTAAAAAAATAAAAATTACTAAGAATAACATGCACAGCAGGGGTCGTAGTGGGTCAACACAAAATTTCCGGACAAGAATTCAAGAAAATTTCAGGACATTATTTATGCAATAAAATACAGTAGATTTCAAGAAAAATCCCGATTTTACTGACACTGCTATACACAGTTCCTACACTTGTTAGGAAAAAAAAATTCAAGCCCTATTTAAAAAAAAACCACTAAAAACCCAAAACTAATAAGTACTACTAGCATAATATCTGATTACATAAATCGTGTATAAGATGACTCAATTTTTTTTAACTAAAACCTCTCAAAAATCAGAAATCAATCCCAATATAGGCCAAAGTAATAAAAATGCTTAAAAAAGTTTCAAAGATAAACAAAAATATTTTATAACATCCAAGATAGTCTTGTTATAGTCCTCCCATCATCTATGACGTGTGTTTTAGACGAGTCCAAACTATCACTCGTAAAACGAAAAGGGTTAAGGAAGATTTTGGTTTAAGCCAGAGTTACTATATTTGGCGATTATTGCTTTTGCAGGTTCATATTTCTTTGAGGTTTAGAAACAGTGTCTCAGTTGAAAGGCAGTTTGAACTTGCATGGGTTCACAATTATTGCATAGCTATATTTTAACTTATAGCGTTCCCCGAAGTGATACTGAATATGGTAAATATTACATACTACAGATGCAAATATCATGACGATCAAATCAAAATCGAAAAGAAATGCAAGTGCAATTGATGACAACCATTAGCAATTAACTATAATCCCCCTTTCACTAATAACCTATGTATAGTTTTAGTGGGACACATTATTTCCAACCAAACTAACCCAACAATCCCCTAGGCTCGCCAAACACCATGGGATTAGAAACTCTGACTCCTTTAGGTTTTCTACCTTTTTACAAAGTGGACTGTGTCACGATCAAAATATTTGAGATGCTTAGAAGTGACAGGCAGAATATATCACAAGCTCATGACTCACAGACTCTTGATCAGAAGTAAATATTCTGGTTGGTCCAACTTGGCCTGAACCGGTGCTATATAAATAACGAGACACTCTTCCGATCACACAGAGCCAGAAAACTGTCAATCATTACGAGGCAATGCAACGTCATCAGTGGATTTCGTGAAAATTACTTGGCAGCAAAATAAGTAGATCAAGAAGCATTTATTAGACTGCATATTTTGGTCAGGAGAAGATGATCTGACGGATTGCACTGGCCGTTGGCCGATATTTAAAGACAGCTTAGTATTTCCTAATCTCAATTTCAATTAAATTTTTTTACCTTCATTGATATAAACCAAGAATAGAAGACCTTTTTTTTGGTTGTGTTAATGTTATGTAAAATTTTGGCTTTTAACCAGTAAAAGCCGACCACTTTTTTAATTGCTATGTTTAGAAATATAGGTTAACTTCTAAACCCTTTAACTTCTAAAACCTTTAACTTCTAAAACAACCCGGACGGCCGTACTAGTAAGGATTCGATAATGAAAGTAGCCAAATCGCACTTCCCTTCAAAAATGCCCTTAAAAAATATGTTTTTTTAGTACTTTTCAAAAATTTCAGGACGATGTGTGAAAATTAAGGACCAAAAATTTTTTTTTTCGGGAAATTCAGGATAACTACGACCCCTGATGTACAGTCAGGGCCTGATCTAGGAAAACACAGACTATAGGCACAACAGATTTTGGAAGCTCCTTAGGAAAAGTTTTGTTCGTGATATCACATAATTTTAGTGCTAGTTGGCTGATGTATTTAATTTTTTTAATCATCTTCCTTATTACATTGATCAGATCAACCATGTAAGTCATAGTCTAATTCAATGTCAAGCTAAAAAAAAAAGTAGGGCCTAAAAAATTATAAAATTTTGAGGGTCCACATCAGAAAAGAAGCTAAAATTTAGGGTCCCCTAAAACTTGTGGGCCATAGGAAAATCTTGTCTGCCTTGAAAATAGGAAGGACTTGTCTGCCTTATGAAAGATCAAGCCCTGTGTACAGTCTATAGGTCCAGAGTGTTTCCACTAATTGAAAAAGGAAAACACATTTTTAATGAGTGTTTTATTGAGAAGGGTTTAGCTTGAAAAACTAGGGGAAAAAACTTCCACATTGGAAGATGTAATTAAAAAGTACAGTTATTGTTTTATTTTTACATTGTCAGACATTTTATTAAAATTATTTTTTCCTTTTGAGTTTTTATTTTTGATTGTTAAAAGGAGCAATCAATCAACATCTAGCTTTATTTTGATATTGGGTAGGTGTGAATTATTAACTTTGCGGTATGAATTAAAAAATAACTATAAAATCCAATAACTAATATCCTAACCTGCAAATATCCCATTTTTGGACTTTAGTAGGAATGTGTAAAGCAGCACGGACAGCTGGCTGGTTTAGGTATTTCCTGAGATTAGAAGAGTCAGTACATGGAGGATCATCTTCAATGTTGTTCACCTGCAGAAAAAAATCAAAACTATTATAATAGATTTCATGGCTAAGAAGCTAAACATTTGTTTACTAAACTCCTCGGCGCAACAGCCCATTAGTGGGCCAAGGCCTGCTGTGCCCATTTCAGCTTTTGTGACCTAGGGCTCTGGGGTGCTAGGCATATGTCCCGGTAAGGTGGTCAGCCGCACGCGGAACCCCCAGTGTTTAGTTCCCAAGCATGCTTGGTACCCATTTTATCGACCCACTTAAGGGATGAAAGGATGGGTCAACCTCACCCAATCCGGTATTCGAACCCCGGACCTGTGGCACAGCAATGCAAATCACTATCACTGCGCCACGTGGCCTCCAAACATTTGTTTCAGTGTTTTAATTAATGTATAACTTAACCTCAAAATATTTCAGAAAAATTGAAAATTTTGTTAAACATATTTAACTCTTAAAATGTTCATGTATAAACATGTACAAACCATGGCTGCTTTTAAAGTAAATTGCTTTTTTAAATTAGGTAGCTATTCTGCCGTGGGCGGGTAAACTGCAGTAATCGCCACAAATGTGTTTCGGAGATATTTGATGAAACATGTTTTTGATTTCCCACAAACTCCAGTAAAACATTGAAATTCGAAGTTAGGTGATTCTGGACCTTGAATCAGAAATGTTTTATGGGTTGTAGGTTATATTTTGATTTTTGGACGTACACATAGAGAAAAAACATCTACTGCAGTTTGTTTGCCCTGCCGTGGCACGACTTTCGGCAGGTAAACTGCAGTATCCGCCGAAAATATGTTTCGGCGATGTTTGATCAAACGCGTTTTTTATTTTTTCCCCAGAAACTCTAGTAAACATTAAAATTTGAAGCTAGGTAATTCTTTACTTTGATTTAGGTATAGAATATACACATTTATAAAATACTAAAGGGTAATATTACCCGACTTTCAGAAGAATTAGTGACGAATCAGTAGAAGAGGAAGGATCGGACAGTCTCACAGCAGACAATCTCACACATAGAACAAATTATTCATTCGAACAAATCCGTTCATTGTAAAACGAGGGAAAAAAGTCGTCTGCTCATTTAGAACTTTTTAAACAGTTAACGAACCTATTTAATACCATAAAAAAAGAACTAAATATTTTTTTTAAAGTAGAGCTATAAAATTATTTTTTGGAAATGCTAAAATTAAATATTATTATTAAATTTATATTATTAATTATACAACAAATAATTATTAACACACGATTCAATGGAGGAATTCATTTTGCTATAAAAAGGGGGGAAATCGTCTGCGTTTTCGAACCTAAGGGTGTGTAACACTACACGACTTTCAATTACCGCTAAAAAAATCAACGCACACTTATTTGTTTACCTTTTCTCAACAGCTGGATTTTGAGGGTTCCAGTAAATCACTCTAGTCCGCCTTTACACTAAACGGGGGGGGGGGGGGGGGGGGGGGGGGTGTCACTAAAGAAGACACCAGACAGCCTTTTTTATCTACAACCGAAACTCAAAACATATAATAAGTTGAGATCCAACTTGGATAATCTAAATAATGATGGTGAGTAAGTACTTTAAAATCACAAACGATGCATATATATTTTCTTATGGAGAATGAAAATACTTTGAACGTGTGCCGTTTGGTCTGAATTAAAACTAAAGAAGAGAACAGAAAGAAACAAACGCCATTTTGCAAATTTTAAGTCCCGGAAAAAAATACTGGAATTTTGCGCCTTTTTATGGCAAATTTTGTGTCGATTTTTTTACGGGGAAAAAATTACGTAATATTTAACGAGACCCTCCCCCCCTTTCCCACTCCCCACGTGACATTTGGTGTTATTCTACTCGACCTCCTCCCCCCCAAACAAGTCACGTAATTTATGGACGCACCCCTAAGGTAATTTCAATAACTTAAAACCAAAAAAGTTCTATCGGAGATACCCATTATGCACTCACAATTTCCTCGAAAATCTTTTTATGACGTCCTACAGGTACTAGGAGTTCTTGTACCAAATTTGAAGCGCGTACTCTTTTGGTTTTCCAGCAATACCTTTAAAACCAAAAAAAGTTCTATGGCAGCTACCTATTGCGCTTGAGCAATTTTATCGAAAACGTTATTATGACTTTCGACAAATACTAGGAGTTCGTGTACCAAATTTGAAGCCTGTATCTCTTCTCGTTTTCCAGCAATTCCTTTAAAACCAAAAAAGTTCTATGGCAGCTACCTCTTGCGCATGCGCAATTTTATCGAAAACTTTACTATGACATTCAACAGGTGCTAGGAGCTCGTGTACCAAATTGCATGTATCTTTTTTCAGTTTTTAGTAATACCTTTAAAACAGGTCAGGTAAAATTATACTGCAGTTTACCTGCCGAAACTTGAGTTTTTTTCATTTTACTGCAATTTGCCATTGCCGAAAAATGGTGAATTTGTAACGAAAATCGCTAAAAAAGGTCGGCACATGAAAATATAAGTTAAATAGATGCCAAAAGTGCAAAAAAACGAAAAATGAAAATTTTGAAGTTACTGCAGTTTACCTGCCCACGGCAGTATTGTTCTAGATACAGAATTTTTTGAATGTGTGATGTGTTCTTCAGGATTATCATCAGGAATATTTCAGGTTCTGTTCATGTTCATTTAATCTCTTTTTTGTTCTTTTAAAATGAAAGTAGAAATTAAATTTCCTGCTGATTACTTAATTCAATTGGTGATCAGTTTTATAAGCACTAAAACTGTAAAAAATCACCCAAAAAGATCTTACAAGTCTATAGAGAAAATATTATGTGCAGGAGTTGGAGCTTGACAACCTTCAGCCCTCAGTGATAACTAGCTGCATAAAGTTGAAAAAATATTAACAAGAACCTTTACGATTTATTCCTTATATAATCAAAAATTTTTTTAACTAAAATGTTAACTTGGGTTAAACCAGAAGTATGGCAATGATTTTAAAATCCGGCGGCAAACTTCTATGAGAAGGGTACACAAAAATTGTCTACCATATGCCAAGTGACTTGAAATCGATGGAAGTTATGTTGATAAACAAACAGGCTTTTAAATGTGCATAAAAATTTTACGAAAAGTAAGACATTTTTTGTTCTATCTTAAAATGGAACTTACTTTAAAAATATCCCTTGTATGTAAGGATTTTTAAGTTTTAGGAATATCTGTTTTACATTAAATAAAATTTAATCATGGAGTATATTTTTTCTTGAAATGCCTTGAAAACCAATACTTATAACTTATACTACACCTACTAATTTTAAATAAAACATAAAATTGAAAATATTTAAAGGGGGTTGGATATCTTTAAAAAAATACATAGCTATTTCACTTTTCTATTAATGCATTTTAATACTATATAGTTTTTGTTTTAAATAATGTAGTTTAATCTCTATAGCCTTGAAAAACTTATTGGTGACATTACACAACACTTAAACAAGGGCAAGCTCAGCATTTTATATAGCTTTTTAATTTTTTTTCTTGTTATATACAATAAAAAATTATTTACAAAGTTAAAAAGTAATTAATCATGCTATTGAAAAGAATAATTGCAACATGAGTATAGCATTAAAATAGTAACTAATATAAAACAGTAACACTGTATAATAGAATTAAAATAGTAAATTATAAAAGAAAGAAATAATTTTAATTTATGAAAAATTTGTTAGAAAAATTATAAAAGTTAGTATCAGTAAGTTTAAGTCTCAGGTTTAAGAACTCTTTTAAATTCAGCTAAGATCTACAAGTTAAAAAGTTTGAAATAAACATATGAATAAAACATATGAAACAACAGATGAACAACAGATTTTTCCCAAGATAACCAAGATTAAAGAAATAGTTACCATAGGAAAAAAGTTGAGAACAAAAATTCAACATTGTAAAAAGCTAAAAATTTAAATAATAAACTATAAGCAGAACGCTGAACTGCCAAAAATATCCGTAAAGATTCTATAAGTTAAAGAGGAGAGCTGTATTCTGCAGATATGACCGGCAAATTTCATTTGTTGACTTTTCATAAACTTTTTAGTATCAATTTCTTTATATAACTTATTTAGTTCATTGTTGTATCGATGTCTCCATTGATATTGACTGCACCAAAAATATTCCTAAGTACTTTTCGTTTGAAAATACTTAGCTGAATTGTTTGGGATTTGTTAAGTGTCTAGGTTTCAGAGCCATATGTAGCAACAGGTCTTATAATGGATTTATAAAGCGTCAGTTTCGTCTTTCTTTTAATTAACTTTGATTGCAAAAAGATTTTCAGGTCATTAAGGCAGCCGTTAATGACAGTTATGCATCTAGTAATTTCTGAGTCGAAATTATTTTGAACATTGGCATTTGACCTAAGGTAAGAGAACTTATCAACCATGTCAAACCTGTAATTCCTAGATATTTGATGTTTGTCAATGCTTTAGTCATTCACTAGCAGATATTTGGTATTGTCTTCATTAATGTGCAAGTGTATTTTGGCTGCTGAGTGTGTCAATGAAACCCTTTAATCTAATCCTAATTCTTTTAATTTATATAATATTTTCTATATTATAAAATTTGAAACTTGTGATAATTTTCCATAATGCATGAATTTATTAATTAAATAACTTATTGAAGATTTTATGTGTAATTTAAATAAATACTTGAATTTTCACACACAATAAATTCTGAAATTGTCAATCCTACTAGTACTTACATTGGTTGACTTGGGAAACATTCGCATAAGATTTCTTTTGTCGACTAAGTACCTAGAAATTTTTTCTGACGAATGAGCGCAATCTGCGTACAAATTATAAACATTCAATCCTCCACCATTTATAATATCTTGAACTTGTGAAACCTGTAAATAAATGAATAAATCACAAAAACAAAAAGAGTGAATCCTTGACAGAGAAAAAATAACTTTTATCTTTTTTTTTTAGTATTTTCTAACACTTGTTTTGCACTTTTTTATAACCTAATAAACAATATAATATATTCAATAAAAACTGAACACTCAAAGGAATTTAAGCAAAGTAAACTACCATTTTAAAAAAATTCAAAACTCATACTTATTACTTACAGCATTACTACAATCTGAAGAATCAGGATTTGCAAAGTTGCATGTTTGTGGAGTTGCAATGCCATTGCAACAATATTGTGACAAGGTATTCCACAATCTAAAATGGTAAATATATATATTTATATTTAATACTTATATAAATCCTAATGTAATTTTTTAGCAGAAATTGTATGAAAAGCTTGTACACATTTCTTTACATGATTACTTAAGACTTTTACACATATTTTTGGACCAAAATATAAAGGCATATGCCAAGAGCATTATTTAAAAAAAAGACAGGTATATTGTAAACATGTATTATATAAATTTGTATAACTTATAATCTTAACAAACATATTTTTACATTACAGTTTTTAATGCAAGTTAAAAATTTCATTTTTTGAAAATTCTGATATTGTCTATTTTGCAGAAAGCATATAGAAAAAAAAACTAATAACTTTTAAGAGTATGCAAGTCCTTAAGAACTTTTACGGAACACACAAAAGGTTATAGCTCATTGTTCATAAATTATATTTTTCACTCTTAAGTTTTTAAAGCGATATTTAGACATCAACTTACAAATAACATAAATACCATTAAAAAAAGCACAGATATTCAGTGAAAAACTAAAAATTAGGAATGCAATCAACAGCTTTGTATGTAATTGTAAATCATAAATTTAATCTCACTAAAATAAAATAAGAAGGGTTTTGCAAAATTTTTTGTTGAACATCAAATACACTGTGAAATAAAAAAGCATAAAAGTTAAAATTAGCATAGATCATAGTAGGAAACTGTACGTACTTTATACCAATCAAACCGTGGTAGTAGGCAAAAAATACAATGGAGCTTGTCATATTTGCCACATCTAAATATCCATTCCCAATAGCAAATCCCTATAAAAAATATGAACTATACATTATTACTTTAAATTTAGATAAGAATATGCAAATATAAAACTTAATAAAATTATAATGTCATAGGTTACTAAATAACAAGGACTTGTATTCATTATGACTTTAGCAGCATATATTGAATTTTTAAAATTATTTGTTTATTTAAATAATATTAGTAAAACTTACAAATTTTGTAATTGAATCAAGTAATAAAATTTTAAAATATAGATTGAGTTGTATTTAAGGATTCCATAAAAATAATTTAAATTCAATTTTTTTTCAAAATTTTGAAAGAAAAATAACCTAAACTAGCTAAGTTTACCTTAAAATTAATCTTTGCTGGTCCTGTGAGTACTCGAACAGAAAGGGTAGGTATATAAATACCTCCATAACTCTCCCCTGTGATGTAAAAATCATTTTTCTTAAACTGGGGAAACTTCTGGAAAAAGTGTTGCAAGGCTACGTAGTTGTCATAAGAGGTTGAATCATCATCTGCAGAATATTTCTTATTATCTGCGTAAGAAAAACCAACACCAGCAGGAGCTTCCAAGAACAACACATTGGCAATCTATAAAAAAACCCATTCAAGTAAGAAAATTATTCTGATCAATACAAAATCCTCATTGTCAGCATTAGGGGGAGTCTGCAAACTATGTGATGCGTTTGGGGGGGTTGACGCGCACAATATCTCCAAATCCTACGTAGGGGGGACTCATCCAATATCACATAATTTTTCGCACCAAAAAAATTAACGAAAAGATTACGAGAAAATACTGTTAAATTTCAATAAAATATGTTTCGCAACATAAATTTGGCAAAATCTTATAAGATAATATTTATTGTGGCTCTCCGAACCTTATTTCAAAATGTTGTAGATTTAAAAATCACCAAGAAAGAAATCTAATAAAAAAAATAAAGAATTTCCAAAAATCTTACGTGAGATTATGGGGTGGGGGTGAGCTAAATGTCACGAAATCTCACCAGGGGGTAAGAAAATCGTCAAAATCGCATCAACTGATTAATGAACGCCCCCTTACAACTTCTGATATTTTGAGAAAGTATTATCATATATAGATAAAAAAAGTATGTTAGGGTAGAAGCAACTTACAAAAAATCTTTATATAAAATAACCACAAATAATAAAGTTGTAGGAATCCTAGTATGTGGGAATTTAGTTTTATTATTTACAACACTAATTCATATCTTAATACTTCAAGGACCAGTAAATTTTATTGGTTGAATCAAATACCAACTTGAATTGAGTGTATTAAGCTATAAAATGACATTTTAAACTAAATAGAACACAGGCAGTTTTTGGTAACATGAAATGAATGTAACAATAATTAAGAAACTATAATTTGAAACTTTCCCTGGCATTCCTAACAGTACACATTATCCTACAATCACTAATGCAATGTCAGAAAAAAACAGATTTTCATGGCTACATTATTGTTAAAGCTATACTTGTAATATGAAGAGCACAGAACAATGAGCAGGTAATGAAATCAATTCTAGGACAGATAAAATATTACTATGACACCAATTTTTTTTCTAGTTTCAAAGAATCCACAAATTTAGCTAACATAGGAATAATTTAAATAGAAAAATTAAACATTTATCATAAGACAAATTTTTAACTTTACTTAAGATTATTACCCTATTCCATGAGTAGGTATTGTTATACAGAGATTTTCCATCAGCAGATACATGAAGAGGACCAAGTTCACTTAAAAACCCATCCAAAGAACTGCAGCCTGGTCCTCCATTCAGCCACAGCACAACAGGGTCTTTGGAGGGATTTCCCTGGCTTTCAACAAACCTAAAATACAGTATAACCTGGTTATAGCATCTTTGGGGACGTACATAAATTACGTCATGCTCAGAGGGGGGAGGGAGGGGTATGCGCCAACGTGACATGGTGGGGGGAGGGTTAATCGCTTGCATGACGTAACGATTCGGAAAATTTCACTTTTTCAAGAAAAATTCCGATTGACATAAAATGAAGTTTTTAAGAAAAAAAATCTGAAATCTTTTTTTTATCACAAGAAACACTTTATTTCAGAAAGAGGATGGGGAGATTATTATCTGCCACAATGTTGGCATTATTCGTCTCCCATATTTTACAAACCTTTTCGTAACACGCTAAATTGCGACACTATCTTGACCAATTAATGGACTAGCAGCTACCAGGTCGAACACCAAAATACCCAGAACTAAACGATTTCAATTACACCCAGACCCACTTTTTTAGAAGATATTAGCGAATGGCTATAGTTAGTCCTTGGACAACGGAAATATAAATACAATGTCTGTCTATTCCTAAGAATAAATTATTTAACCAAGATAAATTTTACTTTTTTTCTTTTCAAGTTAATTTAAAAAAAAATATATTATGGATTTTTTTTTTAATTTCAGAAACTAAGAGTAATATTAAAATTAACTTTTTCTTTGAAAAGGGGAGGGGGGAGAGTGCAACAACGTGACGTAATTTTAGGGGGAGGGGTTCGATCAAACGTGACGCAGCGTGACATAGGGGGAGGGAGGGGTCAAAAAAGTCAAAATTTTGCATGACGTAATTTATGTACGTCCCCTTACAAGTGACTGTGCTGTTTATAACTTTATAAACGAGGTTAAATATTTAGTGTAGTAAATCATTTAAAATATACATTGCATACTTATAAATAGCTGTATATATAAAAGAAAGTCGTGTTAGTAAGACAGGGGTCCATCCAGGATTTTTTAACAGGGTCCCTTTTTTGTGAATTAGTGAAGCAATTTTGTGAAAACTGTATTTTTGTGAATTTTTTTGCGTAACATTTCAAATGTACGTCCCCTTACAAGTGACTGTGCTGTTTATAACTTTATAAACAAGGTTAAATATTTAGTGTAGTAAATCATTTAAAATATACATTGC
Source organism: Oedothorax gibbosus (assembly GCA_019343175.1). Lineage (NCBI taxonomy): Eukaryota > Metazoa > Arthropoda > Arachnida > Araneae > Linyphiidae > Oedothorax > Oedothorax gibbosus. The sequence goes on from CM033273.1 coordinate 36,224,956, forward strand.
ATACTTATAAATAGCTGTATATATAAAAAGTCGTGTTAGTAAGACAGGGGTCCATCCAGGATTTTTTAACAGGGTCCCTTTTTTGTGAATTAGTGAAGCAATTTTGTGAAAACTGTATTTTTGTGAATTTTTTTGCGTAACATTTCAAAACTGTATCACGATTGTACAAAACTTTGCTTAAAATGAATTACTTTTAAAAGTGTATTTATTTCAGCATTTGGAAATAGAAAAGAGTGCATTTGAATTAAATAAAAACTACTGCTTGTGAAAGATAAATATGATGTTTTAATGCATCAAAATAGCTTTTGTTCTTTAAAAAAAAAACTTAAATTTCATATGCAAGTGAAGTTCAAATTATATAAAATTTACAATATAACAGTACATTTTACATTTACTTTTCCAGAAAAATTCAAGGACAATTTACTATAGCAATATAAAATCTAAATATATAAAGAAAGTGTATAAGCCAACACTTGCCTAAAATCCGAAACTCCAGTATAGGCCAAAGTAGAAAAAAAGGTCTAACGTAAACAAAAAGTATTTTAACATTCAAATTATTCTTGAAATCACGAATCACAGACACTTGATCAGATGAAAATATTCTGGTTGCTCTGACTTGGTATTATTGGTCTGAACTTGAGCTACAAAAGTAACGAAATGCTCTTCCGATCACGCAAGGCTAGAGAACTGTCAATCATTTTGATGCAATGTGATTGTGGTAGATTTCGTGAAAATTACTAGGCAGCAAAATAAGTAAATCAGGTAGCATTATTGGATTCCTCTTCTCATGGGAGATCACACTGCCGAGATTTGAAGTCATCTTAGTGTAATCTAATCTAATTGATCTTCCCATTTTGATTAAAATGTTTATCTTTATTATTAGAATCTGTTATTTGAACTTGTTGTTTATTGAAATTTAAGTTTAGTTTCACCGAATTACGATGCGAAGAAAAAGTAAATAATTGTTAAAAAAGGGATCGCAAATTGCGATGCCATACCGCTTAAATCGAACCATGACAACAAAAGATCCTTCGTTCCTGCTAGCGCTCATTAACCCGTTGTTTCGGCAATTTTGTAAACTGAGGATAAGTCGTAATTTTGTGAAAATAATGATGAGGCCATCGTAATTTTGTGAAGGGGCCGTTTTTAGCGATCGTAATTTTGTGAAGGGGCCGCTAAACGGCCCCAAATTCGCTCTGGGTGGACCCCTGTAAGACCATTTATAACTCAAAAATGGCTAAACGGATTTGGCTGAAAATTGGTGGGGAGATAGCTTAGAACCAGGAATAGGCTATAGGACACTTTTTATTCGAACCCAAAGGGTGTAGGAGTGCAAAACGTGAGCTGATTTCCCCATAGGAATAGCATTGTAAGATTAGAATTTATACTTTTTAGCGCGTTCAGCGTGAACGAAAATTAAAAAAGAAAAAAAAAAGAGCACGTCGGTTTAATTTGCTGGATTGTTACTTGAATATCAGTATTTTATTTGTTAATTTTAAATCTCTTTATTTTTTATGGTGGATCAGATTTCTCCAACTAGATTTTAATTACGTTTCCGAATTTAATTTAATTGATGTTTACAAATGGTAAGAAATGATGATATGGAGGAATATAGGTTAACCTAAAGAATCGTGGCCGGATTTGGCGAATTTTCAAAAATGTCGCCAAGTCGAAGTGATAACAAACCCCGGCACTCGCCGAGATGGTTACCATCTCGAAATGACCAAAAATACTACCTAATTTCAAAATGGCCGACTTAAAACAGCGGAAAGATTCATTAAATTGCAGAGCAGATTTATAAAAAAAAGTGAATTTTTAAAATGACGAATTGATTTTAAAAAAAGTAAATAATTATTTAAAATCAGTAAGCATCTAATTAATAAAAAATTAGTATAAGAAAACTTCAGAATAAATTATATGCGTTTAAGATTTAAATAGAGTAACATTTAGAAATTGTCAATGCAATTGCTAATTTCGCCAAAGGTTGCCATCGGGGTTACCAGATTTGGCGTAAAATTGCCGGCCATGATTCTTTAGGTTAACCGGAATATATTAGGCATAAATAAGGAATTTGTACTTTATTAAACTTTTCCAACCATACAAGAGGATGAATGTTTTTTTTCTGATGTTAAGATGGCGTAACGGTCGATTGAATTTTAGCATTGGCGGCTTTTGGCAAAGTTGAACATTTAACGTAAGGCAGCTATTCCCATCCAGTTGTATGGGTTAGGGTTAGTTTGAATTATCGCCGCATTAAAGCTACACACGAGTGCTATTGGAAACGGGATTCGTAATTTAGAACAACAGTCAAGTTACGAGCCGACATGCGAGTAGGTACCCAATGCAACTTTTAAGGACGACATCGTACGCAGTGTAGGGAATTTGGAGGATATTTAAGCCCTTCCTCTATACGGGGTATTATTCATCGGACATTTTTTGGCTGCACGAGCCGTTCATAGGTCTGCAGTTATTTTGGCGATGCCCGGACCTGAACCTGGGACCTACCGCATGCAAGACGAAGGTCTTTACCGACTGGGTCCCCCAGCCCTATCGAGTTGTATGAAATATGAAGTGGAATGTTTACCACATTTGGGTAGTTTCGTTTTGCGCTAATTGTGAAATATAAACAGGCCATTATAACATATATAGCTGTTCTGGCAATTTGAATAGGGCCCTATGGGAAAGCCCTCAAACTCCGGAAGGGCTTGGATAAAATCAACCCCTCATATCAGAACGGGAGGAGATTATAATATCCTGATGGAGTGGACCACAGTGGAGGGATCAATTGGTATAAAATAAAAGTTTACATAAAAAAAACCCTACTAATTAGGGTTATTAAGGGTGCACCCGTGCAACGCCGGGTTTATAAAGCTAGTTAAAGTTATAAAATAACATCTATTGAATTTTAATCTTATGGGCTGTTACTTAAATAGAAGATTAATTTCTCTTTCTCTTGTCAATAATATATTAAAGTGTATATTTTCGACACATAAATAAATTTCAAATTCAGCGATTTTTTACATCATATGGCAAATAAAATAAAATGTAAATAGAAAAAACAATTTTAAAAAAGTTATCTGAGAAGGCATTTTGGATATCATAAACAAAATTTGTTAGTGTTATAACCGTAAATTGAATATTGTTGTTATAAGCAAGATATTAAAACATTAAGGTGTATATGCGATTCAAGGCGCCAAACATTTATGGTGTTATAAACAAGTTTTCATTGTAGCCGAGTTTGACTATATGAACATTAGAAGTTGTGTCTAATTTGCTTCACACCAACTGCCCATTAATTGCTTAAAACTTTGGTTGAATAAATTTTGTAATACAGCTACACGAACACTGTTGGTGATGGGCCTTGTGATTTTGAACCACTGTCAAGTGGCAAGGATGACACCCAAGTTGCCACCATACAAGACAACCCTATAAAGATATTGTACAAGCAATGGGGTTCTGGACTATAGCAGATTTAACATGCACCAGTCCCCATATACATGTTGCTATTTATTAGAACGAATTTTTCCCTCACCATTGCTTAGAAGACTCAGTGTGATGATATAGGAACAAGACTTTTTATTGGCAAGTTTTGGCATCATGACAAAACAAAAACCTTGTAATGGGCTTGTTTCAACACTTTGCCACAAAAAACAAAACAACCAATGGCACAGCAGTTCGGTTCGTGTGACCTTTTTTAAACCAATGAGCTGTTTTGACACTTTGTCAAAGAAAACCAAACCAATGAAATCGCAGTTTAGAGAGCGTGACATCAGAAGAAATATTCCCATAGTCAGTGGTTAAAACGTAGAAAATTTGAATATTTACAAATGTACAAGTTTTTTTTCAACGTGGCAATGAAACGACAGTAGCAGCTTTCTAAGTCAATATACATTATTTCTGAAAATGCTTTTTTAAAACAAAACAAACCTTTATGGAAGAAAGAATTGGGTATGCAACCAAAAGCTCATCAAGACCAGTTTTAAGGTTACAGAAAAAATCGCAAGCAAAGACAGCTATCGGAAAAGGAGATTTTAGAGATGTTGCCAAGCTCGAAAAGTCGCCAGACCAGCGACTAGCATTAACCCGAAATGGTAAATAATCCTTATTTTATAAATTACCAGTAAATTTTGTTTTAATGCCATATTGATAAACACAACGTTCAAAAATCTAAAGAATATTTTACAATAATCATACCAATAATGAAGATATCTTCCACTAGTTGCATTTAAATACCCAGAATAGTGCTTATAGTTGAGGCCGAAAGATAATCCTGGTAAATCTTGTACTTCGTCAGGGTGAGTCGCAAATGTTATGCTTAGGCAACTCAGAACAAAAATGAATAATTTTAAAAACCTAAAAGGAGAAGAGAGTAATATAAATATTATATTAATTTATATAACAGCGCTTTCCTAAAATAAAATAACTAAAGAAAAAAACTCACGTCATTTTTTTTTAAAATTTAACGGGCGTTTCTTAAAAGCTAAACTGTACTGATATATAAAGAATTTTTATCAATACATGGAGGTTGATTGTATTCTTATCTTTCCACAAATCCCAATCTGATTATATAACTTTTATAGTCAACAACTTAGCATGGCAAAAAGGAAAAAACAATGAACTTGAAATTGAAATTGTTGTCATATGACCAGCAAAAGCTGCCAAACCTATTTAACAAAATAATTATATAAGGAGTGGAGTACAGGTAGCCTAAAGGGTCAGATCTCAGCTCATTACGCTAACAGTTTGTGCACTGTACTCTGTGCAGGCTCGAAAAAATGAAAAGAAAACAAATTTGTTATTTCTATATATTTTTATAAAATCGAAGAAGTCTGCAAACATTTCTTTAAAGTATGCAATTTGACCGATGGATCCGTTGCACTTGAAACAGTGGATCCGGATCCGAACGTTCCTTTTGCGGATCCGTTTCTTTGAGACGCGTTCATTCAGGACCGACCCATCTTTACCGCAAAATTCGAACCGAACAAGAACAAAGAAGAACCGTCTTTCTTCTGTTTTATTCTATTGTTTTGTTTTGTTTGTTGGTCTGCTTCGCTACTAAAATTTCAAAGAGTATTATAATTTTAATAATGGAAAAAATGAACAATCTCAAATTGAAAAGAATCGCTAGTGCTCTGTTGGAAGGTGACGAGGATCCTGAAAATGAAAAGGCTTATTTTTCGGAAACCGAGTTTGCTGCTTCAGATATTAACGTTAAAGTTGAAGGTATTGGAACTATCCCACTTCCCCTTACTATAAGTTGCATTGAAAAACTAATTGCTATTTCATCTAAAGCAAAATTTGGATTGCGTGAGCAAACAATTGTGGACGAAAATGTTCGAAACACACACGAGATCGCTGCTGAAAAATTACACGTGATCATCGAAGAGTCAGCCATGACACAAACTCTTAACAAAATTCGCGAAGAATTAGGTCTACATAACACAAGTGTTTTGTCTCCTCATCTACATAATATGCTGATATACGGTCGCGGACATTTCTTTAAATTGCATCAAGATACCGAAAAAATGAATAACATGGTTGCAACCTTTGTGGTAGTTTTACCTTCAGCTCATATTGGAGGCGATTTGGTAATATATCAGGGTGAAAAGAAGCATGTTTTTTCAACTGAAAACATTGATGAACAGGGTGTTAAGTCCATAGCATTTTATACTGACTGCTTGCATGAAGTTGAAAAACTGAAAGATGGTTTTCGGGTTGCCCTTACTTTTAATTTAGTGTTGGATTCGAAAGAAGCAGTTTCTGATCAGGTCAACCGAAGATTGAAAATTGCCATTCAAAAGTATTTTTCTGGAGATGATAATACTCAGAAACCCCAAAAGCTCGTGTATTTTTTGAATCACGAATATTCAGCACAGGGCCTGAAATGGAGGTTGCTTAAAGGTAGTGACCGTGTCAATGCTAATTCAATTTTGAATGTTGCGAAAAGCCTTCATTTGGTCCCTTACCTTGCACTTGTTGAAATACACCAAACTTTTGAAGATGAGGATGATTACTACACACAGGGGTCTGCCTCTCCAGAGTTATATGAAACAAATACCACTCTATCTCACTGGGTTGATGCATCCAGCATAAAACTACAATACGACAAAATTACTGTGAACGAAGATGAGATTTGTTGGACTAAAGACATGGAGTCTTTTGAACCATACAACACTGAACGTTCTGGATATACAGGCAATGCTGGCTGTACCAAAGATTATTGGTATAGACGTGCAGCAGTAGTATTGTGGTCGGAATCCATACAAATAGCAATGAATTTCTCTCTTGGCCATAAAACAGCTTTAATTGACCTGCATAAGCTGACAAGAGTTCCTGGTAACGAAAATCTGATAATGGATACAATTCTTAAAGCTGGTGAATATTTCTACAAAGATATAAACAAAACTGAAAATTTTATTAAGTGTACAGATATTGCCATTTATTTGCACGACCCAGAAGCAGCTACCAAAATTTTTGCCCGTTTTTCTCGAGCGATTGTCACCGTTTCTACTGCAGAGTCGCTGACCAAGTTGATGTTAGAGTATGGTGTAGATTGGTGCATTGCTGCTTTGAAATGTTGGGGATCCCGTACCTATAACTTTGAAATTGACAACGTGGATTTGTTTATTCAAACTTTTATGCAAAACAAGGGGGATGCGAAAATCGCTGAACTACTACTGGAGCAGCAGACTGTTATAAGGGACGATGCAGCCACAACAATGCGTCATTTGCAGCCAATGAGAATCGACAAAAGAATTGAAAAGTTACAGCAAATGTTCAAGGCTTGCGAGGTTATTCAGAGCGTTCCCATTCTGTTCAAATTCATTGAACTTGTGAAAGCGAATCCTAAGAAGTATCCATTTGTAGAACTGACTGATCTCTTCTTGAAACTCGAAGGTGAAATCGGTGCCGATTTCTATGCCCATTTTGAACCTCTGAAGGTTTATCTCCTTGGTGCTGTTGATGCCGAATTAGCACTTGGTGATCACTGTGATAGCGATTGGTCGTTAGAAATAGATTCAAGAAAAATTAATTGCAACTGTGAGCTGTGTTCCGAAGCAATTAGGTTTCTAACTTCGAAGACTGCAGTAATGAAGAGGTGGCCTTTAAGGCAAGATTTGAGAAAGCATCTGAGCTTTGCGTTAAGAGGATTTTACTTGCCCATTGACATTACTGAAGAAAAAACCGGCTCTCCTCATAAGTTGATTGTTACCAAAAAGCCCTCAATCCATGCAGATGCGAAACAGCGATATCAGAAGGTACTGCGCTGTCAACAAGAATTAACTGCCCATAAATTTTGGATTCAACTGTGAACACTTTAGATTAACTGTGAATAGAATTTAAACTAAACTTTTTAGTACATAACTGAGAGTGTTACAAGATTTGGTGCTTGTCAGAGATAGCTGGAAGTTTTGTGCCATTAGAGAATAAACTTTGCATTAGGTTTAAGTTAACCATATAAGTAGTTGAATTAATTGTCCATAAAGTTTAGATTCTACTTCCCAATTCACTGTGAATAGGATTAAAATTAAACTTCCTAGTGCAGAGTATGTGTTACAAGATATTACATGTGATAGGTGAAGTATTGTGCCTTCAGGTAATTAGTTTAATGTTGAATTTCTCAATACAGAGCTTGTGTTATGTGATAGATTTTTGCAATATTTTCTGTCTGTACAATTCTGGTAGTTAGATATTTGTATTGCAGCCAGTTGCTATACAGCATTATTTCTAATAGCATATATTAAATTAAAGTTCTCATAAAGAAGTTTTTGTAAGGATATAACACAGAACCCTCTAATGCATGATTTTTTTTATCCCCCCCCCCAAAAAAAAAATATATATATATATTTTTCAAATTTTGATGGTCATAAGAAAAATATATTTAAAAAAAGATTCTTGACACCATCATAGAATGAGCATTGAGGATGATTATTTAAATTTGAGGTAATTGTATAATAATCAATATACAGTCGAACCCTGTTAACACGAATTCGAAGGGACCATCGAAACATTTCGTGCTAACCGAATTTCATGTTAAACATCAGTATTTTTGTATGTTGAACTAGTAAATAGTTAAAATAAAATAAATATTTTATAATGCAATACACTAATAATGCAAGCATACAATTAGTAATTTAATTTATATAGTTCATTTTGAGAAGACCATACTACAGAAAAATTCTTTTTCTTGCAGGTTCAACTTGTTTACTGCATAGGCTGCTTCATTTTTATCCCGATTTTTTAAAAATAATCCTTGAGTTGGTGCTTTTAGCTACACCAAATTTGGACGCAATTTTCGCATTTCTTTTTAAACTTTTGTCATCAATATCATTTAAAAAATTTAGTTTTGTTTCTAAAGAAATACCGCTGCATTCGATTTATTTTTAATGAAAATCAATAAGTTTAAAAGCGAACCAATTCTAATTTCATGCATTCTTTTGACTTCTGTAAAGAAACACCTACACTTACCGAATTAGTCATTGGATTAAAATTAACGAATCAAGGATGATCTCGTGATTTTCTCAGAACCAGAAGTAGAAGACACCTTATTTTTAGAATGTTCGTTTCCGTTTTTTTTCATGTTTCGTTTTATTTGTTATTGGAAACTTTGAATTACTAATAAAAAAAATGACATATCTTGAAATTTTTGTTCTGGTTAAGTGGGATTTTGCCTACAGCGATTTCACATTAAGAGATTTTTTAAGCATTATCTTAGCTTTTTAGTCCGAGGAAATGCTTTCAGTTCATGTTAAGCGAGTTCACGTTAACGAGGTTCGACTGTACTTTTGGATAAATTGTTTAATTCTAAAACATCATTATAACCCCCATTTCAATTTATAACAAATTGCAGAACATCAACAATATTTTAAAGTCTATGTTGCCTAATGGCGAAAGTATACAGTAGAGTATTTCTTTTAAAAATATAACTGTTTTCAAGTTCAAATTTTTTTGTAATTAGATAAGGTGTTATATAATCCTTTTGTCGTAGAAACTTTGTTATAAGTTAATTGAGCTTCATACTACAGAGCTTGTGTTGTGATATTTTTGGAAATATAATCTTTATCTAAATAATTATGATATAACCTGTACTGTAGCCATTCACTATGATTTGAGTTCTAATAGCCTAGATTAGAGAAAATTTGTCATTTATAGTCAAAGTAATTGGTAGAAATTAGCTAGTGATATAATGTCACAGATTGCATTGATGTTTACTGTAATGTCTAACTTTTTTTAATATTTACCTATTTTCTGTTTTTGTTCAACAAATTAGTCAGATAAGATACTATAATTCTTAGTGTATATGTTCCAGTTAACATATTTTTGTCTTAAAGAAGCATATAAGTTTAGTCATAGTTTAGTATTTATCCAAGTTGACATATGTATTGCTTTTAATATGAAAAGTTATGTATTTAACTTTTTGAGCATTTATGTTATAAGATGTTTCTGTTAAGAATGAAATATTATGCTATTTAAACCGTAAAGAATTTTTAATTTACAATTTCTTTTTAGAAATTTAACCAAGATGGTACACCAGTTGATATGTTCGTTTAGCATCAGTTTATTCTAACCAGGATATTTTATGATGTATATTTTTTGGAAAAACCTACTTTAAAATACTTGCATTATTTTTTAAAAACTTTTTTGAATACATATAATTTTTTGATCTATTGCCCCGTTGCATTAGTGTATCATATATCTCTTAAATTGAATACATATTCTAAAAATGTACACTAATCATATAAAGAATTAATAATTAGTAAATTATATATTAAAGAAAAAATATACTAAGTATTATAATGGTTTTTTCCCCCTTCAATATTTGTATTTCAGTTTTGCAGACATATATAATCAAGGAGATATTAGTTGCTATCTTTTCATTTTTTAAAAATTAAATACTTAATTGGTATTATAATTTGTAATTCTCTGGAAAAAATAAATTATGTTAACTGTTAGCAGTTTAGTTTTCTTATGTACATAACAGCACCCAAATATCACTTCCATAAGATTAGGCAGAGCTTAACAGTTCCAACTGGTCCTTGAAAGTCCTTAAGAAGTTTTTGATTTTCAATTTCAAGTAACCTTTTGTACTCCTTCATTTTGACAAACAATTGTTGAAAAGTCCTTAATTTTCTTTGTTCGCGACTCAAATTTCATGAAGTCATTTCTTAAAACATTGCCAATTCGGCACGCAATAGCGCCCATAGAACTTCAGTATTCTACAAAACGATGCTTATTGACCAGTTACATTTTTGCCAAATCCTGAGTTTTCCTCTGATATGGTTGCCATAATGCCTGGCGTGTTGATATTTCAAACGCTATTTTATTTTAAGGTTACAATTGCAAATGTGGATTTTTAAATTCTTTTTTATGGATCCAGCTTATGTCACCTTTATAAAGCGTGTCCACAATAAGAATGAGACAACTTGATTTTCTTTTAAATTCAACAAAATATTGCTTACATGAATGCTACTTGCATCAAATTGAAAAACTAACATTTTTAATTACTTTTGATATTTTACATCAACGAATATACACCTTTAAGTCCCATTTTACGAAAATTACTTCTAGTCGTTATGACCTCTCGTACAGTTTCTTCTTATACTGATTTAAGGACCCTCTTGAATTGGGCCAAGTTTTGGGGCTCCTTTTTCTCGTAGTAATGTTTACTTTTTCTATCCCTATTTTGTTTGTCGGACGTTAAGTGCATTGTCCTTCTTGGGTATAAAATCAATATTCTACTTCCTCAGATACTCGGTCACTTTCGTGTAATGAGTGATTGTCATTTCGTGCCAAAACAAAAGATCTACATCCCAATGGTGTTGGAGGATGAAGGGTATCAGTACTCTTTATACATTGTTGCAAGTAAATTTTACCATTCACAGTTCCTTTATAGAACACTGGTTTGAACACATTCCCATCCTCAACCATGGTGTACCCATCAATTTTCTAGCGAATTTTTCTTTAAGTTTGATTCTATTTTCTACAGGAACAGAATCAGATGAAGCAGAAAGGTAGTACTACCACCAGCAGTATTTGGATCATACATGAAATAACTCGTTATCAATGATGAGTTTGTCCTGATCCAGATGGAATCAATTTCCAATAAATGTTTAATCAATTCTTCATTGCTTGTTGTATTTGATCTTTTATGTATTTCGGAAGCATTTTTTACTTAAAAGCTTTAAATTCAAATCGTCTTTAATGATTTTGTGCACATTAGATTTAGATATCAATTTCCGGCCGATGTGGAGTGCTGAAATATCGGGGTTCTTGTCCACGAATTTTTTAGCCTTTGTTACAAGAGTTGAGTTCTTTTCTAGATTCCTCTTTCGAAATTCCAAGAAATTTTGATGTGTTCTTGTTCATCGTACTGTTTTTAAAAGACGATATATAGTTGCTTTTGAAATTTTCCTCTTTTTAAAATGTTTAAATACTACATTCTTGCATCTTCCGTTATCGAAATTATAGAATTGTAAAATTTCTTTTCAAATAGCTTTCAATAAATGAGCTGGCATGGTGTGAATCTTGCAGCTGCAACAATCAAAATCGTTTATTTTAAAGTGTGCGTGATCTACTTTCTGCTGGTAGTGTAAAAATTTGTAGTTACAAATTTGTCGCTTTAGCTTAGCCAATCGAACTGTCATTCTTATCACGGACGCGCTTTATATCCGTTTTTAAATTACAATTTGCTGTTTCATTACGGAATTTCTATTTACTTCCTTACGATTTTTTAAGCAGTTTCTTTCACATCCCGTTTAGTTGAAAGATTAGCCGCCTATGTTAACTTGGATAAATTCCGTTTTATTTGTTGAAATAGCGCATTAGGATTAAAAGTCATTGAAAAAAAATTAGGCAGTCCCTGAAAAGTCCTTAAAAACTCCTTAATTTTTTTATTTAAGAGTGGGAACCAAGCTTAAAATTCAACGTCTGCATTTATTTTCTAATAGATAAAATTATTTAAGACAGTCAAAGGCAAAAATGAAACCCTAAAACTATATATGTTTAGAAAATACTCACATTAGTAAAAACGAATTCTTTTTATTTCATTTAAAAAGATTGCCGTTGATTTCAACACTGAAGACAGGAATAAAAAAACATTACCAAAATATGATACAGTGTTTACAAAATATATCCATTATTTGTGTAGCATGGAAAAGTTTTAATTCATTTGATGAATTTTCTTGGAACTCAGTTGGGTTCCATAGCTCATGGGCTTCAATAGTAAAAATACATTTCAGATAAAGATGTATACCAAAAATTTGATTTTGTTATTAAACATATGGCAGACAAGTTGTTCAAGTACAGATATAAAAAATGACATGTTCTTTCAATGATTATATAATACTTCTAAAGTCTAAGAGCATACACATTTTACAAATTGGATTACGAATACATTGCTCAGAAAAAATTGCATTAATTACCGGGATAGAACAAGATAGGTCTACAATTTTTCATGACTAGAAAGAATAAAAAAAAAGAAAATTGATACGAGAATTTTAAAACAGAAACAAATTTTCTTGTCAATTCGATTAATGATATGCAGATATGATTTTAATGCTGAAAACGTCAGACTGAAAGCACATGGATCAGAATATTCAACCAAAGAGTAACACTGATGCAAACACTTTAAATAACACCCGTCTAAAAGCGGGCCCTGCGGACACAATGAAATCTGACACTGTCTCTACAAAAGTCTTATTTCTTAGTAACAAATACTAATAAGTAATTTGTACAGAGAGGAATTTTCAACAAATTAATCGAGATCAGCCACTGTTAACTTGTCACAGCTGTCAGTATTGCCATTGCTGCCGCAGACAGAGCGGCAGAGATGGGTAACGTCAGGACCCATGCCAGTACGATGGAACGGAATAACTTCCAGTCAACTGCAGTTCTTGAGCGGGTCCAACCCACGAATACGATGGATCCCACTTTGCAGTGAGTGGTGCTGATGGGAAGTCCGATCTTGGAGGCCAGAAGCACTGTTGTTGCTGCTCCAATTTCAATACAGAAGCCACTGAAAAGAAAGGGTGATGTTAGCATTCAGTAATGAAAAATTATAAACAGCAAAACACAATCTTTAGAACTGAAATTATTTAATGGTCTAACATGAAAGGGTAATGTTTTATGTTATAACAGTGGCATTTACATTGACCTCTTTAAAAAAAGGTACAGAACAAAATCGCAGCACACATGTTAAATTCTATAATATCAAAGAAAGGCTAAAACTTTTAGTAACTTAAATATAATAACATTTTTGTAAAGAAAACGTTTCTTTACATTATACAGAGTGGTGACAAAATCCTTGAAAGAAAGTTCCCTGATATTTCCATGATTTCCCTGATACTTTCACAAAAAATTCCCTGATTTTACAATTACCTAAAAAATATACAATACACACTATTCAATACAGTACAGAAACTTTAATCCAGACATCGAAGTAAGACTTTCCGGATTATGGATTAGCCTACCTAACTTTTCCAGATTTCCGGAAATCAGTTCAGAGGAACCACTTGATCAGAGAATAGCATTATAACATAGTTCGTACACTCCTTGAAAAGTTTTGAATGAAAAACCTTATTTTCAAGCCCTTAAAGCCTATATGCTTGAAAATGAAGCTGAGTATAGGGGGGAAAAGTGTGCACTACTTATTACAGAATTGAATCAAATCAAAATATTTCTCAATGCTAAACACATAATATCATGATATGTTTTAAACCCCAAGTTTCTAAACAGTCATTAATAGCTACAGTAGAACTCCAATTATCTGAAGCGGTGCTGATTATCAGAACGTTAGAAAAAATTCCATACTATGAAATATCCTCATTTGAAATCAAAGGGCTATAAGTAAGGAACAAAATATAAAAAAGTGCATAATAATATCTCATACAGTTCCTGAGAAAAATGTTCCTAAAGTTAGGAAAATTTCCCGGATATTTTGCGAAATTTGAAAAATTCCCTGATATTTCCAGAATTAAAAAGTTCCCTTGAGAATTCCCTGATTTCCAGGTTCTGTTACCACCCTGTTATAGTTTATTTACCCAAAGAAACATGTGTTTAATCAAAACGCATGCTTGGTTGGTTGACTAACACTAGCCAGTATAGGAACACAGCAAATAAATCACTTTTCAACATACTATTAACTTAAAGGAAAAAAATTCAAAACGTACAACTTTTTTCTTACTTAAAAGAAACTTAAGAGTTAGGCCCAAAAATTCAAATTTATAATGAAGAGAACTTTAACATTACCTTGAAGGTGTTATCGTAGTTAAATCTTCACCAATTGTCTTAATCACTTTCTGTCCCCACACCCATAATCCAACACTGATCCCAAAGCCGCCGTACAGCATAATCCAGAAAGGGGACTCTTTTAGCTGCATAACATCACCGTCTTGGTAAATTAAATAGATGGCTATGACAGGCCCAATCGCATTGCTGCCAAAAAATTAAAGTTATGAATATATATATTTTATTATACAAAGAAAGGTAATTTATCAGTTGTAAATTACTACCTCTACAATATAAAGGTTTATAACATTGCAAATGTTATAAAAAGAACCAGACAGCTTTAAAAAAAGGGCATCACAACCATTAAATATAAAACTATATAAACAAACTTTTTGTTGGCCTCGATTTCTGTCAGTAACCTGCACTGAGTATCTACACCCTCCAATCACATAAGAATCATCAATAAAATAACTTCTCCCAGTGCAGGGTTCCTCAACTTAGTGGCCCGAGTATTTAAACATTTCCTGATGACTACAAAAGTTACATTACGAAAACTACAAAAGTTATTTACCTGAGCCATCCACATATAACTTTTATGAAAAATGAAACCTTAATGTTTCTTCTAGTATACTAAGAATGTAATCTGAGTGCACTTACCTGACATCATTTGCTCCATGTGCAAAAGATGCAAATATTGCAGTTAAAATCTGCAAGGAGGAGAACACACGAGCAGCTTCAGGTGTATCAGTATCTGATATAGCTCCGGATGGCAACTTATCCTTATGCTATATGAAAGAGGAAAAATAATATAACTCGCAGTTACCACATGTTATCTTATACCATTAACGACCCATTTGTGACCTTCAAATCACTTTCCTTACCAAACAAAAATGTTAACTTTAAATTTGTTTTTAGAGTAACTTAATTTGTCCAGCATAAATTGTTCAGTACTATTGTCTTATATTTTATCTCAATAAACTTCCGCAGACAGCTTATTTTTGCATGACAAATTTCTTGCCAATCATCATTAATGAGTTAAGCAGGAAAAAATATAAGAGTAAACAGTTTGAATGCATTAAAAAAATTATCATTAGCTAACAGTTACTCTTATCATTTTACAAAAAAAAATGTTTATCTGTTTTAGACCAGGATAAAATGACTGCAGTTCAATGCAAAGGACAAAATTTCTAAGTCTTTAACCTGAAAATCATCCTTTTTGAAGTGACTTAATATATAATTACTTCTAAATACATTACTATCTTATACTTATTAATATATCATAAAATTTACAGCTACTTTTTAAAGAGATCTTAGTGATAAAAAACATTAAGAAACAAACTTCATATAAAAAAAATAATTGTCAATTAAATGCAATATCTTAAAAACATCTATATATGAATTAAAGACATACATAGGTATTAAAAATTAAAATGTATAAATAATAAATCAAGGACATTTTTTGTAAAGGTTAAAAAAACCTGAGCAATAGAAAATACCAATCATCATTTGCTTGTAAGAGAACTTGTATACTAGTTAAGCTTAACAATAAGAAATATACCAAATTTGTAAAATAAGTTACAAAACCTTCAGAAAACAAGTAAATCGGTAATATTGTCTCGGACAAAAAAAAAAAAAAAAATTGACACTTTTTAAAATTTTAATGCATAGATGATGTAATATCAGAAAATTCATCAATAGTATCTAAAAATAATGTCTGATGATTTATAAATTTGATGGAAAGGCTTGAAAATGCCCAACCTCCATTGTATTAGTTGTTATAAAAGGCCAATTAGCGACCTGAAGCCAGTTTCAATTATTGATATGCCAAATACTCAGAAATAATTATGTTAGCTTAAATTATAAAAATTTTGAATAGAGTAGTTTTATAATTACAGAGAACTTCCGAGTTGAGTTATTTTCAGTACCTGTCTACATACTAATTAAGTCTTCTGCATTTAGAAAGTTGTGTTTTATATAAAAACCTTCATATTCAATTAAGCTTTTAAAGGACACGTTTAATCAATAAAAAGTTGAACAAAGAATTATAAAAAATTATCATTTGGAAATCCCTGTATCAACTGTGAAAGGCAATTAAACATAGTATAGCACATAAGTGCATTCACAATTTAGGAGCAAATTTAGTAACTAAGTAATTTTAAATAACCATTAAACATATAAGTATTACACACAAAAGTATCCAAGCATCCTTAAATCAGGTTTTAAAATTCTCTTTAAATTTATTAAGAGATTAAAAAAAATGCTCTTGCGTGATGATGCAACCACCTGCAAACCTTATCAATTAATTAGTAGGCATTCATTAAAACAGTAGTTTAGCTTACAATTTGATGAAACAGGAATTAAACTTCATAAAAAAAGAAGCTCTTAAATATCCTTGAGGAAATACAACTACAGAGAAATTGTGAAATAATTTTACCAAATAACTAAGCTAAACAAACAACTCCCAATTTTGGTTCCATTAACATATTTTTATGTTTGAAATATAGATAGATGATATGGTTTGCAGAATAAAATAGTGTTTTAGTTATCAATAAAACAAAAATAACTTTATACAAAAGTATCTAAATCACTGAACTTTAATACTACATTTTAAAATATTGAACTACACTCAAATGTCCAAAAAATTATCTTGATACGATTTTTTCCTCCTGCATTCTGAAATTTCCTACACATATTTTGTGCATGAATAATTCTCCATTGCAATTGGGTGGTATACAGAATGTAGATTTAAAGAAATGTAAAAAAACATAAAAAATTAAAGAATTTTGGATGCGAGTGTACAAAAAAAGGAAGTCATTTTTACTAGAGTTAAGGATGCTTAGATTCAAGCATAATACACTTTACACTTACAATTGTTTTAGTAAGATCTTCACCAATGGTAGAAACAGATGTATTATTACTTGAAGACAAATCTAAGCTATAACTACTTGATACTTTTCCCAAGGGGATCTCAAGCCCTGTTTAAAACAAATTAAAAAATGACTTTGTTCACATATTTATACAGCTGCTAGAGTTTAACAAAACATTGCAATGTCATTAAAAAAGCTAGAACACAAAGATTATTTCAAGCAGAGAATTTTTTTTATTTTTACTTACCTATCTTACCATTTTCTTCAAAACCTAAGTTTTCAGCTTCTGGGTATGAAATCTTGGAAGGTACTAGGAAAAACAATTACATAAGGAACAGTCATTAGTATTCAATAACTCCTAAAATATACATAAATGTCCTTTGAATAATATTTTAAAAAAATATTTAGCAAAATAATATGCTGTAAATTAAATGAAGACCAGTAAAAGAAAAAGATAGCTTAAATAGGTACTTCTATTTTTGGTTATCATAGGTTCTCCATTTAAAAAAATAAACTTCAACTTTAAATGAGCTTGAATTTATAAATCGAAAAACTTTAAAAGACAATTATTTTGAGAACACTTTTCTAGTGTAATTTATAAAAATATATCAACTATAAATATACTATCTATAATAATAAAAGAAAGTCTGTGTGTGTGTGTGTCTGTTTGTCTTTGGATCGCAAAAGACCTACTTATACTGCCCTCAGAAATTCGAAATTTTTAAGATAGATTCCCTTTAATACCAACGTGTGCACCTGAGGCTTAGTTTTCATATTTGTTACATTTTTAGAGAAAATTAGAATTTTCTGAAAAAAATACACCACTTTCGCTCAAATCCGATCATTTTTTCTCTTTCCTGATGCCATCGGTTGAAAAAATTAAATAAAACTTTTAACGAAAACATTTAAAATTCAAAATGTTTATTTTATTCTTTTGCCATTACTTTCAGAAACTAAATTCATTATTTGAAAAATAATTGACATGTTTCAAGTGACGTAATTCCGCCAGGCTTCATTCCTGGATTTTATTGTGGGTTTATTTGATGATTTTTTCATTGATTTTTCTGTTGACTGCATGTATGCATATTTAAGCATTAAATGTATAGTTAAGCTATTACTGGAACTATGATGGTTAATAAAGGCCATCACACTAGAGCTATTAGTGTTTTATGTCTATTTTTTCGCCAAATACGTTGCCAAACTCGCCAAATTATCAACTAAAATTCGCCAAATAGGCAACTTCTTTTATAAATAATTTATAAGCTGGTCGGTTGTTCAAAGGTCATTGTGTTAGAGCTGGATAATAGGTGTGGGTAGCTATATCTATTTTCTCGCCAAATTATTTTCTAAAACGTGCCAAATGAGCTAAAAGGTTTTATGTATTTATGAGGGAATTGTGATGACATTTATGAGTGCATTTTATAGCGTATTTTTCATTTTGGAATTTTAAGGCAATGAAATGGGATTTTATAATTTATAACGAGCGGAAACAATAAGTTTATGATCCTATAACAGGGTATATGGTACACATATTTGGGATCTATTTGATATTTTTTTATTCTGTGCGAAGAACGGGTATAAATTTGCTAGTTAATTATAAAATGTAATAATTATCTAAATAATTTTTGAAAAATAAAGCTTGATACTCAAGTTATCCTGTACTTAACATGTTATAAGCACCAACCTTATAATTTCATTGCATGCACAATATTTAACTTTACACAATCATTAAACAAATTTGAGGATGAAAGTAAAAATTAGCAACAGAGAGGCAATTTAAAATTATTTTGGGGGAAATAAGTTCAATAGACTCAGGATAAAGTTAAAATTATAAAAAGAAACTTACTGGCACATTCACCTAAAATAAAACAAAAGGCAACATGCTGTAGTTTTAAACATTATTGTAACATAAATATATTTTAAGGTATATTTTAAACTTGATACATTTGCTTGAAATGAAAAAAAAAATTATTTATCCAGTTTTTATATATAAAAAAAAGTTATAGATGAATAAAATATGTCAGGATTTTTACACACACTTAGAAGTTTAGAAAGATATATTGCCAGGCACATTCTCCACAATCACTTAAACACATAACAGGAATTTAAGAATTTTGATACTTACATTCATCTCCTGCAATTTGGTTTTCACTATTTTCACTGTCACCTATTTCTATCAAGAAAATTAAGAAAAAACTGTTTAAGATACTATGCATTTATTAACCATTATTTTTAAAATTTATGTTAACAATTAACAGATAATCCTTGCAATAAATGTACATGTTGGTTGGTTTACACTTACCCCAATTATGCTGTGTTTAATAGTTATTACAATTAAGTTAAAATACCAAAACCTAGTTTATTTATAACTGGCATTAAATTTAAACTAAGCTGCAAGTTAAGTATTTAAATAAAATTATGCTAATCTTAAAGGTTTAAAATATGTGCTTACATAAAAACATCATGTAACAAAGCATATCCATACTTACTTGAACTAGAAGACTGAAGATAAGGCACTAAAATATAAAAAACGCAAAGTCCAAATATTAGACCAACACCTCCTGCTAATATAAATACACCCCACCATGGGATAAGATCGAATCCAAGATCTAGAATAAAGATAATTTTACATTAAAGTTTGGCAATGGCACATTGTATACAAATAATTTAGCTTGGGTTTCAAGAATTTAAAATGCTTGAGTTAATTTGAATTTCTTTTTTTTGCATGCATCATGAGTCCTTGATTTACAGATCCCTGTACATCTTTCTATTCATACTTTATTTGCAGGAATATTTGTTCTTTAAATAAGAACTTATAGGGTAATGAGTTAAATCAAGAATTTTACAAAACAATAAAAAGCTATTTCTAAAAAGTAAACTTAATAAAAAATTTCACTTACAACTTGGACCATTGTGAACAACTGAAAACAAATTAACGAAGATTGTAACCCCCCAAAAGAAAGGCAAAGACAAGTATGCTCTGTTGATAGCATTATCCTGTAAATAAACATATTAGCATTAGAATTATTGATTCGAATTGTAATAAAACAAATTTATAGTATCTAAACTTCCAGAGTTCATTCTATAATTAAAAAAGGGCAGGGTGCTGTAAACATAAAAAGGGCACTTCCATAAAGTTTAGAGCACATAGTCTAAGGGCACTTGCAAAAAGTTTAGGGCATCTAAAATGATAAAATAAATTTTTCGGATTTTTAGAAAATACACTCTGAAGTATTTTCTATGTTAATAATAATGTTTTAATAATCCAACCATATTGAATTTTGTGGCAAGATATAGTTAAAAAAGAAAATGAAAAAGTTTTCCTTATTAGTAAAAATAATTTATGGTAATTAATTATGGTTAAATATTAAATATATTTAATAATTAAATTAATATATTTGGTAATAATTAAATATATGTATAATTTGAATTAATTTGCAATATTAAATAGTTGAGAAATACAATAGTTCGATATTTTAAGATTTTTTTTCTGTAATCAAACACAGAATCGGAATTCGGGACAAAACAAAAAAAAAGAACACAAATGAAAACCACTTTAAACTAAATATAGCTCACACCAATAAACAACCGAACGCGAACTACGAATATTGGGGTAAATATTCTGATTTGCAGCTGAAAATACTTTAGACTCAGGCCGGATCAGGAGCTGACCAAACTGTTCTGTTTTTATTATAAATGTAGTTAATTACAAAAATTGTATTAATAGCACTAAATTTGATCCCCCTGTCAAATTTGTATGGATCCATCCCAGGTTAGACTTCGGTTTAGTTATTTAATAATGTACGAACAATCAATCGACGAATATAATTTGAATCAATTAAAAAGCTTCGTAATTTGAACCATATTCAGAAGATATTGAGGGGGTTGATCCTCAGTTTCAAGAACAAGTCAACTAAAATCGTTCTAATACAACATTAAAAAAAAAGGTTGGACTCAAGCCGACTAGCTGAGGTGCACAATTTTTGTTTAACCAAACTAGAATTTGACTAAATAACGTCGCTAATAGCTAAATAAGCGCTCTAGTGCAATTTTATTTCTAACCAACCAGCCTTTTGGAACTAGGAATTAAGATAGTTTCCAATAGCGCAATCAAAAATAATTAATTAATAGGAATAAAAAGTAATTTTTAATCAAAAGTAGTTTTAATTTACATATGCCGACATCGATGTTGGTTCTTAACGCATGAATAGTTAGAATAGAATAGTATTTTGATCCATGGTGAGATAATCATCCAGATATATTTGTAAAAAAAAAATAGTACCGTATATACTCGTGTATAGGCTGAGAAATTGGACAAATTTAGTGCCGTAAAAATCGGGGTCGACTTATAGTATACACAAGATATCAAATTTACGAAAAAAAAATCCCCGATCCTTAAACTAAAACAAAATTTCAATCAAAATTAAGTTTAAATAATATCTATTAAAAATAAAAACATAAAAGCAGTTAAATTTTGAAGATTAAATAAGATTGTTATCTATTTACAGCATCCAACATAATGATGCTTAATTGTTAGTTCTCGGCGTGATGCGTATATTGCATGTGTAGCTCTGGCACAGGGCAGCTCAGTCCACCAGTCTTCAAGGTGTAAAGAAAACAACGTTGGTCCGTGACCTTGGCAACGTGGTCTTTACTGAACATAGTTTCAACTTAGCTTCTCCATTGAGGGTCAGCAATGTCAAGGACACTCATAGCCAAAACCTGTTTTATTTTCATCGGGGTTGAAAACCGGTTCAGACTAGTTCCATCGCGCCGTCCTAAAGGGTGAATTATATCCCTAGGAGAATGTTGAGATTGAAGAAAGCGAAGTTTTTTTTAACAAATGTGCAATTTTTTCAAATCAGGGCGGGAAGTTAGATTCTTAAACCCCTCCTCAATTTATGAGTGTTTGTTATAAGATATTTTTTAAACAACTTGTTACACAAATAAAAAAGCTTTAAATCCTATTTAGAAAAGTGTTAGCAGGCTTAACTAGGAAAAGTTATTCTTGCCACACTCTAAAATTGAAGGAATAGCCTGAAAGTTCAAAGAAAAACGCGTATATATACACTAAACTTTTTGAAAAAGATAATAAATATTACGAAACCAAGGAATATAAAAATATAAATACCAGTAACTATTTTTAGTACAAAAGCTTGGACCTGACTATAAGTCTATTTAAGATAACACCTGGGATGTTTATCTTATCACTGGGAAAATTAAATACTTAACAATGAAAAGAAAAAGCACTAAAAATAATTGTTCTAAAAAAGTTATGTAAACATTTGAAAAAAAAAGTCGCTATCTGATACTGAGCTACCAATGGGACCTTTATTACTTTTAAGCCTTTTATAGCCTTCTAGGTCAGACACTCCAAGTTCACACTATTTGCAGCTAAGCATTTGTGTGAAGCTAAGCAAACAGCACTTAGCATACTGAAATGAAATTAAAACCCAACTTTAAGCTATTGCTAATCTCCCATTTGTCTGACTAAGTCAAACAATAAAAGTGAAGGCATTGTACCACGTAAAAAATAGTTTGTTTTAAAGAATTGAACTTTATGCTGAATAATTAAATTTCTGGCATAGAACAAATAATTCAGATTTAAAAAGGGAAATGCAAGTAAGACATCATCTGGCCCCGGTAGCAGAAACCGCGCAGCACGGCAGCAATGCTGCAGCCCGATTTGGGGTCTGCGGCCAAATTGCTGAAACTCTCTATACTGCTAAACAAAATTAACTGCTACACAAAGATTGATTTATGTATAAATTCAAGTGATTTAATTGGCGTGAGACACGCTGATTTATAAGTAACTATTTTTCTTGAGCATTTTGCTACAGCTTTTTCTACATTTTAGCATTTTTTTAACCAGGCTGAACCCTGCTGTGCAGTGCACCAGTAGGTGCAATGGCTTCCCGTACCGAATATGTTATATGTCATGATTGTACTATATTAATTAAACTTAAAAATTAAATCATTAATTAACAGCAGCTTGCCGGTGTACGGTAAATCTTCTGTAATGTCGCGAGGGGGGGGGGGTCTTTTTCCTTGCAGCCAAATTTTTCCTTAAAACGTCATGCTGCAGCCACATTCCAAAAGTTCTGCTACTGGGCATCTGGCATTCTGGCACTTACTTTTGTTAGTATGAATCTCTTTACCACCATGAAAAGCATAGATGAAATGAGACCAGATAATACAGGAGACAAGAACCAGGAAGATACTGAAAAGAAATAAAACACTTAGGGTATTGAAGGTTCTTAACCACCTTATAAATAACAGGATTATTAGGAGTAAATAATTAAAGTGAGAAGCATTAACAAACTTTTTATTAGCAACTATTTGCTTTAAACTAATTTGGAAATCTCGCTAAAGCATTAAGTTAATAGAAATTTAGATTAAACTTAAAATAATGTTTTTTTAAAAATTAATACAGCAGAAAACCCATTATATTCACTAAAAGGAATTGGAGTAGCTTAAAGAAATCTCACCAATTTGGCCAAGCATTTTCCATTTGACACCCATAAAACCCCTTGCAACAAATGCAAATCCAACAACAGCACCAATGATACTATGGGTTCCAGAGATGGGCCAACGGAAAAAAGTTGCCACAATGTTCCATATTGCACTGCCTAAAATTTAAGTTTTAAGTTGAGAAATATAAAACGAATGACTGCAGAAATTTCAGATAATATGACATATGTATGAAATGCATTAGAATTGAAGAATACCTATGAGAGATGCCAGAAAGCCCAACATAATTTCTTTTTCAAATCCTGAAAATGTTTCCACATCAAATATCTTTTTTCGCACTGTATCCGATACCCTATAACCTAGAAAGTAAAAAGCATTTAAATTATCAATTTTTTTTTAGATTCTCAATAAACTAAGCTTTTATTTTATATTAAAATATTATAGATTTTTGGATAAAACCATCTAGGGGCTGTCAGCTTTTCTTGCAATACATTAAAAAATATATAATTACTTAAATTTTATCCTAAACTTTAGAATTTAAAAGTATTGAGTCTTCAAGTCAAATGTTTAAGAAATATATTTAAAATATTAAAAATTTAGTAGGCTATTTGAATGGTTTGATATAACACTGCAAGACTAATTTTTTCAGGGTCTGATTGTCCGCTAAATGAAAATCATATTGAATAAAAAAAAATTGAATTGGAAACAATGTGATGTTAAGCTACTTTTCGATCTAATAGTTGCAATACATGTCATGGAAAATAGCTGCCTGTGTTCTCAGCCCAATTATTTAGGCTGGTGTGCAGCTCGTTATCTGTGGGCAAAATTCTACACTCCTAGCCAGCTTTTCGTGTGAGTAAAGAGAGGAAATTCTGAGGGAACCAAGTCGGAACTGAATGGTAGGTGATTGAAACGTTCCCATCCAAAGCAAGCAGGAGTATCTTTGTTACAAGGACATTTTTATGAAGAAGAGACAAAGTTTCAGACAACAGAGTAGTGTTGGTTGTGCCACGCTACATGAATTCCACCAAGAGAACACCTCTTCAGTGATGAAATACTGTAGCCAGATACTTTTAGTGAGAGAACAAATTCTCGAACTTAACTAGTTAGCGAGTGCATCCATTGTTTGGATTGTTCTATTTTATTTCTTCTGTTTTATAACGAACCCATGTCTCATCTTCTTTGACAATTTTGTCTCTTCTGCTTTGTGATGTGAAGGAAGGTTAACACAATGCACATTCGCCGAGTTTTGTGAACCTATCTCACTCAGAATTTGTACTATTGAGTCACAATGGTTCAGAGAGCCCACTGAAATTTCAGGAAACCAATCACTCATACAGAAATTGTAAACCAATGATTTTGACGGAACAGCTGACAATGTACAGAACAAGACAAGATTGACACTTCTTTCCCTGACCACCTGCATCATGAACATCTATATGGGGATCCAGCCTCAAAATTCCTGCACTATTGTAGCACTGTTACTCATGAACCTTTTACCATATTCATTACCCATTTGTCCAGGAATTTCAACTACATTGCTTCCTTTATCATACAGAAACCGAATAACTGAACTCAATTCACATTTAGAGGGGGACTACTTTGCGAAACATGCTTTTCTTCTTAGTATGACCCTACGTACTCCAAAAACAACTGTGAGGACCGACCTGTTCAAGTAAAGCCACAGACCTAGGAGATTTTTCCTGAAGCTCTCCTTTAGCCACCAATTGGAAATCAAAATAAAATAGACCTGGCACAATAGTGAATTTGAATATTGTTATAAGAATATACATATATCTTTTAACTCACCCGTAGATCTTAACATTATTTTCAAGTGTGCAACTCACTTATTAATTTTATTTGACAAGACAATCAAAATGGTTCCACGGAAATTTTATTAATGGGTTTGATTAGTGCCATTTATTACAAAACCAGTACAGTCACTTGAATGATGCATAACCATGTCTATAAGTATTTCATAAAGCATTTACTGTCAGGAAATTTTCTTTGTCATTTTAATTAAAATATTAGAAAACTTAAAAGTACTCACCCATTAAAACAGATCCCGCAATTTCAAATATCGTAGCAAGTATGCAGGCCTGCTTCAGTGAGAGAGCTTTAGAGCCAACCGAAGTGCCGAAAGAGTTTGCAACATCATTTGCGCCTACGCCAAACGCCAAGAAAAATCCAACAATGA
The DNA here is from genome assembly GCA_019343175.1 of Oedothorax gibbosus. Taxonomy (NCBI): domain Eukaryota; kingdom Metazoa; phylum Arthropoda; class Arachnida; order Araneae; family Linyphiidae; genus Oedothorax; species Oedothorax gibbosus. The sequence goes on from CM033273.1 coordinate 36,250,717, forward strand.
AGCCCAATATAACAATCCAGAGCAACTCGGGTGACTGTTCTTCAATCATTATTGCTGTAAAAATAATAAGAAATTAATCAAGAATTTTAGTCAAAAACTTTTGGGGACTAAAATGCATCATTACCCAGAGGTAATCTGCATGTAATGTAAATCATATCATAGCTTCAGAGAATAGCTATGGTATATTGGTCGGTCTTGATTTGGATATTTCGTGCTACGTTGCCAAGCAACGAAAAGGCCAAATATGGTACACATTTCACTCCATATATATCATTCAATTCGATAGGTTTAACAATGAGAGGTTAAATTTTCAAGCTTGAGTAAGTTGGCAAGGAACAGAACGGCTATTATATCATAGCTGTACCAAAAAGAGTAAATAAGCACAGTTTGGTAAATTAAAAGTTGCAGTAAAGACACAAATGTAACCTTTAACTTACCCATGATAATTAATTTTTTTAATAAAAAGAATCAACAATAAAAGCATTAGAAATAAATTTAATTGCATTTTGTAACTATGATTAAAACTTAAACACAGATGTGCCAATACATAATACATGAATCTTGATATAAATGTAGAAGTATGACAAATAGTTTTTAATGAGTATTTCGGCTATTAAAATTATTTTATAATTTATAAATCATATTACTGTTCTATAATTCCATAATATGAGAAGTAATTCTAAAATAACAGTAAATCGGCAAAATATCAAACGTGTCTCCCATTGTTTACATTATGAAAATATTTAAAGAAAATTATATTATTACACGTGGCATACGTTGCAAGTTTACATTCAATAAAAGATCAATCAGAATGGATAAATTACTCAGTTTACCGAAAAAGAATCACAATCAGTAAAGAAACATGGACAATGTGACATTCAAGACAGCGGAAAACTTACCTGTAGCTGGTAATAGTAATAAAATATAAATAAAAAGTTATGTCACCTAACAATACAGCACAATAGATGGTTTAAAAACTTTTGGAGGCTAAAATTTAATAATACCATACTTGAAGGGTAAAATGTTATAAATTTTAAATAAATTTTCGCATATGAAATTTTACACGTGCACCGCAAAGAAGCGGCTGCTCACAAAAGGAAAAGAGAAAGAAAAGAAAACAAAAGAGAAATAGTTAAATGTGCAGACGGTTTACGGTTCGGCGTTTTTAAAATAATTAATTAATCACTGTTATTTTGCCTTGAGAGTATTCAAGTGTCGCTAATATACCTACCAATATTAATTAAATTATAGTTTGAACCCAAATATAACAAACGTATATATATTTTTGCAAAATAAATCTTTAAATAATTAATAAAAATCATTTTCAAATGGCTTTTTTTTTCATTGGTACGGCACGTGACCACAAACACGTCGATTTGGCTGACGTCACTAGTATGTATAAACAAACCGGTGTGATGTTTTTTTTGTTTGTAATTAAACTGGTTTTAATCTAACTTACTATTAAAATAAGAATTATATAGATAATGAGTGGAGGTTTTACAGAAGCGTATAGTTCAAATTTGCTTAACGTAGACTCCAAAATGGTGTTTCAAAGTTTGTTTATTGTTACTAGTGACATCATAGATACCACGTGACAGCCACAAAGCGTTTCGGGAGTGATTTTTCATCCTAATTTTAAAATTCCTTTTCTCCCCTTTTTATGAAGTATTTGAAAAAAAGAAAATATACGGGTCTAATATTTTTGGCATAAGAATATTTTAAGCCAATAAAATTTTTTAGTCAAGTACCCTATTTAACAATATTTTTGGATGGCTTTTCATTTTTTTTCATTTTTTAACACAGCTACGAAATGACGCAATGGGCAATATTTCACGTCTTTAGTGGAAACAGCTTCGGCGGTATTATTTTCACTTTTCGTTCTGCTAGCAATAATAACATAAATGATTATTTCAACTGACATTTAAATTTGACATTTGAATGTTGGATGTATTCGCACACATTTAAAACATTCGTCATGACAAATACAATCAGACAAAATTTTGCAATAATATATCTCCATATTTTTTTTGTGCATAATGAATTTATTTCTAGTAGGACGGGGGGGGGGGTTACATTATATCGGCTTGTGTGCTCGATCAGAGACCCGCTTATAACCTGTCAGTAGACAGAAAGAAAGATTTTTTCTGTCACAGACAAGGAAGTACACCCAGGCGAAGCGGGATCAACCGCACCTTAAGCGCGCAGACTGCTACGTAATGGTCAAACCACTCGCCATCCGGGCCCCTTTGTAGAATAAAATGAACGAAAGTATGGGTTGTTTAGATGATAATCTACAGTCTTCTTTTGTATTTCCTGCGATTCATTGGTTTTTGATTTCAACAATAAAAAATCTTTTTTCATCTGTTTTCTATTATAGTCTTACTGCAACTGTTTTCTTCTACTTAATAAACTTTCATGTGTTTAATTTGATTACTTTAATATGCAATCATTACCAAACCCAATCAATTTTAAAAAAAATCGGTTTAATAATATATTTTAGCGAAAATAAAGCAAAATTTTGGATGACAGCATTTAAACGTGATCACAAAAAGAGAAACTTGAAGTTCTATATCCGAAAGAAAAAATTACCCTGAGCAGATTGTTCAAGGTGTTACAAAAGTTCGATGTTGCCGACTTCGGTATAACCGAAACTTAAATAATTATGATGAATAAAGAAATTTAACTGGTTACTGAAAACAGTTATTATTTATTGAAATTTATAAAAAAATATATATAATTGATTTATTCAATAGAAATCGAATTATTTCATTATAATGATCTTAAACTCATAATAACTATAAACGAACCCTTAAATACTTTATTTTCAATTAAATTTATCAATTTATTATTAACTAGCAAAAATATCACGCGTTTTGGGGAATTTGATATGATTTGAATAATAATAATATATGGTTTTTCATGGCCAAAACTCGCTAACAGGTGTTAAAGAAACCTTTGACATTTTAGAATGACATATAGGAACACTGGAAAAGTGGGAACATATTCAACACGCTGTAGAAGTATATAAAATAAGCACTGAAACCATTTTAAAATTGTACAAAATTTAAGTAAATTCCAAGCAATTTTTTGGTTAAAAGTATGACCCCCGTTTACTACTTCTCACCAATTTTCAACTCCAAATACGGATACGGAATTGATTTTTCAGAAAATCGCTTACTTAAATTATAAATTATCACCCTTCATATGAAATTACATTTGCAAAATTTATTGAAACAAAATAATATTTACGTCAATATTAATACATTTATAATCATAAGTTCTATTAAATAGAATAGCAAAATTGTTTTTTAAACAGAAAAAAGAGGGAAACAGACGTATAAGCCCGTCAAGGGACTTAGTTTTTCTAACAACACATATAATTCTTAAAAAATATATTAGGGGAGACCGGGGCTAGTTTTCCCATGGGGTAAGTTTTACACCATGCCTTATACTAGAAATGAACCATTAGGAGGCGCCAAATGGCTGCTTGATTTATAAAGCAACCCGTTTTATGTCACCCACAAGAATTTTTGCTTAGTTGGTGTTGAAATATTGTCGTTAGAGCTGTTTTTGGATTTTTTAACGTTGAGTGAATTTTCATACTCAAACCTAAATCAAACGTACTTTCATGAAACTTACAGTTTTATCATTGCGTATACTAAAAGGTGGCACCTCTATGGTTCTATCTACGGATTGGGAACTATATATTCGTTTTCAAAATAATTAAAATTCTACTCGTCAAGGTACTATTAAAGTCAAAAATGACGACGGGGCATGTTTAAAATTTCACGGAGCAGATTTCAACAATGTCTTGTATAAAAGTGTGCTCCAACCTTTGTAAATAAAGCTAATAGTAAAAAAATATTTTATCGCATGAACACGTAATGAATAAAAGGTTTGCACTAAATTTAAAATTGTCTGCATAGTAATGAAAAAGGAAGCTGAAAGAACTCGTACTATTCTGAAATAATATATGTCACTTTAAAAACAATCAGGAATGGATGTAGTAGTCGAAAAGCATTCAGAAACTTAAATATTTCCTATAGATCGTGAATAATTACACTGTAAAATAGTAATGTGTCATGGTGAACCCAAAGTTTTGAGTTTTGTTTAAAAAGATGGCTGCAGCAATCACATCAAACTTTAGTCAATAACTTTTTTGTAATACTTAGAAAACCTTTAGAAAAGAGCACCAAAGTTTAGTTACACTAAAGGGGAAGTTTTATGTAATTTTAAAGGGATCGAGATGATAATGAACTTTAATGAAATTGGTTAAAATAGTTTAGTACAATAAACTGGCTATTTAAAAAAACAAAAACCTATATTCTCGGTATACTCTTTTGTGAGCTATTTTAGCTTACAATAAATCTACGTAAAAAATTACATTTTTTTTTTCAAATACGTTAAATCTTTTTAATAAATAGTGGGAAAACTTGCCCCATCACTTTTTGGCAGTCTGGGAAAACTTACCCTACATACGGGGCATATTTTCCAACTTAACATGCTTGCATTTAACTAATTGCTACCAAAAAGTATATTTACTTTTTAGAAAAGTAGTAATGCTATTTTGTAGATAAGAATGCGAGGAAGACAATGACATCTTGTTTACTTCGAAATAAATAAAAGTAAAAATTATACAATCAAAAAGAAGTAAACATGGAAAACTAGCCCCGGTTTCCCCTATTTTTTAAATTAAATTTTAAAAATCTAAAGAATTAAAATTTTATTCACGTAGTAAGTTGTTTTAAAAACAATATTATAATAAATTTAAATTTTAAAAGAATTAATAAATAAAATTTTAATATGATGCATTGAAAACAAGTTTACAGTTTGGTAAAAAAAACTTATCCCCTCAGAGGGTTAAGAAAAAACTTCTGTGTAATTTTATTATGGAAGTTCAATAGCATTTTGTGAAATTAATGTTAGAGAAGATAGCGCGCATTATGTAAATGAGTTAGTTTCCGTTCCTCACTGATAGGGTGACTTTGTATAAGTATCTTGTTAAACTGTAATAAAGTGTCTTGTTATGTTTTTTTACTCATGCATAAGTTCATTGACCAACCACAAATCCAACAATTAATATTTGCTATAAAATAAAAATTCACAACGCGCTGCACACTTAGAAAAAAGTATAACAAAATACCTTAACTTATACAATTTATAGAAATTTAACCTATGTCATTTTATTTGTAATTTGTCATAAAATATGTAGTGCTGAAATGAAATCAGTTTAAAAGCTTATAGCATCTTATCATCATTTTATGTTGTAAACATGATGTTAAAAATGTCTTTTAGATTTTATTTACATCTGTTGATAAGATATAAGTGTTAAATAAAGAAAGGTATTTGAGATTTATAATTCGGAAATCCGAAAGTACATATATGAAAGATAAAATTTTATGTTGTTACAATCATACTTGTCACCAAGCACTTCAAACTTTTCAAATCATCATGAGCACTTGATAATGGTTTGTTTGGGTTGCTTTTGTAAAAACAAATAAGATTTACATTGCTAAAAGCGCATCTAAGTTTTTTGAGTTATTATTTTAGTAAAAAATCTTGACAAAAACATATTAAGAAGATTATATCGTTATTAGATTTTAAGTTTAATTTATATGTAAAAAAATAAACCATTTGATTTAGTGCCTTTTTAAACGGCGTAAGTTAGCTCTCAATTTCTGGCGTATGGAAAACAGTGGTCGAGGGCGATTCTACTTTGAAAACCAGTGTAGGAATAAATTTTACAAACAAAAATAGGGTAGTCAACTTTGAAAAAAAAATATTTTCTCTTATTTTTCAATTTTAATCAATATTTAATGGATCATATAATAAGAAAATATTGATTTGGTATAGGAAGCAAAACTGTTCTCATTGCTTTTCCTGCATTAAGACTTGCCGAGCAGAAAAATTGGGGGGAAAATCTCACAGAAGAAAATAATCGTATACTATGTTCTGACTATCTAACATTGATTTTGAAATATTGACTCTTTAGCAATATAGTAACGTTCGGTAACAAATTAAAGTTTAGTTTAGTTTGAATTATCGCCGCACTAGAGCTACACGAGGGCTATTGGCGAGCCCTAACGCTGGGTACATGTCGCCCAATCGTACGCAGCGTTAGGACTTTTGAAGGATATTTAACGTGCACTCGCTCTACACGGGGTATTATTCGTCTAACGTTTTTGGCTGCACGGGCCGTTTATAGGTCGGCAGTTATTTTGGCGATGCCCGGACCCGAACCTGGGACCTTTCACATTCTAGGCGAATGCCTAACCGACTGGGCTCCTCAGCCCCAACAAACTAAAGTGCTTGGTAAGTGTTTAGTATTAAATCCGCGCTAGCCTTTTCGCCGCTCAGACAAAAAGAAAAATTGACAAAATTAAATAAAAAAAAGCCAAACGATTTATTTTTAAAAATAAAAATATAACATTTTTTAATTGTAATAAAATTGGATTTTTGATAAATATACGTTCTAGAGTAGTAAAACACACACGCACACACACAGTGAAAACAATTTCACAATCATAAATTTAGATTAGTTTGGAATTTATAATATCTATATTTTGCTTTTTAAATGATCAGAGTTCACCCTTTAGATGTACCGCCCAGGACAAATGTCCGGTTTAGCCGCCCCTAGATCGCGGGGGCCTGTATTTATAAATTATTATAAAAATCCTGTATTTGTAAATACCAGCGTAGTTAATTTTATGGGAATTTAAAGTTTAAGCACAAATAATTAAACACTATTTTTAATAGATAATTTTTATGAGACAACAGAATAAATATTATGACAAAATAAATATTCTTTTATTTTAGTATAAATTTTCTTTGTCCTATACGTAAAACTAATTTTATTCGATTAAAAAGATCTCTAGAGAAAAAAAAAAGAAAAGCCTAAAAATTTTAAATTAGTTGAGTTGTACAGAATATTTTTTTCTTCGTTTCAAATCGTGAATATATTTTGAAATGACAAAATAGTAAAGGGACGTTATGAAATGATGTATAGTTAACTTGCATACAATTTGTTAACAAATTCTAAAATTTAAACGTAAGACTTTTAAAATAAATAATTCTAAATCTTTCAAAGATACTTAAGAAATGTATGTGCTTATCAAAAATACATATAACAATTTTAAAATATTAAAAGATTTTAAAGAAATTTAAAACTATTACTTACCGTCAGGGAAAATCGTAGCCATGATTAATTTACAGTAATAAATATCTACGAGAACACACTTAAACACAAAATTCGAAATGTTGTAAAGCGAAAAAGAAACTCTATTTCCCTCAGAGCGACCTAACACACATCACATCTTTACGTTGGATGGAGTTTTCGGTTATTAAACATGGAAGTATATTTGTCTTAAGTCAAACTGATAACGCCTCCGATTGAGATAATAAGATAAAACTAAGAAAAGAAGAAATATTGCATCCAAATAGACGCCAGAAATCTTGTTTTTAACCAGAATAAAGTATGTGATCAGCAGATAGAGTTTGGCCAGTGGCGATTATCCATGAAATGATGTTTGTGTGTTGCCGCCATCAAGTATTTTGTAATTTTTCGAGCAACGTCAATATGACGTGGGTATGACAAAATCGTTAAGGTCAACTTTCTTAATTAGCAATAAATTAGAAACGCTCAAAATAGGTATTGAGAATTAGGGTACAGTTAAATGTTTAGATAAATATAGAGTTTCAGATGATTAAAATTTAGTTTTTTAGCGAATTTATCCAAAATAATGAACTTAATTGTGAATTTTATAAAGCTATTAGTATAAGTTCTATTAGTATAAGTCTAAGGGACCTGGTTGACCTTATCACTAAAGTAGGAGACCCTAACAAAACAAATGGAGCTAAGGAACTTTTTGGGTCTGGGGTATGGTACAAAATGCTACCCAAAAGCAGAGGTGCCACATATCGGACAAACCCAAATTAAAAGAAGAAGAAGATAAGTTCTATTTAAAATAAGTTTTAATCTTACTTTATTATTTACGTGACACTTCTATATGAGCAAGACATTGAAAGCGACCGCATCAGATTAGAGACCGCCTGTGTTAACGTTGTTTGTTAAATCGCCGACTTCCCCCTTTTTTTACAAACAAGTGCAAAGTCGGTGATATATGCGTACGTAGGATTTCCAAATAGTGATATTTGTATATATTTTCTGGTAGGGGGTGAAGAAGAGTAGAGAATAGAATCTTCATTTTAAGCTACTTTTTTTTAAATATGCCTTAGGACATTTTTCCGAGAGATTATCTCAAAGGAGACCAATTTATGACAGAATAGGATAACCGCAATAAAAAAGGTTTTTCTACAATATAATACCACCAGATTATTTTTGCCTTGACGAAATAATATAAATTATATCTGTAAAATGACCTATAATTTTGTTATTAAAACAGATGAAATACCTGAAGTACTTCGAAATTATTTATTTTGGGAATTAAAGTTGAGACATTAAATATTATAGTTATCTCTAAATTTTTTTATATCTACTATATTTGTACCTGTTAATTTATAAAAAGTATCAAATATAAATTTCTATTTTTTTATAAATTAATTTTAAACTTTACTGTACTTTGTTTAAGAAAAAACTGATGATGTAAAAATCTATTTCATTGTAGAGTTCGTTAACTTTATAAAAGTTGATTTTTTAAAAAATGCTTTTTAATTTTTAAATAACAAAAAGTATTGAACATTTTAACTATTATCAATGTATTTTTTATGGTAATTCAAAGATTTCTGCAATAACTATTTCTATACTGTAGAAAATAAATCACAAAAGACTCGAAGGAATCCTTATGCTATACTCATCTGAATTTAACTTGACCTGACCTCAAAATTTTTTTGGGGCTAAGAACACCGACTGTCTTCTCTAGCAATTGTGGTTGTGCCACTGACTTAATTTCGATCATGTGTGTTCTTTTCTTTCATTTTTATTGCATTCTTGGAGGATTTTCTTTCCTGACCTTGGTCCACAATTCTCACGAGACAGATCACGCTACTGATGGAATGACAAAATTGTAACCCCCCAATTTTTTTTTTAAATCTAAATTTTAACTAGAAAGTCAAACTGTTTTTTTTTTTGCGTGCAATGTTTTCATTATAAGAATAAATAAAGCTTTAGATTTTGAAATGTCACACGATTTTTCTACCATCAATCCATCCAGAAAATTGTACTTGTTACTTTGAAATCGGCGTAATCTAGTTAAAGGGATATATCTGCCATTTTAAACGAGTTGGGAAGCTACATGTAGAAAAAATGCAATGTATAGCTATAAAGTTACTATTATAATTTTCTAGTCACAGACTCCATTAGCATTTCATTTCAATCCCGTACAATTTCTCTGTAACTAAAAAACTCACTCTCAAATATTTATTAAACTATTATTTTTTATGGTTACGTGTAAAGGTGAAGATTTATTTACATAAATTGTTTATATCCCCGATATAGAAATATTTAACTCAATCAATGGAGAACAGGATTTATAATTTTGTCAAAGGAAACACAACTAAATTTACTCTAGATAAATTATTTAAGGATCTGTGATTTTCCTTATTAGCTCTTCCTGTCAGCAGCACGTATTTCGGATTAATGACTCGGTGAGAGATGCATATATTTGCATTCAAGTATAGTTTATCGAAAGATACAAGATATTAGTTTATGTATCAGATTGAGTAAAAACTGGTTAGGTAAAAAAAATATTTCGTTTGCAAAAAGGTGAAGAGAAGTGTTATTATTGTTAATTTGGTGATTCAATATGAATAAAGAAGTTTCAAAATAATTTTTTTTTATCTCTAACGGAAATTGCTATTTTAAAATATGAAAGTTTTAAAAATTTTAACTTAAGGGGACGCATTACCCAAAATTTAGGGCTGCCCAGAAAATAATTAAACATGCTCGAATGTTGTGAGCTAAGGATATTGCAAAAAAAGAAGGATTCTATTATAATGGTGGAGGTTTATTGAAAATGATATAGTGGTTTGGTAAAATGGTTTTTGAAATTTTATGTTGATTTTTTAAATTTTAATTTTTTCAGCTTGTGAATGGTTAAAACCCTAAGGCTTTTAGGTAAATTAATGTAGAGCTCCAATTTTTTTTTCCTGTGTTGAAACATGTGCGTTTAACAAAAGTTGGTATGGGATAAGGTCTAGTGTGAATAGATTTTTTTAAAAAAAATGCTGAAGGTGAAAATTTACAAAAAATCTTATTTTTTAGCCATTTTTATACATAAAGCTACATAACTTTTTTTATTTAACTGATAGCTCAATATCCATACCAACTTTTATTAATAGATGTTGTGGGAACATTTTGAAAAAAATCCATTACAAAATTCTTTAAATTGTAGGAAGAGTAGCATTTTGAAAAAACGTTAAAATTTTTTAATTTTTTAATTTAAAAAAAAAAAACTTACGTTTTAATATTTATTATTTTTTCGTATATGTTTATTGAATGTTAGTTCTTTGTAAAAATAGTTTAATTTGAATGCTAGCAATAAAAGTACTGGATTTAGTTTTTTGGGTACCGCGTCCCCTTAATTTCACATTTGTATTTAGCCATGAAACATTCAGAAACTAATTTTTAAAAAATGATTATCTACTAAATTACGTAGTTTCATTTCTAAAAAGAACTCTACGTCGAGGAAGAAATATAATCTTGAAATTTAATTCCAGTTAGTAGTATTCAATTGTATTTCTTCTACCACAAATTTTGCTCTAAAATTAATAATCAATCCTTTTAAATTATTCGGAAATTATATTTAAATAAAATTTTATAATATAAAATAACAATGCAATTATCGCAAAAAATCTAAATATTCTAAATAATGGTTACAGTTGTTGCAAAGATTTTATTGGTTGAAAAAGTCTTGTAATCCTTTATTCGTTTAATTTATTCATTACCAACTGGGGTTCAAGAGGTTATCAAACTTTAATTCTCAAAGCGTTCCTGCAAGGAAATTTCCTAAAGTGTAAGTTTGTGCACACATTTATAGACTATAAAAGGTAGTTTTTTGTTATAGATAATTAGATAACAAAAAAAGATTTTAAATGCTAACAAGCGATAATTGCTGGCGGAAAAGGCTTCCTATACTCACTTCCTTACTATTTATTTCCCTTTTTCAGATCTGTTTATAATTTATATTCTCTTTACTTTTGAAAAAGTGCAAAGGAGTAAGAGTAGCGCGCAGAAAAAAACTGTATAAACATTCTTTCTGTTTATATGATTCGTTTTAAAATAATCTTTTTGTATAAAAATAGAAGCATCAAGTGCGCATCGCAAGTTTACGTAGATGTTATTATTTATTTTACATCAGGACGTATATATGTGGTGCTTTCAGAGCTCTATAAAAATGACAATGGGAATAATGTCATAAAAAAAACTAGAGTTTATAATCGAAACATAATTGACTTGCTTCAAGCGACGTATTTCCTCCCAGCTTTCATTCCTGGTTTCTTTCGATCGATGCTCTATTATCACGTGGCCTTGATTCACCAATCGAAGTTCGAGAAAGAATTTATTTTCATTCAGCATTTCTGCTGCCACTCAAGGTCTGAAACATGCCAATTAATTAAAATTTTGTGATGTACTTTGTTTTGAATTTGGTTTAATACACTACCCAGCGAACATTGAAGTGATGGCGAACTGGTGGCCCAGTGCTACCTGTGTTGGCTACTGCTGTCCACCGGTCAGTCGTGCACTCGCCCAATACAACGCCAATACTGATACCCGTTGTTACCATACTGTTACGGCGTTGTGCGGGACATTATGCAGTGGCCCAATAACAATTGGCCAGTACCAGGCCAACGTTTATTTTTTAGTACTGGGCTTTCATTCCCCAGTCACTGTTTTGCCGATATTTAAAAATATTAAAAACGGAATACGAAGCCTTTAGTAGGGTTTTTAATGAACTTTTCGATAGAGATTAATTTATACAATTGCTGTGTTAGATATAGGGAAAATGAAGCAATTTATCCTCTAAAAATCACCAATTCGGACTAATTAGTATTGGGCTAAATGAATGCTTATAAGTATTGGGCCAATAAAAACTGGACGGTATTGGCCAATATAACCAGGTCAGAATTGGGCCAATAAAAACTGACCCGTATTGGGCTAATACAAACTGGACGGTATTATGGGTCAATAAAAACTGTCCAACGTTAGCTATCTATTAACGTCTAGACTTTTTATTTTACGATTCACAGTTTTTCACCTGCATCCGAAAAGTGAACAAAAATTAAAAGACATTGCAAAAACAATAAATTGATATAAGATGGAAGAAAATAATAAGCAAAAATTTTTGTGCCGCCTTCGGCGGTTTTTGTTCTACGAATTGTCAATTTTTTTAAGTATTTTGTTCAAAATTATGAACAAGGAGAGTTGAATTTTATTTTCTATTTGTTGTGAAGTAAATTTAAATTAATATACAAACATTTACACACACGCGGCTCAGTGGCTGAGAGGTCAAACGCGTCCGCCTCATAAGCCCAAGATCGCGGGTTCGAGCCCCGGCTGAGTCGTCGGATTTTCTGGATGGGAATAGAACACAATTGCTGCCATTCCAATATAAGAAGTACTGGGCTAACGCCGTGATTAAAATATAAACGGTACTGGGCTAATGCCGTGGTTAAAATATGAACATCACTGGCATAATATTGGGATAGTTCCGCGAATCAATGTAATTTAATGGCTGAGTACTGAGCTAACACACATTTTAGCCGAATTTCCAAATAAGAACTTCTGGCAGAATGCTGGGCTAGTACTGACCAGCCAAATATTATTTTAACTGTAGCGGTGGAATGCTGGCCCAACGTCGAAATTTCCATGAATCCCGGATTGCAAGTATTGGCATGGTACTGGCCCGTAACATTGGGCCAGTGCTGGCAAGGGCGGACACGTTTGTGACGACGCCGTTACAGCCACTGTACATTGGGCCAATACTGGAGATGCCGACATTTCAGTATTGCCCCAATAATGGGCGAGTAGAATATTGTTTGCTGGGTATAGTGTATATAATAAATTTCATTTAATAGATCATTTATTCAGAACCTTTATAAAATGTTCGATTCACCTGAATTATACGAAATCGAACATTCAAATTTAAAAGGGTGAACTTTCTCGCTCATAATAGTCTGTTTTGATCCACAATGATAATGATGCAGTTCACGTTAAAAAAAATTAAGAATAATAACTGTCGCCATAGGTTTTGCAGTTTTTTCTGCCTGAAGCAAGGACAAAAGATAACGAAGAAACATATCATCAAGACTATGTAATGTAGCCTCGAACGATAATAGCTTTGAATAATAACTAATATTTTCCTTCAGTTCTTCGCAGAAAAGTTTAATGCCCATCTGTGAATCATGCCCTTCAATTTTTTTTGAAATTCGTTTTATTGTGAATTTGAAAGTTCAAATAAAACGAGTTATTTTCATAACCACTATAACTATGTTCCTTTTTGAGTCTACTTTATTCACCACTCTATAGTTCCTATATATATTCAATTTGCTTTGTCGATTCAACGTTTTTGTCGGGAAAATGTTTGAAATGGATACATTTTATCATGCATTTTCCTACCAGTGCACGTGTACTTAAAAGATCGAGTAAAATAAACCATTTCAGTCCCTGTGATTCTATATTTGACTCATACAATTCAAATTGCTTTAATTGCAATATAAAAAAATATAACTGGTACATTTTTCATACACATCCTAATACATTATTATTTATGTTTTAGTCAACAAATTTACCCACTAATCATTAAATTTATAAGAAAGTTGTGTTGCTTCATTTCGTACATCCTGTAGGAAATGAATTACATTTTTCATAACTTTTTATATTGTGTAAAAACACGAAAAAAATTAAATATAGCTATTACCATTCCTATATGATAGAAATTGGCCTTAAAATTATGCTACAAATATCAAGAAAAGAAAGAAAAAAATATATATGAAAATTACTTTTGCCACTTGTGCAATGTGAATATCTTTAACATTACCTAACGTTCTAGAGTAACATCTATGACATATTTTATGTCTTCCAGATAGACTCGCAAGGTTACCACGTGTAAGAGATGAGCAGAATACGCGTTTGAAAGATAATAATGGGAAAATCCTATAAATCTCTCGTCTGATAATAATGGCAAATCCTATAAATCTTACGTCTGAAGGATGATAACACTTTGAATAATTTTCTTAGCCGAGTTTCACATCTGACAGACATAATTATCAGTCAACGCATATTAATATTTTTAAAAACATTTTTTGATGAAGAGAGATAGTAGGGATGTGCTTATATGACGGGAGGGTGTGTTAGATGAATGGCTAATAATCTTTAAAATATTCCTAACACGGCAAATAAAATATTTTTAGAAATAAATTGCTTTATTCTTGAAATTTAGTGGGCGCATAATGCATATCACCCGCTATTTTTTTTTTTATCAATACAGAACTTGAGTTTATAAAAAATAGCAAATTTATACCCGTTCTTCGCACGGAATAAAAAATATCAAATAGATTCCAAATATGTGTACCATATAACCTGTTATAGGATCATAAACTTATTATTGTTTCCGCTCGTTATAAATTATAAAATCCCGTTTCATTGCCTTAAAATTCCAAAATGAAAAATACGCTGTAAAATGCACTCATAAATGCCATCACAATTCCCTCATAAATACATAAAACCTTTTTGCTCATTTGGCGCGTTTTGGGAAATAATTTGGCGAGAAAATAGATATAGCTACCCACACCCATTATACAGCTCTAACACAATGTCCTTCGAACAACCGACCAGCTTATAAATTATTTATAAAAGAAATCGCCTATTTGGCGAATTTTAGTTAATAATTTGGCGAGTTTGGCAACGTCTTTGGCGAAAAAATAAAGACATAAAACATTAATAGCTCTAGTGCGATGGCCTTTATTAACCATCATAGTTCAGTAATAGCTTAACTATACATTTATTGCTTAAATATGCATACATGCAGTCAACAGAAAAATCAATGAAAAAATCATCAAATAAACCCACAATAAAATCCGGGAATGAAGACTGGCGGAATTACGACACTTGAAACATGTCAATTATTTTTCAAATAATGAATTTAGTTTCTGAAAGTAACGGCAAAAGAATAAAAAATAAACATTTTGAATTTTAAATGTTTTCGTTAAAAGTTTTATTTAATTTTTTCAGCCGATGGCATCAGGAAAGAGAAAAATGATCGGATCTGAGCGAAAGTGGTGTATTTTTTTCAGAAAATTCGAATTTTCTCTAAAAATGGAACAAATATGAAAAAACTAAGCCTCAGGTGCACACGTTAGTATTAAAGGGAATCTATCTTTAAAATTTCGAATTCCTGTGGGCAGTATAAGTCGGTCTTTTACGATCCGATAACAGACACACACACACACAGACAGACAGACTCTTTCTTTTATTATTATAGTGCAGTTTCAGCAACTTTAAGCCATAATTATGAACTAAAATGACTTTTTAAATCAAAGAAATGAATTAGCTTCATTATTGTAGTTTTTTAGACTACTGAAACTAAATATGATAAATTAAACGACATGATAACAACATAAGTTGTATTAAACAAAAATGTACCACAATCAAAAACTCAACAGCCATTAAATTCTGTCTGTTGAGTCTGTAATATAATGGTACATTGGTTGATTGTCACATTTTATTGATTTCAATGGAACTATATATTAGTAAAAAGACAAGGTAAAACAATGAAATATATAGATTTCCTTTATTGCTGCGTTGTATGTTTATGCGAGGTCAATAGTCACGAATAAGCATTTTAACTTTCGTATTGAATTTTATAAGCACAAGGAAAAGTAAAAATATTAAATTTTTCTTGGATGACAATGTCACATTGTAACAAATCTAAAAAAGATTAAGTAAAATCCGCTTTCATTGTATTGTTAAGAAAAAATAATCTGTTGTATAGATGTTGAGAAGCTTCTTAAACTGGAGCTAAAGTCTTTATAGGATAAATTTCACTGCCTTTTTATTTTCATTATACCTTTCCTTCGGGGTAATATAAAGACGTAATTATAACTACCTCGTTAAACTAAAAACATTTTATCCTACTCCAAAGTCTTAAAATCACTTATTTGAATAAAAAAACTGCTTACGTTTTCAAAATTTCAGAATTGACGCAATGTCGGCACTGATTTATGTTTGGCAAAGCTTACTCGTACTTATATTTGAAAACAGCAACAGACGGAAATTAGCTGAATTATTCGTATATTTTTTTTATTAAAAGGTAACACACGCAATCATGTGCTGAACTTTTCCATTTTCCAGAAATTTTAATTAGTGTCATGTAGCGATTTAACGACTTAACATTGGTCTTATTAATATTAAAAATACACACAGCGTGGTACTCGGTGTAACTCATAAAACCATAATTTATTTTGTGTAAAAGTTGATGTGATCGATTACGATGAATACATTTCGACAATCTTCGAACATTTGCTAGAACCTGTATACTTTGAGCACTGCCTTATCTAGAAATACTCAAGACTATTATAAGCACAACAAATTTTAGAGGCCCCTTTACGGAAAATGTTGTGTATGATGGTGTTGTGTATGATGGCCGTAACGATGGTGCTAGTTATCCGATATATCATGTTGTTTACTACCATTTTATCGGCTTTCTTATAACATCGATCAAACCAATCACGTAGGTCAATGCCAAGCTAAGAACACAGTAGGGTCTCCAAAAAACTTAAAATTTACTTGAATTTGAGGGGGGGGGTTACAGTATTTAACATAATCTAACTAAAATTGAGGGGCCCCTAAACTGTGGGGGCCCTAGACCTGTGCTTAACGGCCTTATAGTAGACCAGGCCCTGACTTTGAGGTAATATAACTTAAAATTTCTACTACGGACCTATTAAGAAAATAAAATATTTTTCTGTGTGTGTTGAGATAATCTCAAATATTTTAAGTTTCTTACTGTAGAACAAAAAAAATATGCATTTTGTGTTATGCAAATTAAAAAATTTAAAATAATAGCTTCTATTTAAATGGATTAATGTGTATGTTTCTTAGTCAAATTTTATGTTTCAATATAATCACACGTATTTAGAATAGTTTAAATGATGGTACATTTTTTTTGTCCACCTGAGACCTGGCATCCATTTATATGGATATTTTGTTTAACGTTCCTGTTACGCGTCAAAAAGATTTCGTTTGCGGATCCATTAAAATTGATGATCCCTATAGAAAATATTGGACGTTTTCTTTTAAACATTTCTTTAAAAACAATGTATAAAAGCATGTTTGTATAATAAAATATGTGCATAAGCTTTTGATGGGGTCACAGAAGGTTATAGAAAAGTTAATTTGCTTTCTCAAAAATTTAAAATTTTTGCTATATATACATTACACATCGTTCCATTAATTTTCTCACGTTTTTTAAAATTTTGTTTTTAAATTGTCAACATTTTTTTATTCAAAATATTGAACGGGAATGTTTTTGATGATGCAATGCTCTTGTTTTCAATTTTATCCGTACTGCTATTTCATTGGTTGTTTCGGTTTCAATCTTAAAATGACCGATATAGATGAAAAGAAACTTTCCCTTCTCTGCTAGCTATCTTTAACAAATGATTTGAACAACCAACAGCACAGCAAGAAGTTGGCAATTAAAATGTTTAATAAATAAAATATTCTTAGAAAACTCATTTTCGAATACCAAAACAAAAAAATTCCAGAAATTAAATGGAAGCAAACCGTTGGAGCTGTTGCCATCCACGACGGAAAACACCCCCATTGAAAACACATACACAATTATTGGACTGTAAAATAAATTAAAAAAAATTATATTAACAATTTTTATTATCAAAATAAATAATTAAAAAACATTAATACAAATAAAAAACTAATAAAAATGATAAAATTAGCATAAAAAAACCCTACAAACGAAAATAAATAAAATTTAAAATTGAATACAATCTTGAACATAAAGAAAATTAGTAAACGTTGTTAATAATTTATTGATTTCGCGGAAGAAATTCAATGATAATATTCGATTTAACGAGTATAAGTCTTTAAAAAGCTGTGATCTGAAAATTGCTTTAGAAATGTTCAAACCTTTTGTAAAAGAGGTTCTACGTTGCAATCATTCTTACAAACCTAATTTTAAAATAAATGTGAGTGTGTGAGAGACCAGTTACTAAAATTTCTCCTCCAATAACTTGTAATCATTCAAGCTTGGAATTGTTTACATTTTATCGCAAACGCAATCCTATAACAATCTGATATTGGCTTTGTATATCCGGAAACATGGAGAATTGACCCAGACATTTTGAACATAATAAATAAATCTATTACTCACATGACCTCAAGGTGATTGACTTCTGAACTGAGAAATGTTGAGAAATTCCAGATTTACAGAATTTTGCACATTTTGTTCTCGAACATATATTTATCGAGTACTCATCATAGATTATTGCGATGGTATTGAGTAGCGGTTGGTCTAAACATTTCTTTATCTTTCTTCTAGTTTATAAGAATTAAAACGATAAATTGGAAAACATTTTATTGGTTTACATCTGTTTCTTATTAATTTTCCTTAAGATTTAATTACATTTGAAGATTTGAAGAGAGAGAGAGAATGAATTTACATTCAAATCAATAATATTTAAACTGATTTGTATGTATGATTCAAGAAGAAAATTTTTTTCTAATATTTTTCAAAATTCAATTTCTTTTTTCTTCCCAAGCCTTTTTAAATTTTAATAATCTGTGTGTTATGAACCATTAGGATATAACGATGAGAATTAATTCTCTTTATTTATTCCTTCACATTTTATCCAAATAATTTGTTAATTATAAAATCAAAATATTTAAAAATAAATGAGAATTTTGTACAAATAAAAATATTATAAAAATATTAATAAAGTTTACATAGTAAAAACACTATTGGAATTATTTTTTAAAGAAGTATTCGTATTTGATACCATTTTAAATGCAAAAGCAATCAGCAAACAATAATAATAATATTATAAACCTCCAAAGAAAATTCCTAAAAACGAATTAAAATAGCCAATTCGACAAGAAGTTTAAAATTATATTGAAATAATGTTTTGAACTTATTTTATTTTTAAGGCATATAAATCTTGTGTAAGCGGTTCTATGTGACCGTTATTTGTACAAACATTAATTTTTGTTTCTAAGACTTATCCTCTCCTCATCGGGTTTGTAATCTAAACCACGATAAATTTTTTCAAATATTTTTCAGTTTTAGATATTTCTCGATATTTTACAAATTAAAATTTATAAACTATAATTTATTGAACTTTTTTTTCCGTTTTGTATTTTCTTTTGCCTTCTTCGATGACATTTTGAATTAATTTCATCCATCTCCTTTCCTTACTTAAGCAGTATAAAATAGTAATTACTATCTAATACTAACCATGACAATTGGTAATACGTAATGGAATTAAAAATTTAATTGTCCTTTCATATCAATCCTTATTAAACGGCTTTTTTGCTGCTAATGCGTTGAAACATCTGTTCAAAATGAGACTCTGTCAATTACATAGTTATTTTTGACTTTAGCTCACAATCGTCTCCAGTTGTAGTAATTAATTAATATAGTGGGCGTTAATGCAGATTTGCATATGATTGATGTTTTTGTTAATGTTTTGTATCGTGCATTTACGTAATTTAAGAATACATGAGAAGACTAATTTGGAAAAGTAAAAGTTTTAAAAAATAATAATGTAGAATTACGAAAACACAGTTCTTAATGTATTATGTCTACTTTTCAACATGGTAATTATAAGTTATCAAAAATGGTTTCTTCAATTTACAGAATAATTGGCTACAGTGTTGCCAGATTCATTTTAAAAAGAAATTTATATTGATATTAATTATTTAGCTAATATACAAAAATAAATTAATTAATATACATAAGTAAATGAGAACTTCTAAAAAAAATTAGCCTGTTTTCCTGTTACTTTAATACTCACTGAAGTTCTTATACAAAAAACAAGCAGGTTTGTAACTGTAACTGTCACCTAGATTCGCGTCTACACAAGATTTATGCAAAACCAAACACAGCATTTAGGAGTAACTTAAACTTTTAAGATCCAAAATTGGTTATTTTCGTTAATTTTCTATCGCAAATTCAAATAATATTCTTTATCATTTGCTAATTATTTTGCAGTTCGAAGAATAATTATGCATAATTGCTTGCTCTAAAATTGGAAGAAAGAAGTCAACTCCTAATAACCATTCAGACAACATTTGCCTTTTTTTGGAAATGTCGCCAACGCCGAAATGACGCAAGCTTTTTATTCTTAACAAGCATCCACATAAAAAATTGTAAAAAACTCGATACTTTCGAAATATTTAGTAATCACATTTTGTTAAAAAAATATTTAAATTTTGTCTTGCTATATTGACTCTTTAAAATTCATTTTAATGCGCTAGTTTCAATAGTATGAAAAAACTACGATTATGGCATGTCAAAGCAACAACGATCAAAGTAATCTTCTGACTTTGCCCTCTTTTGTTCAAAAACATAAATTTAGAAAGGTGTTAGTGTTTCTGAACGAAAAAGATAAATGTCATTGAGATCATTGAGAAAATCAGGTCAATATTGTTTGGCAGACTAATGAATGGATGTTGAAATATTGGTTTTTGAGTTTCACTAGTTAAACTATTGTATGGTTAAGTTGAAGAGTAGAATTGCTTTATTGGTACGGAAAACTACGTTAAAACTACATTTTAATGCCACTACAGAATGTATAGCTAAATGCAATTTATAGTCTGAATTATGTTTAAATCCATAACTAAAAGCTACTTACAGTTTCAAACAAAAAAAACTTTTTAAAGTACATAAATAAAGGCAAACAACATCAATAACGTTATGGCCGAAGAAAGTAGCCATTTAAGTGCTTTTATATTAATAACGCTTTAAAAATTATCTTCCTTTATCTTGTATAGTTCACCATAAAATAATTTTATTTTAGTTTATCACCGGTCTGTAGCGTCTGTTAACCTCCATTTCACTTAAGTACTTTTTTAAAGCGAGAAATTGTGTCAAAAGTATTTTGTAAGATGTGTAAGAGTGATAACAGGTTTGAGTTACGATGAATGATTTTATATGTAGGTATATAAGGGATTTTGTTACATGTTCTAAATAGATATAATAACAATTTATTAAATGATGTGCTCTTTGAAACAGAAATTCACATTTACAATAGAAATCTAATTAACTATTCCTATAGGAATAGTTTTCGATTCGGAAAACCAAGAATTCGAATAACTCGAAAATGAAAAAATTTTCCTAAAAAAGAGTATATTTCAATTAATTACTGTATGAATGTTGAAAATGGGACAAAAAGAAAAAGGATTAATTGGCGTTCTACTGTGTATTGTAAGCAAATGAAAGTAATTGTTTTTCTATCTTATGTGCACTAGAGGAGACATGCTAGAACATCAACCAACGAATATATTGCAATCGATTGTTAATCAATAAAAATTGTTGATCAAAATAAAATTATACGTTCAATTAAAGTTTTATTTTATTATCATTATCCGAAGATGTTGGAATTGATATTAATTCAAATCATTAACCTATTAAAGACCAATTTGTGAATACCATTAACACCTTCCTTACCGAATAAAAACATTAACTTTAGGTTTTTAAAAATTTCTTTTTAGTGTAACTTAATTTGTCAAACATAAATTCTTCAGAACTTATGTTTTTCATTTGTCCTATCTTTTGTGTTTATTTCGATCAACTTAAGCAAAAGGCCTATATTTTCGTCAGAAAAGTTCTTATCGAAGTCGTTAACTCTAATGAGTTAAAAAGTCGTTACCGTTAATGAGTTGTGTCTTTTCATAAGAAGTCTACTGACTTTGTAGTATTCACTCAAGGAAACAGGGAGTAAATATAATATAGTACTATCCATTAAAAAAATAACTAAAGAGTGAAACTACATACAATGGGAAATTACTATCAAACAATACGGATTTATTTTATGGAATTTACAGTTTCTAGTATTGCACTAATACAGGTCAAAGAATTTCCTCAAAATGTCACTATTTCGGTGACTTTTCAAACCTATTTGGGTTTACTTACAATTTACACTCTGAAGGATAAGCAAGTTGCCAGAAGTGAGTAATTGTTTGCACTGCAAATTTAATTCCTTTAAATTTTTTTTAATGATTTTTCTGTAGCAAAAGCTTATAAATGCCTCCTCTATTTTTGAAATTTAGTAAATTTCTAAAAATTATAATTTGTACTGCTGAAACACTTGACGGTCAGTTTACTGGTTTATACGTCTGTATTCTCTCAGAGAATTAAACTTTCATTATTGTTTTGATTTTAGTTCAATGAACATTTGAACATCTGTGCTGTGCAAACAATCTTGTTTTTTGTCTGAAAATTATGTAATAAAGCACGCCCGACTTTCTTTCTCTTTGTAATGTTAATATTAAAAATAACGGTTAAATATGGTTATGTGTATGTTTGATGGAAAAAGGCTCGATTGTAGATGCTTTTCTAACAAGATTTTGATAATTTTATTAAATCAGATCCTTAAAACCAATTTATGATGTAAAAATCAAAAATCACCCTACAAAACTTATGAGTTAGAAATTCATTCACAATCAATATCAATCATTAGAAGGAGGAAAAGTGGGAGACCAAGAGAGACTTGGATTAACAACATAGAAAAAGATTTAGCCAAAAATGAAGATTAAAAAATGGAAAGGTTTGGCTTGGAACGGGACAGGTGGAGAACTGTTGTGGCGGAGGCTGAGGCCTGCATATGCATAAGGCTGTAATGCTGCTAAGAAGATATCAATAATTTAGAAATATTATATTATTTTCCTAATTTTAAAACTATTATACAAAAAAATAGTGATAACAAAGACAACAGTTTTATTAACCTAAAACGTAGCTCCAAATAAAAAATAATATATACATATTTTTGGATTAGCATTAGAGTTAAAAGCAACCCGTTTTGACCTTAATTTCTGAACTTTATCTCAGTGCATTTCCTCAGACACCGGGATGTCCTATTAACAGGCGCTACGTAATCTTCTACTACTTCATGTGGGATTTATTTTTGGAATAGACGTAACTTGTCGTATGCGTGAATGGCGGGAAAGTGACAAAAGTCAGAGCGATTAGTTCTCTTGTGACATGAAAGAGCGATTAGTTCTTTTCTATCTGTTTCTGTTAATTTAGATTAACGATGAATCTGCTTTGATATCTATTTAAATGAAAAAAAAATTAAGTAGCTCTATGAGTAGCCAATTTGTACATGTCTATTGTTCTGTTAGGGATATTTGTGAATCTTAGGGTTTCACAACAATCGCCATAAACACTTAAACAGATCAAATTTCTCCCTGGTGCTGATACTTGTAACGCAGAGCCTTCTTTTACACTCTTAAAACAACGAGCGTTTTAACTCAGTCTGAGTTAAATTTTCACTCCTTTCGTGCCGAAAATGCACTTCTCCTATAGAGTGATTCACTCTTTTCGGAGTGGGTAAAGTATTAAAAGAAACATTCTGCGTCTACACTCTTAACGAGCGTTTAACTCAGTCTGAGTAATTCCACTCCTTTCCGGTGCGAAATGCACTTTCCTATAGAGTGAATTTCACTCTTTGTTTAGAGTTACTTTTACTTTTGATGTCAATTTTCAAAAATATATAACGCTTTGTATAGGCATTGTGGTACATTTGCCTTCATTTAAGAAAGTGATATGTTTTGTCGAATTTTTTGTAAGTTGTTTTGAGTTCTTGTATGCCAAAAGGCTAATTCTTATGTAACCTATTAACAGTTTTCAGTACAAAGTATACTAATTGAATGCTTTCTATCTGCAGGACAAAATTAGAAAGGAAAAATGCAGATAATATGACTAACTTCGAAAGCTTCAAGTCTGTTCTTTCACCAAAAGTTGCTTTGCTGTCACATGCGTTTTCAACTACAAAAATCTAAACGTTAACGGAAAACAGTGGTTCAATAAAATAAGCATAAATATTACGCTTCTAAAACTGGCAAACTTCCTACCGTTACGAAGAGAAACTAAAAAAAATTAAAACCTCGTTTTCGGAACACTTGGCATTATCGGGCGTTTTGAAAGGTGATGAATGAATAGCAATATGTGATGCTTGTGTTGTGAAAAATACTCCGTAAAATTTTTAACTTCGGAAGTAAATTTAGATATTTCTTAACACCTATAATCCGAATATGAATTATCTTTAATTCTAATATATGTGGTTGTTTTTTTAGATAGTAGTTTGTTGGTTGTTTTATACATATTGATGCCATACATATGCATATCATACAGAGATAAAACTTACTTTACAAATGTCGTCGAAATCCCAAAATGGTGTTCAT
Organism: Oedothorax gibbosus; assembly: GCA_019343175.1. Lineage (NCBI taxonomy): Eukaryota > Metazoa > Arthropoda > Arachnida > Araneae > Linyphiidae > Oedothorax > Oedothorax gibbosus. The sequence continues at coordinate 36,275,090 of CM033273.1, forward strand.
CAGATAAATTGAATTTGGAAACAATAAATATATATTTTATTTTGCCGTTATAGTTTTTCAAAACATTTTCAACTAAATATTTTTTGATATAAAAAGTATAATTTATGCTTTACTAACCCGATTATCAGTTTGCCCCGAAACACACCCCATTTCTCCAACTCTTTCCGGCTTCCTTATTTCAATTTCTCTCTAATATTGTCTTATGCCCTTTTCACCCCAGCATCAATGAGGAAAATCAATATATGCACCGCTTTGCTTAGTTTAATTATGTTTGGTTGTTCCGTTATCTTCAGAAAACTAAGTTGATCTTCAACTATAAAATCAATTTTCGCTGATCTTGCCAGAATCCCATTTTAATACATCTTCTCTAAAAAAAACATGTTTTTCTCATTGCATTTCATCCCTTATCAAAAATTGCAATGTCATACCATTTCAACATTTTCAAAGAAGAAACCAGAGAGACAAAACGATTGTGCAAAAGAGAGGAGAAAACCCTCCCATTCGCCCGCCCTCCTTTTAAAATCATGATTGTCTCACACGTGAAAGTTCCGTTCCAGAAATAAACCGACATGCTTTTATCACGAGTTGATTGCATTAGTTAGATAAAATTGTAACTATTACTTTGGTGCATTGCACTAAACTACATTTCATATTTTTATCGCTATTTTTTTAACCGTTTTGGGTATGGTAGGGTACATATAAATTCCGGCTTGTGTGCTTGATCAGAGACCCGCTTATAAGCCTTCGTCAAGTAAGACAGACACAGAAAGAATTTTTACTGTCTCAGAGAAAGGAAAGTACACCCAGGGCGAAGGCGGGAATCGAACCCGCACCCGTTACAGCGCGCAGACTGCTAGCTTAATGGTCCAAACCACTCGGCCATCCGGGCCCCTTAACCGTTTTGTAAAATTGGGGTTGGTTGGTTTGGTAGACATATATATTCAGGTTTGTGTGCTTGGTCAGCGACCCGCTTATAAACCTTCGTCAAGTAAGACAGACACAACACACAACACATACACACATAAGTGGATCCATCTAATTTTTAGAGACAGAGGCCAACTAGAGGATCCCCAGAATTGGCTTGTCACCCCCAGAGGTATTGATTTGGTATGGGAACTTAGAGGACTTTCGGACCCAACAGATTTAACGAGCACGTACTCCGCATATACTCGGTAGGTCTTCAGTGGTACCGAGACTCGATCGCAGGACCTTCCGATCCCGAGACCGAGACGCTGACCACTAGGCTCACTACGGCCCTAAAATTGGGGTGGTAATGTTTGGTTGGGCCGACCCGGCGGCGCAACGGTTAGGGAGCTAGCCTTTGGAGCTTCTGGGTTCGGGTTCGAATCCCGGTAAGGCATGGATGTTTGTGTTTGTCGAGTATATGCGGAGTACGTGCTCGTTAAATCTGTTGGGTCCGAAAGTCCTGTGGTCGGTCATTGCGCAGTTTACCACGGGTACAGGTCCCTGGAGACTATTTCCCTCCCCTTCAGGGACGTGTCTAAATTGTGGAGGTGGCGATAGATGGCAGCATCTGTCTTGCATGTGTGTGTATGTCGTGTCCGTCCTTCTTGACGAAGGTTTATAAGCGGGTCTTTGTGACCAAGCACACAAGCCTGAAAATATATGTCTACCAACCAACCATGTTTGGTTGGACGTTTTCCACCTGTCTATTTCTAGCCTCGATGGAGATTTAACAAAACCAATTACGTTTCGTAATTTAGAACCCTCGTCAAGTGACGAGGTCGACACCTGAGCGAGTTCCTAAAGTAGCGGCACCATCGTGTTCTTGTTCGAGACTTTTAACCCTACAGCACGTACGTCGCAGTGTAATCAAGACAAATACACAACACAAATATCCATGCCCATATGCTGGGATTCGAACCCGGGACCTCCTGACTTCCTGGCCAGCTTTCTGACCATGCAGTAGCCCAGTCGGCATTGAGTGGTTATTTGTAGGAAATATCGTGGTGCAAAATTTTATTATTTACAGTATAAATCACGTACATGAAAAAAGAGACGGTCCTGTTTTAAAACCAATTTCACTCAAAATTACTTGAATGTTTGTTGCAATTGTTTCAATCCAACCGAGATATATTTGACAAGATTTATCAGATACACACTCAGAAGCGACTCTCCTAACCTAAGTATTTTTTTTTATCAACAACAAAAAGGACGAACAACCAACAACGGTAGAATGACAAAGCAAACTGTAAATATTTTATTTGTATTGTCGAATCGGAGTGCTATTCCTTCGCTTGCAAACGCTACTTTCTAGGCTTTTGAAGTCATAAATCGAGAGGTTATCTGTGGTGTAAAATATCGACAAATATAGGATGCTGTTTTAATTTTAATTCCTTTAAAGAAAAAGAGCGATTTTAAACAACAATTAACACCATAATCAGTGCCCAGGGCCCAGATCCTAATGAGGGGGGGGGGGGGGGGGTAATTTATCAAATAACCCCTAAACTGAATATACTTTGAATTCAATAATTGTGGTATATTAACGACACCGTTAATCATTAATAAGAATATGTCGATGAAAAGTTGAGTTTATTGTAGTTGTAATTACTATGCATTTGTAGGCAAATTTCGGTGCATTAAATTTCGGATTAAATTGCCAAAAATTCCATTGAGTTTTATTTTTTAGGGCACGTGCTTTCCGAAAGCCTTGTGTATATTTTGAATCGGAAACTGACCATAACAGTACGTAATTAAAAAAAGAGAGATAGATAGAAATTTATTTCAGCCTATAATCGCACGTATTTTACCTGGAAGTCATCATATTTAAAATATCTGGTCATTAAACTAGTAATGCAACTTTTTGCAACTTTTAACTGCTTTGAGTGATTGGAAGGTATTAAAATAGAAAAAATGATTGTGGGTACATTTTTATAGGTCCTCCCGTTTGAAACTTCTACGCAACCAATATTTTCGTTCCACCTTAATAATTAAGCTAAACTGACTTCTAGTATTCTGAAAGAACCAATTAATTTTTGATGCATATCTGGAATTAATTATCGACACATTTTAAAGTCAACATTTTAATTATAAAATATTTTGAACCATAAATGCAGTAAATGAATATGTTTAAAAGTTTTATAATATAGCTAATTAACTTTGAAACTTAAAAATAAGTGTAAACCGAAAACTTTTCATCTCTTCTAACTTAGTTGCAAAAGCCATATGAAAGTTTCAGAAAAATTCCGAATGACTACTTTCAAGTCAGAATAGCATCTATCACGACCAGTCATTGAACTGATACTAATTACAAAACACAGAAAACTGTGAGACTTCATATCGAAATTGTCCGAGGTACGTACTACAAAGACGCAACCCCATGACGTATTTTTATCCAGTCTCTAAAACACATATGATAATACTATCTTAAATTAAACTCATATTTAATGTAAACTCTCAAAAAGCCATCCTCTTCATAATTTATCATTTTAGCTTCCACACTACGTTTATAACGTAAAAAGTGGAAGGTTTTATAATCGTTCAGTCCGTCTGTCTGTCACCCACTTTCACAGAAAGAACCACAAGTCCCACAGACAAGTGGGATACGTCATTTTAAAGCAAACAAGTAGGTTTGTAACAGAATCTGTCACTTAACTCGCTTCCACATATTTGTGTTTAACAGGAATAAACGCGCCAAACACAACATTAATTCTATATTAAACATTTACACGCTAAATTTGGCTAGTTTCATTTATTTTATTTCGAAAATTCAATAATTATTACTTATCGTTTGCAAAAATTAATTCATATTTCAAAGAATAAATATGTAATATTCCTCGCTTTTAAATATAATGAAAACATTTCATATCAACATACAAAGAATCCATAGTGAAATATATTTGACATCATTTCAAACTGATCGATTTCGCAAAAATAAATTTATTTAAATTTATTGTCTAAAAGAATTAAAGTTTCTCGAGCGATTGTTGCGAATGGCAAAGGTGATTTAATTCTAATAAAAACAGGACCTTTAGCTATTTGTAATTCAAAGTTTTAAACGCCAAAATTAACTATTTTCATTAATCTTCTTTCTCAGATTTAATAATTAGACTTTATCGTTTGCTAAATTTGTTTGAAGTTAGAAGAATATAGATGTAATCTTTTTTATTAAATAGCTTTGTGTCGCCGTAATTTCCCATTTACATTTCTTTCGAAAATTCACTTATTTATAGTTTGTTAAATTAATTTACAGTTCAAAAAATATATAATTAGTACAATTGATGCTTTAAAAATAAAAGCGAAACTTTGCATATTTTTTTATGAGAAGTTAGAATTTTTTATGCATCTTTCTTCATACATATATAATGAACCATCAAAAGAACTCTATTGTGATATTACAACAATCCAAACTGAATTATATCACATAAATAAATATTTTTATTTTTATTTCATATAAAGTTTCTCGTACGTTTAACGAAATGGCAACAGTGAAAATATTGAATAAAAATGGAATTTGCATGTTATTTCAATGTAGATTAAATTTTCAGTTATTTAAATTTTAAATAAACTTCTAATTTATTTTTAATGAAATTTGGAATGTAGCCTAATCTGATTTTTTGCTTTAAAATGATGTATGCCACTTGTCTGTGGGACTTGTGGTTCTTTCTGTGAAAGTGGGTGACAGACAGACAGACGGACGGACAGACAGACGGACTGAACGATTATAAAACCTTCCACTTTTTACGTTATAAACGTAGTGTGGAAGCTAAAAATCAGATTAGGCTACATTCCAAGTTTCATTAAAAAATTTAAATTAGAAGTTTATTTAAAATTTAAATTACTAAATTTTTTTATCTACATTGAAATAACATGCAAATTCTATTTATATTCATATTTTCACTGTTGTCATCCACAAGTCCCACAGACAAGTGGGATACGTCATTTTGAAGCAAAAAATCAGATTTGGCTACATGCCAAATTTCATTAAAAAATTTAAACTAGAAGCTTATTTAAAGTTTAAATAACTAAAAATTTAATCTACATTGAAATAACATGCAAATTCCATTTTTATTCAATATTTTCACTGTTGCCATTTCGTTAAACGTACGAGAAACTTTGTTAAAATAAAAATGAACACACTTGAAAAAATATTTATTTATGTGATATAATTCGGTTTGGATTGTTGTATTATCACAATAAAGTTCTTTTAATGGTTCTATATATATATATGAAGAAAGATGCATAGAGAATTCTAACTTGGCATAAAAAAATATGCTAAGTTTCGCTTTTATTTTTAAAGCATCAATTGTACAAATTATATATTTTTGAACTGTAAATTAATTTAACAAACTATAAATAAGTGAATTTTCGAAAGAAATGTAAATGGGAAATTGTGGCGACAAAAATATTTATTAAAAAGATTACATAATTATTCTTCGAACTTTAAACAAATTTAGCAAACGATAAAGTCTAATTATTAAATCTGAGAAAGAAGATTAATGAAAATAGTTAATTTTGGCGTTTAAAACTTTGAATTACAAATAGCTAAAGGCCCTGTTTTTATTAGAATTAAATCACATTTGCCATTCGCAACAATCGCTCGAGAAACTTTAATTCTTTTAGACAATAAATTAAAATAAATTTATTTTTGCGACATCGATCAGTTTGAAATGAGTCAAATATATTTCACTATGGATCTATGTATGTTGATATGAAATGTTTTCATTCTATTTAAAAGCGAGGAATATACATATTTATTCTTTAAAATATAAATTGATTTTTGCAAACGATAAGTAATAATTATTGAATTTTCGAAATAAAATAAATGAAACTAGCCAAATTTAGCTTGTAAATGTTAAATATAGAATTAATGTTGTGTTTGGCGCGTTTTTTCCTGTTAAACACAAATATGTGGAAGCGAGTTAAGTGACAGATTCTGTTACAAACCTACTTGTTTTATGTTACAAACTAATTTTAAACTATTTTAGAAGTTTGATTTATAATAATGAAAATGAAGTTTTATGTGTTTGTGTGTTTTATAGAATATATATATCATAAACTAGACACCTGTTTGACCACCTGTTCGCAACTGGGCACAAATGTATAGTTCATACTTAAGTTACGATTTTTGAACTTTCAGATCTCAAAATGTTCTATTTTTAGAGAAAATTCGAATTTTCTGAAAACACTACACCACTTTCGCACAAATCCGATTTTTTTCTTTCTTTCGTGTTGCCATTCAGCTGAAGAAATTATAATCAACGCAAAAAATGATTAAAATTAAAAATGCTTTTATTCTGCTGCCATTATCTTCAGAAACTAAATTCATTGTTTGAAAAATAATTGACATGTTTCAAGTGACGTATTTATGTCCAGTCTCCATTCCTCTCCATTTTCTAGTCATAAATAAATGTCTGGAACCCACGCGAACCGTACATGTAAATATCAAGGGTATAGCTGAATTTTGCCTGAAACGCAATAAAAGGGTTGCCTACTAAATGTAGTTCGTTGACGCATGACGTGCTTAACCGACATTTAATAGATAGCAGAGTTCAATCAATGAAATCAAAGATCCTTGAGTTTCCTGATTGTAAAATAGCTTATTTTCTATGTTGATCGAGAAATAATCACTGTCATGTATGCTATTTCTAAGAGCCTCATTTCTTACAAAAACTTGCGAAACTGTTTTATGTAATCATAATGTTAACAACCCGACGTGTCTTAGAAAATAGTTTTTTCCCCATTGGATTAACACAGGGGCACTTTGGTTTGGAGACTTGTGGTCATTCGGTCTCATGCGCCGTTAAAATAAAACCATTAAACTTTTGAAGTTTAGAAATAAATAATATCTAATCACTGGCTGCACGTTGAACCGATGCACTGAAAAAAAAATACCAAACAGTATTAAGTAATTCATGAATTTATTTCTACATTCTTACATTTATTTTAAACCTTTCAAGGGTAAAGTCAATGAACTACACATATGTTACGTAATTAAAAAAAGAAACTTATGTAATAAGCTTTCCGGGATAGTTTGATATCTTTATTACCCACCAACGAATTCCAGACGGAAAGAATTCTCGCATACTAATTTACAGCTGCAACGCATTCTTTGATATGAACCAAACAAATACTGAATATTTATTAATAATGAAGAAGTAAATTTATCTATATCATTGATGTGTGACTATGTATCTATTTGTGTCTGTCTGAAATTTTTTTATACCGCTGAACCCCAAAATGTAAAGATATGGAGAGGTGTATCAAAATACGTAGAATGGAACAAGGAGGTTATTCCGTTATAAAATCGACCAACAAGCATCATCACTATGGGCAAACATAATGCACAAAATTTCTCGTAAAGGGGCCCCCAAAATTTGTTTTGCTTATAGTCTGAGATTTCCTAGATCAGGCCCTGATTATATAGTTTTTCTTTTGTGCAATATTAAAGGTACCCACGTTCAACGCCAGGTATATAAAGCTAGTTTTACATCATAAAAGTAGTAAAAAAATATGATAAAAAAAGCTTATACTTGTGCAATGTTATTTCATGATGTAATTACTTTCCGAGTAAAAATATTATGGCGCATTTTTTTTATGTTACAGTTACTTTGCATAGCTTTATCATAATTTTATAATAAAAATAATATTTCATTTAATATTATTGCAATTTTGGAAAAATAAATTTACAACCTAATTAACTCAGAGTTTTTTAAAACAAATAACGAGCATCCCAGAAAAGATAGTTAATAAATAGGCTGACCTACAAATAGTCAGAAATCAAGACTGTTATATTAATTAACTAACACTACTTTTCCATTGCGCACCATTTTTGATGCCATACCTTAAAAACTAACATTTCTTTTAGCAATTTTTTTACACATTTATATACACATTAGCTATACTTTTTAGAGCTTTTCAATGACAAAAAAGTTATGTACAGCTGAGGGAGAAAAAACGCTCCACTCCTCGTTACTCGGCTGATATTGATCAATGGATTTTGTGAAAGGTGTCATTTTTCAGGAAATGTCATAAGAAATCAATTACTGGCAACAAAAATTGTATAAAGGGTCGTCGAGATATTAAAATGAGTACCAACTTTACAAAATACAATGACAACAACCAATTCTTTTTATACAAAAATATTTATCACCTTCAAAATACCCCAGATCCCAAAAAAATAATTAATTTGCATTATTTGTTGAGATATAAGCATTCAAATTTGAACGTCCATAATGTTAAAAAAGTTTCACAAACTTTTATTCATAACTCCACAAATAAAACGATTTAAACAAAGATTTTTTTTTCATTTACTACTTCTTAAACTTCCAAACACAATTCACACAAGTTTTTTCATTAATTTTTATTTTTATATATTTTTTATTTAAATTTAAATTAAAAAAATAAAACATGAATTGCAACCCCTAATTTTTTTAACACAAATCGATGAAGTAGATCAAGTAGAACCAAAATCCCGAATTTTTTAATTCAACAACAATTATTTGCCGAATTATTGTAAAAAAAACCTGAAAAAAAAAGTTTTTGGGACCATTTAAAAAATTACTTGGCAAATTGATCACAACTTGCATTATCGTTTGGTACTTGGCAAATTGATCACAACTTGCATTATCGTTTGGTGGTTGAAAAGCGCTTATTAGTAAACGTTTATTCGAATTATTGATGTCTCTCAAATATCTAAAAAAATTCTTGTTTCTAGTGCATAGAATGCATTTTGTATGTGTAATAAATGTTAAATTATATAGATTACTATGTTTTTGAATGTATGATGTTGTTTCCAATACAATTTCAAAAAATGTGTGTGTAATATTAAAATTAAATACCTTTAAATATTATTGGAATTCGGTTTTTAGTACTATATTTCATTGTCGCCACATTGATTATTTAAAATGTCTGTTAAAGAACATTGCTAAATCATTGCCATATCATTCTGTTTTTTTTTGTTGCTTTCCTTAAATATCGTGTTAAGGTCGTAAACTTCGTTTCTTAATATGGGGTTTATAATACCGATATAGTGCACCGAATTTAAAATTTTTTTTGAAGCAATATAAATGAAACAAAAATAAAATTTGCATAAAATGTAAAACATAAAAGTAATAGTTGTGTTTATCAATCTGATTATAACTAATTGCATTTGAAAATCTATTTGTTATAAATATTCGTATATTTAAATTAATTTAAAATCAAAACGTTTTCTCTTCTAGCCTTTATTTTATTCCTGAATTTTAAAATTCAAAATTGTTTTTTTTTTAAAAAACACATACAAAAAAATCACAATATTAGTGAAGAAGGTTTAATTCTAGCATCCGTTGGCGAGAATATGTTAACCCTTTTGTTAGCTTGTCGTTTTGAAAAGATGACACAACCTAAATCTTACGTTTTTCAATTTAGAGATTCCCCACTAAGCGCGTTCAGAATTAATGCTTTAATATCTCAGCAAATAATGCAAAACAAATAATTCTTTTTTATACCTGGGGTATTTTGAAGGTGCTGAACATTTTTATGTTAAAAAAAATTGGGTGTTGCCATTGGATGTTTCAAAGTTGGTACTCATTTTAATATGTAGACGACCCTTTATACCATTTTTGTTGCCGATAATCAATTGATAACGTCATTTCCTGAAACATGACACCTTTCACAAAATCCCTTGATCAATATGAGCCGAGTAACGAGGGGTGGAGCGTTTTTTCCCCCCAGCTGTACCTCATAGATTTTGACTAATGACAAAATTATAATCGTAATCAATCTCTGATAATTTGCGACAGTCAGCATTTTTTGTGATTTTTATTTATTTTATATTAAACTCTGTTTATAGATTAGATTTCATTTCATTAAATTAAAATAATTCATTCCTTTAATAATTTTTTACAAAAATGTTAGCTTAAATTTTAACACCATTATCAGTAATAGACCACCAATAAAAATGTAAAATAAATTAAACATTTTAATTAATCTATAATGCAATAACAATTCTAAGTAATCTATAAAAGTCATCCATTTGTCTGTGAGTCATCTTAAAACCAAAATTCTCACATAAACGTTCTTTCATTTTATTTTCGAAGAAAATAATAAACTTACATTCGTCGAGTAAAATATCTATCACGACCCTGGTATGACGTCTGAGACAGTCTGAGTAGTTGTTTGCGGGAATAGAACAATGGAATATAATTTTCAAACGAAGAAATCTATTCTTCAAACACACCTGTACATTTGAATACATCTTTTCAACAAAAATTTAAGGTTAAGAAAGTTATTTATGTATGTAAATACACAAAAACTTTTTCCCATTTTGTAGTATAATTATTAAGTGTTTGAAAAACAAAAGAAGTGCACTGAAAATTCGAATGTTTCGTTTCAATTAAAATTAAAGGCAAAGTAAGTTGCTTGTAAATGTAAATGCAGAATAATTTTAATTTTTTTGAAAGAGTCTTCAATAATAAGGGTGTAAAATTGTCAGAAATGATCTAGTCAATAAAAATGCCGATTTTCTTTGAAGTTTTTGTTTTTTAAAACTTCGTCTTAGATTATTACTCCAATGTTGTTTCCCTACTTTCTTACTTTGCTTGCAGAAAAAACAACTAATGCGATTACTGTAATGCATATAAAAACCAAGGAAAAAACGTTAATTTTTTTAACAAATTTATATTCCATTACTTTAATTCTGTAATAAGTTCTTAGAATATTTTTAACATTTGTCAAATGAACTTTAGTCTAGGTGGAATATAAAATGTCAAATCTAACATCAATATAAAGGATTATAAATAATATAAACAATAAATAACTTACTGAAATAATAACAGAATGTTAATGCAAATAAAACACTATAAAGGTTCCTTAACCAAAAAGAATTAAATATAAAATACCTCAGTAAAACAGCACAGATGATGGTAATTTAACTAAAAACATGTACGCGTATTTTGCATTTTTTTTCTTTCAATGTAACTGATAGTATCAAGTAAAACATTGTGTTTGGACTTTCATTTAGGATACACTAACATGAAGACAACCTTATTTATGGAAATCGTCAATCTTTTCGTGTTTGTGCAACCTGGTCTTTTGTTTCTTTTGAATTCGACTATATGATACTAGAACAATTTTTTTTTGAAAATTCAAAAGAAAATGTCTTTTGTATGGCAACTACTGATGCACCCACGGACTTGGTAAACAAATAATGCTAAAAAATTTCTTTTGTACTATTCCTTTGATGCACAAATACATGTTCTGTAAAATACATTGTATTAATGTAACTTTATACGATAACATTTGTATAAAATCTGCTGATATGCACTCATGCATTTGGCAAACAAATAAAGACGGTATTTGTCCTTTGTACTAGGATCAGGAATTGTAAATATGTTTTCCTCTAAAGTACAGTGCGTTTTATCAACTCAACTTTCAACGATTTTTCTCGTAATAGATTTTTTGTTCAAGCACCGACGCCTCGTGTGGTAGTTCTCATTCACTTTATATAACCACTGTGAACTATGCTTGGTGAAAACCACCGAATGTGCGGGAAAAATTGTTGCGTGTGCAACCAGCCAAATTTCTTACAAAACAAGCTAAAGGCCATAATTAATTTAGTTTAAGCAAATATATGGTACATGATAATTTGTACAAATACAAGTACAAAAATTGTCGACAAACAACAGGCTAGAGGCCCAGCAAAGTTTAGTGAATTGTTTTATCACGTTTAAAGCGCAAATAAATGTTTGTGGAAAATAAATAAAGTTATCTACATTCGGTCTGCAGAATATCTTAAAATCAGCAAACTTTTGAGCAATTTATATCAGCAAGATTTTGAGCTAGAATGTAATAATCTTATATAGAAATTCATCACATATATGCAAAGATATGGACAGAGGAAATGTTAAAACTTTGTTCAATGTTAAATAAGTCTAACAGGGGCTAAAAGGGTTTAAACCATGCCCTCCCCTAATTGTTTTGAGTAGTGTAGTTCTAAAGTAGGTCTTTTTTTTTTAATTAGTGAATAAATCCATGATTTTAAAGAGACTATTTTCTACTTATTGCAATACAGTATTTTTTATAATCACGTTCAAAACGTATTTATGAAATTGGCATTGGAAATTTACCAGTTAAAAAGTAAAATTCTATTTTAAAAAGAAATTATCGCGTGTTATTATGAAATCTTTGAGTTTTGAAAATACTGTTTCTGGGAAAGATTCTGAATTATTTTATTATCACTTTCGAATAAAAAAAATTATACCAATAAGATGCTCTTATTTACTTTGTCGCACTAGTGCCTTAAGCTTTTGCGCCTTTAAGCCTTGTGCCTTAATAGTCCAGTAACCAGGTAGTCAAAAAGGGGCGTTTCAGGAAAAAAAACAGAGAACTTTTTTTCTCACCAGTTTTATATGTTTTCGAGGGTGCTGAATCCGAATATCAACGTTGTGAACAAATTCGGGCATGGGACCATTAAAAAAATTGAAAAAATCCCGAAATTTCCCCCCTTTTTTGGTTTTTTCCTTCTAGCAGGAAAAGTATTGATTTCTCAACAAAAATTAGAGAATTTGCACAAGTCTTAAATATTGTTTTAAAGTAGCTACAATTGTAGATTGAGGTCTCTGGAGTCCAAATATATCCCCCACAATATTTTCCCCCAATTATTTCTGTAGTTATTCATGTTTGAAGAACGACGGAAACGCGCTTCTGCAGAAAACGGGGTGTGTCGGCTGGTGACGTCATAACCTCCTTTCTTTTTCGCCGTAGCTTAATTTTCGAGTATTTTCTTTGCGTATGGAGATTAGGGGGAGAGACTTCGTTTTAAATAGGAATGTTAAATAGTTAATTGTAGTAGTGCATGTTCCATTTATATTAAAAAGATACAGTTAGGGCAAAGAAAACATTTTGCGGATTTATACCTTTCATTTCAAATGATTGCATTCATTGAAATATGCTGCTTTTTGATAAATGAAAAGTTGAAGTCGGATTTCGCAGAATAATGTATAAAATTTAACTGTTATTTAGTTGTGTTAATACATGCTTGTATGATATCAATTTTTAGTTATTTTAAACAAACCACCAAAAATTATTTTTCATAGATTTGACATAATTATTAAAATAGTAGCAAATACGGCTGGTCAAATTTATATTAAAAAATTTATCTGTTAATTTTACCTGAAAAGAATTTTTAAAAAAATTTAAAATCTTTAAATTTGGCCAAAATAAAATATATTGTTGAAGTTTAAACACTTTTTGTCAAATTTTTTTTAAAATAAACATCTATATACATAAAAGGCAACTTCCGTTTGTTTGTTTGCTTGTTTGTTTGTATAAGACACGAGATCTAAAGAACCACGCAACAGATTGTCACGAAATTTGGCACAAAAATTCATCTCATCTCCGGAACAAATATAGGCTAAGAATTTTTCGAATCAGACCATTCCTTTTATCGTTTTCGAACGTTTTTATGTTTCCCATTCAATGCATTGAAGACCTTAGAGGTTTATTGCTCCTTAAACAGCACGTTTTCACGGATTGCTTATTTAGTTTTATTTTACACATTTGTTAAAACGATTTTTAAGTATATTTAGTTTAATTACAGCTAAAAAATTAGAAATAAACATCTAAAACAAAAATCGTTGCTAGCTTTTTAGCAGTTAGAAAATATTTAATATTAAAAATAAAAATCGTTTGCTTTAGTATCTTTATCACAGTTTAAAAAAACAAATAAATATAAAAAATGCAAATCGTTTGGTGTTTGCTGGAGTAGCTTTATAACATCTAAACAATTAGATCATGTAATTCACTTTCATTAAGAATATTTTATTTTCTGCACGCAGACCAAGAGTGATCAGTTTAAAGTGAGATTTAAATTTTAACTACTTTGGAAGAACAGATTATACCAATCTTTGTCCTAAACGCATTTTTTTCTGCCATTTTGTACTGCTTATATTGTATTTATATCTACAAAGTGTCCAAAAAAAGTTACTTAATTTATTGGAGAACTCCCTTGAATTGCGTTAAAATAAATGTTTGTATTAATACATGCACATTTTTGTATTAATACATACACATTTGTGTATTAATACATGCTTGTATGATATCAATTTTAGTTATTTTAAACAAACCACCAAAATTATTTTTTTATAGATTTGACATAATTATTAAAATAGTAGCAAATACGGCTGGTCAAATTTATATTAAAAAATTTATCTGTTAATTTTACCTGAAAAGAATTTTTAAAAAAAATTTAAAATCTTTAAATTTGGCCAAAATAAAATATATTGTTGAAGTTTAAACACTTTTGTCAATTTTTTTTTTAAAATAAACATCTATATACATAAAAGGCAACTTCCGTTTGTTTGTTTGCTTGTTTGTTTGTGTAAGACACGAGATCTAAAGAACCACGCAACAGATTGTCACGAAATTTGGCACAAAAATTCATCTCATCTCCGAAACAAACATAGGCTAAGAATTTTTCGAATCAGACCATTCCTTCTATCGTTTCGAACGTTTTTCTGAAAAAACTACACCACTTTGGCTCAAATCCGATCATTTTTTTACTTTCCTGATGCCATCGGCTGAAAAAATTAAATAAAACTTTTAACAAAAGTAATTAAAATTGAAAATGTTTATTTTATTCTGTTGCCATTAACTTCAGAAACTAAATTCATTATTTGAAAAATAATTGACATGTTTCAAGTGACGTAATTCCGGCAGTCTCCATTCCCGGATTTTATTGTGGGTTTATTTGATGATTTTTTCATTGATTTTTCTGTTGACTGCATGTATGCATATTTAAGCAATAAATTTATCGTTAAGCTATTACTGAACTATGATGGTTAATAAAGGCCGTCGCACTAGAACTGCATATTAGGGTTTTATGTCTTTATTTTTTCGCCAAATACGTTGCCAAACTCGCCAAATTATTAACTAAAACTCGCCGAATGGGCATTTTTTTATATAATAATTTATAAGCTGGTTGGTTGTTCGAAGGTCATTGTGTTAGAGCTGTATAATGGGTGTGTTTGTAGCTATATCTATTTTCTCGCCAATTTTTTCCCAAAACGTGCCAAATGAGCTAAAAGGTTTTATCTATATACATAAAAGGCAACTTTTGTTTTTTGTTTGTTTGTTTAAGACACGAGATCTAAAGAACCACGCAACAGATCGTCACGAAATTTGGCACAAAAATTCATCTCATCTCCGGAACAAATATAGGCTAAGAATTTTTCGAATCAGACCATTCCTTTTATCGTTTTCGAACGTTTTTATGTTTCCCATTCAATGCATTGAAGACCTTAGAGGTTTATTGCTCCTTAAACAGCACGTTTTCACGGATTGCTTATTTAGTTTTATTTTACACATTTGTTAAAACGATTTTTAAGTATATTTAGTTTAATTACAGCTAAAAAATTAGAAATAAACATCTAAAACAAAAATCGTTTGCTAGCTTTTTAGCAGTTAGAAAAATATTTAATATTAAAAATAAAAATCGTTTGCTTTAGTATCTTTATCACAGTTTAAAAAAACAAATAAATATAAAAAATGCAAATCGTTTTGGTGTTTGCTGGAGTAGCTTTATAACATCTAAACAATTAGATCATGTAATTCACTTTCATTAAGATATTTTATTTTCTGCACGCAGACCAAGAGTGATCAGTTTAAAGTGAGATTTAAATTTTAACTACTTTGGAAGAACAGATTATACCAATCTTTGTCCTAAACGCATTTTTTTCTGCCATTTTGTACTGCTTATATTGTATTTATATCTACAAAGTGTCCAAAAAAAGTTACTTAATTATTGGAGAACTCCCTTGAATTGCGTTAAAATAAATGTTTGAGACCCTTTTAAGATTTAGCTTTTTTCCATTTTTAATTCTTACTGATTATTTTTTACTTAAATATGTATTCTTTTTAATTTGCGCTTTTATCAAAGGTATTTTTGAAATTAATATTAATCATTACTATATCCAAGTTGTGGGTAATTAAATGGAAAATTACTGGGTAATCTTCATATCTTATGTAACTAAAATGAAAGAAAAAAAATAGTTAAATTGACTGTTAAATTTATTTTTCCACCTCTACCCGTGCAACGTCGGGTATAACAGCTAGTACTTAAATAAAAGTAGGACATTAATTTAGCTTTAGCCCTAAATGTTTCTGTATGTATTGAAACGCTTTAAATTCAAACCCTGAAAAATTAACCTTATACAACTTTTGCAGTTAAAAAATGGTATTTTTAGTTTAAATGTTTATATTAAACCGTACTTGAGTGGGTATGAAAGTAAATAGCACAGAAGTTACTTGGTATTTTTTTTTTATTTGTTTATTTATTTTTGAACACTTATGGTAGACTATTCTTATTCTGTTCAGAAGTATCTTAACTAAATTCCTTTCATTACGTTTTTTTTCTTCCATTTGCATTATATTATGAATCCTTTTGCCAAAAAAACACTATCCTGGGGGAAGGAGGGCAATATGTTGTTAGTTTAAAGGTTAATTTTAAATTATGTTTTGCAAATTTGAAATGGTGTTGCTGGAAAAATTAAATAAACTGTAGATACATTGTTAAATATCACTTAGTAAATCTTAATCTAATAAGAAATGCACTGGCAGAACATGCATATGAGCAAAAAGCTTATTAACTTGTTTCAGAGCCCACGTTTATTTTAAGATCTATAAGGTTTTGCTATTTAGTTTGTCAAAATATAATTTTATGTCAGACTAATAGTTTAGTTGCTACAGCACAATGAAAATCAGGTAAATTCCGCCCGAACGTGGAAAGTCCAAAATTTTCACTTGCAGCGCGCTCGAAAAATAGTACAGTCGAAATAGAATTGGAGAGGAATTAATTAGGCCGCAAACTATTCTTGTTGCAAATGGTAGGAAACATGCTTCTAATGAACATACTAAAAATCGCAACCCGAAATGTGGAGCCATCTTGAAAAAAAAAACGTAATTTTTTTTTTTTAAATAACAAAAAAACATAATAAATCGAGTTTGGTATCAAATTAAAGGAAATTCTATGTTGACAAAGAATATAATATTGGTTTTAAAACTTAAATATTTACAAAGATGATTTTGGAAAGAACCGATGAAAAAACGGTCGAAAATTTTCACTGCACGCGACGGAATTACCCCTTGTCATTATTGAGAGCTGCTGAAAGTTTGCTGCTTTTCGACTCAAAGACATGCTTCAATGAATAACAAACATGGAGTTCCCAATAATAAGAGATATTGAACAAACCCTCATGAAATGTACTAAAAGAAGGAACGACTGAAAGTCAACATGGAACCTAGATCATTTGAAATGCAGTGAAATAACTTATGCATTGAATTGCTGACCAGTGTTTCCCGTTGACCTAACTCATGCAAGAATGACGAAAGATTTTTTAGATCTAAACAAGGTAATGCAATTCTTTATATACCACAGTCCACTTACTGATTTTTCAAGAGCTTTGTGGAATTTTGTTAATGGAATAACCTATAGTGTAGACAAGGCTAACGTGGCATGATTAAGACATATATTCAAAATAAACTAACATACCTTTTAGAGATGGAACTTTGTTGAAAACTGAGTAAGCAGTTACTATGAAACTATGGAAAAAAATGACTAGTTATTGCTGGTCAAACTCATCGAATAAATTCACGTCTTTTAGCACAGAGGATGCGTGCTTGCATCTCCTTGGATAATATAGTACAAAAAAAATGAACAAAATGTACATTGAACAAAATGTATGAAACAAAAAAAAATTTCATTACGAGCTATCTATACATTACTGACATCATTATTTGACCATAGAAATTGGCAAATGAGGAAAATGGACAAATATTTTACAAACTCATTAGATTCCATTAATAACAATAAAATTCAACAGTCCCCTTGTGCCCAGCAAAGTACTTCCTACGTAGCATTTGATAAATGGTGCATTAATTGCTCTGAAACTACTTCGACATAATTTAGTTGTCACAAGGAGCCAATCCTAGATAATGTCAAGAAAATTTATGAAAGCTGTAATGTAATGAAACAATCATAAAAATTTCTACGAGCCCACCCCCCTCTCTCCAGATTACGCATAAAAAAATGGGCAATGGTTTGTAATTTTATTGATGAAAAAATCACCTATAAATGTGAGCAAAGACAAAGTTCTTCAAATTGCTTAAAACGCTTTTGAATATTACGGAAAGCCATTTAAAAGAAAGTGGTCATTCTGTTGTGCATGAGAAATGTGATACAAATACAATTAATCGTCAGACAGCCTTAAATAGCACAATAAAGGGAAATAACTGTAGTAGTTTAATGATACCGATATTAATGCTACCTTCCACACCATTATTCTAGAATACTTATTAATGCAAAAAAAAATTATAAAGTTCAGGATATTCAAGCTTTCAAATATCTAATAGAGAAGCTTTTAATAAATTTACCGCTTCTATAGTCCGCTGTCGGACTTTCCACATTCGGACGGAATTTACCTGATTTTCATCATGCTGTTAGCAACTAAACTATTAGTCTGGCATAATGATGTAATTGACTTTTATTTAGCTTGTTTATAGCACTTTGACCTTTGTATTGATTTTTTTTTTTTTGAGAAATCAATACTTTTCCTGCTAGAAGGAAAAACAAAACAAAAAAAGGGGTAACATTTCGGGATTTTTTCAATTTTTTTTAATGTTCCCATGCCCGAATTTGTTCACAAAGTTGATATTCGGATTCAGCACCCTCGAAAACACGTAAAACCGTTGAGAAAAAAAGTTCTGTATTTTTTTTCCTGAAAAACTACCTGGTTACTAGACTGTAAGCCTTGTAGCTTTTAAACACGATTCCTTCAAAAGCATAACTTATGCCTCGATTATTGATTTTAATTTTTTTTTGGCACCATATTATCAAATCTAAGATTTAATATCCTTAGTTATAGTCGTAGTACAAGAAAAATATTTAAATTGTTAAGTTTATTTTTGCTCTCCGATCGAAGATTTTTCAGAAAAGTATTAAACTAAAAATGCTCTAAAATAAAAAGATAAAAAAAACCATATATATTACTGAAATTCAAAATATCCGCTTCTTTATGGAGATTATGCACACTAAATGTTTGAAGGAATGTACGTAACAAATGTAAAATAGGATAATTCGAATCAACGAAAATTTTCAATCAAAAAGTAAAAAAATAGGTTAAACGTTAATTATACTGTACTAATAAGAAGAATATTAGATAACAGAATATTTCTCTTGTTTTCCTAAAAAAATATCTTTTCCACTGCCTACTGTAAAATTACATTTCAGCAATTTATCAAAAAACATATTTTTTGGTAAACAGATAAAATCTGTAACCACTCATATAAATTGCACCTGTTGAGAACAGATTTTTCTGTTTTGATTACGAAAGAAAACTTGAAATGCATAAACTACATCTTTGGGCCGCGATGGTGTAGGGTTCAACACGCCTAACTCTTATGCAATCAGCGGGGCGGGGGTACGTATAGATGTCCTGGGTATGGGTAATTCCCCTTTTATATGTAACGTATCCTGAGCCCCCCCCCCCTTACGGAAAATATCTACACTGCTCACAACAATTAGGGAGCGCATGGTTTAAACCCTTTCACCCCCAATGATTCCATTTGGAATCATCAGCCTGCTATTTTTTTCTCACTAAGTTAAGCTCGCACTTAAGCATTGTTAGATGGCAGAATCATATCTTTTGAAAAAATAAATAACGTTTGTTTTAATTAAATGAAAATATAAAAAACACGGTAAAATAAAATTGACTCTGAAACAATTTTAGAAAATAAATTGACCCTAAATTCTTCATGATTGCATTTTTTAAATGTTTAAAAATTGATTTTAACTATTTTTAACAAATTAAGTTTAAAAAAATTATTGTTATAATTTATTCATAAGTTATGATTCTAATTTTTTCCCTTAAATTTTAGTTAAAAAATTAAGATTTTCCCCCCTCGTTTTTTACCATTTCATTCTGAGTGCATAATGAATCTATTTTACAAATTTTGTATATTTAGAACAAAAAATAAAAAGTTGGGACTGAAAGGCTAACAAAAGAACGCAAAGTGCTCCCGTAATTGTTTTGAGCAGTGTATTATGCACGAATATTTTTTGTATTGCTTTGCTACTAGAGAATTTTGTGAAAGTATTATTGCGGCTATTTTCTGGCAGCTTTGTAATTAGAAATTTTCTTAATATGAGAGACTTTTTTTTACAGTGTACTATTTGGGTATGTTTAATTTTAAAGTAATTTTTCAGCTACATATTTCGTATCTTAACACTGATGTGCATTTCTAAATTGTTTGAAGTATTAAACATGTTTTAATTAATAAAGCATGTTTTAATTAATGAAAATATATTTTAATTATTAAATAATATTTTAATTATTAAAACAATATTTTAATTATTAAAAAATATTTTAATTATTAAAACAATATTTTAATTACTAAAACAATATTTTAATTTAAAACAATATTTTAATTTAAAACAATATTTTAATTATTAAAAAATATTTTAATTATTAAAAAGTATTTTAATTATTAAAACAATATTTTAATAATTAAAACAATATTTTAATTAAAAAACATGTTTTAACTAATAATTTTAGTACACTAAAGGGCTAATGCGAGTCCATTATTATGCAATAGCTACCTCTGATAACTACGAGCTAAATTTAAAAGTAATGGTGATTGATGTAGTACCTCTTTTGACGAGCTGAAACAAATGTGCGTTTCTATATAAAAGTAGCTGAATCTGCCAATAGGTTTCGTGTTAACAAGCGTCATCTCATTACAAAATCCCATTGACAGTGCCAAGAGACCTTCACCTAGCATATCTGGGCTCTTACAACACATAACGAGTTAAAAGGTTTGCCAAATTTCAAAAAGTTTGTTTTAAATGATCGAAAAATTTGTAATTCATATGGGATTTTTTTAATAATCTTTTTTTATAATAAATGGAAATGTAATAAACGTATGGGAAACACACATAATTTTTTTTTTAAAACTCACTTTGTTTTTTTATTTATAACGGCGAAAATTTTGTTTTACGAGATCCACTATAAAACTTAATATTTTCGTCTAACGGTCTACAAGCTCTCAAGAACCATTATATCACCGTTATTTCTACTAAAGAAAATTTTAGCTCCGCATATAACTAGAACAAAATACAATCTTTCGATAAGAAAATTAAATAAAATCATATAAAGTTGACTCTCGTAAGACTGCAGGGGTCCATATAGAGGATATTGGAGAGGGGTTTTAAGTAATTTTTAAACAATTATACTACTTTGGAAAATCGTAATAGTAGAAAAAGTTCGGAAAACATCATTGCAGTAACAATTGTCAGGGAAACACTTTTAGTGTCTTTCATTTTAAGTTAATAAAAAATAAATTATCTTTGCTAAAATTCTAGTAGAAAAAATTCAAAAATGAACATCTCATCGCGTCGGCATACACGCATGCAATAGATTAAAAAATTACCGACTTTACTGTTTTTTTAATTATTTTTTTACATTGTAAACAGAAGAAAAAAAATTGTTTTAGCAGTTTTAATATTTACATTAAATATTCCTTTAATTTTACTTCTACACCTGCGTCTTTTGGATATGAATTAAAATATATTGACCAAACATGTAAAATTAAATGTATATAACTTCTTCTAGTAGAAGTTGCATAGATACCATTACAATATGCAGATAGGGGATAATGATGCAGATAATACAAAAAAATATAAAATAAATTAGAGATGGCGTAATCATGTAAAATTGTAAACGGCCCTTCATTTTGATCATTACCTTAACCCCTTACACCTCCACATTATTTAATATATCGAGAAAGTCTACTATATGCTATCTATGTCAACAACTCTACATTTTTAGGGGTGGATAATTACTTTATAATGGTTAAGTATAAAACAAAAATGGGGTTCTTTCACGCCGTGGATGGCAACAGCTCCAAAGGTTTGTAATCATTTGTTGTCTGCCAACTTCGTGCTGTGCTGTTGATTGTTCAAATCATTTGTAAAAGAAAGCTTGTATAGAAAGAAAAGTTTCTTTTCATTATATCGGTCATTTTGAGAGTGAAACCGAAGCCACCAATGACATAGCAGTACCAAGAAAAATTAAAACAAGAGCGTTACGTCATCTGAAACATTCCTATTGCAATTATATAGTCTCGTGACGCTTCAGGGGGACGTTAGGCACATATAGGCGGGTAAGGGGATGCAGGAATGCAACGTAACGTTCAAGGATTTTGTTATTAGATAATAGTGCCGATACTCTTAAGAATACAATGCGACGGTATTTTAGTACAGAATAATAACTGCGCAGAATGTTATTCCTAGATATTTAAGAATGTTGTGCTTGGTTTCACCATAATAATAGTGCCTAGTAGCTGCAACGGCTGTGTGGTGAAATGTTTCACCATATTCTCGGATTCGGTTGAAATATTTTTCAGGTTTTGGAAACAAAAAAAAACCCTGAGAAATGATTTCACCAAATGCCGAAAAGATGTCGAAACATTTTACCTCACAGCTGTTGCAGAAAACATATTTTTGGTGAAACCAAGCACCACATTTTTAACAGTAGATTACTGCTGTAGACAAGATAGAGATAGAAAATGTACATAAAAATCGACAATATATTTTTTAAATCGCAGTTGTTTGCTAAAATATAGGTTGAGGTTGTCACATCCTTTACCTTATCTTATTTTCAGGAATTTCAGTAGGCGAGGAAAAAAACACATATTTTTAATCAATTATTTTTTTTATTCTGTAATCCATATCCATATAGTGCAACCACTTTGTGTTTGTGATACAACTCTTCTAAAAGTATATTGTGAATTTTACTTTAAAATGAAATTGTCACCCCAAAACGAAGCAATCATAAAATGCAGGAAAAATAAAGTAAGAGTAAGCTAGAAAGACGCCATAATTCGGTCATATAAATTTGTTTTGAAACGCGGAAATTTCTGAAGTAAGTTATAGGACATGCCCCGAAAGAATGCAATTAAATATTACTAACATTCGAAATTTTTTCTAATGTCCAGAACAAGCGCGCGGCGCGGGAAACATACTTTATATGTTTCGTACATACATTGCTTTAAATTACCATTTATATCAAGTTAAATTATGATAACGGTTAAATCTTTAGTAAGCATTTGGTAAGAAACTGGATAAAAAAAATTATATAAGTTAATGACAAAATGTGTGAAAAACCTTAAAAAAATAAATCTTGGTGAAATGAAACAGCAGTAGTATTTTTAAATAAAATTGTACAGAATTTTTTTAGAAAATACTTTTTTGATAGGTGAATTGTATTTTAAAACTTATTAGATGCAATCAAGTCAAGGTGATCTACGGCTGATCAAGGTTTGATTTTAGACACGCATCCCTTATCTACAAGTCGCTTTTTAATTGAGTTAACCTTTTTTTTCTATTGCATCATTACTGAAAAAATATTTGTACAGATTTTGAAACCTGTGTTTTCTAAGAAAAAAAGCAATTGATTTGAAACCTATGTTTTCTAAAAAACAAAAGCAATTGACAAATATTTTTTTTTTACACCTGAAACCTTAAGGTCATTTTACACTTTAAAAAAATATAGATTTCTTTTTTTCAATTCAAGCTCATAGAGCATAAAAGTCGACTAATAAACGAAAAGCCTTATCGCTTCAAAATCTGCAGTTTCATCATAACTGGCAAGGTATACTAATATGGCATGCCAATAATTCGGTATTCATTATATTCACGCATTTCTCAATCTCAGCATTAAAATTTATTACGTAAAAATTTTAGAAGTCATATATTTTAAGCAATTTTTTTTACGTGGGAATAATACTATATACAGTGTATATGAGTTCTTGAAAAATAGGAAATGGGGATGAAAAATGTTTTGGGAAAATGCATCAATTTATTGAAACAATATATAAAGCTGCCGAAAAGTTTTGAAACGATCGTAAGAAAGTGGCTTCAAGTATTATTTAAATAACTATTTTCTTAACACAAAAATAATATCAAACAAAAATTTTCTTGAATATAAATTGACTATTCAATACAAATATTTAAAAACCTTAAATATAAATACACTATTACTTGTTAAAAATTAGTACATATCCAAGTTAAAATATAAATTTTGATAAAAGTATGCACATTTAAGCCAATGTAATCATTTAGAAATTCATTTTATATTTTATGCTCACAATTTAGTTTAAAACTTGACTCCTCGTTATAAATTAATAACAAATACCAGCTTGAATAAAAATTTGGATAATAGTGTGCACATTTAAGCTAATGTAATGATTTGGAAATGAACTTTACATTTTATGCTCAATGTTCAGAAATTAATCTTAAACGTGCCTCCCCTCGACCGTTACTTCGGTAACAAGTCAGCCCAGGAACTTTTCCAAAACTTATGTAGTTTTACAAACAATTTTTGTTTATAAGGTACATTTTATGTTCGACAAAAAAAATCTATATAACCACAACCTAACAAAATATATATATCTTAAAAATAGAATCTTACCTGTTGGCTCAGGTCCTAAAATCTTAGAAGAAAAAAAAATCAAAAGAAAAAAGGAGCTATCGTCAACGGCACGATCCCGCGAGAAAAAGACAGTTCCTCGACCAAAGCGAAGTGAAGTAAAGACGTTAATTATCCAACCCAATCACACCTACGCAGACGATCGAAAATTTCATCTTGGAGAGGATAGAATAAATGCCACAGAAAGAAAAAAAAACACCACAGCTATATCAACAGAGCCAGTAGCACGCGTCTCGTCGAGTGTTCTGCCGGTGTTTTCGTTTATTGCAGTAAAGGAAAAGCTCTGGCAGGCTGGAATAAACATGAGCGCAAGCTGCTGGGTTGAGATTTTTATCGCCCCGTTCTTTTTTCTTCTCCTCTCTCGAAGTTGGCAGAAACTCGGAAAAGGGAATAAAACAACTCGTTTCCACAGTCCTAAAAGAGCATGAATGTCATCTAATATAAGCGTCAAAATTTTATGCCAGAGAGTGGCACGTCATTAAAAAAAATGCGATATTGCCTCATACTGTAAGAGACTGGTAATAAAACGAGCTCTAACTAAATTATCCTTTAAAAGTTTAAAGTATCTATTTTGCATAGTGCTCAAATAATTATACAATTAAAAATATCTACTATTTCAAACAAAAGTGACGACTTCTACAAAAGTACAGCTAATTGCGCAATCATCTAAATCAATGTACTGAAATAGCATAACAGACATATAGAAAATAAAATATCGAAACATCTAATCTAAAATCCGAGCCCATCTTTTTAAATATAGCACGTATGACCTGAAAAAAAAAACCTCGATAAAACGTCCACGAATGGTAACTTTATCTTTTAATGCTACAAGATCACATTTTTCTTAAAAAGAAAAATACATTTTTTTGCATTTTTAAAAAAAAACTTCCTAGTATTTTAAAAAACATTTTAACATCGAATGTCTTACATTGCTATTAAAAGCCTTTAAGGGCGAATGAGCCCGATTAACGGCGTGTCTCCAAACCAAAGTGCCTCTGTGTTAATCCAACCGGAAAAAAATATTTTCCACGCCACATTTCTCCGGCTGTATTGAATATTTTTAAAAACCATTTTTTTTATTTGATAAATGTACAGGTGTTAAGTAAGTACAGGTGTATGACTTACAGGTCTCTATAATCCCACATTTTGAAATTCGTTCAAATATTTTTTAAAAATTTCCAATAATTAATTTTACACAAAATATTTGACCAATTTTTGAAGGGATTATAGAGACCTGTAAGTGTCTCGGATACATTCATCATGTAAAAAAAACCCATTTGTAAAAATATTCAATAGAGCTGGAGAAATGTGGCTTAGAAAATATTTTTTCTCTATTGGATTAACACAGATGCACTTTGGTATAGATACCCGCGGTCAACCGGGCTCAATCACCTGCAAGAGGCTTTTATTTCAATATCATAGGCTATATAATCATAGCTTATAATATTCGGTACATTTAAGTAAGAGCACCTGTTTGTCAGAGAATAAACCAGCATAAAACTTCGATTTAAAAATAGATTAAAAAAAAAAAAAAGAAAAATGGAATAAATCAAAAAAAGAAAAATGGAATAAATCAAAAAAAGAAAAATTGATAAATTTAAACAAGAAAGATTACTAAACATTAAAGGTAAATTAAGGAATTTTTATTTATGTCTAGACAAAAGGCACAAATGATTTGAGACCTAACAAAAGACAAATACAACTTTGTAGCAGTCTATGTCTGTAATGCTGCCTTGTGCATCTAAATGTATCAGATCAGACAATTAACTTACAGAATATACATATAAGTCAATCATTAATTCAGTAAATTGACAATAACCTCAAAATATATTTTCAAATGAAAACTGCATCAAAATGCTACACAATTTGAGATTATTCGCTTCTTGGCACTCTACATGTAGTTGAAATACTTGCAAAACTCATAAAGATTATGTGTGAAAGAAAAGTTGTTAAATCTATACAACTAAGTATGAATATATATTTTAAAAAACTATATGTATAAAATATGGTAATGGAAATCTGAGTTTTATTTTAGGTTATCCTTCATAAAGTGAAGGATGAACAAAAAAGGTAATACACATGGAACCTCTAATATAAACTTTAGATACATTTTTCAGTGCATTCTTTAAGTATCAATTTATATATGGCAAAACTTCATTAACAAATAGTCCAAGGGAATATTTTTTTTTACATAATTCTATACAATAAAATAAATGCAGAAAGACTTATTTTATTAATTCAAAATTTTCCTACTTTTACGGATTTTAGGTTATTAGATTTGTGTTACGCAACATTTAGCAATTCTTTAAATTGTAAAAGAATGAAAAAGAAGCTTTAAAGTAAAATGTTGTGTTCAGCAGTTTGACAAATTAAAATAACTTACATGTTTTAAATATGAGTTACAGAAAAACCAGCAACAATATATTACAGATCATAATAACAAAATATGTGCATATTTAATTTGTGGATTACTTTTGACAGTGGTATCACAAAAATATGAAAAGATAAAATAGTAGGGAAATTTTGTATATAATACAATAAAAAAATTAAATTGTGTTCTTTAAAAAAGTAAGTATACAAAAACATGATTTTCTTTTGACAAGGAGCCATCTTGAAAATCATACCTTTTCTGAAGGAACTTATGTTTTTTTTTTCTTTTTTAAATATTAAAGAACAATCGTTAATGGCACTAATCCATTTAAAAAATATGTTGAAATATTTATTTATTAAATATCTACAACAACTATGAAGTTTGGTAGCATAACCTATTTTAGCATATGCAACATATAATTTTTCCACAAGCAATTAACAATTAAATATAACTAATATATGGATTTAAACAACCATTAAAGTTTTCATACCAAACAAAAGGTAAAATGAGACCCAAATTAAAATATAAATTAACATTTAACACATTAAATAGGAGATTCCCTGTTTTTGATTTACAAAATGCAACAAACTTTCCTAGACTTCACACTTTAAGCTTAAATAGGTGCAAATGTAAAATATAAATACATTTTGAATAAGGTATAACATAACAATTAAAAATGTCCTATGTTATAAAGAATTATTTGAAGCAAACCAACAAAAAACTTTTGACTTG
The DNA here is from genome assembly GCA_019343175.1 of Oedothorax gibbosus. Taxonomy (NCBI): domain Eukaryota; kingdom Metazoa; phylum Arthropoda; class Arachnida; order Araneae; family Linyphiidae; genus Oedothorax; species Oedothorax gibbosus. The sequence continues at coordinate 36,302,675 of CM033273.1, forward strand.
TGTAAAAAAAAACCAATATGAAGAAGTAAAATTTGGCAAGGAAACTAAAAACTACGTAAATGCTTAGTTAGAAAAAAAATCAGTTTTAAGCTCCTGTAGGCTTTATCAGTCTGGAAGCTTACTTAATCATGCTTAAGAATAATAAACACTTGAGCTGTCTGTGAAATGTTATGATTATGCATAAAAAATACATAAAAAATAGAATAAAAATAGTCAGAGTTTAAATTTAGAATTTGTTGTAAAAAATGTTGATGCCTCATCATCATCATTACAATTGAGATTTCAAGGATTTTACAAACAACCTTCAAAAAATACCGTAGCCAAATCACAGATGTTAAAGCAAATAAATAGCTGGGCATCTTAAGTTTGAATCAGAATTTTTTTAAATGCTTCTTGAAAAACATAGCATTGTCTATGAACAACTTATAGATTTTTACTTAAGGAGACATTTATTATTTTTAGTTATAGAAATGGTTAACAATAAATATTTCATTAAATTTGCTTTTCTATAAAATCAAAAAACATCCAAGATAATTTTTTTTAACAATCAATTATATAATCCTACTTCTTTACAACTACAATGAAAAAATTCTTATATGACACCTAAAACAAGTATATGTGAACCACCAATTTTTTTTAAACTAAAATTATTTGGTTCATAATCAAGAAGAAAATATTTTTTACTATGTACAAGAATTCTGAACATTAGTGGGAAAAGAACCAATAACTAATAGATTAACAAAGTACAGCGGTACTCTTTCTAGACAAAGAAATATTAACCATAATAAAAACTTTATTTTAGAAACAATTAAATTTATCAAAAATTTTATATGATCACAAATACTTTGTTATGTGGTTCAACTATCCTTTAGATACTTTAAATCACACATTTTCTATAGTATACTATGCATATTTCAAACTTATTTATATCTTTAACATTATGCTATAACTTATACCAATTAAAGGCATACAAAATATTTTATATATATTAGCAAACAACAAACATTCTATATTTACCACATGAAAAGGACTATCAAACTTTTGAGAAGTATCAGGATAGCTTTACTAAATGAGTCAAACATCAGATTCATTTGAATAAAAAGGAAAAATTAGTGTACATTATAGTTCGTTCATATTCCTTGCTGCAATGGTGGACATGCATAATTTATAAATGTGAGGATTATGTACTTCATAAAGCATATAGGACTGTTGGGCAAAAAATGATTTAATTGGAAAAATTGGTATTTTGAGTTTAATTTATGGAAAAAATCATTGTTAACTTAGTAGTGCAATTTGTAAAGCAATTGATGCTATGCTTGGGCTAAATTAGACAAATCCATCGATATTATATTAAAAAAAAATTTGGCAACAGAAAACTTCAAACTATCTACTGAAAAATAGTCTGTTAGCCAATGCACCCCTCTTTTCACATAAGGTGCGATAGCATTTAATAAAAAGGAGACTAAACCCCAATAGGATTTTCACACAACAAGTATTGGTTGATGCTTTTACTTAGATATCGAAACATGATCAAAATTTCAATGTAAAAAATGTTTAATATTGTTGATTGAAACTGAATATTATCCATACAATTTGAATGGAGAAGGCTAAAATAAAACATAATTGAGCTTTGGCAATATGTCAGAATTGGAGAGATAACAAAATTCATTGCAGCAGTCTAAAAAAAATTAGATATCAAAACTATTAATGGTACTTGTTTTTTCAAACAGAACATAGTATTAAAAAAGCAAAATATTTTAAATGTAAAATTAATAATTAAAACAGTGTGTTTAATAGTATTGTACATTAATTTGGTATATTCTAATATGAGACGTTTACCAAAGCAAAATTATGGGCAACAGAGAAAAAAAATCTGTTAATGAGTACAGTTAACTTAAACATGTATATGTTAGTCAAGGGAAATAAGAAATTGACTTTAAATAAAGTGACTATGATATCTATAATTGAATGAAAATTAAAGCCTTGATGAAAAATGATTTTAATAATTGTAAAAAAATTAATGAAAATACTAATTAAAACTCAGATCTTAGTTAATATTTTAAACAATTAGCATGATTGTCTAGAAGCAACTTGAAATAGTATCGGCATAGTAATAATTTTTTTTACATCAGTTACACATACTAACTAAATATATAGCCAACACACTTTACTCCAGACATCTTTCATCCAATGTCTAGACTTAAAGCAAATCAGTGTTTTAGTTTTAGGTTTTAGATATAAATAAATTATTCTAGATAGTGTAAAGATATATTTTAGTAAATACTTGCATCAATAAAAAAAGTAAAGAGCACTACAAAGATTGAGATTATGTCTCAAAAACTGTCTGCAATGAATATCATGTTAACCACATAAATTTAGCAAAAATACATAATATAAATTGCATGAAATATATTTACCCAGTAAAGTCAAATTCAATCAAATGAAAATAAAAACATCTTTCATAATGTAAAATAATTAATTTAAATAATAACTCATGAAATTAAAATATTTAAATTAAAATTTTTTAGCTTAAATTAGTTTTGCTATAAAAGTATTAAAGCAAATAAAAAAAGCTTAAGGTAGAGAAATTCAATAACTTGTATCAAAACTTAATCAGAAGATAATGAAGAGGCAAAAAAGATTCCAATTCATGTAAAAAAAATGAAAATATTATTACCACAGAAGGTACTCTATACCACTCTTAGACCTAAAAGGTTTAATTTCAAGATCAAAATATAATTCAGCTCATATGAGCAGAATGATGAGATGCAATAAAAAGCTACTTAAAAACATAAAATTGTTTCCCATTCATAAAAAGAACATACTTAACATAATCAATAAAAAGAATTAAGTAGAAAAGATATAAAAATATCACAAATAGTAATAGATATAAGTTTGGCCCAAGCAAAAGACCTTATAAATAGCTGAAAATATAAAACAAAAACTCTTATTACCATGTGTGAATGTTCATGGCTGATTTCTTAAATTAAAAATCTTTATGAGCTCATATTAGTATCAGTAAGTTGATACTAGTATGTTTAACAAATATCATTGAGCTAGAAGAAACATGGAGTGAGGTGTGTGATTCACTGAACAGGGCAGCAAACGAGCCAGTCCAATAACGAAATGCGGAGGAATACACGGCACTGCAGCAGAAACGAACCGGGCAGAAAACCTAGAAACTTGCATATTTCACTATTGGGTTCGTATTTGCTGGTTCTTAGTTAGTGATCCACATGGTTATTTCTTAAAAAAGTTGGAATTTAAAGTTAAAGAAAGTTAATTTCTTTCGAACTAAAAATGTTAAAATACAAACATTTAGGAGCCCAAGTCAATATGATAGAGGGATCTCATTCAAGCATTGCATACAAGTGTAGGGAAAATAGTCCTTTTCTGCCCTGTTCGCTCAAAAGGGTGCGAGTGGGTTTTCGGCTCGCTGACACCTCACTCCAGTTTCCCTTCTAGCTCAATGACAAATATTATTTGAATCGCTGAAAAAAAATTAAGGGGACCATACTCAACGCATCATTTGTTGAACATGTGCCAATCAACCACACATATTTTTTAAACCTAAAGGAATCATTTTTGGGTCAAAATATTAACATATAAAAGCTTCATTTTAATTTATTATTAGGAAAAAAACTGCCATATACCAACTTACTCCATTTGCCCATTCAATTGGGAAACTACATTATATATTGGACAATAGCAAAATTTAAAACAAAAATTAAGTATAATTATGAATATTACCTGAAAAACCTTTAACTTTTGAGCTTTGGGTGAGTTTAAAATGTCTTTCATAGTTTGAAATTTAAATATAATAACATATTTTCAAATTTTAAATATATTTAAATTCTAACTTTTAAATATATTTTTAGTTTAAACATTATTATAGTTTATGTGCATACCCCATTTCTCTTGAACATTGCATTAAACTGTGCAATATACATAATGAATGAACAGTGTATAAATCTGTAAGCATGAATAAAACATTTCAAGAGCCTGCATGGATATATAGTTTCTGTACAGACAAATGCTATAACAATTTACCTTTAAATCTAAAAAGTAACTTTTCATTGAACAGCTTGCGGCAAAACACTTCAATATATATTTATATTCATAACAAGCTACTTGGGAACATTTTTATGAGACTCTGGTAATCAACATAGTATACTTTTAACAAGCTGAAAGGTAAACTTTGTTCTAGTAGGGTCTGGTAGTGTTTAAAAACATCACAGTTTTCAGGATAGATAGCTTGATGATGCGATCCTCCTTAGACAAGTAGTCGTGACTTACCGATTTTGATCTGCGGCAGAAAAAAGTGCAACTATTAAAATAAGTACTTAATAGATGAAGCAGTAAAAAAAATATTTTTTAATTTAATATTTAATATAATAGTAATTTAATTTGTTAGGATGTTTAGTTGTTAAGCAAAGCAAAACATCAACAAAAAACACCTGCAAAAGAAATTTTGAAAAACTTGTTATAAAATGGATGTAGTTGCAGATACACCAGTTTCTTTTTAAGCGAACACCAAAATTGCCAGAAAATAAGTGCAATGTAAATGCATGGCAAATCTACAGCACCACCTACTAAATGTTACTTTGTTCTTAAATTGTGCTATGTCGTTTACAAGTTAAAACTCTTAGGCAATTGCTTATAAAAAAACACATATTCGATAATTTATTGTACATAAGTAGTCGCAGATTGAAAAGCAGTAAGCTATTGGAATTTCATTTGAATTACAAATATCTTTTCAATGAATCTCAATGATGCTTAATATTTTTTTACTTTCAAGATATTTCGCTTCTATTTTAAGTAATTCATTATTTAACAATGGAAATTAATTTTTAATACATAAAAAAATAATTTCTTTATCTTTACAAAATGTTTCAACATTAAGTTTTGAAACATATACATCTTTATGTTTCCTTTACTTCTCGCATTTTATTAAAAATTAAACTATTACAGTTAAAAATTTAAATAAATGTTGAATACTTACTAAATATATAATTTGTTATGTTTTGGCATGTTCTGCATTTTCCTCTTCCCAACCATCACTGTCGTATTCACTTCCAGACTGGGAATCCGAGTCCGAAAACTCCATGGCAACTCTGCGTGCGAGAATAGATGCAACATCATGCAAGGGAGCAGCTTTCTCTACCTCTTTCTGCTTTATGTCTTCCACTCTCCTTAATTTGATTCCTAAGATAATAAAAGGATGATTATATTAATACTCATGTGGCCCATACTTGTAACTGATTTTCTTAAAATCGGACTGGCAACATCCGATCCGGTTTTGTTCGAATATTCGAATTTCAAAACATATCAATGCGGATTTGATTTGAAAACCAATTAATTTGGTTTAATAATGCTTTTTTACTTCACTTTCAGCCTTGTTTTTTTAAAGCACTCATTAAATTTTGAAATAAATATAGTAAAATCGATAGTGACAAGTCAAAAAATGTTTCTGATAATGACAGAATGTTCAACACTTAACTTCAAACAAAGCAAGTTTTAAAAAATATCCTAAGAAGAAAGGGGTTGCAATGCTTTAGGGGAGCTGAGTCTTTTTGAAGAAAATGGGTCAGGGATATCTAGTGCTATATGTGTAATAGGTATAATCCAGGACTAAATTCTTAAATTAAAAATATAATAAGCTGAATTTGATTTTATAAATTTAGTCAAAAAGCTTGAGGACCTAAACATTTGATTGCACAAATTCAAATTAAAAATACTTAAAACAACAAAGCATATATACATTAATTTATAATATTACACAATATAAGTAAATAAAAAAATATAATTACTATATAGTTTAATTTAAGCATATGCAATTTTGTGATTAGTACAGACGAATTTTGCACAAAAGGCAGAATTTGTTACATAAAACATATAATGCATGTTTTTGTGTTAACTATATTATAATTGTGAAAACAAGCCTAATTTTCTATTTCATATAAATTTCAATATACAATACCTTCTCTTATTGCAGCTAAAAGATCACTTCTTCCATCGTTTTCATCACTCTTTTTACCATCAAATTGTTCACTAAATTTACTGACACTCGACGTTTCACTAGCAGACTCTGATGTTATGGAAACCACTTCCATGTTTACATGTGTTTGGTTCTCCATGATGCCACAACTCTCTGCCAAATCAGAGAAATCGCGGATGAGATCTTCTAAAGGTGGCAAAGGAGGGGGAGGGGGTGGGGGAGGATGAGATTCAGGTTGAGGCTTGGCAACCGGGGAAATAGTTTTCTTTTCTTCGCCACCGTTGGCAACACTCTGGGGTGGCGGCGGTGGAGGTGGTAAGTCGACCTCGTCTCCCTTATTTTCTTCTGATTTGTCTGGTGGAGTCTTGCCTCCACTGCTGCTGTTGCTCTTGGGACTGAGGCTTTTTTGCTTTTCCAGCGTTTGTTCGCATACCTTTCAAAGGAAAAAAATGTGTTAATAGTTAGTAATGAACGTGTTAGTTAATAGCGTGTGAAAATAATGCATTTTAAAACGAGTAAATTGCTTCACTGCTTCAAAAAAGTCTCACTTTTTGCACATAATTATAAAAAGGATATTTATGGATCACAAATAAATAGTAGGTATTTAAAAATTTTAAAATTAGTACTTAAACTCATAAAAAAATAAGTTCTAAATGATTGCAAGGAATTTAATCTGCAAGATAAATTAATTATATTTTACTAGAACATAATTTTAAAAGCATATCTAAATGATTTTGGAAAATAACTTAACTGAAGAAATGGCGCCAATGCAGATTTTCAAATCTTCATAAGGCAAAGAGTATGAATTAAAAATTAGTTTCTTTTAAAGGTCCTCAAATATAGAGATTTCTACCCCCCCAGACATTTAAAACGCCATACTCACCCCATTTTCAGCATTTCCTTCGGGACTGCGAGTTTTCGGAGACGCAACCTGCGCTGATTCCTTATCTTTGGCATCAGGTGGCGGCGGCGGTGGAGGCAGGCTGTCCCTCTGAGCATGGTTCCGGTAACGACCGCCACCACTAGAGGGCGTTCCTGCCGAAACCGTGGGAGTCGAAGATCCGCTGGAACTACCCGAGCTGACAGGAGGAGGGGCAGGGGGAGGCTGTGAGGGCCGTAGAGAGTTAACCCGATACACGTTTCTAGAAGGGGAATTGACTTGGCGCTCGGGTGTTGCCGCATATGGCGGCGGTGGGTAATGTTGCTGGGGCGATATAGGGTGTTCTGTATAGGCTGGTGGCGGTGGAGGATATTGGGGTTTTGCACCCTCCACATAAGGAACTTGCTGACGGTTGAAGTATGAGGATTGGAGTTCCAAGCTGTTGGGTCTGATGGCCTGGGGATCGGGCTGAATGTGATTGCCGAGTCGGTGTCCGGTTCCGTATTGTTGGTAGTAGTTGACGGCTTCGACTTCTTTAGTTGGCTGGTTTTGGCGGTGTTTCTCTTTCGATGCATGAGGCTGGCGGCTTTTTCGATGTTTTTTGCACTCAGGTCTTATTCTTTGATTTTGGTTCTGTAAAAGAAAAGTGTTAATGGTTAAACTACATGAAATCTTAAAAAAAAGTATGGAAAGGTAATAAAAAGCTGTAATGAAATTACAAAAATGTAACTAAGGAATGTACAGCTGTATGCATTTTAATTTTAATATAAAAATAATATTAGCATATAAATTTAAAGAGGTGTGACGTTTTAATGTTTCTTTGGTATTTGCACAATGTAATAACTTTGAAAATATTAAAACTTTATAAATATTCCTTTAAAGAAAAATATTATTAGAAATAACACTTTGATTACCTCAGGAGCTTCCTTTGCATGTGATGACTAAAAGGGGAAAAAGTTATAATATTAGTATCATATTTCTTTTTCTCATTAAAACTGAAGAAAAACGATACAAATAATAAGTTTTTTTGCTGCATAGGTACCTTTTTATCACGATTATGTTGCATCTTTTCTGTATCCTTTAGCATCTCTTGTTTCCACAGATCAAAGAAATAATTAGGATCAGTATAAAATTTTAAACCATCTTTTCCATCCTCCCTATTAAATTAAAAAATACATATAAAATGCTTTAAATAAAAAAAAATCATTTATGAACATCAAAGCTTATTGTATAAAAATACAAGTTGTATCGTTTCTAAACTGCTATTGCAACATAACATTAAATCTTGATTAAAATTGTCATTCCGTCATTGAATAACTTATATTATTTTGTAATTGAACATTCTGATGAAAAAATATCATTCAGTAAAGGTGGCAAGACCAGTGAAGTGAATAAAAATCAAGGCTGTTCCATGATTAAATTTGAAATAAAACATTATAAGTGGTCCTAAAATATTTAGGCGTCCAACGATTGACAGAAAAGAATTACTTACCTATAGGGATTCAGTTTATCTAAGGGAGGTGGTTTATCACACGTGAAATAGGTATCTCTCATGGCTGCAGGCATTGACTCACGAGACACCACTTGCTGCTCATATATTATGCTACTTTTAAATGCCTTTCGCATGTGAATATCTTGCAAGGATACTATAGGAATAAAAATTGTGGTTTAAATATTATTTTAGAAATTAAATTTTTATATCATACAGTAAACTTTAGCTCAGTTGAAATAATGGTTTGCAACTGAGATAAAAGTTTACTGTATGTATTATTAAAAACTTACTGGATACTAGTAGAAAATATTGTGTAGGTACATAAAAAAAAATTTAAAATCTTTTCTGGGTCTAAAATTTATTAAACCAAAAGCTTTTAGGTGTAGAAAGGTATGGTAAGATTTGTTTTTATTAAATTTAAACATACTATATTAAAAAATTTAAAATATATCTTGCACAACTATTAAATCCTAAAAATTACATTAATAATAATTAAAAAAAAAAAAAACTTTAAACCGTAATTTTAACACATCTCAAGTACAGACAATTGGAAATAAAAAAACTAAGAATTGTAGAAAAAATATAACCAAAAAAATACCTGTTACATAAAGCAACAGGTAAGTATTAACACTGTGTGCAGCTTTATACATAATTTCCTTTCATTCTGGTATAAAAATCAGCTATTTATATCTTTAACATTGCTAAACATACACCAATTAAAGGCTAAAAAAATATTTCAGATATAGTAGCAGACAACAAACATTCTATATTTACCACTTAAAAAGACTACTTTTGAGAAGAAGTATCAGGATAGCTTTACCAAATGAATCAAATATAAGTACTAATCAAACAATAAAGATAAGCATAAAAAATATGTACAAATACCCAAGCTGGTGATAATCTGTTGGTAATATATACCAGAAATTAATATGTTTCGAAGACATGATCTTAAACTTCTTTTTAACTCAACATATTTACGGAAGTATTAAGGGACCACTCTTTACTAATGTTATAAACAGATTAAACTACACAACTATTTTATAATATAACACAAATATATACCTTCTTCTATCGTCGAATCCAGTTGTGTCACTTTCACAGCCAGCCTGTCAATTCTCCCCTGCAACGAATTCGACCTGACAGCAATGGCCGTCGACTCCCTGAAAAGACTGCTGAAAAGGTCCTCTGCATGCTTAGACAGCGAGGATAGTTGGCGAATAATGTTGGTGAGTGTCCCGTTGGTGACACATTCTAACTCATTTGGCACATCGACTGCAAGAACTCCGTTGTCGTCAAGAGGGAGGGTATTGCGGCATACGTGTACCGGCTCGATGACTCTTTGGAGGAATGGCATGATTCATAACAGAGATACCCTGGAAAAAAGATGGAGATTTATAGGTTAGGTTGAATGATTGTCGCACTAGAGCTTCCCAATGGCTTTTGGCAACGGGCGTTGTAATTTAGAATCACAGTCAAGTGACGAGTAGGCACCCAATGCAACTTTTAAGGGTGATATTGTATGTGGCGTTGGGATTTTGAAGCATATCTAACGTGCATTCCCTCTACACAGGGTATTATTCGGCAGGCGCTGCACAGATCGTTTATTGGTCAGCAGTTGTTTTGGTAATGCCCGAACCTGGGACCCTTCACATGCAAGGCAAGCGCTTTACTGACTGGGCTCCCCAGCCCCACAGAGATTTATAAGAGAGACAACCTGATAATAAAAATGCTACATAGATTCATAATAGAGACTCTGATAATAAAATCATTACAAAGATTCCTAAAAGACATACCCTAATGAGAAACACTTTACAGAGATTTATAATAGAGAAACTTGGTAAAAAAAATTGGATATCCATAAAAAGAGTAGACATTGATGAGAGGAAAGTGATTATTTATTGAAAAGTACTAATGTTTTGCCAATACAAAAACGGTATAAGAGTAAAGTCTCAATGACTCTTTGAGGGAATGACAGAGATACCCTGGAAAAAATGATTAATAAGAAAGACAACCTGACAATAAAAATGTTACAAAGATTCATAATAGAGATACTTTCATAATAAATAATTACCATATTCCTAAAAGATATGCCCTGAAGAGACATATTTTACCGAGATTTATAATAGAGAAATGTGGTAAGAAAAATATTAGATATTCATAAAAGAGTAGACATTGATGATAGGAAACTGATTATTTGTATGAAAAGCAACGTTTAGCCATTACAAAAAATGGCATAAGAGTACCGGTTTGATGACTCTTTGGGGGAATGGCATGATTCATAGCAGAGATACTCTGACAAGACAAAAATTAGAGATTTATAAAAAAAGAGAGCCTGATAATTACAGAGAGATATAAATAATTACAAGATTCCTAAAAGATATGCCCTGATGAGAAACACATTTTACAGATATTTATAATAGAGAAATGTGGTAAGAAAACATTAGAGATTCATAAAAGAGTAGACATTGATGAGAGGAAACTGATGATCGGTTGAAAAGTAAAATCTTGCCAATACAAAAATGGCATAAGAGTACCGGTTCGATGTCTCTTTGAAGGAATGGCATGATTCATAACAGAGAGATCCACACAAGGCAAAAATTACAGAGATATACAACATTACAATAAAAAAGTTACAGAGATTCATAATAGAGATACCCTGATGAGAAACACGTTAAAATATTTATAAGAGAGACAACCTGCAATAAAAATGAACTTACAGAGATTTCTAACAGAGATCCCATGACAAAAAAAAACATTATATTTATATTTCTAATCGATAAACAATGATAAGAAACACCTTTCAGAGATTTAAAATAGAGACAATGTGATGGTAAAAACGTTAAAGAGATTCTTAACAGAGATACTCTGACAGCAAAGACATTATAGAGATTTCTGAAAGAGATATCATGATGAGAAACACATTTTAGATTTATAACAGAGAAATGTGATAAGAAAAACATCATAGCTATTCATAGCAAAAGAAACTGACAAGAAAAACATTAGTGATTCCAAAAAGTATAGACATTGATGAGAGAAACTTTATCTGTATGAAAAGCTACGTTTTTCTAATACAAAAATGGTATAAGGGGGTATCATCTCAATTACTATTTGGATTTATACTAATGGTACGATTAATGAACATTCCATAACAGAGATACCCTGATGAGAAAAGCTTTAGTTTATTTATGTGAAAAGAGTGTCCCTTAACAAATAAAGGTAGAATAAGCAGTTGTATAAAAAAATTAATTTTTTAAAATTTCATTTTAGTTTGCAAAAATTTTTTTAATATGCATTTTAGCTTATTATTACAAATTTTATGGAGAGTTATGTATTCCTTAAGGAAAATTTGGCAAAGGCCGTATCATAGATTAAACATTTCACGTTTAGCTTCATTGAAGAACTAGATTGCTTAATGAAGTGTGTACAGCATAATGATTCGTTTTGATGATTGTGTAATAAGTTCAATTAAGAAGGATATTCAGTCATTGGACAGTGCCATAGAGCTAAAATACATTAGTTTTGAAATTGAAACATCTGCAAGAGTATTGTTTTGCCATGTAAGCATTTTTTCACCAGGTAAGAGAAGCTTCATAACAGCAATAAAAAAATAAATTTGAAAGGAAAATTACATCCTGTTATTTAATAATTGATAAGGTTTAAGAATAGTGTTGCCCTCTTTGGAAAATTTAAACTTAAAAAAACCAGATGACATTTGCTCTTCAAATTTATTTTATTTTGCTGTCATGATTCTAATACCTGGTGAAAAAAATGCTTATATGGCAAAGCAATACTTTAGCAGAGTTTGCGATTTCAAAACCAATGCTTTTAACGCTTTGGAACTGACCATCCATCTTAAACTATCAGCAAAATTTTGGGAATGAATTACAGCTACATTTTATCTCATATAATGACATTTGACTTAATATAGTAGAATTACAGAAAACAATGAAATTGACACTTAAAACAAAACAAAGGTTAACATAATATATCACAAAGTATTTGGTTAAAAGCAAATTTATCAACTGATGTTAATTTATATCATTGTTACTTGAACATTTTAACCTAAAAGTTATGTCTTAAATTTTAAACTAAGGAGTGTGAGTTTTACTTAAAAAGGTTTATAGAAAGATTCCTTATAGACCATATTGAAGCACAAGGTGGATACTTTTAAATAAAGAACAAACACGTGAAAAAACGCGAAAGAATTGTAAACAATGTTGCATTAAAGTTTTTGTACAAAGTACTGTTTCCAAAATACACTTGAACAAAATCTGCTTACATAATATTTACAAAAGTTAATTTAAAAAAAAAAATGAACTTTGACAGATCGATCTCAAAAGTGTCATATCTTATCTTTAAAAATAAAACTAGCAGACTAATGTTTACAACTCTTACAAAATATATTTACTTAAAATCTCCAAAACTAAATACAGTAAAATTTAGGAAATAGATCATTAGGCTAATAATCAGTACATGTATATAGTAAATAAAAATAATTTCTACCAACAACAGGGATTATTCTATTTGTTTACAAATTAAACAAGAAGAAATTGACTTGACCAGTTTCTTTTCATCCCCCTCTTGCCGCATTTCTTCTTTGACGGTCAGGGGTAGGGAGGAGGGAGGGGACGGAGTTGAGATAAGAAAATTTTCATAAAACTTAAAATTTGACCTAGTTATCGATTAATGGCTTTTTATTAATTAAGAAGTAAAGCATGCGTGTTCTTGGATTCTAAATTATTTTAAGTAGAAAGCTTTATTGATACTTTTTGTTTGATCAGCAAAAGGTTTTAGAAATTGTTTTCAAAAGACAAAAAACACCACAAGAGAACAAATATATACTTTACGGTTCATTTTAGGTTAATTAACTTAATACGTTCTGTTTCTAAATTACGAAACCCGCGTATTTTCTTTTAGAGAACCAACCAAATTTTTGTTTGAAATCTTTTTGTGGCATTTCATTCCTTTTATTCCACATTTAGTTTTAAAAGTTTGGCATCAGATGTTTGTTTTCAAACAACACAAGTTTTCATTTTAATTTCAAATGTCCGTATTTATTTTTCGTCTGCATGCATTTACGGGCTCTTTTAGTGTAAAATAAATAGATTAATTTTAATATGTTTGTACTTTTAACAACAGGAGAATCAATATTCAAGAATTTTTTAAAAATGTTTTATCAGCAATGAGTAAGTCATAAGCTAGCTGATATGTTACTTTTAAAAAAAATCTGTATCATCATTATTGAGAAATTACATTTCAATTGTGAAAAATCCATAATATTTTGTGTAACCTAAGAGTCTAGTATAATCTTAAGTACGTTCAGTTTCATTACATTTTAAACAAACACTTAGGTAATGTTGCCTGCCTGCAATATAACTATAAATTGACCTTACTTAGTTGTGAGCTGCACATTTTTTTTCGTAAGGTGTGGGGAGAGGGTCTTCTATAAATAATCTCGCGTATACAATGGTAGTTAAGAAAAAATGAAAAATATCAATGGAGCAGGAGTTTCCCAGTTGTACAATGGGAGTTTATGCTATCGGCCATGGTCGAGCACCTGCTGATCTTGTATTTATTCCCTGTGGTTTTGGGTGCCAACTCGGATGTTAGCCTTATCACTTAACCCTAATTCCAAATTATGTGGCCTGTCACCAATAGCCCTTGTGTAGCTATAGTGCAACATTAATTGAACCAAAAACATTAAATAATTTAATTTGGGATTAAAGATTTTTTATGTTATTAAAGTTTCTTTATAAAGTAATACAATTAAACATTCGTATAAAACAGATAATTTAATATGTACTTTAAAAACTTAAATTTATTTATTGTACATACTACATAGTATATAATAATAAATTGTGTTAATAACTAAAATAACAAAAGTGGTAGCCAATTTGTTTAATATTACTGTGATTATTTTTTTAGTCTTATTTATTGTTATGTATTCTTAAAGTATTCAAAGCTTTGAGGATATAAGCATGGTAGTATTGGAAAAAGCTAAGTTTGATAGAATTCCTAACTATCATTCAACTAATTTGACCAAAATTGGTTTTTCTTTATTTTTAGGAAAAGGTACTTCCCAACCCACTAAAAAAATCCCTATTACTGAAAAAGAAAATTTATTTTCACAGTACATTTATGCACCTTCCACATCATACAAACCACTACACGCCCCTACTTCACTGAGAAACAGAGTTTTGCCTCAAAATACTCAACTTCTTACAATGGAAGTCAATCCAAACTTGTGTATTAATTCAGGTGAATGCATAATGGATGAAGACATTAGTGAAGTTCCGCCAAAAGACCCAAAAATTAAAAGCAAGAGTTTGAAAAGTTCCAGTTCAGAAACATCATCATTAAGTGCAAGGAAAACTACTCTGAATGAGACATTCGATGACTTTCAAGAAAACAAAATGGAAAATAGAGTCAAATCTAAAATTGCAGGAAAAAAGCAAGAAGATTTATCCTTTGTTTGTATGATGTGTCAAAAGGATTTTACGCATCTAACAATTGAAGAACGAACATTGCATGTAAATCAGTAAGCTTCACTTTATCATCACAAATTACAATTTTAAATACTTTTCATTCTGTTCCACTAAGACTAATGTGTTAATTTTATATTTTTAGGTGTATTGATTATCACTCTTCAGCAGTAGCTACTTCACAAAGTTCTTCACCTACAACTATCGTTTTAGACTGTCCCTTATGTTTCAAGAGCCAGCCATCTCATGAGGTAACATATTATTTAATTCAGCTTTTTTTCTGTTAGTATCTGGATCTAGTTAGTATCTTTCTAAGGCATACACGAGGATTATTTATCAATTTTCATAGTCATACGCTTTGAATTGAAATCAACAAAATTAAAAATATCAATATCTAAATGTGAAATGTCTACTTATTCACCCAATACAGCAGCCATTTTAAATATAGTACTTAGAAATAATCATACAATTTAATAGATAATCAAAAAACAGGTTTCTATATTCCACTCTAATGCTTTTATGATGTATTGTTGTATAATCTTTTCAAGTTAGTCAATAAACAGACCAAAATTAATATAATTTCGTAATTATTTTTTTCTGTGCTAATCTTTTCTCTGTTGTTACACACACTGCTATTTGCATTATCAGGTTACTCTCAACTCAACTTTGTATTAAACACAACTTGTAATGGTAATAATTGGAATAACAAATGTTCAGTAATTTTTGTGTTTCTTATTAAAAAAATATTGACTAGTAATCTGAAGGTAATAGATAAATTACATTATTGCATTTTTTAGGCACGTAAAACACATATAAAGAAGTGTGGTAAATCTAAAGGTCTTAGTGTCCAAAGTGTAATACAAGCAGTTCATCTACAAGAAAAGCATGCTCTGGAGCGACAAGCTTTAGGGCTTCCTTTAAATGTTAAACCAAAGTAAGTATTTTTTATGTATAATATAAATATTAAAAGTTCATAAACTTTACAAATCTGCCCATTTCTTTTTACAATCAATAACGCAGATGGAATATTAGGAAATTGCATTTGCTCTAGTAGTATTAATACTTCACTGTTTTATTTAGGTAAAATGAAAGCTCAAAAAATATGTTTTAAAAATGAAATATATTTCCAATCAACTTTTTCTGCAGATAATACTACTGGCTTGTTCAGAGTGGAAGTATTAATCTTCAATAATTTTTTTAAAAAATATTAAACCACTTTTTAAAAGATCAAAGTATCACATAAATCTTTTTTATAAAAAAGACTTATCGATAACATGAAAAAGTTTTATATATTTTATATGTTTAGATATTTATAACATGTTTTTTTCTAGACCAGTAAAAACACAAAAGAAACCTGCAGTGAAAAAATGTGCTCTTGAGCCAAAGAGGTAATTTTCATGTTTTGAAAAATTTAGCAATTAAAATTCATATTGTTAGTATTTGCAAGCACAAGTATTTACACATTTTCTTCAATTTTATCTAGTGCCATGCAATCTGATATACAATTAGCTAAAGCCTTATCGTTATCACTTAAAGAAAATGAAAGCCAATCACAATCACACATTCCATCAACAAGTGGTGAAAATTTGTCAATAGAGCGTTTGAAACCACCTGCTGAATTTCAGAATCCTGGTAGACCTCCGCCAAAAAAGAAAAGAGGAATGTAAGTTGTATAAAATAGATTAGATATGTATATTTTACTTAAGCTATTTGCATAAAAAGGTTAGTTATTTACTTAAAATGAAAGTACATCACCTTAGGTTTACCCTAATTATTTTAAGTAAATGTATGCTACCATACACAGTACGATATTCTTATCCTAGCATGTAAAGAGAGCAAGTTTTCCCATAATAATCCTCCAAGATCCGGAAACTGAACCACGGTTTATTTTAAGTTTTAATTTCAGCATGTTTGCTATCTTATTTATGTTATTCACATAATCCCCCCCCCCCCCCCCCCCAAAAAAAAATAATAATGAGGTTTTATCTAACACCTATATTTCATACAAAATTGTTTATTTTTTATATAGTACACAAACCCCTTTGCTGGTATTAAGAACAGAAGAAGAGAGAACCAAAATAATTTCCGACAAAGTGAATGCTGTTATTGTTTCTTCAGTGAGTAATTTTATATGTATTTTGTTGACAAATGAATGAAATTAGAATTTCTGTGTGTTTTATCAATAACTTTGCTGATTTAATGCCTAAATAGTTTCTTTTTATTAGTGGAAACTGCAGATATACTATTAAAGCTAACTGTTACTTTGATTAAATTAATTTGCAAAGTAGTTTTATGGTTAAAAATGATCTGTCTTATCTAGACGTTATATTTACAGCTAGTGTTGAATATTATCCTAATTTTGGAATAAATAAGCAGTTTTAAAAAGATTTTATTTTTAAATTGTAAAATAGTTTTAAAATCTATATTAAGATTCAAAAGAAAAATTATAATTTAAATTAATTTTCCTTTCAACTTTGAATGTCTTGTGTAATCTTTAAACAATTTGCTTCCCTTGCTTTTACTTCTCTAGTCTAATAATGAAGCTATCTCTGAAAATTTTGAAGAAAGAGAGCATGCACAAGGAAAAAACAATGTAAGAGAATGTTTTTTAATAACATACCATAAGATAATAAAAATGCCATGTATGATATTTTATTTGTGTTAACAAAGCACATCCAAGTCTAGCATTAAAGAAAGTTTTATTTTTCATTTAAAAACATGCATTTTGTTTATGAATTACTCTCATTTTTTGAAAGATGGATTTATATTTACCTTTTTTTTCTCCTATAGGCAGCCTATTTATGGAATTTGAGCAGCACAGCTGTTGAGAAAAGTCAATACTATGTTGAACAACTGCTTGACTGGATCAAGCCATCAGATGTGGAAATTGGAAGCAAACTGTGCAATCTGTCCCAAGTAGCTGGTCATCGGATTTATACTCAGCTTCCATGTGATTACACATTCAGCTGTAATAATAACAAAGACGTAAGATTAAAAAGCACTTTTTTAACTTATTGTAATTTCACCAATTTTTTGTTATGGGAAAAATGTTTGCAGTTATTCATTATCTGATGCTAAGTATTTTGATAGCCCTTTGTGAATTAATGTCATTGGTTATTGACAATGCAACTAGCAGAATCTTAACTGGCAAATTTCTATTTAAGTCCAAACCAATGCATTAAAAAATAATTTTCTTTTTCCTTTTAAGGGGGAATTTGACTGGTAGCCGGGTCTCCAAACTTCTTTTCGCTGTGTTAATCCAGTGAAATTTTTTTCTTCTAAGGCCAATAACTCTGAGTGCATTGAATATCTTTACAAACGGTTTTTGTACCTGAACCCTTAAGCAAAGCATTGTAATAATTTTATTGTATGAAATCAGAATTGTAAGGAACTAATTATTAATGCAAATTATTCTTATATAGGAAACAGAAGTAGCAGTTGACAGTGATTCATCTCTTTCCCTGACCAACTCTTTGCGATCTTTGATTGGCAACTTTTGGATGAGCGACGTTGACATACACACTGCCAGTGGAATCGTAATACCAGCACATAAGTTGCTCTTGGCTCTAAGATGTCCTGCTCTGAAAAATGTGAGTTTTTATTAGTATGGAATTAGAAAGCATATTTACTCCAAAATTCATATTCAATTGACTGTGGTTATAAATCAAGAGATTTTTTTGTCTAGAGCTCTCAGGTAGCTCTAGTGCTACGATGACTTAACCAATGACAAAAAACTTTAACATTTGGCCTTAATTTAATAATCCAACTTGAAATCCGGAAATCTGTTGATTCAAAATCAGCAAAGGCTTGAATTCACACTGGTTTTCCAGGCACAAAAATAACATGATTGTCCCCTTAATTTGTTTACCAAACGGTTTCCAGGCTAAAGAAAGAAAAGAAAGTTTTAATTACTGTAAATCTATATTTTATTTATGAACTATGTTATTTTGAATTGGTTTGCATCTAGTATGTGTTTCCTAAATAAATTAAAATTCCTTCTAAATTTCTCTGAAATTTAAAATTTAACATTCCTTAAAAATTAATATTAAATTGATATATAACCAGAAATCTGTAAAATTAAAACAAATTAAATCTACTCGGTGGTTTTTAAATAGTGTAGAATTTATTTTCTACTGTTCCAAATCATTTAGTAATAGTATTTTGAATAGTTTTTTTTTTCATAGTAGCATGCATAAAAATATTTTTAATTCAAATGAATACTATTGTATAATAATTACATGACCAAAAATCTTAAAACTGTGGTTTTCTTTTAAAGATTTGTGACTTGTATTATCAGTCTTTTATG
This sequence comes from Oedothorax gibbosus, assembly GCA_019343175.1. Taxonomy (NCBI): domain Eukaryota; kingdom Metazoa; phylum Arthropoda; class Arachnida; order Araneae; family Linyphiidae; genus Oedothorax; species Oedothorax gibbosus. Next base: position 36,321,833 of record CM033273.1, read on the forward strand.
GCATTTTGTATATCTATGATATCATTGTTAGGCATTTGATGCACCCATTGTAGGAAGTAAACATATTCTGAATTGGGAAAATACATCTTTTGATGCTGCTCTACATTTTCTCAATTTCATTTATACTGGTGCCACCGAATGGAAGGAAGAAATCATTGATGAACTTACTCAACTGGCCAAAAAGTAAATGCTATAGTTTTAAAATCACGATGTATGCATTTCACTAATTTCTAGTGTTTACATAAACCATAATTAGCTTATTTAGTAGAAAATAAAGTTATTTGTTTAGTAGGTTTTCCACAATCGTTTTTTTTTTCTTTTCCAAGTTTATAATTTTAAATAACATTTATAAAAGTAGGTACTGGTATTGGTTCATGGTATTGGTTATTTTTCTGTACAATAGCTAAAGTTATGTCACATGCAAATTGTACAGTAGTTATGCAATTGTTTAATTTTATGTAATTAATGGCTAATAAAACAAATGTAATGAATATCGGCTTCAGATACAGATCTTAATGTTATAATAATTTGTTTATAAACTATTTTAAATTAGCAATTGGGTATAACATTGAAAAAATAAACTACAAAACTATACAAAGAAATATTTAGTTACTATTTCTTTACTTTGTTTTATTTCATTTGTCATTAAAGCTTCTCAATCAACTGAATCAATTGATATGATTTTAAATGTCTTTTTTAATCTTGAAGCCGCTATAAACAAAATTTGTAAATTTCCATCATTGGTTAAAATATTTATTATTATTTGTTCTATCTTTAGTATTTAATGCTATGAGAGGTTATATTAAATACAAATTGATACCAGTAAGTTACTATGATTATTATCGTATTATTTTTTAAAACTAGATAAATGTTTCAGTCTGGGACATGACAATCAGTAATGGTCCTGCAGTAATGTAAAATATTGTTTTGAAGTATTATATTTTTTAGTTTCTATTTTTTATGGTAACTGTTCAATTCAAATTTCAATAAATATTTGAGTTGAACTCTTAACCCTTCAATTTATAACATTAAAGCAAAATATAGCATAAAGAAACATAAAAAAAGATTATAAACAAACAAATAGATTTTGAATGTTTTACACTTTTCACTTTTGATTACTGCATATTTTTAAAATCAATTTGTTTAATATTACTATCTATTTTTTAAGGTACAAAGTAGATGATCTTCTGGAAATATTGAATGATAGTGAAACCTTAGAACTATTAATTTGTGAAGATCCAGAAACATCTGCTATCACTCCAATGGACCATGACTCTGCTCACAAAGGTACAGAACAATATTATTGTTTATTTTTTAAAATTCTTGTACTAGATTATCATTTGTAATTCTATTGACTTATCAAGCATAGTTCATTTTAACAATTTTAATAAATTATTACTAAAGAAATCGCCTTATTTGCAATTTTATATTTGATATGCTTATGTTAATTTTCATTTCAGATGTAAATTTGAATGTTGATAGTTTAAAGTCAAAGGAAGATTCTTCAATTTTGCCTCAAGGGAAAGACCCAGCCTTAAGTTTCAGTGGAGATCTTAATCCTCTTCCTAACAATTATTTTAAAGAATTTAATCCCATCGCTGTGCAGCCAGAAACTGATTTTGAATGCACTTTCATTAAAATGAGTAACTCTACATATTCCCTCAATGTTACCCACGCAGAAGCAGGCAAATCAAATGATGACATAAGCATGTTGTATCCTGAAACTATAGATTGCATTGAAGACAAGGATTCTTCTAATGATTCCTGTAAAATTGTATCACCGATCAAATCTTGTAAAAATATTTTAGATGGAACTTCCGAATTATCTCCAGAAAAGAACTCAAACAGTAATTTTACTTCTCTTAAGAGTCCACCAAGAACTTATCTAAATCATTCTTTTAAAGACTGTTCCCCTTACAAGATTGCCTCTAATGGAAGTTGTAGTTCAAAACTCACTAACTTAATTTCTAGTAAGTTAGATAGTGACATTTTGGATTGCAATAACCAAGATGTTTTAATTGTAAAAGAATTAGGCAAAAGAAACTCTTTGTCATTCAATGATACTTTACCTTTAGAGAGTGACCATGAATCTATAGAAAAGCATTCCACTTTTCCATCTGTGTTTCTGAAAGAAAATGAAGATCTTGATGCTGCAATATGTCTGAGCCAAAATGTGTCTTTCCAAAACCAATCTGTGAATAATATGAATGTTTCTGTCAACAATCCAAATAAAGAATTGACTACTTTAGAAAAACACTCTTGCCTTTCACCTGAAAAATTACAATTAAATAGCAATTCTAAATATAGCACTAGTATTAGCCCTTTGAAAAGTGGCAGCCTCTATAGTGAATCACATAAATTTAATAAAATGAGTTGTTTTGATTATAATGAATGTGAAATGAACGTTGTTTCATCACCCGAAATTCTTGTTTGTGATTCAGATGATGAAAATGTTGAACATGCTTCAAGCAATGAAAACAATTTTTCACAAAATGCATCATCCATTAAAAACAATTTTGTAAAGAAACCATCTGAAACAGAAAATTCTCCAGTTAGAATCTTTTGTTATGATTCTGATGTAAATTTCTTGGATAAAACAAAACTAAACTCCCCAAATAAATACAATGACAATTTATTTTGTCATGATTCTTACAATCAAAGCACACCTGTAACAAACACATTTATAACCAGTGAAAAACTGATATCTTCCAATAAATCTAGAAGTCCTGAGCTAATTTGTTGTGATTCAAATTCTGATGACAAATTAGATGTAGTAGCATGTTTGCCATTTTCAAACAGTAACAAGGCAAGTGATATGCAAAATGTAGAAGACTGCATTACACTAGAAACTGATAATAAAAATAGTCAAGGGCAAACTATGAAGACCAGTCCTTATGTAAGCCTACATATTTACTATTCTTTTGGTTACAATGATCATTTGCATATTTGCTTACATATTAATATTTTCTTTTCTTATTTGTTTATCTTGGTTTGTTGTAAGCATGGTTTGGACAAAACTAGAACAGTATTTGTTAAATTTATTACTGGTTGCTTTAAACTAGACTTGTTTAAAATATATGCAACTTTGTATGATTTGCCTATTTTTAAATATTAACTAACCTTGTTATTTAAAAGAAATTCAAAATAAGTTACTTTCATTCTTTTTAGATAGCATGACTCATAAATATTAAAAAGTAAGTGTCAAGTAAGTTTTCTATTTATGTTTTACTTAAAACTTTATTACAGAAAAATTCATCATTATCATCACCTGAAAGTCCATGGACATTTAAAACTTGTAATTCTTCTGAAGATGTGAGTGTTTCTAAGGAATTAAAATCTTCCAAGAGTTCTTCAGTTTCATCCCAACTGCGAACAAATTTAGAATCAAAATATTCAAAAACGAATGACAAATGTAATTCAAAAAGTAGGTATTTTTTTAAAAATGTAATAACAAATAGTCAAAAAAAAACTTGCTTTAAAATATAACAATAAGTAATGAGCTGAAGGTTGCATTATAAAATCTATCTGCAGAAACATTTAATTATATTTTGGTTTCTATGTTGTATAACATATGAATGAAATATACATCTTTCAATCTTGTTCATTCTAAGCACTTTATAGATTTTAAGTAAGTTGACTTCTATAGGGTTTGTTATTTTTCTAGAACATTTAACTGAATTTAGTATACCGTCAGTATTTAGTTTTAAACTAATAATGGCATACAAAAATGCCCAAAGAATTCGAGCGAAAGAATCTTTGTAATTACACAGAAAAATGTCATTTTATCTTTTTTTATTCTTTGTAAATAGTAATAGCTATTGTACATAAAAACAAAAAAAAATGATTTTTTTTCCTGTGGTAAGATGGTTAATACACAAAGGTCTGGTACCTTGTAATAAAGACCACTGAGAACTTCATTTCCATGAATTTTAAAAATGTAATATTTTAATATTTACCTCCCAATTCATAAAAACTAAATAAACCATAAATAAATTCTTTAATTATAAACTTGTTAAGACAGAAAATGCTCAAATTTGAATAAAAAATAGTTTTTTAATGAAAATTTGTCATAATCAAAAAATTACTCTTCTTTAATTGAACTTGTATATTTTATTCTTCTCTGGTTAGAAATTTAAATATATTTTTAATTGAATGGTTTTTATGTCCAACTCCTTTTGTTTAGAGGTCTTTTACTTATCAAATAAGGTTTATTTCTTGTATAAAAATGTAAATTGTAGAACTTTTGGAACATTACCAAAATTAAAAAAAAAACCTCTAAATAAGGCACTATCGTTTTAGGTGATTCATCAGTGAGCACTCCCAAAGATCTTGTGAAATTCAAAATTTCAGATTCTCCCATAACTCCCCTACCAGATTATGGGAAAATGATGACACCACAAATAAAAGAAGCTCTGAAAAAGATTGGTGTGAAAGCTATGCCTAGAAAAAAAGCTGTTGCAGTTTTATCACATATCTACAATGAAACTCACCCATGTAAGTGAATTTAAATTCCCAGTTAATAATAATCAAGAACTTAAAAAAACTTTTTTAATTTTTGTACTGTAGTAAATTAGGAATGTGTGTTTAAAATTGAATTATATGTCTTATGATTCTTAATTATAGGCAATGTGTTTATAAGAAAAATATTTTTAAAGTAATTTTTAACCTGGAAAATAACCTAATTTATTCTTTACACTAGGGAGCAATGAATCAGAAGGAATTGTCCTTGGGTAGCTCTATTGCGAAGTTAATTCAACTAAAACCAAAAAATGAAGATTCTAACTTAAATGATGATCATTTCCATAACAAAAACTGACAACTTTCATTTAAGAAAAAATGTATTTTACTGTAATTTTACCTTTAATTTTCTAACCTGTGTTAAATGCTTTGACATTGGGCGAGGGCTCTATTTTTACATGGTTACAGATTTATGAGTGGATTAGTCTCTGAAATCGAATTAAAGATACCTGATAGATTGCATTATGATCTCTCCTTTAATATAATTATTCTTAATGATATTTAAATATTATTTTATAGGGAATGATGGTTCATCTAGCAGCACTGTCCATGATGTAGAGTGTACTTCACAGACCCAATCTAAAAGTCAAAAGAAAAACTTATCTTTACCCAAAAAAAGAAAAGGCACTGCACAAACTTGCGAAGGTGATGCCAAGAAAAAAATGAAAAAATGCACCAGTACACTGCAAAATGAAAATGACTTTCAAGATAAAGTAACCAAGAAACCATCCAAATCTTGCTGTTTACCTAATGAAAAGACAGGTAGCAGTAGCTCACAGAAAGACTTTCCTGTTTTTGATACTTCTCCTGAAAGTGTTAAAAACATTTCTTCTGGTTCTAATAACTCAAGGTAAATACCCTTTTTGATTAGGTCATAGTATCAAAAACTTGCTTTATGACTGAACTGATTCAAGAATATATTTTTTAGCTTCCAAACAAATTTAGAAAACGATAAAGACTATTAAATAAATCTGCAAAATAAGTGGTTAATTATAGTATAATAGTAGTTAGTTTTGGTGTTTAAAAGTTGAAATTAGAACTAGCTGAAGGCTCTGTTTGCAAATTTCTTTCTAAGGTGTATAAATATAGTGTGCTTCCTGTTGTGCGGAAGCAGTTTAGTGACAGATTCTGTTATAAACCTACTTTTTTAATCACAAATATGTAAAATTTCGCACAACCATTTCAATATTTTTTGTTTTAGTTTTATATACATTCCAGAAAAATATCCAATGAACGAAAATCATAGATTTCTAATCACAATCAATGGTCTTTTCTTAACCTAAAAAAAGTTCACATATTTAAACTTTTTATATTGTGCTTGGAATTGATATTTTACGTTAAAAAATATTGAAATAAAAAAAAACGCATCCAAATTATCAGATTTTTATGTAACATACTTGTTTAGTTGTTAAAAAAGTATATGAAAAATTCCTTGGAATATATTCTATTCGATTCAGTGTCCAAAATGCATATTAGATACATTTAGTTCAAAATATTATTCCTTATAAAACTTAATTTCTTAGGAATGGTGAAGAACCCAATTTAAACATATCTTCAGAATTAAGTGATGGTGGTCTACCTGAATGTAAGGAAAATACAAAACTTTTAAGAAACTATATACTTGCTAAAGATGAATTGTATACTAAGATTTTAAATTATATGGTAAGTATTGCATATAAACTTTTTAACTGTCATGAAATATTTAAAAGGTTTGAAAATTTCTATGTATGTAACACAAAATTCTGTTATGTCATGTGAAAACGTAATATGTTTGCCAGATTAGTTTTAAATCTATAAATAAGGATTTTGAAGGTATAAAAAGTAAAACATCAGTCATCTGGATTATTGTAAGCAATCCCAATATTTTTTTATTATAATTAATCATTGATAATGGCATATACATAATTTTATTTACTTCATATTTAAAAATTACTCCATGTTCCAGAGTATGAACGAGGAAAGAACCGAAAATTGCCAAATCTTAACTATGTATGAATGGGGAACTTGCATGTGTCGGAAAATAGAGAAATACCCTTTGTGGATGAATCTCCATGCGATTCTAAGAACATCAACATGAATTTTACCTCAATCCGACCATTAGTTTATTTTTAATTAATTTTCAAAGGTTTGCGCTTAGCCCCACCCCTTGAAAACGCTGCCTCTGGCCTCCCCGGTTGACGTCAGTCGACCTAAGTGAGCCAGCCATATTTCGGCAGCCACTGTGTTTTGCCAATGTCACTCTTCCTAATGCTTTTCTTATTGCCTCAAATCCATTAAAGTTATGTAAGTTCTGGAAAATATAAGTGAATACGAATGTTGCATAGTACCTTGCTGTAATAGTACCACAAAAAGCCTGTTCGAAAAGCTGTTTTTTAATGTTCCTTGAGTTGTAAAAAAATGTGTGTGTTGATGATACATAGTTAGGTTGAAAAGCGTTTGAATTTGAAGCAAAAATATTTTTTTTTTCAATTCCTAATAGTAACAGGCTTATGATAAAAAATAAATCCCTATGAAATTATACTATGTAATTGTATGTATTTGTACTTAGAATTAAATTATGTAATTTCAATGTAAAATAAAATTAATAATAAAAATAATAAATTCAATAATTTAATTTATTGAAATACCCGTGTTTAAGATTTTGAAATATTTTCATTTTTACAGGGATTCGACAAAATAATATACATGCATTGCAATTTTTAAATTAAATCACATATTTCATAAGCTACTAAGATATAAGTAAAATGTTTTTAACGACTTGTAACACGTGTTACGACAAACATGTTTGAGCAAAAATATTGTCTCTTATGTAATTATGTAGTACGCAGAATTCAAGTTTTGTACATTATTTTCGTAACAAGCTCATCCAATCTCTGTAACTATGAAAAATATTTCTTATTCTTAAATGCAGTTATTTCCATCAATTAAATTTAGTTTTAATTCGTATTTGAATTTCATAGAAGCAGTTTAGTTTATAACATAAGCATGGTATATGTTACAATTAAGAAAAAAAATATCTGCTTCCTTTTCGAACATTGTTGAACCTATAACTATCAACACGTTTTTTTTACATCTCGAGGAAAACTACAACAAGTAGGTTTGTAACAGTAACTATCACCTAGAACCGCTTCTACACACGAGTTATGAAACTTAAAAACAAATTCGCCAAACACAGCATTTAGTTCTAATTTATACTTTAGTTACCAAAATTGCCATCTTTTGCAAATTTGATGAAATTAAAAATGGCCAGATATTTTATCTAACTCCCACTCTCTCTAAAATAATTTGAATACAGCATACATGATAATTTCTAGCCTCTGTAAACCTTTAACAGTGCCAGTTACATCTGGAATAATCTTTTTTTTAATGTGCATTAATTTTTTGGTTTTTTAAATTTTAAATATAATTTTAACTTGAACTTTTAAATGAAATTTGGTTTAATTTCATGATTGATTTAATTCGCTTGATTTCTGCACAACAAATTAGTAATTTAAAGTATCTAATAAGTTAAATGTTCAATAAAAACATTCTATAATTCATTGGATTTTTTCCTATATATTGCACTTAACTTTTATTTAAAAAATAAAACATTAATTGTCTATTGAATGATGCATACATTATGCAAAAACAAGAACTATTTAATGTCCATAATTAGTAATAATAAATTAACAGCAAAAAACATTTGTATTTACATTGGAAAATTTAATTTTTTTCAATTAAAAACAATTTTAATTAAAAATAATTTGAATTAAAATTGTTTTTGAATGCTGTAGATACACCATTCTTTTTTTCTTTTGTATTTGACAGCCTATAAATTTGATGGAATTTCAACAAGAATTAAAAGAAAATGGGATTAAGATTAGTGTCAAACAGCTTACAGATTATCTTGACGAACAGGTGAGTGAGTACATTAACTACTTTCAATGGCATATATGAATTATAAAGTAATGATCGATTAGGTCAAAAATCTGTAATGGTGATTTTGTGTTTTCTACACATTTTGAAGAGTGTTGATTCTGAAAAAGTGGTTTTTGAATGTTGATCCGTCTGTATGTGGTTTTCGAAAAAATCATGCATGTTGTAGCTGCCAATTTTTTTTTTATTTTATAACAAAAGATATAGACTTCAAATCTGATACACGAGCTGCCAGGACCTGTTTAACGTCATAAGGTGTTTTTTTAAAATTGTGCATGTGCAAATTGTAGCTGCCATAGAACTTTTTTGGCTTTAAAGTAATTAATATTTATAGATTATAATTATCTTAATTAACACTCAATAAATTAATATATTTAAAAGTCGGGTAGTGTTACACACACCTAGTTTTGAAATTTGTTTTCCACTAAAATAAGTAATTTTTCCAAAAAAAACTCACATTATATCTAAAGTGTTCAAAATATCCAATTAACTGGGAGACTTTTAAGTTCATATTAGGTTAAAAGTAAATCAAAAGCCACTTATATCTTAAATATTTATTTACAGTCAAATTCAATACTGTTAATCATTTATTATATACAAAGAATTTCAGTGAATAGCATTCTTACAAATTAATTTTATAAACACAGGAGCACAATACACCAGCAAGCATAAGATAATGGAATCAAACATACTTAAATCAGAAAGTATCTAGTGAATATTTAGTAATACATACTAAAATCTTGTAAGGCCAGATGTACAAATTTCAAGGAAAAAATACATAAATCCTAAATTAAAATGAATGCTTTAGCTATTTTTCTACTATGATACACACCTAAGAACAGCTGCAATATACAATTTCTGTTAAGCTGTCAAACTGCAAAAGTACAGATCTAGTTTATCCAACCAAAAGGAATCCTTAATTTAATTTTGTATAATAGTCAGAATTTGTCAAAGAACAAACAAGCCCAACTCCAGTATTACAGCTGTTCCCAGATATATTAATAGAATACATTACTACTATATGGCAAATTCAGTTGGCTAGTAGTAAGTTTATTCAAGCACTAACTTTCTGTTTTATTTCAAATAGTGCATTACCTTCACTTATCCAAGAAAGGAAGAATACAAGAAAAAGCAACAAGTGCGGACCCAGCGATTCAGAAAAAGAATGATAGCAAAACTTTCACAACAAGGAAGTTCAAACATCTCGTAACACCCAAGATTTTATTTTTTATAGTATATACATGTATAAAAACTAATATTTTATTATATTTATTAAATTATATTTTATAAAAAGCTTATTTTTATTTTTAAATATAGAACTCATTCTTCACTTGTCTGTATGAGCTAGAAAAAATTACATAAAGCATTAAAAGGAATATTAATAAACAAACTATTCAGTAGTAATTGGTAAAGCGTGTCCGCGATAAGAATGAGACAATTCGATTGGCTAAGCTAATGCGAGAAATTTGTAACATGCAAATTTTTACATTACCAGAGGAAAGTAGAACACGCACACTTTAAAATAAGATACAATTTTAATTGTTACTGCTGCAAGATTTACCATGCCAGCTCATTTATCGAAAGCTATTCAAAAAGAAATTGTACAATTCTATAATTTTGATGCTAGAATGCAGTCTAAACATTTTAAAAAGCGGAAAATTTCAAAAGCAACTATATATCAGCTTTTAAAACAGTACAATGAACAAGGACACATAAAATTTCTCGAAATTTTGGAAAAGAACCCAACTCTGATGACGAAGGTTAAAAAAAAGTCAGGGACAAGAAGCCTCATATTTCAGTGTGCCACATCGTCCGGAAATTAAATATCTAAATCTAATGTGCACAAATTAAAAAAAATTAAATGGTTCCGAAATACATAAAAGATCAAAAACAACGAGCAAAGAAGAATTGCTTAAACTTTGATCGGAAATTGATTCCATCTGGATCAGGACAAACTCATCATTGATGACGAGTCTTATTTCATGTATGATGAAAATGTTGCTGGTGGTAGTAAGTACTACCATTCTGTTCCCGTAGAATATAGAATTAAAGAGAAATTCGCCGGAAAGGTGATAGTGTGGCACACCATGAATGAGGATGGGAATGTGTGGAAACCGGTCTCTGAGGGAACTGTGAATGGTAACATTTACTTGCAACAATGTGTAAAGAGAGTACTGATACCTTTCATTATCCAACATCCTCGGAGGAAAGATATTTTTTTCTGGCTATCAGTCATTACATGAAAGAAGTGACCTGAGTATCTGAGGAACCAGAATGTTTATTTCATACCCAAGAAAGACAATGCGCCTACAGTCCGACAAGCAAGAGGGATTGAAAAATTCTGAGGATTTATGAAAAGTAAATATTCCTACAAGGAAAAGGAGCCCAAAAATTTGGCCCAATTCAAGAGAATATATCATCTTAAATCAGTATCCGAAGAAACTGTACAAACTGTCATGACGACGGCTAGATGAAATCTTCCCAAAATGTGACTTGAAGGTGTATGTTTGTCAATTTAGAGTATCAAAAGGAAGCAAAAAGGTTTGCTTGTCAATTTGATGCAAGTAGCATTCATGTAAGTAATATTTTGTTGAATTTAAAAGTAAATCAAGTTGTCTCATTCTTATCGTGGATGCGCTTTAGTTCTAAAAAGTTTAGATAATAGGGCAATTTCTTCTATTTCTGTACTAGTACTTAATTAAAAAAATTAAAGGTTTCTACTGATGACTTATTATAAATAGATGAAAATAAAGAGAAACACATGCAATACAAACCCTAACCCAGTACAGTTAATTAAAACAAACCAAATATAAATAATAATAACCAAAATAATAGGCAGAATGAATATATTACATAAAATAATGGAAATCTCACTTTTCTAAAAATATAATGTGTCATGATTATTTTTAAATTTTTATTGCTTAAACATAAAGGTATACTTTATAGTATAAAAACAATTCACGACTTTGTTCATTTTTAAAATAAATTTTGATTAATAAAATAGCATACACAGTTATTAAATAAGAAGCCATAACTGAGCTCTTTAATTAACTACAAAAAACATTTCTCCCAAATAAATTTAATTTCCAAATTAACTTAACAAAACTTATTTAAATAGCAATTACAACGCAGAACTAATGCTTGACTAGAAAATACCTTCCCTACTTAACCCACATCACTCCAAATAGCATTAAATGTCATACAGCCTACAAAAACAGAAGCTTCGTAGGCCCAAGTTAGGCAATGGGTATTCTAAATAATTGGGAATCGATAGTCTAGAGGCCCAATAAGACTTAATACCTATCAGAGTGTTGGTGGGTTAATATCACAATTTTCAAAGTTTTATATACCATTGTATTTATGATTTGTCAGCACGCATATACATTCTCACTCAAATATGTTTATGCATAAACTAGTTCTTAACCTGAAACTTTTAAAATCAGCGAGAAAATTTAAATAATAGTTTGGGAATTGTGCTATTATGTAGTATCTTAAAGGATTTATGAAATCATACAACATATCTTCCTCTTGCCTTTTCTTGACTTCCACAATATTCATTGTAAATGAGCTTGGCCAGAAACAAATGAAAGACTGCTATGAGAAATGCTATTGAAACCCAGAAAAATGCTGGAAGTCCTCCTAATTGATGACCATGTCTATGCAATGCAATGATATGGTGTTCATGGGCAGGAGCTGAAAGATTTAGTTACAAATTACTAGTCAATAAAAGTATGGGGAAGAGAGACAAGAAAATTATTCAAACTTTTTTTTTTAAACTAGGAAGATTAGTTTTCAGTACAAAATGAGCTGTATTGATAAAAAAAAATATTAAAAAGAAAATCTAATATGTTTTATGCATGCATAATAAAACTTAAGTCAGCAAATGTTCTATCTTTAAGGTCATGAAGATGTAACTCCCCTTAATTTTTTTTATATGTTTATTGTTTGAAAGTTAAGTGATATTTTGTTTTATCAAAAAAAAAAAAAACTTCATTTTATCGACTAGATTTTTTTTTTATTTTGAAAATAACAATTTATATCTTCCAATAGTTATCAGGTAGGGACAGAAAATTATACAATAAGTAAAAAAAAAGCAAATGTTTTAAATTGTTTTAGAAGGACAGGTATTGTTATAAATAAAATGCAAAAATGTGCATTATGTACATATTAAATAAAGAATTCATCACTCTAACCTACAAAAAGAATTATTTAAAATGAACAGTGATAGTGATACAAAGCTCCAGTGGATTTACCCATAAATATACCCCATAACAGTATAAAATTACTAGACTTACTATCACGGCCTGCAAAGAAGGAAATAAGTTTAATCATCAATTAACACAGAACTGGCGACATTTCATAAAATTGTTTAATTATTTAAATATAAATTTACCTTCCACAACCTCTGCAACATGTATAGTATGTTTCAGTTCTTCCATATGTTGTTTATCAGCTGTTATATATAATATGGCAGTAATTGGACTAGTTAATTTTACAGGAAGCTGCACTAACTCTGACCTGCAGTAATTTGAAAAGTTTATTTAATTGCATAATTAATTACACATGGAAAACATAAAGCAATATTTAAAATTTCTTTAGAATAAACAGTACCTAATAAAATAAGTCACAATTGTAAAGGATGATAAAACATATCTAAATCACAATTGTACACTAAAAAATGTTCAGAAAACAGTTTTTTTAAAGAAAAATTAATGTGAATAACTTGAAATTGGCTAACAGAACGTTACCTGTTATATTGGTATTAACCCTTAATGGACACTGGAAACTATTATGCTGCATTAACTAACACTTTTATTAGTTTCCCAAAATCTTTGAAACATTTATATGGGTAAGGGAAATTTAATAAAAATTTTAACTTTATATGTCTTCAAAATATTTTTTATACTATACAACACATGCCTTAGAAGGTTCAATTGCAAAACAGACTAATTCTAGTATTTTGTTTTTTACTAAATATTTTAAACATTTCAGGATTTTACTACATAAAGTATATTTTGAAGTTTATTTTTCGATTTTGCTGTTTGCAACACACCTTGTTCTTATTTTTTAATTGGGCAGTCTTTTTTTAGTTGAACTTGCATAAATTTAAATTTTGTAGAAAAGGTATTCAATAAAGCTTGTTTTACAACAATAATCTTACCCCCTCCCCCTATGCAGTTCAAATGCTAGAGCAAGAAAAATAGCAAATGCTCGAGCAATAAAAACAATAGCAAGGAAATTTAGTTAAAGGGTTAAATGCTGTTTGCATAATAAAATATAGCAACATTTATTTTTGAAATTAAAAAAGTTACTAGACTGAATTGGAAACTCAATCTTACCCAAGTTTAACAGGTGGGTCAAGACACCCTCCATCACAAGCATAATAATCTTTGTCACTACGATCCAAAGCGGTATAAATTATCGCTTTGTTGTCTTCTTGAACAATTACGCTTACATTAACGTGTGTTGCATTGCCATACACAATGCGACGGAAAGTTAAATCACGGTGCAGATCTTTAGGTTCGGTGTCAAACTCTAAGTGATGGTCACTGAATTTGAAACCCCCAAAGCTGAGAATCATGGCTTGCATCACACCTTCTGCTCCTATAAACAAATATTTAGAAATACAGCTTTTATTTAGTGAAAATATAGGAAGAGATTATAACTATCGACATAATTTGAAGATCATGGTCAAAGTTGATGTAATTAGTATTGTAGTACAGATAAATTAAGCTTTTTTTCACATGCCAACCTGTAACTGTTACTTATTAGATTTAACTATTATATTACTGTTATATTTAACCATCGAAGGAATTGAAACCTATAAAACCCTTACCTGACAGTCATGTTATTCAGCAACACGCAAAATTTTAAAAAATTTATAAATTTTATGATATTACTAAATTTTAAAATTTGAAGTATGGATGAGTATTTTATAATCATCTGCAACAGACATATAATTTTGAAATTAAAAAAAATATGTTGGTTAAAAATTTAAATCTAAAACTTATGCAATGGAAACAAGTTTACAGTAGTCAATTTGTTGAAGCCAACTCTCAATGGGTTAAGCATTAAGAATTTTGAAAATAAGTAATTTAATTAGTTAAAAAGAACCTTACCAGCTTGTAGTATTCGATGACATCCTTGCTTAGAAAGTGTTAAAAACCACAGATGCACAACTTTGTTCACATCTTCTATGGTTTTCAAATCAGACCATAAAGTAGATGCTTGCCTACAAGTAAACTTTTAACTTAGTTAAACAACAAAAGCATAACATATGTAAAATTTAAAAAAACTTGCAAGTTTGCTAGAAAGAAATTTATAAATTAGGTAAAACAAAACTTTTACATCATTGTTCCACAAAATTTAAAATTAAATTTACATCATTATTTCAGATTTAATACATGAGTACTATTATTCATATACGCTTGAGAAAAGGTTAAAATTTACTTAAGATATATTTAGCCGAGAACCAGAGAAGTATATTATCAGAAAAAAATATTTTTCCTCTTTTAATAACGTAGAAAATTATTGGGAAAAATTTACAGGTTTTAAATGAAACTTTAAATGTAAATTAAAAAATCATTGCCAAGTATTTTCGAAATTGGTCTGTGGATGTTTTTTTTTTGCTGGTAAAGTGGAGAAACCAGAGATGTACCCTTCTGGCTATAAGTCCAGTTATGTGAATAAGGTTTTCAACCGATAAATGTAAGGTATTTTTAAAGAGAAAGGTTAGCTTAGCATCTTGCTTAGGTTTTGAATATTTGATCAAGCATAGATTTAAATGCTGTGTTTAAAATGGAGATTAAATTTGTAAATTTTCAGACACAAGTTTGGAACTAATTTTGTACAAAGATTGTTTAAATTGTGATAAAGTGTAACATAAGGAGTCATAGGATAACATTAAAAAAATCTTACAAAGTATGATGGCCACTGTAGCACTTGTCAGGAACATATAAAAACTTCTGGTAGGAAAAACGTTGCTTAGGGGTTATATCTGTTTCTGATGAATAATCTCTAGAATTTGACATCATGTAATACAAAGTTGCATTTATTTTATCTCCATTCAAAGCTCCTTGTGCTCTAGAGATGCTTATAGTAAAACCACTGTGCCACAACTATAAAGACAAACAATTAAAAGTTAGAAAGATAATGGTCAAATCATAAAAGATAATAGTGTCATTATTAACCTCTTCGCTTCAGAGGTATACATACTTCGTAGAATTCACTTCACAATCTCATTTTTCAGTTGCTCTCAAAACTAGCTTTTCTTTTATAAACTACTGACACCGAAGCAACTAATTTTTTAATTGGATAAAAAAAAGGACATTGCAATAGGATCAAGTGGATTTTTTTCGTACATTAAAAAAAAAAACCCTCTTTCATAGGTAAATTTATAACACACTTTGCATTAAAACAAAAGTTATTAAGGGTTATTAATAACAAGAAACTGACCAAGCTTGTTTGTTTCTTCATTGGACACATAAAAGGTGTAATTTTATCCCTTAAAACCTTAGAATCCACTAAATTGAAGTGTCTATCAGCAAACGCTTGATATTTCTTTTTCAAAATTTGCAAAACATTCTTTTAAAGATATAATTGTTTGAAATATATATTTATGTAAACAATATATGCGAAGGAAATTTTTTTGAGGAGTACGATGTTAAATATTAATACAATTACAAACAAGGCACATTATCATTCTACTTACTTTCTTCCAAGCTTCAATGTGTTTCATTCTTAAGTACAAAATATCAGTATCCAAAGCGTTTCTGAGATCCTAATGCCAGATGAAAAGTTATCAGTATCAACACATATTTATACAAAATAAATTTAATATCTTATA
The DNA here is from genome assembly GCA_019343175.1 of Oedothorax gibbosus. Taxonomy (NCBI): domain Eukaryota; kingdom Metazoa; phylum Arthropoda; class Arachnida; order Araneae; family Linyphiidae; genus Oedothorax; species Oedothorax gibbosus. The sequence goes on from CM033273.1 coordinate 36,338,112, forward strand.
ATATTGTTCTACCAATAACAAGTTACCAGTACCAATACATACTCCTACAAACGAAATTAGAGAATTTTCTTCTTAAAATTTTTAAAACCTACCATTTGAGTCTGTGATTCTAGCTTCTGTCTTATTGTTTCTGATGCAGGAACTGAAGATGGCTCTGAATAATGTACTGAAGTTCTGATAACTATCTTTTTGGAACTAAAAAAAACAAGACAGCTATAGTTAGATTAAAAGATTTCGAAAATCACACTTACTGTACACATTATATAATTTTTGTGAGGAATTTGAAAAATAAACAAATGGCAATTGAAAACTGATAGTTAACATTTATAATAATTTAATTTGTTAAATTCTTTTCAAATTATTTCTAATTGCTTTAACAATTATTTTACTGACATTAATAAAGGTATTTATAAATTAAAAACTTTTACATACAGATAAACATCACAATAGAAAATAACTCTTCTGCTAACTTATTTTAGTTATAGTTGTTCACATTTCTGACCTTTTAGGAGGAATGGTGATTGTGCCTGGAACTTTAGTAGCAGCAATAGAGATAATCATGGTTTTAGAAGAGTCAACAATTTTTATTTCTTCAGAAAATACTTTGTATTCAAATTTATTCCCATTGGGCAAAGTCCTATAAAAGGAGACATATATGCAATTAAAATTATCTCTTACAAGCTAAATAAAAATAATTTTAATAGATAACTTACAAAAAAGGAAGAAACATGATTGGCTCAACTATTTTTTAATGTAAATTTTAAAGCATTTTGAAAAATTATCACAAAAAAATTAAATATAAATGTTTTGAATGGTGTTATAGTAAATACTTACATTACTAAAGGAGTATTTTCACTACTCGTAGAAGATTCTTGCCGTAGTATTAAGGTTAAATCTTCACTCTGAAAAAATTACAGGCAGTTGTAAAACCTTATCTATTCACTTAAATGGAACTTAAACGAGTAAACTTTTAAAAACCCGATTTTTCACTAATTCATATTTTTAAGATAATAACATTGAAATACAATAATAATAATGAAATAATGTAATCAAGTGCAATAATCTACTAACTTGACACATTTCCTTACTTAAGATAACTTTTTTGTTATTGCAAAACAAAATTTATGTACATAAAAAACTCAACTATTGTACAATATTAAGTAACTTCAACTCCAAATAATAAAGAGTATTAAATTAATTTACTAGCATACTCTTAAAGTAATGATTTCATTACATACCAATGGATTCATAATTTCAATTTGTTGTATTAACAATGAGGGTGTTATTCTGTAGGCATACACCTGATGAATAACACTGACAGAGCGTCTTCTCTAAAAATGAAAAGGGTTCGATTATTTAAAAAAAATCCGACTGAAGTCCTAAATGATGTGTTAATGACTCGATATTAATTTAATAATTATTATTTTCTGCAATTCTTTGTAAAGTTTAATTAGAAAAATATATAAATATATTTTCTTAAATTCCCTACTAAATCCTTATTAATATACATCCCTTCATTCTAAGGATATAGTATATTGAAATTTGATAGTCATAGCTTTTTTTAAAAATGTGCACATAAAGAATGAAACTTTCTACTTAAAAAATACTCAATAGCATAACTTATGAACTATAATGGCCTGCTCAGATAAACTGTTGAAGATATTTGTTTACCAAGTAGATATAATTCAAAAGGGGACGTACATAAATTACGTCACGCACAAAGAGGGGAGGAAGGGGTATGCACCAACATTACAAATCGTGACATGGGGGGGGGGGGGGTAATGGCTTGCATGACATAACGTGTCTGAAAATTTCACTTTTTTAGGGAAAATCTGTTTTACATAAAATGAAGTTTTTGAGAAAAATAATCTGAAATCTTTTTCATCATAAGAAACAACTTATTTCAGAAAGAGGAGGGAGTGATTATTACATGCCACAACGTTGGCATTATTAGTCCCCTATTTTTACAGACCTCTTCATACCGGCACTTCGTAACACGCTGAATTGCTATACACTCTTGACCAATCACAGGACTTGCAGTTACCTGGACGAACACCGAAAGACCCAGAGCTACACAGATCCGATTACACCCAGACCCCCTTTTAGAAGACATTTGCCAATGGCTAGTTAGTTCTTAGACAACAGAAATTTAAATTCAATGTCGATCTACTCCTATGAATAAATTATTTAATCAAGATAAATTTCACTTTTTTTCTTTCCAAGTCAATTTTTAAAATTTTTTAAAAATAAGCATTTTTTTTTTCAAATTGCAGAAACAAAGGGAAGGGTTAAAATTTACTTTTTCTTTGAATGGGGGGGGGGGGGTGCAATAACGTGACATAATTTTAGGGGGAGGGGTTCGATCAAACGTGACAGAGTGTGACATAGGGGGAGGGAGGGGGTCAAAAAAGTCAAAATTTTGTGCGACGTAATTTATGTACGTCCCCAAAGAGAATGTACTCTAAAGTTAATACATTGCGTGCAGAGTTGTTAAGCATAGAAAAAAGAACCAAAGTTTATTCTTTAAGTTATACCTTGTGAATTTATTGTTTTACTTTCCTTACCAACAACATTTTAAAATAGAATATTCACTAATAATAAAAAGCACAATTTTTAATTAAAAATCCTTGTAGATGGGCACACAACTTGCATAGTTATAATAATTTAAAAGAATAATTTACTTGTAGTAGATATGATAATTTAAATTATATCAGTAGTTTATGAGATAAATGTTATTACCAGTTTTTCATTCTGTAAAAAAAAAGTATAGTTAAATATTTTTACTCATCTACCTAATTCAAATACCTTTTTTTAAAATTTAAATTATAGTTTATTTTCAAAGAACTAGATATTTTAATTATCATATTGTATTTGAAGAAAAACATATATGTGTAGCCAAAAATCATCTCCGAAAAGCATTTACAAAATTTTTGGTTTGTAGAATGCTGGAAAATTAAGGTTTTTCTGCATTTGCAAATTTTTCTAGAAAATTTCTTTGCCTTGTTTCAGGATTGCATACTCTTTTGAGTTGCAGACTTTAAAAACTGTGTAATATCTGTACATCAGAACGAGATGAGTACAAAAGAAAAAAATATGAATTTTGAAAAGTAAATTTACTAAAAAATGTAACTGTTACAGTAATTGAATTAACAAATGAGTCCGTTAGAAAAGGAAGATTTCTTTTTTAAAAAAAATGTTATACTTAGTTTCTCCTTACAGGTTATCAATAGTAAAACATTTTATACATAATTGAGCATGTAATGAATTATTCATTTTAAAGAAGGAAACATATTTTTAAGGACTTAACTTTTGAATGAAAACAAAATTAAATTTACTAAGAAATAAAAAAAAATACTAACCATACTAAAGCACTGAAATTTGTAAGCTATTCCATTAGTGTAGTGAACAGCTAATCCTTCTGTGGGTTAAAAAAATACATATTGAATGAAGTAAATGTTTCAGCATTAACTCTTAAACTGTGCATAATTATTTAAAAACAAAAAGAATAGCTTAAAAGGATTTTGAATTTATATTTTAAAATACATTATTATCTATAAACAAAACATTGCAAAGCAAAACATATTAATAAATTTTAAACAAAAGTTAATTTAATAACATTTTGGATAATTTTATGAATCAGACATTAATCTAAAAAAAATTGCTCAACGAACAACATAGGTACAAATAGTTTTTAAAATGAAGGAGAAATATCCCCTTCACACTAGAGTTTAAACGCCATAACCAAAATGATTATATGAAAGTGTAGTTGCAAATCTCACATTCTCCAAAGTATAACTAAGATATAATAGGGGCCAGCCTCATCATTCGCGATTTTTGATAATGGCCAATTGAATTGGATGAAATTGTCAATAAAGGAACCAGACCCTATATCTTAGTTATACTAGTGGAGAATGAGAATTTTGAAACCACACCCTTCATATGTTTATGATTAGTAATTTTATGACTGAGAAAATTATTATGTTTGCTAACTGCAAGCTTAACTCTTTTAAACTGTCCTTCAGGGTATTTATGTATAAGCTTGCAGTTAGAAACCAAAATAATTTAGCCAAAAGTTTGCAACCACTGGGCCCTCACTGTAAAAGACTGTAGTAATAAGATGGGTGTGATAATGAGTTAAAGTAAAATGCTTGATATAGATAAAATCTTTAAAACTTTAATTGATTGGAAACTTTAAAAATAAGAATACCTTTAAAGAATTTAGATCTTACATAATTTCCTTTGAAGTTAAACATGAAGGCTAAATAAGACTATAAATGTAATTAAATATTCATGTTTACCTTGGTTACTAGCACCAGGAATATCTACTTGAACAAGAGGATGATAGCTGATAGGTATAGAAAGAGATCTCTTATAATATAAGTATAGTTCTTCCTTTTTATCAAGTGGAACACCTATTTTTCCATTTCCTGAAGAAAAAAGTTACGAAAAATTAGTCACAATTGAACAAATAAAAAGTGTTTTTTTAAATAAAAGTCTTTTAGTAAATGCTCTATTTTATATATAAGCTGTACCATAAAAAGTACTGCCAATTAAAAAAATAAGTTTAAAGCAACAACTACCAGTTTTAATGTCTTTAAAGTGCTTTAGTGGCCAAATTTCAATAAATTAATAACTGATGCTTGAATAATACATGAATTTACAGTTAAAACTATTTTTCTTTGAAAAAAATTGAGGATTTAATCATGCTTATTAATTACAATCTACTTCATATTCACTTTTGAAAGTTAAAACTGTTTTATGCATTATTTTTTTCTTTCTTGGCAATGTATAGAAAATTAAGTTTCAAGCAAGGAAAAAATAATTAGTTCAGGAAGTATGTACTCTAACAATGACACAATCAGCATTAAAATTATGAAACTTTAAAAAAATTAGAAATTAATTTTTAACAATTGACTTCACAGGGTAGCCTGAGTTCGTGCAAGACTAAGTTACCTAAGTAGAAATAAACATGAATACCTTACCAACATAAGGAAGAAAATATGGTTCATCTGGTTCATAAGTTCGGTAAACACTTGCATCAAAATTTTGAGACTCTCTCAAAAGTGCATGCATATTAGTTGCAATACATCCAATATTTGGATCTAAAAAAAATCCAGATTATGAATTTTGATTAATCTGACAACTGGAGTAAATCATGAAAGAATAAAATTAATGAATAATTGAGTAAAATATAATAGTACTTGTCCATTTCACAAGCGGAAATCTTGCCAAATGGAATCTTTAGCAATAAACAAAATTTTTTGATGATAAAACACAGTATATACAGTTACAGGTTACCATTGGAAATATATTGTTTGGCGCCAGTTGTACTTTTTAGGTGACTTTATCACTAGCATCCGCGAAATGGAAAAGTACCAATATATTTTAATAATGAAAGCTGTCTTATACTAACCAATCATTATGGGAGTTCTTTTCCTTAACCATCGAAATAAAGATGGTCCAACATAAAGAAGGAATCCAAATATTATAATTGCAAGCAGAAATGCCTTCCTTAACCTACAATGTTAATTTAACATAGTTATATTATGACATTCAACAAATAGTTAAAACATTTACATATTGTCATAAAGATAGCCAATATTTGACAGATAATAAAGATGGTTCTATCATTTCAGAATGTTCCGAGGGCCAAAATTGTTGTTGTGTGAATTGGAAGATCTATGATTTGCTTGAAAGACAATATTTTTATCATAATAAAACACCTAAGACATTTATAAAGATGGATGTTAGACATAAATTATCTTATTTTGGGGTACAGCTATAACATAATGGGCAGTATATTCATAGGCGATCTTGAAAATTTAACTTAGGGCTTATATGAAATATGAATAGAAATGTTTACTACATTTAGGAATTTTTGTTGCTTGGCAACATAACACAAATTTCCAAATCGAGAACGGACAGAAAAAATAGCTCTTCCATTTTAATCAATAAACTACATAGTATCGGCACACTGGATTTATATTTTGTTCTTTCGGTCTTTTCATGAGGAAGGGCACAGAGTAAAAAATGCAATGTTTCAAGTTTCAACATTTAATTCTAGACCTAATGTTTTCAAAGAGAAAGGAATATAATTAATTGGTGTTGTGCCCATGGGGAGAACTATAGGTATCCATGAGTGTTCACAGCCGGCAATCTCCTTGATGTTGTCGAAGTACAGATTGATGTCAGGGGAGATAAACTGCCCAAGCTGAGCCAAGGATCTTAAAATGGCGGGGCAGTCCAAAAATATGTTTTGGCGTTAGTGGAACATTATCGCAGTTACTGCAGGGACAGTAAGTTCTATTGCCATCTCTCAGGATTTTTATTCCTCGATAGTGACCAGTTCTAAGGCGGGTGATAGTTTTGGTAACCTCCCCATTTGAGTTGATTTCACAAATCTGTGAGTCATTTTTGATGATTTTTTCTCTCAGACAGAACCTCGTGATTGCAAAGGAATATAGTTACTAATATCTATACATCAGGGCAAATTGGTAGCCTTAGAAACAGCACAATGGCAATGTTTCTAAATTATGTTGCAGATGTGTACCTTTTATTTTAATGGAAGCCTCTAAAAATGTAAGAGTGGTGTGTTAAGGGTTACATTGGCGATATTTGAAAAATAGCACAGTACTAAACTAAAGCAAGGAAAGCCTAGTGAATTTCAGCGAAAATGTTAATGTTGTAGTAGGTACAGCAGAAGTATTTAATTTAGAGTGTAAAATGGGATCTAAAATATTAACCAAACACATATACCGTAATATACATAGATAATAAAAGATGTGAAATCAAGTTTTTTTTTTTACAATTATTAAGAACATCAAACTTACGACATGTAGCCATCCAATCCTCGCTTGCATCTTCGAAATAGATCACATAAATCATACAACATGCTTCTGTAATTGACAATTAAAATCGATTAACTTTATAACTATATATAACCTTTGCTTCAAATACTTATCAATTCTTGACCTCAGTTAAGTATAATACCAGAGAAATGTAATTTCATACTTAGGTTTGGTATGTCTCCGGCAGAAACTGAAAGCTGGTTGTCGGCAAGAAAAGGTAAATTATTAGATATTTGAAAATATTAACGAGAGGCTTTTCATAATTAGTAATGAATAATATCAAACACCGCGAAAGTTGTCATACATGATTTACTATTAATTATTATTCATACTGCAAGATCGTCCGTAATCGAGAATAAAACCAAAAGGTAAACAAGTTTGTGGTGACCATGTGTTGTTGCCAATTTTAAAGAATCTTATATAAATAAGGATAGGTTGGTAGAAGTTTTGCACATTGAGCTAGGTTTTGCCTTACAACATTCTGTTTTAACTCAAAATTTAGATTTTATTTATTTAGAACAAAAAACTTCAACATCCTTAAATGCCCAAAAATACAAATAAAACTAACTTTGATAGACTCCGAACGCCATACAGTGCGATCGCTCATTCCTCGCACTTTGGTTTTGGTTCGAGTTTTAAAAAAACATCAGAAAAGGGAATAAGGAAGATAAATCCTAGTAAAATAATGAAAAATGGTAGTGGATAATTATTAATTCAAATTTTTTTAAAAAGGATATTATCTTTACGGCCTGTTTTCAGTTATTTTGAACTAGAACCAGAGTGCCATGAATGTGCGATCGGACTGTATATAGCAGAAGAACAGTGGGAGTATGACAGAACCGGACAAAGTGGTACATAGAACATGAACCCAACTTGGATTCCACGTAACCCCCCCCCAAAAAAAAAAAAAAAAAAAAAAACTGAACTCCTCGGCTAAACATCCCATCGGTGGGCCAAGGCCTTCCGTGCCTTATTCAGCTTTCGTTACCGGCTAGGGCTCTGGGTGCTAGGCATATAGTCCCGGTACAAAACATCGTCTTGAATAAATATATGTGCCATGTGTGGCAGAGAAGAAGTAACCACTGTTATTATCTCTAATAAGGTTTGGGATTTCGAAAACTCAACTCAAAAAAGCAGACATCCAGATTCATGGGCTCATAGCTTTGAGCAGGAACGGGTTAAAAATAAACTTTTTTTTTTTCAAAAAAGAAAAACGAAGAGTGGTTACCTGAAACCTCTCTGGATCAGCACCTGAGATTATGCAAGACATACAGAGAATTACTTTTAAAAGAGGCCCTATAGCCCACAATCCGTTATTCATTTTCATTTCTGAATAAGTTTTCTTCAATTTAAAAAAAAAAAACTTTATTTTTTTATAAACTTTAATTTAACTTAAATTTTCAATCACAATACTTCAATTTTATAGGTTAGAAATGTCCGGCACCTTTAAAAGAGATAATAGACAAAATTTCCTCTCAAATTATTCCAATTTATTTCCAAGAACTAGTACAGAGAGAAAAGTAATTTATATTTGTGATTTCAAATGGTTTTCGAGCCAGTTTCGTATTCTAGCAACAGTGGTCTTTAGGTTTTCAACTCTGGTCGGAGGATGAATACACCCCAGGAAATGGGTAGAAATGTATTACGGTTTTTTCTGCGTAAATTTTAAAAGTTAAATTTTTAACAAATTCCCTGCGTGTTTTGAAAATTATAATTATTCTTATAATTAGAGAAATTATCTAATAATCATGTGTAAATGAAAAAAGTAGAATATTAGTAAAAACTCGTTATTTATAAAATTTTGAAAATTTTCTTTATTGATAGAAAGACTTTGTCTGAAAGGGGTAATCAGTACCACTTCCAAAGGTATGCGAGTTCGGCGCAAAGATTTGCGTTTTCCAAGTCAAAAGGAAATTTGTTTAAACCAAAGCATTATTTCGCTTTTTAAATAATATAAAATGGACGTAAGAATTTTTTTTAAAAACAAAACTAATTATTGTTAACCTACAAACAATTTGTCAATTGTTTATGGAGCATGTAGCGAAACTGCAACAACGAATAAACGGATTGTACTTGAAAGATAGATGGTGGATCCCTATAAAATACGAACATACATTGTATTTACTTGTGAAAAATACAAAAAATAAATCCTTTAGTAAAGAAGAAGTTATGTGGCCAATGTACCTCAAACCTGAAAGGATGTTATAGATTAAAGAAATTAACACCTTTTTACACTGCTCAAAACAATTAGGGGAGAGCATGGTTTAACCCCCCCTCCCCCTTTGAACATTTTTAACCCTTTGACCCCCAATGATTCTATTTGGAATCATCAGCCTGCGATTTTTAGCTTCCACACTACGTTTACATCGTAAAAAGTAGAAGGTATTATAATCGGTCAGTCCGTCTGTCTGTCCGTCACCCACTTTCATTGCCGAACTACAAATGCTACGGACAAGTGTGATACGTCAAAAAATTCAGCGCATTGAAATTAGAATACATTGAAATTTCAGAAAAGAATTCGAATTCGAAGTACCTCAATTATTTAAAAAACTGCAAAATTTAATGCTCATTTAAAGAGCATAGGAAGCCATTATAATAGAATTTAATCACCATTGCCATTCGCAACAATCGCTCGAGAAACTTTAATTCTTTTAGACGATAAATTAAAATAAATTTATTTTTTACATCGATTTACGGCCAATTTATTTCCCCCATAAATTTTAGTTAAAAAATTCAGATTTTTCAACCTGTTTTTATCATTTCATTCTGAATGCATAAGGAATATATTTCACAAATTTGAGATTTTTAGAATAAAAAAAATAAAAAGTTGGAACTGAAAGGGTCAACAAAAGTACGCAAAGTGCTCCCCTAATTGTTTTGTACAGTGTATATTTTAGAGTTCCTGAAAGTTGGCTTCGCGGCTTTTAAACTCTTATCGCAGTAAAACTGGTTTTCCAGAGTTGAACGTTTTTAAATTTCTTCACACATTGAAATACATATTCATTTATTAAATTTAAAAAAATACTAAAAAAAACCTTTAGAAGTGGAAGATGTGTAGCCAATGTAGCTGAGACCTGAGATCATAAAATAATTAGCAATCTGTTCTTTTTGAACTCCTGAACATTATTGGCTTCGTGGTTTTAAAACTCGTACCCGCAGAAAAACATGTTTTTCATTTTAAAGGTATTCAGGAAGTGCCTCATTAAAGAAGTCATTTAGAGTCCCCCAAAAAATAATAAAATTTTGGGGTAATAAATATGCATATATATTTTTAGTTGTTATTATAAAATCTTTTTTTTTTAATCAAACACTCTTATATCTTTAATTGGTACTCGAATACTATCATACTAAAATTTGAAAGAATGAAGAAAAATTAGATGAAAAACAATACTAATGCCGAATAATAATAATTATTTAATAATTACCATTTAAAAATAATGAAATATAGTTTGGTTGGAAGGGCCTAAACTTTGAACTATTAAAATGAACAAAAATTTCAATAATTTTACGTATTTCTTTAAAATGTTACGATGTTTATGGCGACCCGACCGTCACGTCACCCAAACGTATCACAGAATCATTAAAAAAATTTATTGAGATAAAATATTTTAGATACATTTGTTCCCCTAAAGGAGTTTCGTTTGGAAGAATGGGTAATTGGTAGAAAATGCTTAGGGTAATCGTAGACAATAGTTCGTAGGGTTTAGCTTGTACAGTTGTTCTTGGGAAATTATTTAGAAGTTTATGAAGTAATTTCGAGACTCTAGCAATATTAATCAACTAATATGTATTATTTTAGGTTGTAATTTTTCATAGAGAAATGTAAAAATTTCTTACGATTCTAGGTCAAAGGTACGTATTTACTGAACTATATAATGATTTTCTAAAATAAAGACAAGAATTTTCTAAAAATTTCTCTGTTGTAATGTGGCCTAAGCTAAGACCTAAAAATGTCCATACCATTTTTAGCCTACTTTTCTTTTTTTAATTCAAAAGAATTAAAAAATGAAAAAGTAGGTATTGACATGCGGCCGATGTCAGTCTGTCTGTCCGTACCCCCCTTCAAAAATCGGTTCAACAATCGGATCTTAAAAATTATTTTTTTGTTAGAAATCTATGACCTCAGAGACCCAACTTTCATACTTTTTGTTCTCCTGTCTGTACGTCCAGACGGACATAAATCTACTATCTGTCGGCGAATTTCCCATTGAATTAGCATTGAAATTCAATTTTGAGTCATTTAAATCACTGTTGCCAATCAACAATGGCATGAGAAACTTTATTTATTTAAAAATATTTGATGCAAAATAATTTTTAAATGCAGCACAATGTGATTCTTTGTTTGTTCATTGTTTACCAAAAGAGCTGCAAGGCATATTTTTTTGCATACAATTATGCTTAGTTTTAATTTACATTTCTTATTTTTTAATGCAGTTTGGAGCAGTTTCATTACTTTTGTTATTAATAAATATTTAATTATTCTTCGAACTATAAATAATTCGAGCGGATGATAAATAATATTAAGTTAATTTGCGAAAGAAAATAGTTGATTTTGGCTTTTAGAAGATTAAATTATGGCTGGATGCTGTGTTTAGCGATTTTTTCTAATGTGTATAAATCTAGTGAAGAAACGGTTGTTGATGATATTTACTGTTAAGAACCTGTTTCCCGATTAGAATTTCAGTAAGTATTTAAGTAACGGGAAAGTAGGCTATTTTAGTTCTTTAAGAACTTCTTGTTCTTCTTGATTTCCTGTATGTTGGCTTTTGGGCTTGTAGAGTAGCACAGAGAAATGAGTTTTCCGGAATCCAACTCTCTCGTATTTTTAATTTCAAGAGAAAATAATTGGCAAATATAAATTTTCTTAAACTTTTCGAAAATATAAGGATAAAGACAGCCCTTTACCTCTAACGGTCTTCCTTGGAAACATTACTATATACTATATGCAATCCTTGCCAATGATTTTTTTTCTTTTTTGAAAACTAGCTTTCCAGGCTACTGAGAAAATATTTCGTTGTATATGGAAAGTTTTCGTCGTAGCACACTTCTTACATCTTTATGTTTTCAGTAAGTTAAAGGAATCAATAATAAAATAAAGTCACAATCACATTCGATTATGTAAATATAACTGTAATGGAAGTTATAACGTTAGAATTAAGCCCCATTTCAATATTTCTTTTTATTAGTTTATGTAAGTAAACAAAATATAAGACAAATGAAGACTATAGTGCGGAGAAATTTATCTAGAACATATTCAGTAACACGAAAAACGAATTTTAGAAACTTAAATTTACCATTTTTATTCGGTAATAAAGGTGTTATCTTTTGATCTGTTGCCTGTCAACCAATCACTCCAAAAAGTTTATAATTATTTTTAAATGATCCTACAGCAGTAAACTTATTATTTATAATTAAATTTCTGCTTTTTTTAAAGTGACTTCGAATGCAATGCTGATTTTGCTTAGCCCTTAATATCGTCCTATCTTTAATAGAAGATTTTGTTTTTGAAATTTATTGATAAAAGAAAGTTCAGTAACGATTTTTTGCCTTATACTTAAATTTTAAATTTCTTTTGGGGCCATTTCTGGAAAGCCATTGTTGAAAAATTTATTTTAAGTTTTTTTTCCAGATCATTATATCCACTGGTCATTGTCAAATATGTTATTGTGCATTTAGGAATGTTTAAAGAAAAAAAGTATTTTAAAAAGGAACCAATTCAGCACAATTAACCCACAAAAGATATTTATTTCTTAAACTTCCTAGAAAGAGAATTCATCAGATTCATATGAGCTATCATCAGAATCTTCAAAACATACTTGGGTACTCGCATTTTTTAATGTTGTCGAAGTAGTTATTTGTCCGTTTCCAGAATATAAATTTTGGGTTCTTGGAAAAATGGAATCGTTTAGACTAAGAGAATTCTTCGTAAAATAATTTTGAGACTTTGGTACTGGATGCTCTCTGTTATATGATCTGTCTTCTATAAGGTTTGAAGCATTCTTGTACTTGTAATCATTTTCATTTCGTAATGGTGTAGTGGAAACGGTGAAATTTTCGATGTCGTCATCAGGTTTTAGGATGCCATGATAGGAGGATGAAGTTTGCACACCTAGAATACATAATAACAAAAATAAGGGCTATTTATTTAGAATTTAAAAAAATTACATTTGTCAACTATTTAGTTAATTATTTCCTGCTCTTCCACCGATCAAAGGACTATCAGGAATAAAATCTGGAAGGATTGCAGATTTATAAATCGTTATAAATAAAATTATTGTAATTTATTTTGAAAATTTAAAAATTTCAATTTTTTTTATTCTTATATCAATCATGACTTTTGTGAAGCTAATAAAAAAACTAGAAATAACTATTTAAAGTAGTAGAAAACTACCAAAAACAACTTCAACTTTTTTTTGTTAAAAATCTAAAGTTTTTGAAAATATATTATTGAATTAAAAAAAAAAAATTATAGCATGATTTTTCCTAGACTTCAGAAATCAATTTACCTTTGAGATAGTAGGAAAAGAAGCGATGCTCAAAAAGCTACAACGTAGGGCATCTACTTTTTTTTTACTACAGGGTTCAGACACAGAGATAAAATATCAGTTTGTTAAATTTATAATTGTAATAAAGGGTTAGTTTTTTGGGTATAAAATACATTTTGGTTTCAATTGGGATATTTATTTAGAATATAGAGTTCGCGTAGCAGTAATTTTTCATTCGTAAAAATAAAGAATAGTATGATTTTAAATTTAAGAATAATATCTACTCCATACACTTCTTCAACTTTGGTTTATAATTTAATAAACATTTAAACTTGAAAAACATGACAATAAGTCCAACATCATGTAATGTGCAATCGACCTTGAACATATAAGTTTGTCTTAACTAAGAAAGTCTTATACTTACCACAACTTTTGAATTTCTTTTTATTATAATCTTTTCTCTGTGGGGAATTTTTGGTAGAAGTTGTTTTGTTGAGGTAAGTTTTTTCTTTCAGAGAAGTAGTTGAAGTAAAATCTATAAAATATTTTCCAATTGTAATCAGATTTACCAGGAAGGCTATTTTTATCCAAAACAAAAGTACAGAAGAAATGTTTTGTAGATTTAAGAATACTTTTGTTATAGTGAGGAATTGACCGAAGCTAAAAAATTGCTTTGCAAAAAAATAAAAAAACAACCTTCAGCCTAATTTTCTAAAATCACTTTCATGCGTGACATTTGACATTTAAAAATGTTAACTGTAAAGAGTTTTGCATATAATTCTTAAAAAACTTTTTATGTCGGCATGCAGAAAATAATTTTTTACTCAAAAGTTATGAGCTCATAAAAATATTTGCATCTGGCATTTGCTCTAGATAAAGAATTATTTACCCCTTCGTTTGAAAAGAAAGAAACTTTTGACACTTGTTACGTTAATAGCTATTTAATACGATCCTCTCGCAATACCTTAAATAACATTTTATTGGTAACAAATATTTTTTAGTTAAGTTTAAGAAAAAAGCGCCTATCATACAAGAAATACTAATTAGTCAATATATTACAAGTATTACTTATTAAGTTTAAAATAAGAGTTGTATTTATACTCTTTTGAAAAAGTTTTTTTTGTGACTTTTTTAGTAAGTTGGTAGGAAATTTTCAAATGCATGATTTAATTTGGTTTGAAATAACGCTGCAATCAGCTAACATGAGCGCTACTAACGTGCTAATTCCAAAATGCGTCAAATGACGAAACCGACACTTAGGTTGGCACCTAACCTATATTAGCTTCCACACTACGTTTATAACGTAAAAAGTGGAAGGTATTATAATAATTCAGTCCGTCTGTCTGTCCGTCACCCACTTTCATATCCCAAACTACAAATGCTACGGACAAGTGTGATACGTCAAAAATTCAGCGCATCGAAATTAGAATACATTGAACATTTCAGAAAAAAATTCAAATTCGAAGTACTTCAATTATTTAAAAAAAAACCTGCAAAATTTAATGCTCATTTAAAAGGCATAGGAAGCCATTTTTATTATAATTTAATCACCATTGCCATTCGCAACAATCGCTAGAGAAACTTTAATTCTTTTAGACAATAAATTAAAATAAATTTATTTTTGAGACATCGATCAGTTTGAAATGACGTCAAATATATTTCACTACGAGATTCTTTGTATGTTGATATGAAAGGTTTTCATTCTATTTCTATTACATATATATTCTTTGAAATATAAATTAATTTTTGCAAACGTTAAAACGTTTGCAAAAACGTTTTTAACGTTTTAAAGTAATAATTATTGAATTTTCGAAATAAAATAAATTAAACTAGCCAAATTTAGCATGTAAATGTTTAATATAGAATACTAATGCTGTCTTTGTCGCCTTTTTATCTGTTAAACATAACTGTTGTGTGGAAGCGGGTTAAGTGACAAATTGTGTTATAAACCTACTTTTTATTTATATAGTACGCGACGTTAGGACTTTGAACTACGACAGATTTAACGTGCACCAATCCAATTTACAAGACGTTATTTATGAGCCAGATTTTAGTGTGTGCGCAGCATGATCCGCTTATAAGGATGTTTTATAAAGACAAACCCTGGGACGATATCCTCCGTTACAGGAGGCTTTAACTAACAACGTAACAGCGGTGCTTTGAAATGCATCAAAGAGATATAGGGTTTAAAAATAAAATATATATAGTACAATGAAGTACATTTACCAGAGAAGCTCAATTCTTTCCAAGGGTGTTTTATTCCAGGCTCTACGAATTTTTGTGTGCATACTGTATAAAATATTACGTACATTAAAATATATTTTGATAATATTTCCAATAATTATTTATAATAACAACGTTATTAATGATAAAATATTATTGATACAATATTACTTTAAGAAATACAAACTGGTACAATATTATTTAAAGAAATACGTTCAATACTTAAGAGTACACTGTTAAAAATAAAACTCGTAAAATTGGATGCTACGATGTTCTCCTTTTATTCTGAGAACATTAACGGCTTAAAATAGCTGTTTTTCTTTTAAACAAATTTATTTTTATTTGAATGTTATCATGTTAATATTTCGTTCATTACTAAAAAGTATACTACAGGATGGCGCAAATAAAATGGCCCGTCATAGAGATAAGAATAAGATAGAATTGTCGCAAAGTCAAAAACCAACGCAAAAACAGGTTTGCTATGTGAAGCTATTGATCGCTTCAATATTAAGCCCAAACAAACGCTTGGCGAAATATTTGCCGGCAACTATGCTATGGTTTACAAGTTAATTGGTATGCACGATAAACTGAAGGTTTGTACAGATGTGCAAAATAATTTCTCACTAGCGATTATTTCTGCTGTTATTTATCCTTTGGACCTTTGGGTAAAGGAATTGGACCTTTTTGTTTTTGTTAATACAAAACATTCTAAATTGATTTCAAGAGATATTTGCATAAAGGGCCGTCTTCATATAATACGCACTAAAATCTGAAGTCGCCAATAGTCCATAAGTAGCTCGCATGTGCTGCTAATCTAATCCAACCAATGCAAAAACAGGTTTGTCAAGTGAAGCCATTATACGCTTGAATAATCTTTAATTTCGACTTGAAAGCTTTCAGACTTCTCCAATGATTTTTCTCGCCAAGCATCTCAATGCATTCTTATCCCTACGCCGGAGCCACTTTTATTTGCACCACCCTGCAGTACACTAGTAGTAATGCAAATGAAAAAAATATTTCTTAAATAATATATACCTTGATTTTAAGCTGTAATAATGATTATTTGAAGGCAATTATTGAAAGTAAAAAAAAAAGTTTAAAAAAAAAGATGACATTCTTACTTTCCAATTGGTGGGTAGTTGCCAGTTTAGGAAATGGTATTCTTGAGCTTTCCATCAACTGTTTATCTATCAAAATTTTATAAAATATTTAAGGTTATTTAAATTAAAATAATATTTCAAACATAACTTGTAAGAAAGAAGACATCTTACTTTTATCTATTTTGGATAGGGGTTTAAATATTCTCCAAATTGCCCGAACTATTACCTGTAATTTTATAAAAAAAATTATGTAAATACATCTTTTATAATACAATTATTTTTTAAATTGACCAATATATAAGGAGATTTGGGACTATATTTGAAAGAAAATATATAAAAATTGCGTAAAAATACAAAATTTAGTTTTTCTACATTTAATATAATCACATTTTCTAAGCATTGAAGTTTATTATGGAAGTTAGTCAATAACCTATAGAAAATATATATTAATCGGCCTAATTTTATAAAATTGAAAGTGAGTTTTTTGACAAAATTTATTTCATTTATATTTAAATAGATATAAAATATGTATAAATAAAAAAAAATAAAATATGTATAAATAAAATTTTTTTTGATGAAGTTGAAATTTTCAATGATACTTCAATTAACGTAACAATAATTTTGTTTCCAATCTTCAAGTTTGCTCTAGAGGCTTTTACATGTAATTCTGCTTTTTAGTTGAAGATGCAGAGTTTTATTCAATATTTTAACATTCAAAATTTGATAACGTAAGAAAACAATCTGTTAGCTAAAAAATTAACAATTTCAGTTTTAGGTTTGATTGGTAAGTTTATATAATGGAGAATTTTTTTAAAACTTACGTAACAAATAAGAACTAATTTCGAATACAACATGCAGTAGGCGATGAAAGTGATCAAATATACCAATGTCAGTTGAATTTGACAACAAAAAATTTCACTGGCACTTGTTGGTTCATTATAAGAGATATCGGAAAGTTGAAAATTAAACAGTATTTTCTGGAGGCAATGAAATTGATACATGTCGTAAACAGTTGAACATGATCTCACATTATTCTTGAATACTATAAAATAAAAATGATTTTTTTTATAATTATACCATACTAATGCATAAAAACTTAACACATATATGAAAACAATAATTTAAGATATAGTTTTTGGTTAGACTTTTATCTAACAAAAATAATTCATCATTTTAACTACAAATCGAGGAACCATAAGAGAGACCAGGGTTAGTTTTCCAAAGGAGCAGGTTTTCAACCCAGCATACATCATCTGACGAAAGACTTAATTTAATTGGAAACTATTATGTTAAAAAGTTTGGTCTTAATTTGAAACTTACTAGCATTAAATTGACGGATATACAGCTTTGCATAGAATAAAGGTAGGGTACTTTTTTTTGAATGTAGCTATGCATTTAATTTTTAAATTATTTACACACAGCTACGCTTTGAGATAGTGTAAAAGCTCCATCAGTTAGTGACCGGGGAAAATTTTAAAAAATGCTTTTGTAACAAGTATTCTAACACTTTTTTCGGTCAAAAATTCGTTTCGGCCTTAATCAGCTAGTCTTGCAGCATCGAAAATATACTTTTTGTGTTATGAAATCCGCCAATTAATCATAAATTAAATTATAAATTCAAAAATGTGTTGTAGCTGATTTGGAATCGTGTTCAATTATAAAAAGAAGATATAGTTACTCGTACACTTCTGTATTAATAAATGCCGCACTTTTTAGTAATTTTGGTAATTATTTTAATCGTTCCCGGTTATCTATTTCTAGCCTTCTTTAGCAGCTTTAACACAGCCAATAACGCTTCGTAATTTAGAACCCTGGTCAAGTGACGAAGTCGGCACCTGAGCGGGAACCTAACGGAACTTTGAGTGACATCCCCGCACTTGTTATTAGTAAGGGAGTGTTGTGATGTCAGAAAAACATCCACTGAGCCCTAAACGATTTCTGAGTACATTTTTAATAGGATTGCTTAATGCGCCTCAACTTAAATGCATAATTTAATCATTTGCTGTCAAAAGCTATGGTAACTCTTTTGAAAAATAATTGCGCTATTTTGTAGATCAAAGAATAAATTAATTTATTGATATTGTGTTTCTCTTTTTCATTAATTCTAATAATTATTACCTGTTTTAAACAAAACGCTATTCCCGAAACGTTTGTCCTTTTCACCAAATAATATATCAAGTTCCTTATTTATTAATTTCCCTGTGACTGTAAAAAAATGAAACATATTATTAGCAATTATTTTTTAAATGTGAGTGAAATGAAAGTGAAAACTATTATAAACTCTCATGTGAAAATTACAAATTTTTATTCGAAATTTGCATAGATTTTTTGGGGGAGTGAAGCAAAAATACGGTGCAACTGCGGTATTTGAAAATAAAGAAATAAGTTAACTTGTTATCATTGTATAAGGATGTAATTTTATTTTATAATCTATATTATTCGTTTGCAAACACATTAAAAAAAATTCGATATTAAAAAATACTCAAGAATTCACAAGACTCTAACATGTTACAAAACAAAAAAATCCTTAGAAGCTAATGAGTTACGTGAAAAATTGAAAAAAAAAAATTACAGAAAATCCCTTGAAGAATATTCCATTTGTCTGTTTCCCCAGGTTAAGAGTAAACAAGTAGGTTTGTAACAGAATCTGTCACTTAACCCGCTTCCACACAACAGTTGCGTTTAACAGGCAAAAAGGCGTCAAACACAGCATTAATTCTATATTAAACATTTACATGCTAAATTTGGCTAGTTTCATTTATTTTATTTCGAAAATTCAATAATTATTACTTATCGTTTGCAAAAATTAATTTATATTTCAAAGAATAAATATGTAATATTTAATCGCTTTTAAATAGAATAAAAATATTTCGTATAAACATACAAAGAATGTCGTAGTGAAATATATTTAACGTCATTTCAAACTGATCGATGTCGAAAAAATAAATTTATTTTAATTTATTATCTAAAAGAATATAAAGTTTCTCGAGCGATTGTTGCGAATGGCCATGGTGATTAAATTCTAATAAAAATGGCTTCCTATGCTTTTCAAATGAGCATTAAATGTTGCAGTTTTTTTTAAATAACTGAAGTACTTCGAATTCGAATTCTTTTCTGAAATTTTCAATGTATTCTAATTTCGAGATGCGCTGAATTTTTTGACATATCACACTTGTCCGTAGCATTTGTAGTTCGGACTATGAAAGTGGGTGACGGACAGAAGGACAGACAGACGGACGGACTGAACGATTATAATACCTTCCACTTTTTACGTTATAAACGTAGTACGGAAGCTAAAAGGCATTAAAATGTGAGAAAGCAAAAGTTTCGGAGATTTTTTATGAAAAAAAAATATTTCATTTGGTTAAAAACTTACAATTCAAAAGTGATAAGGAAAAGAAAAAAAGAATCTATTTTACCTAAATCTGCAAGAAATGGTAGTAGAAAAGCCAATATTGTTACCAACGATAAAGTAAGAAAGGTTGTCGCCCACATCAGTCCTGTGTAATAGTGAGAAAAAAAAATCAATTTATTTCTGAAGTATGAAATATACAAAGTATAATAAATTAAATTTAAATAGTAATACCTATAAATATAACGGTGGTTTAATGCTACCATGCCATAGGTTCAGGTTTCATATCCTTGATCGGGTAAGTTTCACTTAGCCTTTCTTACCTTCAATAGGTGATAAAATTAATATTTTGCTAGCTTGGAAACTAAACACTGGGGAGGTTAGCGTCAGTCTGACCTACTGACAGGAACTTGTATTGCAATGCAACCTCATTTCCCAAAAAATCTCTGTAGCTGCAATGGGCACAATAGGCCTTAACCATCTGCGTGGCATCGCACTACTGAATTTATATTAGTTAATAAATTGCATACTTTAAAAGTGACCTTTTACATAAGCTTTATTATTTTACCCTATCTAAACAATTAAAGCATTAAAAAAATAATAACCTAAATGTTCGTAATTTATCTTTAGCTATTTTTAAGAAATAACTCTTTTGAAAGCGATACTTAAATATATGATTTTGGTATTACATTTATAGTAGGTATATTCAAATTTAGTGATGTTAATTATATGTGAATCTTGAAGTATTGGGATGTGCCTCTTGAAATGTGAGTTGCTAAAATGCTTTTATATTTAAAGAAAATGCGATTAAAAATCAAATTTTTAAATATTTGTTTGTTCCGTTACTTTTTGGATGAAAACTAACTATATAGTGGTATATAAAATAAAATTATACTCGTATTACATTTTAATTAAAATTACTTTTAAATTAATATTTTAAGTGTTATTATTATTTTGAGTATATATGACAATATGTTATTACCGGTAAAACATAAACTTATAAACTTACTATTAGAATTTGATCCAGAATATTTATGAATTTTCTTAGTACTGCTCTAGGGAAAAAAACAAATACATATGTTGAATAATTTATCCATACCATCCAGTATTTTTTGAAGAGATTTCCAACTATATAACTTAAAATAACTTACCCTTCTTTTCAAATAAAGCCATAGTAAACTTAAACTTGACAAAATGAAGAAGAATAAGCTTGAAAGTATGATCCAACGTGTTAAATACAAACAGACGATTTCTAAATATCTTCGAATCAAAGTGTAGCAAAACATATGAAATGGGGACAGATATTCAATTTGTTTTAAAATCTCTGGATCTCGTACTATGTTATTTATTTTTACGCATCTTCCTAAAATGTGATCGAGGGTATTGGAGCATTTTCGTTTCGAAACAATAAATCTGTTTTTCTCTAAAATACTCAATTCTTTCAGTCTGTTACTCCAATCTTTGAAAACAGGATCTATGTGTTTGAGTATTCCAAAAGAATTATCTGAAATAATTTTGAATTAAAATTTATTAAACTAATTAATAAAATAATTAATAAATTAAGATTTTTTTATTCATGACAAAATGGTTATTGATGAGCTAACCGTGAAATTATATTAAATTATAATTAAAGGTAACTTATGCATAACATTAACTCATTTTATAAGTAAAAATTAGTGAATGTATATGCTTTATATGATTAAGTACTAATTACCAATCTAGTCTCAATCGTCCTAATAAATAATCAAACGAATTGTTTTGCAATATTTATAACTTATTTGTTTTTTAGCTTCCACACTACGTTTATAACGTAAAAAGTGGAAGGTTTTATAATCGTTCAGTCCGTCTGTCTGTCTGTCCGTCCGTCTGTCTGTCACCCACTTTCACAGAAAGAACCACAAGTCCCACAGACAAGTGGGATACGTCATTTTAAAGCAAAAAGTCAGATTAGGCTACATTCTAAATTTCATTAAAAAATTTAAATTTGAAGTTTATTTAAAATTTAAATTACTAAATTTTTTTATCTACATTGAAATAACATGCAAATTCTATTTTTATTCATATTTTCACTGTTGTCATCCACAAGTCCCACAGACAAGTGGGATACGTCATTTTGAAGCAAAAAATCAGATTTGGCTACATGCCAAATTTCATTAAAAATTTTAACTAGAAGCTTATTTAAAATTTAAATAACTAAAAATTTAATCTACATTGAAATAACATGCAAATTCCATTTTTATTCAATATTTTCACTGTTGCCATTTCGTAAACGTACGAGAAACTTTTGTTAAAATAAAAATACACACTTGAAAAAATATTTATTTATGTGATATAATTCGGTTTGGATTGTTGTATTATCACAATAGAGTTCTTTTAATGGTTCTATATATATGTATGAAGAAAGATGCATAGAGAATTCTAACTTGGCATAAAAAAATATGCTAAGTTTCGCTTTTATTTTTAAAGCATCAATTGTACAAATTATATATTTTTTGAACTGTAAATTAATTTAAGAAACTATAAATAAGTGAATTTTCGAAAGAAATGTAAATGGGAAATTGTGGCGACAAAAATATTTATTAAAAAGATTACATAATTATTCTTCGAACTTTAAACAAATTTAGCAAACGATAAAGTCTAATTATTAAATCTGAGAAAGAAGATTAATGAAAATAGTTAATTTTGGCGTTTAAAACTTTGAATTACAAATAGCTAAAGGCCCTGTTTTTATTAGAATTAAATCACATTTGCCATTCGCAACAATCGCTCGAGAAACTTTAATTCTTTTAGACAATAAATTAAAATAAATTTATTTTTGCGACATCGATCAGTTTGAAATGACGTCAAATATATTTCACTACGGAATCCTTGTATGTTGATATGAAATGTTTTCATTCTATTTAAAAGCGAGGAATATGACATATTTATTCTTTAAAATATAAATTGATTTTTGCAAACGATAAGTAATAATTATTGAATTTTCGAAATAAAATAAATGAAACTAGCCAAATTTAGCTTGTAAATGTTAAATATAGAATTAGTGTTGTGTTTGGCGCGTTTTTTCCTGTTAAACACAAATATGTGGAAGCGAGTTAAGTGACAGATTCTGTTACAAACCTACTTGTTTAATTTAATAATAATTTTACACCAGAAAGTCGTTTCAAGTATAGGGTAATAATGTTAATATTATGATTGTTATTGTTTTCTTTCTAGAGTAGAAACATAAATGCAGATTATTTTAAAACTTTAAATGGAAACTCTCTGATAAAAACTGTATTTTTGTTACTATGTATTAAAAGTTTTCCTAGAAAATTTACCAATTTCGCGGTTCGCTAGTAAATGTTAAATAAGTTCCAAAATACAATTTCAATTCTTTAAATAAACATAAGCAAGTTTTAATTTTCACTACAAATTCTGCATAGGGAAAATAAAATGTAAGCATGTATTTCAAAACAACTAAAGTTGTTGAACGATTTGTTGTTCTTAGAATTTCGAGTTCAAAGTTTCGCAACATCGCCTGACTATGATCAGAAAAAAAAAAGTTAGAGAATAAAAAAGAAAATAGCTAAACGGGATGAGATACAGCAACGTCGCAATTAATTCGACCTTGTCACGTGGTATTCAAAGTAAACGCATAACAAAGTACTTGATTAGAGAAGATTCCATTGGCTCAGAACTCAGATATCAACCTGTTTTCCACCAATCAGATTAACCTTTTGCGCACTGCATCTCGATTTTTCGGAATTTTTTGCACCCGGCACCCTGTGAGAAAAGGTGCAAATTTGCACACGGCACTTTTTAGCGAGTGCAAATCCCGCATAAATAGAGAGGTGGCATGTAATTTAATTAAATACAATTTGAAAAAGATATATTCTTATCTCTCTCGAGCTTCCTTTATCACTGGTAAGTCTTATTTATATATACTTTTTATCGATTTTTTTCTAGCTTAACTCGCGTAACTAAAAAAAAATATATACACGTTTTTCAGCTTTGAAAACGTTTTACAAAAAATTATTTATCGAAATATTTAGTTAATGCGCCATGCTAAATTTACTTTTATAGGACGGTCTCTATACTTATACTTTTCTACAATATACCAGCAAACTAAAAAAAAATAATCATGAGACTTTCAAATACAGCTCTCTCTTTCATTCTCTAATTTTCACATGTGAAAAAGCTTTAAAAAAAATGTATTTTTATAATACTCTTATTTTCACAATAACGGAACAATTTAAGATTCAAGATAATTACAAGAAACAGTCGGTATAGTAATTCGAATATTTTATTAATTGCTCTGTAAGAATTAACTATAAGAATAAGTTTTCCACCTCTTAAAACGCCTTTATATACTAATTTTATTGAAGTTTTTTTTATTTGTTTTTTATTTGTTGTTGTAGAGCTAAAAACTACTTCAAAAATTAAACTAAATTCAACAAATTTTGTCTGTATTGCTAAAAATTCTATTTGTTGCAAACAAACTTCTTGGTAGTTTTTTTAATATCAAATAACGTTTACTATGTATGAGATAACACTGACCGACTTGAATAACATTAATCTTAAATGGATCACTTCTAAAAAAATCTGTGAAATATAAATTCTGAATATTTTTTTTCTTTTAATATCTTCTTTTTGTAACTTATTATAAACTGCCTAAAACTATTTAGTTAAAATTGCATAAAACATTAAATTACCCCTTAAAATTCTCCCACATCACTTACATAAATATATTGTTATTAATTTTTTAAAAAAAATAATTCTTTTTATAAACAATCTTCATATTATTATCAATGGTAACAAAAATATCTTTGTACATGTTATTACTGCATAATTCTTATTTAAATGGCCTTTAAGTACATGTACTTTAATATTTATATAAATCTAAACATGAACAAAAAATAGTTATATTTAGAAACTTATGCCACATTTTACATTAAAATCTAGACATCTTATAAATCTATTGGTTTTAATGGTATTTGTTTAAGTGTTCTTAACTTGTTGCTAAGTGAATCATTACGAAACTAATAGTACATCAAATAAAGTTCCGAAAACAACTGCATCAATTCAAAATTCAATATCAAAGGATTTTTTTAGATGCATGATAAAAATTACGTATAATCTTAGTTACTATCTTTCATTTTATCCTAAGACCTCAATAAAACTTTTTAACGCAATTTTTCCAAAATTTAACACACTCTCTCGTTGTTTTCTGTTGACAAAATTTATAAATTAATCGATCCATCTATAATAATAAAACAAAGAGTCTGTCTGTGTGTCTGTATGTCTGTGGATCGTAAAAAACCTACTTATACTGCCCTCAGAAATTCAAAATTTTTAAGATAGATTCCCTTTAATACCAACGTGTGCACCTGAGGCTTAGTTTTTTCATATTTGTTCCATTTTTAGAGAAAGTTCAATTTTCTGAAAAAAATACACCTATTTCGCTCAAATCCGATCATTTTCTTTAGGCTCCATTTCTAATCAAGAAATTAAAAAATGAAAAAGTAGTAAATTTAAACATTCGAATTGCTTTTTTCTTTCCGTCCTTCAGCTAAAACCCTTCAAAAATCGGTCCAATGATGGATCTTAAATCTTTTTTGTTAGAAGTTAACTCAGAAAAACAACTATATAGTTTTTGTCGTGATAGCTTCGTACGAATAAATCGTAACTTGAAATTTCCATTGGATACATGTAATTCAATTTGGGCGATTTTTAATATAGGATGTGTTTATAGTGATTAGTTTATTTGGATTCAAGTTTATTCCTTCTGTTGAACGGTATGTCTTCAGTCTGCCACGCCTGTCAAACTTGTTTTCCTGTCAAATCATGACCCCTTCCAAATCGTTCTACATGGATCTAAATTTTTTTAGAAGCTATGACCTCATTAGCTCCTGCGAGAACGTATTTATTTGCCAGTATTATGTACGTCCGACGAAATAGTAAAACTCTTAAAGTTTTGATTCCATTGCATTTTATTTGAAATTTCAATTTATTAAATCCTTTTAGGATGAAATGCATTGATGTCCTTTGTACTGTAGCTGACTAGTCTGGATTCGTAAATGCGATCTCTTGTGCTCTGACTCTTAACATCGAATTTGATTGTTTGCCCACTTCCAAATTGAGATTAACATCGATTTAAAAATCTATTTTTTTTAGATAGGTGACCAAAGCTTTACAAACTTTGAATACTTTTTGTTCTTACAGAAGTCGAGGACATAAATATACTATTTGTCCGATTTGCATGGTCCTATGCATGAAATTAGAATTTATAATCTAATCACTGTCCAAATACTCCAGTATGGCATAAACTTGACGTTAACATATTGGCACATGTTTTAAAATCTTTTTGAAACTATAATATTGTATTACTTTAGACAAATGATTTTTAAAACCATTAGCTCTCGCTACTTTGACCTGCAACATATCTTGCTGATCTTATTTAATTCTTTTTATGTAGAGTCGGAGTAGTTTTCTTTTTTTAATAAGCGATAATCTTGAACTACAAATAAAAAGAGGTGTAAAAGAATTTCAGTAGTGGAACAGTTTAGAGAAACTGTACGTTAGAAAAAAAAGTTTTTAAAAAAAACTGTCTGTGTTAATTTTTTTATATTTCTAAAAAAATAGTGTTTGCAGCAACCGGCTTTTTTTACTTTTCTTACTTTTCTTTTCGATTTGCAACTTCAGTAAATTTTTTAGTCAAGTGATTTCAAGTGACGCTATTTGCCTAGGTACTAAATTCCCTTCAGTTCTTCTTAGAAGTACTAAATTAAACTAAAAATATATCTTCTTAATTGAATGATTTATTAATTGCCCCTGGACCAATGATCTAATGTTTGAAAATAGTGCCGAGTGCTCAATGCTTAATGCTTCCAAAAAAAATGACAGAAATTTTCGCGTGCCAAGAACCAAAAGTTGCGAGTGCGCGAATTATGTGTGATTCAATTAACAGGAGAAATGTCGCCAAGTCGCAAGATTGGGTATTTTTGATGATCATGATTGTTAATGAAATTGAGCTTTTTTAATTTGTGTGTTTTAAAGGTTTTATTTTTATATGAACGGGAAAAGGTAAAACTTTTATCGATAGAAATAAATGGACTTCTGTGTTTGAATTCTTTTAGTCCGTGCGGAGAACGGGTATTTATTTGCTAGTATTATATAATGATACAACAAAATAGTTCAATACTTCTATAAAAAGCTTATTTCTATTTGTATTTTTGAAATTTACAAATCTTATTAAATCAATCTAATTAAATTAGAATCGATATGATACATTAGAGTTCGTTTGTACGTTAGCGACATTTGGCAATCGGTAAAAATGCACTTCTTGTTGCTATTCTTACATAAAACAATCGAATTTAAACTACAGAATGTTTGCCATATTCATGCTTAACTATAAACAATCGCTATTATATCCATACTACTATTTTTAGATTTAGGTGTCAAGGGCTTTTTTATGCAAGAGATCTTGGAAATTCTTTTTTTTTATTTCTTACAGAAAGTATACTACTGATAATTATTTGTGTTCAGTTTGAAGGTCTTATACCCTAAAGTAGACAATTTATAAATCTGCTACAAAAGCAAAATATGCCTCCAGTTTGCTTCTACAATGTGGGGATTTACAGAAACTGCTGTCCCATGTTTAAAATCCTTTTTTTAAAAAATTATACTAGGTATTGTTTTCTTTAGACAAGAAGACGTTTGTTTACAAAACCATTCTCTCTCTCGCTCTCTCGGTGACCTTTTAACTGCATATACAGACTTCGCTGATCTTTATAATCATTTTAGGGTAGAGTCGCAGATATTGGTTCTTTTAACGTAAGCGCATAATCTTGGCGAAACTACAATTCGCATTTACATAGGTGAACAGAATACGTGAACAGTTTGGAAAAAAACTGTAACCATTACAAAAAAAATGTTTTTTAAAAAAACTTTTCCTAGAAAATTTCTAGTAAATATTACTCTAAAAAATAGTGGTTTGCAGCACCCACTTTTTTTGCACTTTTCTCTACTTTTTTGCCATTTGGATTATTGCTGCAACATTAGAACATTTTTTATGTTCATAGTATTTTTTCACAGTGAACGCTATTGCACCATAGGGTACTAAATTGACACTCATTCATTATTCCATCACTCTTCCATCTTGAGTAACTCTAATTAAGCTAAATAATTATATCCTCTTCTTTTCGAATAGATCTTATCAAAATGCCCGGCGGACCCTGTGGATCTAACTGCACTTGCGAGAAGTGCCGATGCTGCTCAGCTGCAGCCAAGTGCACTTCCAGCTGCAAATGCGACACTTGCCGCTGCTGCCAGAGGAACCAAAAGTGCGAGTGCGGCGACTGCAAGTGCTGCAGTGCATCCAAGTGCTAAAAGGAGCTAAATGTGCGCCAAGTCGCCAAGGAATGGGTTATTTGGCATGATCCATGATTTTAAATGAAATCGAAGCCTTTTTTTAAATCATGGTGTTCGTTTTAAATGTTTCGTTTTTGTTAATGAAGATGGATGTAATTTTAATTTGATGTAAATAAAATATAAGGATGCTTCTTTGAATTGTGTTTATTGTTTGTGATTAAATTAAAAACATTTTAGTTTTATGAGTGTTTAATTGATGAATCACTAAAGCTAAATTGGAATTATTTTACCAACAAAAAGATTTTCCTACACTATACTTCTTGTTCTAACTCCTACTTACGTAGTAATTCAAGTAATAAAATACTTATAAATTTTAACATGAACGATACCAACGATAATATATCATACTGAATCTGTAGCAGAAACTTACTTGAAGTGTTTTCTTTTGGCAAAAACTGAAGACCTAAGATTATGAGCAATGTTATCCATATCATGTTGTTTTATTTAAAAATTGAATTATATTTCACAAAAAAATATTGTATGAAAGGATTATTGTTTGCTAATTCCTTCTGAAAATTCTGAATAAATAAATTGAAAAATATCAAATAAGAATGTAACTAAAAACAAATTAAAAACGTCGTGTTGCCACTCCACTTTATGTCATATAGGAACTAAAATATACCGCATACAAAATATATTGAGATTATTTTGGATCACTATCAATTGGCTTGTTTCAGGTGACGTATTTTTTTTAATCACTTCCTTCGATTGTTGTTTTATTTCCACGTTCATTGATTCCCCAATCGAGGCTCGATAAAGAATTTATTTTTATTCATCATTTTGTTAATATACTCAAGACCTGAAACATGCTCATTAATTATGCATAATTTTCGACCGACAGATTAAAAAATATTTTTTTTTCAAATCCCGCATGTAATTTTATTTCATTTTTTAAACTTAAAATAATTACTATTTGGTGTTGACATAAATAATTTATTTAATAATAATTATTATTATAAAGCTCTAAAGGAGTGTTAAAAAGATCCAAAAGCCATCGCTAAAGTTCAAAAACAAACTAAAAAGTTGTCTTTAGAAAACCCTGCATCGGTCGCACTTCCTTAATTATTGAGCAGTTTATCCAGTATATATTATAGATCGTTGCGCTATAAAGTAAAAAGTATGATTAAAAAAAGATTCCGAAGGGCATTTGATCGAACTTATCGATTGCTTAGCACGAGCTTAAAAAGTTTTGAGAGCATAGAGTGTTTTGAGCTTTCATCGTTACTGATATTAATCTCCGTTTATCAAACAGTGATTATTCTTTTTTATATATATAAAACCAAATTCGTAAACATTATTTAAAACGTATTTTATTGAAAACGTACTGTAAGATGCAGAACATATCAACAAAAATACCGCATTTTTCAAGTTTCGGTGTTCAATAAACTTTTCCGGGTTGACCAACTGATTTCAAGCCCATTTCTGTTCAAGTAAATGTCAGGGAGCAAATAATAATTTAGTAGAAAAAATGCAAATATCCAATGAAGTAGGTAGGAGAGTTTCCAAAGACACTTGCCAAAACAATCTAAATAATACAAAACCTTACGCTGAAAAGTGTCTAAGGAAATCTTCCTATCAAGTACCTTGGTCATTAGACTTTTTTTCTACTAAAGTACAGTATTATTCAAAGTCCTCATCCAGCAAAAGGTCGTCTTCATTTTGAAGGTAGGAGTGCACGAAATATTCTTCTACGGAGGTTATTGTAACATTGTGACCGTCTACTACGATTGTGTAGGGCACAGATTGTGCTAGTCCATCTTCCAACAGGGATGGCAAGTCGGTGACTGGACTACCACTTGAATCAGTACTTTCTTCTGGTTGCACTTGGTCAATGTCCCTCTTTATTTTGGAGTTAGGGAGTTTAGGGTTCATATTTACCTGCAATTTTTAGAAGAAAAAAAATTGTAAGTCATACATGGAGTTATAGTCTAATAAACGTAGCACAGTATAAATTGGTGTAAATAAAGCTTCAGTGTTGATCTACAACAAGTCCGTGATAAAATTGCACATGAAAACCTATGCTTTCCAAACTAAAACTTTTATCAAGTGGAATTTGAGACAATGTGCCCAAAAAATCTTGAGTAGATTAGAGATAAGATAAAGATTTATAAGATAATAAGATTTGTCCCCAAAACAAGCTGGCTTTTTTTTTATCTGTTGGATAGCTATAAGTCGTATGTTCTTAGAGTGAGCTTACTTAGGTATTTTTATGTATAACTAGCAAATTTATACCCGTTCTTCGCACGGAATAAAAAAATATCAAATAAATTCCAATATGTGTACCATATACCCTGTTATAGGATCATAAACTTATTATTGTTTCCGCACGTTATAAGTTATAAAATCCCGTTTCATTGGCTTAAAATTCCAAAATGAAAAATACGCTATAAAATGCACTCATAAATGTAATCACAATTCCCTCATAAATACATAAAACCTTTTAGCTCATTTGGCGCGTTTTGGGAAATAATTTGGCGAGAAAATAGATATAGCTACCCACACTCATTATACAGCTCTAACACAAGGACCTTCGAACAACCGACCAGCTTATAAATTATTTATAAAAGAAATCGCCTATTTGGCGAATTTTAGTTAATAATTTGGCGAGTTTGGCAACGGATTTGGCGAAAAAATAAAGAGTTAAAACACTAATAGCTCTAGTGCTATGGCCGTTATTAACCATTATAGTTCAGTAATAGCTTAACTATACATTTATTGCTTAAATATGCATACATGCAGTCAACAGAAAAATCAATGAAAAAATCATCAAATAAACCCACAATAAAATCCGGGAATGAAGACTTGCGGAATTACGTCACTTGAAACATGGCAATTATTTTTCAAATAATGAATTTAGTTTCTGAAAGTAATGGCAAAAGAATAAAATAAACATTTTGAAATTTAAATGTTTTCGTTAAAAGTTTTATTTAATTTTTTCAGCCGATGGCATCAGGAAAGAGAAAAAATGATCGGATTTGAGCGAAAGTGGTGTATTTTTTTTCAGAAAATTCGAATTTTCTCTAAAAATGGAACAAATATGAAAAACTGAGCCTACGATCCGAACACAAACAGACACACAGACTCAGACAGACTCTTTGTTTTATTATTATAGATAACAGATAGAACATGGAAAACCAGATATTTATTTTTCATAATTTTTAAATAAAAGCACATAACCGTATTTCATTTCTAATTTCTTTTATTCTTAGAAAATATCCATTTGGAAATATTACAGAAAAACTCGCATAATATAAAATAAATGTGGTGCTGCCATCTATTATGGAATTGTAAAGGCTAAAACCGACCCCAGGTATTACCATCTAAAGTGTGATTCCAATTTTAGCGTATTAAGGATTAAGAGTTTGATTTTTTTTTAATTCTAAAAAGTTCTTATAGAATTTTTTAAGAGTTTGTTTATTAAAAATCTAAAGACCAACTGATGAGGAGTCTAACTACATTAATTTGACTGTGCTGTGGATGAATATATGAGGTGGATAGCAATATCTGACAACATGCATGCTATAATACTTATTTTAAATTTTATTTATACGCATGTAATATGCAATACTTACAGCACAATTTCCAACTATGCAGTTTGCTTGGGTGTAAGATACGTTTAAGGGAATTGCTGTCTGAAAAAATGGAAATAAATATTTGATAAACTGTCAAAACTTACTCATTCAAAAGAAAAAGGTAATTACCTTTAAAATATCAATACTTTTAAAATGTTATTTTTTAATATTTTTAAATTTATACTTTTGAAATTTGTTAATTTTGGAACCATTAACAAAAAGCTCTTAATAGACTCTACAGGAGACTTATGTTTAATAAATACAAATATATTTAGCCGTTATTTAAGTTCATTTAATGCAATCTGATAAATTTATGTAAATGAATTATTATTAGTGGTTTAAAAATAATTGCAACCTCTTTTTATAAGGATAAATATATAATTTAAATAATATAAATTTATTTTATATAAAATACGAAAGAGTACTTACCCCCATTACGCATGTTTGTAGCTGGAAGAGAAAAAAAAGCAATTTCAATGAACATAACAATTACTAGTTTTTAAATTATTAATTTGTTTTTATTTTTGAAAATAAGACTTAGTTATGTGTTATTAGCGCTTATAAATAAAACAAAATTATTATCGAGAAATTAGGTTTATATTCTGCATGTTTATCAGGCAATTCTAAGAATTCATCGATCAGAAATTATGCGAGCTTTTATTTTTAAATGAAAACATCTTTCATAAATGTGTCAGCATCAAAGCCTGTCTTTTATAAGCAACTGCTGTGTCTATAACTTAAGAAACTTCATTAATCAATTGTTGTCAAAGTTATGCAATATTTATTTATACTATGCAAAGTTATGCATTATTTATTTATATTATGCAAAGTTATGCAAAATTTCTATGTTTCGTATCTTGACTCAAAAGGGAAGTTGTGTTAGTTTAATTTTATTATAGTTAGTTATAATTTTCAAATAAAATATTAGGAACTATGTGGTATATTTCTTTTAATATATAAACTTAAAGCTGTTTTATTTTAAAAATTAAAACTGTTTATTTATCATAAAAACATCAACACGTCATAACAATTACAATTTGATTACTTATTATTAAACTTTATTTTAATAGAAAGTCACTTTCAGTATGACACTTGCGCTTAGACCTCAAAAGAATGGCTAAAAGAGAAAACATCAACTTACCACAATGGGGTACAAGTTATTCGGACATAATATACACATGGGCTGTAAAAAACAAACATAATCAGATCACCAAAAAGTATATTGAGACAGCACATTATGACTATAAGAATTGAATATTTAATAATTCTAATTATTAAATTTGAATATTGATTTTTTTTACCGTGAATTTGCTGGGATCATTGGAATAAAGACAAACTTTTGTGAAGGAGGGTTGACTGTTTTTCCAAAGCGGGGAACCCTATAACAATAAAAAAAATAGGTTATAAATGTCATAATACAACCTGAACCCTATTTGTCAATTTACTTAAGAGGGATGGTCATTGGTCAGTCCCCTAGGCGTAATTCTTAATGTTTGAAATCCTAAGATCTGTTAAAGTATTGCTTTGCTCTGTATAAATTTTCTCACCAGCAAAATGAAACAGATTAGAAGAAAAAAATATCATCGAGTTATTTAATTTTTAACTTTTGAAGTTTCAAAATGACAGGCAAATACTGACAAATGATGACACTATTTTTTTAAACTTTGTCAATAAATAATTAAATTTCAGGCTAACATTTTCTCTTCAAATTTGATTTATGAAATATAATTAATATGTTTAACTAATTTGATTTTTATTAATTTATAATTATTTCCAGTTGCCCCTAATTCTCTTCGGTCTCGTTATTCAACAGAATTGTAATTCATTATTAATAATTATATATTCATCAGAAAAATGATATTTTCTTAAATAAGTTTAGAAACTGATTTAAATCAAAAATAACAAAAGTAAATGAAATACTTGGACAGATTTATAAATATTTACTTTAACAATTATGCGATAGAAAAGATTGAATATTATCACTTCGATGGAGCACTAGTGGAACTCAACGGGTTTAATGCAGTTGCAATAGATAATATATTTTTACCTCGACACTACAAAAACATATAAAATTAACATGATCAACAACAGTATAATTATGCATCATATTGGTTTAATCCACCTAATCTTAAAGAAATAAAAAAAAGCATGTTTTGAGTATTTCTACTTACTGGCCATAGAACGGCTGCTGCTGAAGATATAAGACAAAACGCAAACCAATATGAATTCATTGTGATGATAAGAAGACTATCTATAATAAATGCATTTCATATACTTTATAAATACGATTCATAAACTTGATTAATTTAATGATTGATTTTGCTGGTAAGTAACCTCTTTCCCAACATTTTATTAGCAGTTATTTTAGTGTCTTAAAAAGTCTATTTTTTATTCGGATATAGTTAACTAATAAACTTATAAAAATTAATTTTACAGATATTTAAATAGATTACAAAGGGGAGATGCTCTTAGTTTTTTTTCCAAACCAGAGTCATGTTTAATGTTAAAAATTAATTAAAGGTTGAATACTTAATGTTAAAAAAATTAATTAAAGCTTGAAGCTTAATGCTAAAAATATTAATTAAATTGTTAATATTTAATGTCTATTTTATGCCAAACCAATTCTAAAACTGAAATTTCATACTTACTTTATTTTTTGTACCCAAAAGATTCTAAAAAGACCGAAAAACCCTATACACCACCAAACCGAACGGAATTGCAAGAGACCCATTTTGTTGGAACGTTGACTTATATAGCTTGTTTCAGGCCATTGCTATTCCTTGGATAAAATGAAAGGTGACGGACATGAACAATTCCCATGTCCGGTCTAAAATTGCGACCGAACCCGAGTATCGAGTGATTAATGGGCAGACTGAACATTGAATTTTCGACAAGGAATGGGCAATGATAAAAACCTAGTGGTATTTGTCGTTGGTTCTTCAAAAGGAACATTCGAATTGCCTGTTATTCGGTTATGAGGTTTGGAGCCAGATAAGCATATTTTCATTTTTTTAATTTTCCAGCATGAAAGCCTTAAAAATCTCGATTTTGGTATTTAATGATTTAAAAAATTGACTTTTAAACTGTTTTGCAGCATAAGTTGATGTTTTTACAAAAAAAATTGAAATGGTAATTTTTTGAGTAATACCTTATGGCTCTAATCCAAAAAAAGTCTTGTTTTTATAGAAAAAAAAAGTCTGCTGATGTGCCAGAAATATACCGTATAGTTTACAGAGAAAATTAAATCATTAAATTTTAACGCAAAATGTTTTTCAACAAATTACTATAAAGAAAAAAACAAAATACTTTTTTTTGCTTTATAACATACAAAAAGTAAAAATATCGTTTTAGGAATACGTATAGATTCTATATTTTACAACAGTAATGTAAAACTTCAGTCTAATATGGGCTCAGCAGCTCATAGTGGACCAAAGCTTGTTGCGTCTAATCCAGCTAAAGTAACCAGGACTTGACATGTAGAAAATCTTGTTAGTTTTGTCATATGGACAACCCCGGTAAGGTAAGTTTGAATTATCGTCACCCTAGAACTACACGAGGGTTATTGGCGACGGGCGTCATAATAGGGTACTTGACTGTATCGCTAAAATACCTATTATATTAAATTAATTATAGTTTGAACCCAAAATAACAAACGTATATATTTTTTCGCAAAATAAATCTTTAAATAATTAATAAAAATCATTTTAAAATGGCTTTTCTTTTTCATCGGAACGTTACGTGTCACAAACACGTCGATTTGGCTGACGTCACTAGTATATATAAACAAACCGGTGTGATGTTTTTTTTTTTGCTTGCAATTAAACTGGATTTAATCTAATTTACTATTAAAATAAGAATTATATAGATAATGGAAGTAGGTTTTACAGAAGCGGATAGTTCAAATTTGCTTAAAGTAGATTCCAAAATGGTGTTTCAAAGTTTGTTTATAGTTACTAGGGACGTCATAGATACCACGTGACAGCCACAAAGCGTTTTCGGTGTAATGTTTCGTCCTAATTTTAAAATTCATTTTTCTCCCTTTTTATGGGGTATTTGAAAAAAAAAGAAAAAATACGGGTCTAATATTTTTGGCATAAGAATATTTTAAGCCAATAATTTTTTTAGTCAACTACCCCATTTAGATCCACAGTCAAGTGACGAGCCGACTGCTGAGTAGGCACCCAACACAACAGTTGGGACAACCCCGATTGTTTAGCTCCTACGCTGAGCTTGGTTTTATATGTCTTATAATAGCAATTTATAATTTCAATTTAAAGAAATAGAAACTAAGCAGTCGCAGCACACATCTGTTCTCCCTAAAATAACGATAATAATCACATCCACATAGTCAAGTGGAAAGCCGGTGTATGATTTAGTATGGAGTAGGTTGCTGGGGGGAAATGGAAGTAGGCAACTTCCTCTGGAAATAATCAAAATTTCAGATCATTTTAAAATAAATTAAAGTTCTTTTTAATCCAGGGTTTATTAGAGCAGAAGCTAATAAAAAAGGATTGAGAGAGTGATGGCACTGAAATGAAATAAAGTTCCCTTGACATATTTTTAAAAATAATTTGACGTGTTTGTTGGCTTCAACGGAAAGGTTGAAAATCCACCGACTCTATTAACTCATTAACGGCGGTTGGTAAGAAAATTTGCCACGCAAAATAGAGCTTTATGCTTAAGGGAGAATGGGCGCGCTTGACCGCGTGTCTCCAAACTCATGTGCCTCAGTGTTAATCCAATGGGAAAACTACTTTCTCTGCCACATTTCTCCGGCTGTATTGAATATTTTTACAAACGGTTTTTTTTAATAAATGTAGATAATTTACAGGTCTCTATCTTCCCACTTTTTGAAATTGCTTCGAATATTTTGTGTAAAATTATTTATTGAAAATTAAAAAAAAATATTCGAACCCATTTCAAAAAGTGGGAAGGTCGGGACCTGTAGCTTTCAATACAGCCGGAGAAATGTGGCAAAGAAAATAGTTTTTTCTCCATAGGATTAACACTGATGCACTTTACTTTGGAGACCCCCGGTCCAGCGCGCCCATTCCCCCTTAAGTTTATCTAAGTAGACGAAATATAAGACAAGTGAATACTATTGTCCTCAACAATTTATGTAATACAAATTAAGCTACACGAAAAACGAAAAAAAACCCTTCAATTTAACGTTTTTATACGGAAATGAAGGTATTAATGGAGTTTACGAAGTCATCGTTAATCGATTAAGTGCGATCATTTCGAATCATTGAATGTTCCCCAGTAATTAATACAGTTCTGCGTAGAAATATTAAATTTCTAGGGTTTATTAATACTGTTATTTCAATTGCTGGAAGACAAATTAAAAAAAAACTTCTTAAAGATCAGACAATGCATTATTGATACTTATAATAAAGAGAATTTAATTTCTCAAGAATAGTTTCGAATTGAACTTCCGAATTTAATAGCTTTTTGAATACAGATTCAAATCCAATTAAAGAATCAAATAAGTTAGTACTGAATTGATACTTAAATGTTTTTTTATTATTTTGACACTGCAAGCTATGCAGGTGTTATAGGAATAATTTTTGAAAAAATGAAAAAATTTTGTTACCCTAATATTACTGTTGCAGTTAACGTCAGAGCTAGTTATACGTCGATATGAAACTAGTTATCAGTCTCGAAAGGCCAGAAATATGTGTGTGTGTGTGTTTTGAACAACCATTAAATGGTATAAGGTTACAAAAAGTTTGTAACCAAAAAAGCAACAACGAATTACTAGTTTTTTTTATTAACTGGTAAGGTAAGGTAATCGTTTCCGGCTGCCTATTTCTAGCCTCCTTCAGGAGCTTTAACACAGCCAATAACGCCTCGTAATTTGGAACCCTGGTCAAGTGACGAGGTCGGCACCTGAGCGGGCACCCAACGGAACTTCGAGCGACATTGTACGCTAACGCCGTCGGGACTTTGGACTCCACAGATTTAACGAGCACGTCTGTCCCTGTGTACTCGGGCCCATTCGTGATGAGGATTTTTCTACTATTTCCAGCACGGATCCGATTTATAGGATGACTGGCAGTAGGTGGGATTCGAACCCCCGCAATCCTGAGAAGGTTGAATCTCTAGGCTGATGCCCTAACCACTCGGCCACGGACGGGCATTATTAACTGTGAAAGCTTATTTTGTCATAGAGATAGGAAAGAGAATAGAGAGGTCCATGTATATGCGCAGTAGCGCACAAATGAAGCAGGCTAGAGCGGTGTATCTTGGGATACCTCAGTGCCAGTTTCGGTCACTATGTTATGCGCAGTAGCTCAAAAAGCCGCTAGAACGGTGCATCTTGGGATACCTCAGTGCTAGTTTGTTATGCGCAGTAGCTTGAAAAACCTGACAGCCCTGCTTCAAACCATTTGAACTCATCGACTCTACCTCTCCTTCCTAACTCTATGTATTTTGTTCACGAAAGAGAAAAAACCATAGATGGTTCTCGTGTACCATTTGCCCTTTTTGTGGTTGAAACAAAGTCGTACTAGAGCTACAGGAGTGGTATAGCGATGGGCCTTGAAATTTTAAATTACGATTAGTATCTTGGAATAAAAAAATTCTCCACAATTGCAACTATTGCTATTATGCGGTTACTAAGCAATCGACTTATGAAAGTAGATGCATCATACATAAAATCCCCATTAATAGAAAGCTATTCAAATTTGTTTTAATTAAAAAAATTTGCAAACAAGTCAAATTTAATTTTTTAAATAATAGTGAAACGTGTACCAATAAGTTAAGGAACTTCTATCACAAACAGACAGTCGAAGACAGGGTGTGAGGTACATTAAGACACATTTTTTATTATCCTTTTAAAATAACTTTTTGGAAGAATACTAAACGTTTGGTTATCATGCTTTTAGCTTACTTTTACACTTATTTTGGAAACAATATAACACTCATTTTTCTAAATTATAGTAAATTTTTTTTATTAATTACGGTTAAGCAGTTTTATTACGTTTTTCTGATAAACTATGATAAAAAAAATATTCGGTTGTGATTTGTACCTTGTAACAGGCGATCATGGTTTTATCATGCTTTTAAGAATTAGAAACTATATGTGTAAACTAATCATCGTAAATTGAAGCTCAAAATGTGTATATCAAGATATAACCAAGCAAATTAGTATTTGATTGGTGTGGTTGAGTTGGGTTTTAATTTAGCACCACATCAAGTTGGTTTGGTTGAATTAACATCACTCTAGAGCTACTCACAAGTTATTTGATTGAAAATAAAAACAAAAAAATACCTTTATCTCTAAACATGTTTCTCTATTAATTTTCACTTGCTTTTATCTCACGTGGCTCCATAATTATATATATCAGTAATTGAACATATCTACACCATTAATCATATTGCCAAAATACCTACACAAATGTGCTCATTTTCAGAGAGCTTTGTTCTGCTTTTGCCGCACAAAGCGTATTTGAACCCAAATTGTCCAATTCCCGTGTTGATAAAACTGCAAAAAATTTTATAACGGGGGGCGATTTTTTTCTCGAATAACCGGGGGGGTTTCATTTTTTTTAATTCGAAAGAATTTAAAAAAAATGAAAAAGTAGGTATTGATATGCTGTCGATGTCGTACTCCCTTCAAAAATTGGTTCTATCCGTCGGATCTTAAAAATTCTTTTTTGTTAGAAAGGTATGACCTTAGAGACTCGACTTTCATACTTTTTGTCCGC
Source organism: Oedothorax gibbosus (assembly GCA_019343175.1). Classification (NCBI taxonomy): domain Eukaryota; kingdom Metazoa; phylum Arthropoda; class Arachnida; order Araneae; family Linyphiidae; genus Oedothorax; species Oedothorax gibbosus. The sequence continues at coordinate 36,377,810 of CM033273.1, forward strand.
CTGTCTGTACGTCCGGACATAAATCTACTATCTATCGGCAAATTTCCCATTGAATTAGCATTGAAATTCAATTTTGAGTCATTTAAATCGCTGTTGCCAAATCAACAATGGCATGAGAAACTTTATTTAAAATTATTTGAAGCAAAATAATTTTGTCATCAATCAGTTTGGAATGACGTCATAAAATGTAGCATAATGCGATTCTTTGATGGTCCATCAATTGTTTACTAAGAAAGCGTCAAGGCATATTTTTTGCATACAAATCTGCTTAGTTTTAATTTACATTTATTATTTTTTAATGCAGTTTGGAGTAGTTTCATGTTTTTTGTTATGAATAAATATTTAATTATTGTTCGAATTACAAATAAATCGAGCAGACAATAAATAATATTAAGTTAATTTGCAAAAGAATATATAAATAGTTGATTTTGGCTTTCAGAAGTTTGTTATAGCTGGATGCTGTTTTAAGCAATTTTTTTCTAATGTGTATAAATCTTGTGTAGAAATGGTTGTGGATGATATTCACTCTTAAGAACCTAGTTGTTTCCTCGATAAGAATTTCAGTAGGCTATTTTAGTTCTTTAAGAACTTCTTGTTTTAATTTGTGACAATTCTGCCTTGCACCTATGTGTAAAAATATATTAAAGAAAATCAGTACTAGCTAGGGTTTTATGCTTGGGTCCCAGTTACCCCATCAGAAGGTATATGTTTATTTTGGATGCCTGAAAGTTTATAGTTTGTAATTGAATTGAATAACTGTGTAAAAAAATTAAATACGACAAAATTGAACGCACAAGGTGAAAATTTTATAAAATAAAGGCAGTTTATTTACAATATGGCAGGACAAAATAGTATTCTGACAAGAAAAAAAAGTAGAATGCAACTGTGTCCAGCACAATGGGCAAATCTATTGCAACATGAAAATCATTAAACTAGGATCTATTCTACAGTTGGTTTTGTACATAAATATGAAACAGATGCCAGATTTTTTTTGACCAAACATGCAGATCACGAAAACATGCAGATTGTTGCATCCACTTGATCTTCAGAAATAAACTCTTGAGTTAACCATTTTTTTTTCTCCAAGGAAGAATATTCTTGTTTAAAGCATTCCAGTTGGTGGCACATAGCACCTTCAGATAAAAATAAATTGTGTGCTAAAACAGGGTCACACTGAGTACATTTTTGTAAAAGTTCCGGTAAAATGAAATAAAAACAGCATTTAAAAACAATTAGTTAGGCTCCGACTCGAAATCTAAAACAAGTAACTTAGTTTCTTCAGTTCCGTTTCTACTGCCGACGGCACATATTAGTTTAGTGCTGGAGGCTCGTATCCTCCACACAACCCCTCCACTCCCCCCGCTTTCTAGTGCTACAATGTTCCTCAGGAATTCTCCTGTTTTCAGGTCCCATAGCTTGACAGTGCCGTCATCGGATGATGTGACAACAAATTTGTTGTTGAACTGCAAGCTCGTCACTGCGCTTTGGTGTTTGTGTGTGCCTGAGAAAGAAAAGAAATAGCTGTCAATTATATTGCAATTTTTTTTAAAAATCAAATATACCCTGTTTGGAAGATTTTGAATTCAATCACTTAAATTTTCAGTTCAACCCTGTAGTATTACGTCATAAAAATTTATGATATTTTGGTGAAGAGAAACTTAATAGTTCATGTAATCCTCATCCAGCAGCAATTTTAGTTTTGGTGGCTGTGGCAAAAAAAACCCAACCCTTTTGTGAAATTAGTTGAGGTTGTCAATATTTAAGAATCAAGCCCCCACATTCAGTATTAACACAATTTAAGGTCTTCCTCAGCGGTTTTCAAGATCATTTTTAAATTTCAGACTTTTTTAGAAAGTTACTTAACCCATAATATAAAATCACTTATAATTCTTGCAAGACTAAAGTAGTATACATGTTGCTCTTAAAGACATATTATAATTTATCGAATACATAAGGATATTTCCAACATTCCACAAAAAAATGTTAAGAAAATTTTCAGTACAAAATAATAAAATTATTAGCAACATTTCTTTTTAAACACCTTTTGGCTTATGAACTAATAGGATTTACTAACATTTTTGTACGTTATTCAAGTATTCAGCTATACAAATTACTCAAATAGATATCAGTTTTCTGCTGTAGACAAGTAAACTGCAGTAACCACAACAACAAATTGGACCATATTGCCCTGAAATAATCAGTCATTTAGCATACATACTTGTTGGTTCAAGTAATTAAGTTCTTACAACTATGGTCCTTATCAGTCTAGACACTGCAGTTTACCAGACCATGACAGTTTTGGTTATTGTAAGTTTTTCCCAAACAAAAACAACATAACTAATATAAAATTTTATAATTTCTGAAAATTTAATTACTAAAGCATATCAGGTCAGGCTACTAATGAATAAAACCAAAAAATTTTACTTACCAGCAAGCGTCTGCAGACACTGGCCGCTCACAATGTCCCAAACTTTTACAGTGGAGTCTGCGTTGCCAGACACAAGAGTGTTGCTCCTCAGCTCCATGCCCGATGTAAGGGACTGGTGGCCCATTAGGGTGTGTTTGCACGCCCCACTTTCTACGTCCCACACACGGATAGAAGTGTCTAGGCTGCCACTTACTACATGCACACCATCAAACTGTAGGGAGGAAAACTCATGGTTTAGCAATGAAACATTGTGGAACTAGCTATACAAAGCAGTTTAAGCCTTATATTAAGACATTTTTAACAGTAGGGTTACAGGCATTTGCTGCACCCTAAGTTGGTACACATTCATGTATAAAGAACAAAAGCACAAGGAAAAAACAAAAATAAGGGGGCTCACTAGGACAGAAGTGTCTAGGATTGCCTTCACCAAATGCCCACTATAAAACTTAAATGCATAAGGTCTGGGAATAATATTGAGTTATTGGTATCATGGTTATTTAGTTGTATTCTCAGTATTGTAGTATTTCTAGTGGCAGTTACATGTGATAAAAAGCTCAGATTTATAAAATCCGAACAATAAGTAATTATTTTGCTCAATCCTCTTTTCCCCATGATTAAATATACAAACATAAGGTGAGTTTGATGAGTATAAAAAGAGATATATTTATTTACTCCGAGAAAAGAAAACTTTATCTCATAGAAATATTGAACAATTGATCAGTTAAAATTGGAAGGAATGTTTTGCCTGCTCCTCCCAATTAATATTAAATAATCATCCAAACACACCATAACAGTGTTTTGGCATGCATACTCATAATGCATCAACAGCATGGAACACTAAAACAAACTGACTTAAAAACCAACAATAACTATATATCTTGACTCACCTGTAAGGAATACACACGATTAGTATGACCCTGCAATGTGTGTATGCATTCCTCCCTTTCAGGATTCCACACTTTCACCATGTAGTCATATGCACCGCTCACCACTAATTTGCCATTGTACTGAACACATCTCACAGCAGCTACATGACCCACCAACACATGCAAGCATTTACCAGTCTCCACATCCCACACTCTGAGCGTGGCATCTCGGGATCCACTCACAACTCTGGAAAAAGAAGCACAGTGTTAGCCCAAGCAGGGTTCGAAATTAATGGTTGCTAGTTACAAAATGAGACTAAGACCTTCAATTTTGTGAAAACGAATAATTTGGTTACAGTTACCGCAAATAGTTTTTAAAAATATCATTTCTACTTTGGGTGGTTTTGTGATGCCCCAAATTTTAAGGCTGAACTATTTTCAGATGCTTTTAAAGTTTTGAAGATTAGTGGGATCATAGTTACTTACATAATTGGGATCAATCATAGTGATGTCATTGCTTTATTGTTAAGCATTCACATTACCAAAGTATTAGGATTCCTAATGTTAGAAGTTAACAGTAATACAAGAGTTTGAATTTAAGAAAATTTTATCTTAGTTGATAATTGATGTGATTAACAATTATTAATGATTATGATTGATTAACAATTTCAGGTGAAATAAAGTTAATATTTTCTGAATCAATTAAAAATCATAATAGCTTTAATGAATGAAATGTTATTTTAAACTAATTCTATTACACTGTAAAATTCTTACTTGTTCTCATGTAGATGCATACAACGCACAGTAGATGTATGCCCATAGAGTGTGTGAATGCACTGGCCACTATCAGCATTCCATACTTTTAAAGTTCTGTCAGTAGAACCACTAATGATAATATTCTGTGACAACTGTGAAGACCAAACTCCACCAGTATGACCAACGAGGGTTCGCAAACACTGAAACATAGGAACATAAATTTATAAATAAAAAATCATGCAAAGCAGACTTAAAAAGAGAAGAGTAATTTCTTTTAACCAAATAACAATGGAAAATGGGGGGAAAAGGTAGTTAATAACAAGGAAATTGAATCGACTATTTCAAAAAAGGTGAAAAGTTATAGTATTTAACAACTACAATATATATTTTTTTTTTAACATTGCATACCTTTCCAGTGGCTGCAGACCACACTTTTAGAGTATTATCATCAGAACCACTGACAATCCTATTCCCACAAAACTGAAGACAAGTAATCACATGGTCATCATGACCTTTGAGGACCTACAAAACAGAAAACTTCCTTATTGACATATTACATATAAAATGTATTACATTTAATATTAAAACTTGAATTAGTTTCTTTAAAAGAATGAACCAAAGAACCAGTTTTAAGTAATCATGTCTTTGATTTACATTCATGCATTCTTATTTATATTAACTATTTAGCAATCATAAAAAAGAGAACCAGTTTTAAAGACACCAGTATTCTGCAGAGTATAGCCTGTAAGAAAAGCATTGCAAGAATAGTCCTCCAAGCTTTCTATATAGTTTAGAACATTATCAAAATTTCAAAAAGTTTTAAGTGAGTAACTTATTTTTGTTAGTGTAATTTTGGAGTTCTTGTATAAATTGAGGGTTTGGTTTTGGCTGACAAATTGCAAAACAAATTACACTGATTAATGTTATGATACATATTTATTTCAGATAACAAGACATGTTGATATAAAGACAAATGATACTTATTTTTATACCAAGGTGTAGCAAAACCTGGAAATTCCCGAGATTTCCAGGAATTCTCATTGAATTTCCCAATTCTGAAAACACCCTGTGTCGCACTGAAAATTTGTAAAATAAGCCAGAAAAATCTACTGATAAGCTATCTAGATATGACGAAAGTATTAATAACAGGCTTAAAATACTTTAATGAATATACAAAGAGAATAAAAACCTAGCATTATTATATATTGTTATTAAGCATAGAACTAGTTAAATTCTCATTTAAAATTACCTCCAAAAAAAAAACTAATAGAAACAGAATAAAGAAACTTTTAAAGCCCAACAAATACCTTAGGTAACTTTATCGGCTTACACCGCCAATTCATTTCAATGTTGTGTTGTCGCATAAATGCAGCCTTCCACGGGCTTTGACCTAAACTGGCAAGAGCATTGATTTTGGCACTGAGGGGAGCAGGTTTGGTACGTCTCCTGCCGAGGACTTCTCTAACATCGTTGATTCCTTCTTCACGGCACTTCTCGCGCCACAAGAGGTTGTCTTCGGCCAACACCCTCCAGTAGCGGCAGGTCTGAGCAGCTTTCAACAAATCTTTAGGTTCCAAAAAGGACAAAACATACAAAGCCAGCTAGATAGGAAAAATAATACAAGTTAAAATCTGATATCCATTTAGATTTTAAGTTAACAGATACAATTCATTCTGAGAGAGAAGGTAATAGGAAATCAGAATTTTTTCACAAAACTAAGAACATATGAAATGGCAATGTTTTTAAAGTAGATTAGGGGAGGGGGGGACAGTCATCATATGGAAGATATTGATAAATTCAAAATGTTTGACTCGCAACTAATTTTTTATAATGCCTACAATGTATAGACAGTAAGTGATGATTTAATGGAGTAACTGGTTAATTGAATTCATTCAGGCAAAAGAGAATATAATTACTACCGTATATACTCGCGTATAACCCGAGAAATTTTGGTCAAATTTCAAGCCGTAAAATGGGGGGTGGTCTTATACACAGGATATCAAATTTTCCCAAAAAAAAATCGCCGATCACGATACATGAAAAATGAAATTCTAACTTACCCTCTTTCTGATATCCAAACTCTTTTTTGATCAAATAATGACAAACACAAGCGTATGTAAAAAATAACTATATTAAAAACTAAAATTTACAACGATTATTTAAAATCCATCAAAATCCGATTCATCCTCGCTAGAGTCATCGAAAAGTTCTCTCCATTCTACTTCGCTGATATGGTCCGCGCAATGCATTTCTTCCTCCTCCTCCTCGTCGGAACCCGTGTCGGTGTCGATTTCCGAATCCGATATATCGTCTTTGGTTCCATCCATCACATTGCTAATGCAGCATTTTTTGAATGATTTTGAAATCATGGCCGCAGGAATGGAGTCCCAAGCATCCTTTACCCACTGCTCAATTGTCACTATGTCCACTTTTTTTAAGTTTCCCCCTTTTGTTGTTTGAACGTCTTCTAGTTCTGACGACATCCACTACATCTTCATCCGGTCCTTGAAGGGTTTGTTGATACAAACATCCAGCGGCTGAAGAATTGAAGTGAGTCCCCCGGGAATGACGACTTGACTCGTGCGGAGGCTCTCCTTCACCTTCTCCTTCATTTTATCGGTCAGGTGGGCCCGGAACGAATCCCACACGAGGAGAGACTTCTTCCCGAGGGCGGGACCAGGTATTTGGTCCAAGACCTTTGAAATCCAGTCCACCACGCCGTCTTCATCCATCCATCCCTTGGCTTGGGGCCGGACAATTACTCCGGCGGCGAACTTGACGTTCTTTGGCAACCTCTTCCTCTTGAAAATGACTACCGGCTTCAACTTTGTGCCGTCCGCCATGCAAGTGAGCACGACAGTGAAATGGGTCTTCTCATGGCCGGTGGTCTTTATCAGGACAGTTTTGTCCCCTTTCGCATTCACCGTCCGATTTATTGGGATGTCAAATGTCATTGGTGTTTCGTCCATGTTTCCAATCTGTGACAGTTCAAAGTTATTCTCCTTCCTCAAGTTAATCACCTCCTTTTGAAAGGCTACTATCTTCTCTTCCAGTTGTTTTGGCAACTTCTGGGCAATCTTGGTCCGTTGCCGAAGAGAAAGTCCATGCCGCTCCATGAAACGCGAGCACCAACCAGCCGAAGCCACGAAACTCGCTCCCGGGTGGGTTTTCACGACAGTTTTGGCTAGATGAAGGGCCTTTAGCCGGATTGCGGTCCTGGTGACGATGTGACCGTTCTGGCGACGTTCAAGCACCCAAGTTAGCACTGCTTTATCGAGGTCCGGGAATTGTGCTGCCTTGCCTCTGGCCGCCTTAGCTGTTTTCTTAGATTTCTTCAATACACCCTTCAGCTTCCGCCATACTCTAACCGATTTCTTGTTGACTCCAAACTCTCTTGCCGCAACCATGTTGTTTGCTTCTTCAGCTCGCAAAACAACCTTCAGTTTAAAACTGGCTTCACATGAAAAACGTTTTCTTCTCTCTATCCATAATACGAAATTAAAATAAACTATATTTAAATTTAAATTAGAATTAAGGTTTAAATACTAAACATTAAAATTTAAGATAAGTTAGTGATTAAATTTAAAAGATGAAATAAGATTAAGAATTGCTAAAATGTAGAAAAATATCGCTCAGTAAAAATAATCAATCGCAGTTCGCTCGTTTTAAAAAGGAAAAGAACATTTTGATCACATAGGTTTATCATAACAAGCGTTAAAAATTACAAGTACAATATATGTTCTCTGATTCGTCGTTCAAAGGAATCGGCGCATGCGCATATGTAATTTTCCCTCTTTGGCGACTATTGCTTATCCTCTTAGCCAATCAAAACACAAACTGAACCTACTGCGCTCTTTCAATGGAAGAATAAAGGGAGATTGTTAGAAAAGTTTACCACATTTGGCGAAAACATATATTTTTTTCAGAATTCCGTCACTTCCGGAATTTTTTGTCAACAAAAGTCTGAGCATGCGCGTTAAGTAAAAGTGTTTACCGCGTTTGAACACGATATTCGACCTCGACTTATACACGGGTCACTGATTTTAGACAGTTTTGAGTTTCAAAAGTGGGGGGTCGGGTTATACACGAGTATATACGGTAGTAACTGAGTTTTCAAAGAAAGTTTATATATCCAGAAAGCAGTTCAAATGGTACTAATGAAGTTCAAGGATACATAACTAACAAATATATTTATATTTCAGTAGTTCTTTGATCAATTACTGCTTCTGCTGTTCTGTTTATATGGAAAGGATGTCAAAACATAATCAGTGCTGTTGAAAAACTTTCTTTTGAAAATAATCTGTTCTTCTGCCAAAATGCAGTAAAAAAAGAGGCAATGTCTTCATGCCAAAGACATGCCGCTTTGACAAATTTTGAGTTACTTATATATGAATCAGTGGTTTTGTTAAGCAAAATGTGGAGATACTGAAATTCTTTTAAGTAGCAACCACAGTATATATTTTATTATGCAAGTAAAGAAAATAAAGGAGCAGGAAAAGTAGGTTTTAGAAATATATATATTCAAAAGTATAACACTTACCTCTTTGGGTAATAATGAAATAAAATCTCTCTGAAATTGAGGTTCAATAACATTCATCATATGTCGAACTTGAGCTGGATCACAAACATCAATCAACCTATCTAAAGCTGAAAGGCGATCTAAGTTACTCCATTCCTAAAATAATATAAATATATTTAAATATGCTATTCAATCATGCTTTTAACAATCAATTTCTATAGAAATATTAAAAAAAAAACTTTAAATATAAGCTTTAAATCAAATCAATAAGGAATTATAGTTTGAAATTTGAACATTAGTGTCCTCGTAAGTTTTAAAATTTTTATGTGGGAAACCTAAAAAATTTAATTAGTGTTGTTTATTCATACCACACCAAAAATGTAAATTTTTAACCCTCAAATTCAACAATTTATGTGACCCTTAACAAATGTTACACAAATTTTTCGAAATTGCTTGCAAATCATACTTCTAAATACATAATAGGGTACTTGACTGTATCGCTAAAATGCCTTCCAATATTAAATTAATTATAGTTTGAACCCAAAAATAACAAACGTATATATTTTTTTGCAAAATAAATCTTTAAATAATTCATAAAAATCATTTTAAAATGGCTTATTTTTCATCGGTACGTCCCGTGATCACAAACACGTCGATTTGGCTGACGTCACTAGTATATATAAACAAACCGGTGTGATGTTTTTTGCTTGCAATTAAACTGGATTTAATCTAATTTACTATTAAAATAAGAATTATATAGATAATGGAAGGAGGTTTTACAGAAGCGGAAAGTTCAAGTTTTCTTAAAGTAGATCCCAAAATGGTGTTTCAAAGTATGTTTATAGTTACTAGTGACGTCATAGATACCAAGCGACAGCCACAAAGCGTTTTCGGGCGTAATTTTTCGTCCTAATTTTAAAATTCCTTTTTCTCCCTTTTTATGGGATATTTGAAAAAAAAAATATACGGGTCTAATATTTTTGGCATAAGAATATTTTAAGCCAATAAAATTTTTTTAGTCGAATACCCTATTGTTAAAAAAAATATTTTATTTTTTCAGGAGTGAAGAGATTAGGATATTGGAAACAAACCTGGAATTTGGCAAGCCACATTTCAAGATCTGGAGGAGCAGGAGCTGTGATGATAGGAATAATTTTCCGAGCAACAGGTACTGAAGGCTCCTCCACCTCAGGCTCATAGCCATCTGATTCATTTTGACTATTGGAATCCTCATCATCACTAAACAAAGAAAATTGTTGTTAAACAATGGTCAAAGGAAAACAAAAAAAACACCTTGAAAGTTAAAAGTAAAAAGTTAGGCAGGCTAACTACTTACTCTAAAAAGTCTCTTTTACAAAATTTCTTTTCAAAGCTGTCATTGAATGCTTCTGACTTCCTTTTAAGCTAAAATTGAAAGTTTATGGTATTAATTATCTATCTTACCACTATCTTGTCAAAATATTAAAAAAATAGAAAATATTTTTTAAAAATGCATTGATGATGGCAAAGAATGTATAAATTAAAATTTTGTATTATAATTATAATTAAGATTATGTGCAAGTGCAATGAATTTTAGTTTGAGTTATTGTTGAGCTACACAAGGGCTATTGGAGACGGTGGTCATAATTTAGAACCACAGTCAAGTGACGAGCCGACACCCGAATAGGCACCGAAAGCAAGTTTTTTTTGGGAGCGTAATCGTACGCGGCATTGTGAATTGGGAGCATATGGACAATCAAGAATGAAATTTGCTTAAATTTTGTTTGGATATAATAACAAAGCTGCACAAATGATCACTCACTTGCAAATGTAACTGTCTAAAGGACAGTTTACAAATAACCAATTAGCTCAATCATAATAACCAGAGTTTTGCCAATATATCATATAAGCTTGACCTAGAATTAAATTAAATGTGTTTAACTATGGTTTTTCCTTCAAAATTGAACAGATGTCACTACTATATCAGGTTGTCTATAGAAAGGGCATTTCCCTACACACTTCATTTTGATCCTTTGGTATTTAACCAAATTAGCAGATTGGATTAAAAAGGAATGAGATTAGCCAAATAGAAAAAAAAATCTGAAAACAGAAAACCGAGTTAATTATAAACTGGCTAAGAAAAAAAGAGGGAAGCATTGAAGAACTTCTAAGAACTAACATAGCATACTTTCCATATACATTAATACTCACAGAAATTCTTATAGTACGGAAGACAGACATATAAACGTATAAAATTACAAGTGAAATTGAAAGGGATAGGGACAGATGGAAAGAAGTACAAACAGATGGACAAAGAGTATCAAGACAGGCCTTCAATTCATACCTTTTAAAAAATCTGTTAGAACAAATTAAAAGACAGTCAACGGATAGACAGGTGCACGAATGAAAGGTAGATAAAAGATAGGTCCCTGCTGACATACCTTTCAAAAAATATTTTTGTAGTGGTCAGAATGGAATTATTTGAAAGGGGAATAGACAAACGGAAATCTAAACCATGACAGTAACTTTTCATTTTCAAAATTCTTTTTTATAATCCCATTTTATATACCCTCAACATGTATTAGAAAAAAATATAAGGAATTAAAGAAAACAAATTTAAATAGATTAAATTAAAATTCATAAACTATCGGCACAATGCAAAAAAAAAATAATTTACAAACATTAAGTTTCTCAATAAATTGGTCAAAGGTAAAACTAAAAAAAATGAAAAAAATCCTGTTAACAGCCCAACCTCCAAAATTAGAAATGTCATTCTAGAAACCCCCATGTAATGGATTCTACCCCTCCTTCCCGTGTAACAGTTTTAAAACTATCCAAAATAGATTAAGACGGTATATTACAATTGAAGTCCAGCTGCATTTTAGACTTGCTCTGTATTTAAATGTCGATATTGAATATCATAGATAATTCTGGTTGATAACAAAGTGCATTGTGAAATAAGAGTTTGGGAACTTCTGTTCAAATTAGGAACAGGTTTTTTTTAAGCCGAACCAGCGGTGAACTAGTAACAGAAATCTTGATAACTACAGCATGCTAAAATGTTTTTGCAGGAAAATGTAGTCCTAATCATACAGTCATACCTTTTCTATTTCATAAAGCTTGCCTACAAAGTTCAATAGCATATCAATATGACTTAAGGCAATTAAACTTTCTTTGCTAAACGTGATAACAATTCTTACTGTGACTCATGCTAGTTTGATACGATCTATTTATACTAAAGTTAAGGTTTTTCTTTCTAGTTACAGGGCAAACAGGAATCAGCAATCTAAGTACCTAAAATGTGCCTGAAAAATTAAAATTAGTCTACTTTGTTTTCTGTTACTAGTAGAGATATAATAATGGCAGAACTCACTCCAAACTTTAGCACAATTTAAGGGCTTTTTTAGAGGTTTTCAAGGTTACGTAAATATTCTAAATTTGAACAAAATTTGAGAATAGCCCAGTTCATGATTGGCTTTCAAATCCCACACATTGGCTAAATTATTAAATCTGGTGTAACAAAACAAAAAAAGGTGAACATTAAATTTTTAGAGCATTTTTACAAAATATTTTAAAAGAGATTCCAAGGTGGATAGGAACCCTGGATAATACTGGTTTAGGTGAAAAAAATAACACATACAACTGTAGGATTGAGGAGACAGTGATCATTGGAGTCGTCGTCTTCCTCATTGTTAGAGAGTGGTGCATTTTCAAACACAGGAACATCGTCCATTCTATTTAACTCATTCGCATCATCGGAGAGGCTGTCTTCCATATTTTCTTCCTCCTGCTCTTGAAGCTCTTTGATGCAGCTGGGTGACTCAAAATCATGGTCACTCTCTACATCTTCATCGAAATCCAGAGATTGTATGCAGAAGCCACCCAGGTGGACTTTCTGGCTAAGCATTCAGCTCCTGGAAAAGACATTGCAATTCAGGGAAATGATAGTGTGGTGAATCTTAGTTAATTTAATTGCTTTCCACTTTCTTTGTTTCAGCATCCCATTTTGGGAAGTGAAACTTTGGCACACAGTACTTTTCTTGTAGCACCCAAATCATGTAAAATCTCTAACTACAACCAAAGATCTGTCTACTCTCATTTCTCACCCAATCATATAAATTCTAATATGTTCTTTTCACCAATCCCTGCATAATAAAGGTGGGACAAATTAATTCCCAGTGAGATTCTAACTGAACAAGACTTCACTTTTGCTCCTACTCTCAAGCCATAAGAACCTGTGATGTCCTGAACTACGATATTCTAGTTGTTCTTTGTTATGTAGTTTGTGCTGTGGTTAGTTGAATTAAATGTTAAATAACCTTCTGATCATTTAAAAAAAATTATTTTTGCAACAACACCCCGATCATCACGCCTCAATAACATTAGATTACTAAACTACAAAATTCATAATTAAAAACTCACAGCCCATAGTGGTTAGGTTAAGTTGAATTAGTGTCGCACTAGAGCTACACGAAGGCTATTAGCCCATAGTGGGCCAAGGCCTGCTGTGATCATTTTAGCTCATCTGAACAAGGGATCCAGAGTGTCCCAATCAGGTGGACAACTTTGCACAGAATCCCAAGTATTTAGTTCCTAAGCATGCTCAGTCCTCATTTTATTTACCCACTTAAGGGATAAAAGGATGATTGAATATTTCCCAATCTGGTATTCGAACCCTGGACCTGCGGGGGCATCTGACAGGGCAGTGTGAAGAGCTGCCACTTAAGTCACTGGGCTTCATAACATTTCCCAAAGCAAACTTTATTGTGAATGCATACATTTACATAGGTCGATATTTATATGTATAGATAATAATAAAAGCAATGAAGAATGAAGTCATTAATTTAGCATCAGTATGTGTTTAAATTTGTATATTTGTATCAATACCAAATCACTATTAATTGGTGCCATTAACTAAAGAAATTTTGCATGATACGATATACAATATTTATGTACATAAGTAAAATACTCTTACAGACAGGGTGGATGAATGACTTTTAAATGGACACCAGAAATGATTCCTGACATTGGAAATTGTAGTCTGTGTAGTATCTGTGGATCTGAATTTACCAAAGCATAACAATGCACTTCTAGAGTGTTTTAAGCATGTTTTTGATAGCAGGCACAAAGTTCCATTAAGGATTAATCGTTCTGAAAGTCAGGGCAAAATGCATCAGAGGTAAACAAAAGGAATCACTCACACCAAGTCTAACCACAATATTGTTAAAATCCTAATTCATAAGTAGAGAAGTTACTGTATAATATATAAACAAACTTTTATTCTATTTAAGAGCATATAATAAAAAAATGGCTTTATATACTATTTAGTTTCTATATTGAGTAGATTGTATAATTAGGCTTAATCTTTTGGAAATTAAGTTTATTTTGTCTTGAGTATTTTTAACTTTTAATATTCATTACAGTTAAAATGAGAGGTTAATAATTTTATATTTGATGCACAATTTATGTAGAAATCAAAAAATTGTTTCAAGTATAATGCAGGAAATAACATTGGAGGCATTTCTACAATAACCAAACATTGTTCACCGTGTAGAAAATATATAAAGGAACTAATATTTATAAGGAAACACGATACAAATAAATTGAATACGTACCTACAAGATATACAATTAAGAGTTTTTAGATGACAATAAATTTCCTTCAATAATGTATACAAACAAGGTACCATTATTCAAATTTCGTTTTCATAATGAAGTGAATTCGAAAAGTTATAAAATATATTCGTTCGAGAAAAAAGGGATTTGTAAAAAGTGTCGAAAGATACTGTCAACGTTGATCAATTTTAGTAAAATTATAAAATACTTAAAAAAAGTGACAGGATGCAGAAATTTGTACAAATACAATTAGGTGGCAAGTCGCTCGCTAGCTTTTCATGTTGCAGATTTTTTTTCGTTGGTGTTTATAAATCCGTAACATAGTAATACAGTGAAAGTATAATGATACTTACAGGATTGGTTACTTTTCACATTACTTTTGATGAGGCGGAGCTTGAGAGTAGAATATTACAGTCTAAAAAACAGATGTTTGGACACACCTACTTTCTCGTCACTTAAACTCTGACCAATTGAAAGTAGTGTCCGTACAGCTTTTAAACACCTAAAACGTACTTTTACACACTGTCTTTTAATCGATTTTGTCCAACAACAATGGAATAAAATAAATTGATTAATAACACTAAAAATAATCTAGTTAAACAATAAATTTCAAAAAAACAGCACAATTTTATTTTTAGCTCTTTAGAATATTACTACTTCAGATATCTGTCTTTTACAATGTGCTACTCTGGTTAACACAAGATAAGAGTTAGGGACGAAATGTGGGATAGTTCCCAAGACATATGTATTTTTAAGCATGCCTTGGGCAAATATCTTTATCAAATAATCATTTAAAGATATGAATGGGTGTTTAATATATTATTATGAAAGCTATATTTCCCTCCCTCAACAAAACCAAACTTCTTCTTAAGTAAGTTTATAAAATTGGGCTGGCAATTAACTGATTCTGTTTATTTACATTTACAATTGAATATTTTCCGATTTTTTTCAGAATTTGTAATACATTTCAGAATGTATGATACATATTAGAAAATATGGAATTATCTTCGCCAATGTCTGATGTCGAAAAGAAAATTCTTCATGCGGGCAGTGAAGATATTCCCCTTTTTCGAGAAGGATCAAAGGTAAATACAAAACAACTCTTAAGCAGGCTACTTACTTTCATAAGTTTTAATCCATAAAGTATATGGCTGAAGTATATATTTTTGTTAATGTTAATAAAATCTTGTGTACTGTAAAAAAATATCTGTTAAAACTATATAACTCTTCACTAAGTGCGTTATAAATCAATAACATAAATAATAAACTTTATTTCTAGCGCTTCTATTTTTAAAAAAAAGTTTGATAAATTACCTACTTATTTAGTTATCATACAAGTTTTTTTATATTTAGGATCATATCTGTGTTTCTTTCTTAACAAATTATAGTGTAGTCTCTAAAAACCACTTACCGTTCAACCGTTTTTAAATTTAAAATTTAACTACCCTGAAATAGAATGTGTTATTATGGTAAACTTGATATTAAAAAAAAGGAAAGAAAATAATTGTAATTTTTTTTTCCTTTTCAGATCACATTTCATTTTCAAACATATTCTCTAGATGAAAATGGAGAAGCGTCAGAGAAAATTGACGATAGTAAAAGCATCGGTCGCCCCATGGAGTTGATTTTGGGAATGAAATTCAAAATGCCTGTGTGGGAGAACTGTCTTCAAACCATGAAGATAGGAGAAGTCTGTGCCTTTTCAGTGAAAAAGAGTGTATGGTAACAATTAATCCTAAGTGCTAGAAGAAGTATTGAAGAACAGTTATTGTTTATTTAGAAAAAATAATACAGTAGAACCTTGATTAACCGTCTCTCGTTTATCCGGAACTCTCTGTTAACCGACTGTTAGTCAACATAAAAAATTTCTCTAATAAGATCATTCTCGGTTGCTCACAAAAGAAATCCGTCTCAGAATTCTATGGCGATTCTAAGATGACGAATCTCCAGTAATACTGAAAAAAATTCAAGAAACTCTGGCGATCTTAAATCGTGAAACTCTAAGCGATATCTACTCTAAAAGCAAAAATAATAATATTTCCTAGAACTCCGGTGGGATATTTTAAAAATTAAGAATAGAAATTAAAAATAATTTTTAAGCACTTTGTTTGCCAGGAAGTCTCAATATCAGAAATAACTTAACACTAAAATCTAATATATACAACTGACCTGTTAAACCAGAGTCGATTAAGGGTCTGCAAACTTTCGGTGCTCCTCCGTACAAGATGTTTTGCTATTAATTTAAAATATTCTCTATTATCTGGAATTTTTGATTATCCAATCTACCTTCGGTCCCAATTAGACCAGATAATCGAGGTTCTAGTGTAATAGGGATGTATCTGCATGAAAACTAAAATTATAAATATGCAAGTATAACAAATATAAATTGATGAATGAAGGTTCTAGATTTATTAACTTTTCACATTCAGTATGATTTATGTTAATAAATTTAATTATCCTTCTATCGTTAAGGTACTTTAACAACGTATGTTAAAAAGAAAAAGAAATCCAGTTATTTTAACTTTCGAAGTTTGCTGAAAATAATATGCAACCTTTTTTTCTTTCACATGCATAGTTTAAAAAAAATCTATTATATAATTTCATATTAAATTAGTAAAATAACATAATTGAACTGTGATTGTCTAATTAAATCATAATATTGTAATTATTTTATTATAGCTTGTGGATGCTTATCCAATGGTATCAAAGAGCTATCGAGAGTTTGCTGGTGTTTCCAAGGGACCAAAAGGGCATTGCTGTGGTATGAAAGCTTTTGCTGAAGGAGTTGGGCACAAGGAATTGGACATGCTAATAAAAGTACCAAGAGACTTACAGTTCATATTAGGTATGTTGAGTAAATGTATACAATATTAATCATTTAAGTGACACGCATAAACATAAGTCTTATTTAATTACATGAATTTATTTAAAAAAATTCTTAATGTTATGTTTTCAAATGAATTACTAAATATCATAGACACAGGAAGATTGCATGCATACTTCTTCTTTCACTAGATTTTTAAAAGAAAAAACATGTTTGGAAATACTCCTAAGGACATGGCCTCTCTTTACATTAGGCAATGCTAGCTTGTCATGCTAAAGTACAGAACTTTTCGCTACTCTCAGTCATGAAATTTCAGTCCATAATACTTGTAGTTATTGCCTTTTACACTGTACTTAGTATCAGTGCTGTTATTTCTTTAGAATTAAATTTATGTGAAGTAATAGAACTTAATATTCAAAACAGACTGCATACACTGCAACCCAGTTATAGCGTCATTCAAGGAACCATGATGTTTTTATGACGTTATAGACAACTTTGAAGATTAAGCGTCTGAAATCATGTAAAATACATGTAAGAGCTAATTAGAAATCATGTAAAATATGTACAGGGTGAAGCAAATAAAAGTGACCCCAATGTGGAGATAAGAATACGACAGAAATGTTGCCGAGTCAAAAACCAATATAAAAACAGGTTTGCTAACATGAAGGCATGAATTCATTGATCGCTTCAATATTAAGCCCAAACAAACGCTTGGCGACTTATTTGCCGGCAACTACGCCATAGTTTGAAAAGCTAGTTGAAATGAAATATAAACAAGGTTTGTAGAGCTGATAAAAAAAAGTTCCCACTAGTGTTTATTTCGGTTGTTATTTATCGTAGAGAATCGGACCTTATTGTTTTTGTTAATACAAAACATTCTCAATTGATTGCAAGACCCAGAATCTTGTGTTCAGACCCGTTTCGGAATGTTTTTGAACTTGTTGACAGCAGGTCCTGGCTGACGCCATTTCGTAACTATTTGTTGCATAGCACTCTTTTTAGGGTCTTTTACACATATAAATTCTTCAACAAACAACTGGTCACATTTTTTCCATGAATTCGTTTTAATAAAATTTTCTACAATAAACACTCTTTGCTGTACTGTGAGTTTCATCTTCACCTGTGAATTGATCAACTTACACTCACACAGTCGCAACTCACACTGGCGCACTACGATCTGAACTGGCCAATAGTCCATGAGTAGCTCTAATGTGATGCTAATCCAATCCAACCAATGTAAAAACTGGTTTGTCAAGTGAAACCATTGCACACTTGAATAATCTTTTATTTCCACTTGAAAGCTTTCAGGCGGCTTCAAGAGTTTTTCTCGCCAAGCATGTATTAGGTACTCATATTATTAATCAAAGTTACAAAATGACATCTATTGAATATACATTTCAATTCTATGAGCTATTAGTAATAATTTAATCAAAATAATTTGTAAATAGTAGTGAAGGGTGAATTTTTTTCTTTAAAAAGGCAATTTGGATATCATATAAACATATTTCTATCGTTATAACCGAAGAGTTATCTAAAAATTGTCGTTATAAGCAGGATATTCTAACATTCCGTTATAAGGGCAATTTAAGGAACCAAATGTTTCTGGCGTTATAAACGAGGCCGTTGTAATCTAGTTTGATTGTATTAATAAGCAAATCCATATTTGAATCTATAATTAATATTTTGAAAAGTCTGACTCCATACTTACAAATCACATTTTCCAGAATTACTAAAAGTTGAGCATCCAGGAGAGTATGCAAAAGAAGCCTGGTCAATGGAACCAGATGAAAAACTTCAAACAGTTCCAAAGTTAAAGGAGTTAGGCAATCAACTATATAAAAAGCAACAGTATGAAGATGCTGCAAAAAAGTATGCTGAAGCATTAGGAATGCTGGAGCAACTTTTACTAAGGTGAGATGACATTTAATATGAAAAAAACCTTCCAAAGTTACTTCTTCCTATTTTTTACCGCTAATGTGCATTTTACAAATAAACTATTTATCCCATTTTGAAACGGCATTACTTTAACCTTTCTAGTTCATAAAAACATTTTAACAGATAAGTTGGTATAGCAGTGGTTTTATTTCTCTCAAAGTAAAATTATTTGTGAAATTTTTATTATTTTCAAAAGTCCGACTCCATGTTTAAAAATTTCATTTCCCGGAATTCTATAAGTTAGAACTAAATTGTTAGAGAACTAAAGAGTGAAAATTAAGTTATTAGAAGAAGTTTAGTCAATGGGATCAGGTGAAAAAAATGATGTGTTTAGTTTTACCTGAAAATCAATTTAATTTTAGCTCCAATAATAATTTTTTGTTTTCCTCATCATTTAGTTTTGTTACAAATAAAATTGGCAGTTGTTTATTATTTTAGAGAAAAACCTGGTGATAAAGAATGGTTAGAACTTGAGAAAGTGAAAATACCTATTTTGTGTAATTATGCACAATGCAAACTTCTACAAAAAGACTATTATGCTGTCATAGAATATACTAACACAATTTTGGAGAAAGACAAAAGTGAGAACTTTATTATTACTTCATTTTTTACAAAAATGTTTTTTTTTTCACCCAACAGATATTTTATACGACAGTATCATTGTAAATTATAGTTAATTAAAAAAAAAAAAGATTAAAGTTAAAATAAGTTTTATTTAGTTGCCTCTTTTAATATATTTTTTTAACTTTCAAAGTAGTTTATAAGAAAGCATAAATTTTGAATAAAAAAACCCATAAAACTCTCCCAGAAATATTCTATATAAATACTTATGGTATTTGGTTATAAATAAGTAATTTTAGACTTAAAATTCTTAAAACTGATTCCCTTTTAGTCCTTTAATACAATATTATTTGCTTTATTAATTTTACTGTATGTAATATACATTCCAAAGAAAAAGAATAAATTTATAAGATGCAATAGCAAATTTAAACCCTTGTTTTGTTCAAAGTTTTTTTTTAAAGAAATGTTTGAATAGCAATTTAAATTTCTTTTTAGATAATGTTAAAGCTTTATTTAGAAGAGCCAAAGCACACGTTGGCACATGGGACTTAGACCTAGCTCGGGACGATTTTAACAAAGTTCTGGAACTCGACCCTTCCTTCCAAAGTGTTATCCAGAAGGAGTTGAGCAACGTGGCAAATCTCCAGAAACAAAAAGACGATGAGATAAAGTCCAAACTCTTTGGAAAAGGGTTCAGAGAATGACTTTTCAATGACAAATCAAACTTTTCATCGACAAATTCAACAGAGAAGCCTTAGGAACCGCACTAGATAAGATATGTCTATTTATTATATTAAATGGTGAAAAGGTATTCGGTAAGATGCGCTTTGCTAAGCAAGAAATTAGATTGATACATGGTGTGGCCAATCAGTTTCCCGATTTTTAGTGTTGAAAATTATTAAAAGCACTAGTCTTTGTTTTTTATCATGTCTTTTTATAGCAAAGCTAGTGAAGCAGTGCAACTTTCTATGCTCTTCGGAATTTTTCTGCTTTGCAAAAATAAAACTGTGTTTGTAACATTACACAACTTTCAATTACCACTCAATAAATCAATTCATTTAAAGGTAATTATATATACCTTACATACAAGGTAATTTAACGTCTTTACAACCGTTATATGGCAGCTACTCTTTGTCCATGCCTCCATCTTAAAAACCTTTTTTGTTATGTCCGACACATACTAGGAACTGGTGTACCAAATTTGATGTCTATAGCTTTTCCGGTTTTCAGCAATTCCTTTAAAACCAAAAAAGTTCTATGGCAGCTACCCTTTGTGCATACCCAATTTTTTCAAAAACCTTATTACAACGTCCGACGGGTTCTTGTAACTCGTGTACCAAATTTGAAGTCTGTAGCTGTTTTAGTTTGAGCTCTAGAGTGGTTTCAGACAGACTACTTTTTTGGAACCAGCACCCACCAAAACGTGTAGGAAACACATAATCTACCTTTCGGATTTTCGACCCACATCACAATACTTTCATTACCTTAGATTTCATATTAGGTAATAGAAAGTAAAAATTGCTTTTAGAAAACAGTTTTTCAAAAGTAATACTTAAATAGAAAAAGGATTTGGAGTTAGACCAGCCCTGATTCGAATTAATATCCCACTGCTGACTAAATTTTGCACTAGAAATTAATAATGGCCACACCATAAATCAATATAGACGTATATAATTAATTTATTCGGTTAACACAGTGCGGTATCCAAATATTGAGTGATAGATCTAACTTAATTTAAATTCGACATTATTTTATATGAAAGTATAACTAAAAATTTTGAATTGGTTAAATTTTCATAATATAGAATTTTAAAATTTGTTACTTTTACTGAATTTTATCCTTTGACTTTTTAATTATGCTTTTCATCAAGCTATTCAATGTTTATGCAACAGTGAAGGTCTGAAGTCCATTCAAAGTCATCATTCACATAGCATAGACAAATCTATTTTATTAAAAGCAAATATTTGAATTGATGGTTTTATATTTTTTATTCCATTCTTTTATCCTCATTTTTATTGAAAACTGTGCAATACAAACTCAAATATTCTTTTTAAAAATCAGGAAAAAGAAATTAAAAATTGAATGATAAGCGGACTGTGTTTGAATGATTTTTACCTAATATTATTTTTAGAACATTATGCAAATGCTTGAACTGCACAATCCTTTGTAAAGACTGCACTTTTATTCCAAATCTAATTTAAAAATAAAATATTTGTTTGAGGTTAAAGCCTTCAATTCAAATGTTTTTTTTACCTTCTAAAGGTTTGTTATGAAGGTTTAATGTTGAAATTCAAAGAAAAAAGTGCAATATAAGATTTTTTATAAGTATGTTACTTAATAGAGAGTGCTTACACATTTTACAAAATCCTGGTTATTCTTTAGCAAAGAGTACAAGGTTGAGAGTATTGGCTAAAACCAGTTCTTAGGGATAAAAGTAAGACCGTGGTAATGTGTGGCATGTAAACACCCACATGCAAAGAAAATGTTCATTGGATATTTATCAAATGGCTACTACGCAAAATTTAATTGCCCCATCATAACTTAAGACCTAAACAACATCCATTCTAAGCAATACACTGTAATTGAAATACATTAATTCTTAATTTATATAAGGACAAAAGGAAATATCCTAGTTTAAGACATTTGATGAAAATGTTATCACCAAACGTTGTAAAACCTCCAACCAACAAGAAAACAAGTTAATTTTTGGCCTGCATATAATGGGGTTACTGCACCGTTACCTCTTTCTCTTTGGTTAACTTGGCCTTTCATCCTGTTTGCAAGTCTATAAAATGAGTACCGAACTAGCTTGGGAAGTAAACAAATGAGTGTTCTATAGAATGATGAGAGTTGGTCAATCTGACCAACTGCCCGAAACATCTGCAGCAATGCCCTTGGGTCTCTTAATCTGAAATGGGCACAGCTGGTTGTGGCCCTTTATGGGTATTCTCACAGCTGAGTTTTTAGCAAACAGATTTTTCTTTATTGATGTTTTGGTTCCAAATGTCAGTATGATCACTTTGTAATCAGACTTTGTATTTGATTATTTTGAAATTATGTACCTCAATGCAATGTAGTCGATTTTTGCTCAATGAACATTTTCAATCTTTAAGAGTACATATTTAAAACTACAAATGTGATATCTAATATTTATATACTAAAATAAGATATTATTTAGTCGAGATAATTTTTATTCATGTTTGACTCTCTATGCATAAGTTTTTAATCATGAAGCTTTATAAGAAGCATGTTTTTTATTAAACACAATTGCTAATGTATCATGAATCGAAATAAACATCTTAGACAATCTAAAAGCTTCATTTATTTTATAAAACAATGGTTTCCAAATGCTACATAACAATATAGTATATTTCTGTACATAAAAACCATAATTACAAATGAGTTAAATAAACTGATTTTTGCATAATTTGGCAGTGTATACAGAAAAGTGAAGTAACTGAAAAAACAATAACCATTGAGCTATATAAAGTATGTGTTAATCTTTCCTTGGAGTTCATTAAAAAAAGATATTCAACATTTCAAATGATTGTTTAAAAAAAATCATCCTTTTTTTTGTAGCTACTTCACTTTTCAGTGTAAGTTGGTGCAGTATAAGATAAACACAACTATAGGGGATCCAGATTAAAGGAAACTTCGCAAAGATTCACAACATGAAAAATACACAAACATAAAAATTTAGGACAAAACAGCTTTTAAAAAAAAGTGTATAAAAATGTTTGCAATTAACTCAATGTTTGCTTTAATGTTGAATAAGGCTTGGTTCCTTTTAAGACAAAAAAATATCCAAAACATTAAGATTATAGATTTTTCTCTTTACATTATAATTTCATGCAAAAATGGAAACGAAACAAACATTATTTAATTTTGTCAGCTTTGGTACTAATGTTCTTCAAGCATAAGTAACAAAACCTAATCCAAGCATATACAACACCACAAGCACAATATGTAGAAATCAGCATAAGAGGAAGAAAAGGAAGTTTTTGTTCCAAACCTAAGACTCTTAAACCAAAGCTGTAAAATAGTTGCAATACAACCAAACCACACCAGTAAATAACTTCAGCTTTAGAAACAATGGAGGTTTTTAATCTGCAAGAAACATTAAAGTATTTTTAAAATAGAAGTTTAAAAATTAATATATTATCTAACATAATTATACAGTACTAGTAGATTTCAATACTAAATAAAGTGGTGAGACCTAGTGACCTACTAAAAACTTAAAACAAATAAAAATTCAATAATTGGCAGTTATTTTAATTCTTCAGTAAAATTTAAGAATTAATGTACCACATTAATAAAAAAAATAATCAAACTTGATACAATTTGACTAAAAGTTTTAAATACTTTAAAAATTCTATTAACTAATTAACGAAAATTGGAAAGAAAATTTGCCATCCAAAAATAAGCTTTCTGCTTAAGTATATTATTAAACGAAATATAAGCCATGAAGACCATAGTACTGAACAATTTATGTAGGACAAATTAAGTGACACGAAAAACGAATTGTAAAACCTTGATGAATGTTTTTATTCGGTAAGAAAGGTGTTCATGATTTCATTCCCTAATGGGTCTGTAATGAATTAAAATAAAGCACACAAAATATATAATTTGATATGAAATAACATTGCTGTACTTACTTGTGTAGCTGCCCAAGACTAGACAGCATATAAACCATGTGCAGTAAAAGTAAAGAAATCTTCAAAAGTGTTTCTAAAATTAAAAATGAGGAAATATTGAAATTATAACTTAGTGTATAATGTTACATATCAGCAGCCAAGTATTATTTTGTAGATTAATAGTATACATTCTTAGGCAAATTATCTTGAAAACACATTTTTTTTACTTCTTAGTTATGATATTGAATCTATGAAAGTTTCCTCTTCGAATTAAGTTATATAAGGAAATAATTTGTATATGCCTATAAATAAAATAATAATAATTGGTATTTTAGTGCAGTGGAAATTCTGGATTACTTAAATTTTTATATGGATAACAGCATTAGTTGTTGCTCGGCATGAAACCAGTAATATAAAATCATAATTTTTCCGTAATAATGATCAGACAGTTAAAGAACACAAATTAAGAAATAGGAAATGTATGTAATATAAATGGCAAATTCATACCTCCTTCTTGATGGAGTAATGGAAATAGCGAAAAATTTCCGACCACAGAAAGAAATGCATACAAGTTAGCTTCTTCCTTATGGAAGACTGCAGAGATTCTAAAATGTTTAAAAAAAAATCTGTATTACAATCTAAATCTACAGTTTAAGTTTTTTGCTTGTTAAGGCATTTTGATAATTTTTATATTTTAACACATTCATCTATGAAAAAAATAATTCTTTTACTTATAATGCACTTTTGTTTTTCCAAAAGAGGATTTAGGGTTATTTATTAAACAATTAGTCGATGTGACCTTTATTACCGATGATTTTTTAAATAACCCCTCGAAGTATATTGTTCCAAATTTTACACTTATGTCATCAATAACATGTTTTAATTAACTATTTTCAATTGGCAACACTTTCTTGCCAAAGTAAAGTTATAATTAAAAAAAAATGTCTGCATTTTACAAATTACATAAATATAAATTTAAAAAAAATACTGCTATGAATTTGATGGAAAATGAACTAAAACTTTTTAAAGTTCTTCAATAAGCAAGTGAAAAAATATTAAATTAAAGGTAAATAATTGAAAATAGGTAAGAGTATGCACTTTTGAAATGAGATAAATCTTTACTTCCTGGTAATTCCTCAAATCTTACTATTACATTAAAACAATATTTTTGTGCTTCAAACCTTTAAGCATGAAATTGTAAGTTAAATTAACTGATATTAAACTTACGTTAAAGGCAGTATAATTAACAGAATAGCTTTTTCATGAACATGATATCCAAACAGAAAGCTCGAAAATGAGCAGAGTACAATGCTATCCAAGAACACTTTAAAACTTTTAGGCTTCTTCACTATGAGTATAAACATAGGCTACAAAGAAATTACAAAAATATCTTTTTTAATAATTAAATTACATACAATCTACAATTTTTTTTTCTTTTATGAAGTATTTTTCATTTGATTACTTGAGTAATACGGTGCTTTGTCAGCATGGGAACTAGAGTACATAAGATTAGTTACTAAGTTTTTATTTAAAAAAATTATTTATTTATTTTATTTCAAATGATAAAAAAAGTAAAGACATCAGAAAACAAATTAGTTGTTACTTTAATGCCTTCATCAAAATAGCTTAATATAATATATAGCTCTTGTATTTTCTTTAGCTCATCTTTCCAAAATTAATCATTCAACTAAGAGCACTCATTTTTTACATATTAATTAACTGAAGTCTACTGCATTTGCATACAATTTTAAGTATTGCAAAAACACCAAATCATATGGTTTAGACACTATATGTTCTTTATTTGTAAACAGTTATCTAAATATTCAATATACTGTTTGAAAACATTCAATAACGTTTATACAAATCATTTATAATTATAGATACATTAAAATTTCCATAATTATATGCAACAAAAAAAGCCAACTGAATTTTATGTTTTGAAAAATAGATAACTTTTTAAATTATTTAACTGAAAAAATTCTTACAATTAATGATAAAATAGCCATAAACAGTGTGACTTTAGTAGAAACAGAAGGAAGTATTGTATGTTCACATTCCTGAACTAATCCCCTCGTAGCACAAGTGCGAAGATCTTTGAGATCATAAATCTTGAAGTAAGAGACTGTAAAAAAAATTACAATTTAGACACATTAAATACAGAAATTAGTTGATGCATACAAATAATACTGAACAGGAGCTTGAAAATGATACTACTTATTTTCAATCAAAATTTTTTCTCCAACAATCATTGTTAGGATATTAAGTTTTCCAATACATATAAATTTATGTGGATTATACATATTTTAAAAAGAAAGAAAAGCATCAATTGTAATGCCCCTTTGAAATGAAATTATGTTTTACATCATTTGGTTCTATGAATGAAATGTGAAGAAAATTTTATTGTACGGAAAATGAAATAAACATGAAATTTCAAAAAAAAATAATAAATAAAATATTCCAGTTATCTCATGAAAAGTTATTTTTGCAAGTAGGCACTAAAATGAAAGTCAATATAAATTAGGGGAACTTTTACAATGTAAAAAAATTAATAATATTTAATTTAATATTTATCTTACGGCGATAGAAAACTTAGCTGAGTGAGGACACGGCAAACAAAATGAAGACAAATAATCATCTAGCTTGACTTAAACATTTACTTCATCACTTGAACAAAAAATAAACTTTAAATACTTTTACATCAAGCTGGTATTTTACAACACAATTTTTTTTCTTGTTATCCCCATTACTATCACAATTTTAAAGTCTCTCAATGCACTTAAAGGTCTTTTAATGTCTCTTAAAGGCAATGACAATGCCTCGCCACCAGGATGTGAGAGGAAAAGTCTGAGCTTCACAGATATTAAACAGTATCAATTCATATTATTTAATGATAAGAAGATAAAAACTTAATAAATGTATATTTACCAATGTAACTTAGCATTCGATCTATGAAGTTGTATATTGCCCAAACATTTGGTGCCCAGTATGAATGAGTTAGGCCTCTTTTGACAGGGAATAGTCGATTCAGAACTTGGGTGAGCTGACCCTACAACATTTAAGTTAGTACCTTTCAGATTAGTTAAGCTTTGCAATAAACAATTATACAATATATTTTTGCAATAATTTTAACTAACTTTTTTGGATATTTTACTGTGGCTTAATTTTTCTTGCAGTAGTCAAAAGTTGTCTACATAGTAAAAACCAAAGATTTTTTTTTCTGCTATTCATTTTTATTGACTTTTCTTCTAGTCACCCTCACTCTTAAAATTGTATGCCTTTTCATTTGGTGATTATATGACCAAGTATTCGATGTTAATAAAAATATTAAATTCAGTTTCCCATTACGAAAAGTGATGGATTATGAATGAAATTAGTAATTTTAAAGCCTTTATATATAATAAATCTGTTCAAACATCGAATTCAAAATTCAAATTTAGCATTGAAATTGTAGAAAACAATAATAAAAAAATTAAAAGTACCATATAAATGAAAGGGCCAAATGATAAGAATACAGTGGAGATTCCAACACTTGCTAATTTCAGGAAATTTGGCAAAGAAAAGTCACCAAATGATGCATTCTTACCTAAAAAAGGTTTTTCATTAAATTTTTTTCATGCATTTTATTTAATGTAAGAACAATTTAAAAGTACTTTTTTTAATATTTTCCAAGACATACTTTTAGCTACCACACTACGTTTATAACATAAAAAGTGGAAGGTATTATAATCATTCAGTCCATCTGTCTGTCCGTCTGTCACCCACTTTCACATCCCAAACTACAAATGCTACGGACAAGTGCATTATCCTGAATATTACAAAAAATTCAGCGCATCGAAATTAGAATACATTGAAAATTTCAGAATAGAATTTGAAGTACTTCAATTATTTAAAAAACTGCAACATTTAATGCTCATTTAAAAAGCATAGGAAGCCATTTTTATTAGAATTAAATCACCATTGCCATCGCAACAATCGTTCGAGAAACTTTAATTCTTTTAGACAATAAATTAAAATAAATTTATTTTAGCGACATCGATCAGTTTGAAATGACGTCAAATATATTTCACTACCAGATTCTTTGTACGTTGATATGAAATGTTTTAATTCTATTTAAAGGCGAGGAATATTACATACTTATTCTTTGAAATATAAATTAATTTTTGCAAAAAATAAGTAATAATTATTGAATTTTCGAAATAAAATAAATGAAACTAGCCAAATTTATTTATTCAATATTTTTACTGCTGTCATTTCGTTAAACGTACGAGAAACTTTATTTAAAATAAAAATAAAAACTTTTGAAAGAATATTTTATTTATGTGATATAATTCATTGGATAGTTTGGATTGTTGTAATATCGCAATCGAGTTCTTCTGATGGTTCATTATATATGTATGAAAAAAGATGCATAAAGAATTCTAACTATGCATAAAGAATATGCAAAGTTTCGCTTTTATTTTTAATGCATCAATTTTATTAATTTATTTTTTTAACTGTAAATTGGTGGCTACTAAAAGATAAAAAAATATTTAATTACTCTTCGAACTTAAAAAAAATTAGCAAACAAAAAAGATTAATTATTAAGTCTGCAAAAGAAGATTAAAGAAATTAGTTAATTTTGGAATTACAACTAGCTAAAGGCTTTGTTTGGCGAATTTCTTTCTATGGTGTATAAATAGTGTTTCCTGTAGAGCACAAATGTTGTGTGGAAGCGGTTTAAGTGACAGATTTTGTAATAAACTAACTTGTTTATTTAAAGCAAGTAGCACTTTTTTTTATAACTTACCTGCATATTTAAAACAATAATGCTTCAATAAAAATAAAAAGTATGCTGGAGCAAGATACAGGTATATATGCTTTAAGTTTATTAGTATGGAAAACCAAAAAGCAGCTCGAACATACTTTTCCTAAAACAAGAATTATACATAAAGTACTTTGAGAAAATATATTTTTAAAATTCAAATAAGGAAAAAAACAGCATAAAAATATCCCACGCATGCATTATAAAACGTTCTGTGCAGATAAAGAAAATTTATCAACTTTTTTAAAAACAAAATCTCCATCAAAATTATATTCTTTAATTTAAATTGATTTAATTGTAACGTAGGCAACAGGCTGGTTTGGTGTATTTAAGGCATAATAGAGCTATTGGTGACAGGCCTGGTTATTTAGAGTCACGGTCAAGTGACGAAGATAGTTGGCTGATTACACAGCGTATCTTGGTTGTGTTTTCAGGTTAGTTATGAGTCATTAATGTAGTGGAAGACAGGGATTTGAACCACAGATCTTTATATGTGATCCATGCAACTTAAACAGAATTCATGATTTCACCAAGAGGAAATGGGAGTGGGTCTCAAAACCTAAGTGCCTCTGCATTAATTCAATGGAATGAAATTATTTTCTAAACCACATATGCCGTATTGAATATTTTACGAACAGATTTTTTTACATGATTAATGTAGCTGTCTTAAAGGGTCTGCAATCCTACTTTTTGAAATTGGTTTGAATACTTTTTTGAAATTTTCAATAAATAATTTTGCAACTGAATATTCGGATTATAGGGCCCTGTAAGGCAGCTACTGTTATCATATATATAAAAAAAATCGTTTGAAAAAATATTCAATACAGCCTGAGTAATGTGGCTTAGAAAATTATCCTTTTTCCATTGGATTAACACAGATATAACTTCGGTTTGGAGACCCACTACCCCTTAAACAGCTGATTGATGAACATATATAAAAGAGAACAAATTGACAATAGTTGTTCAATAAATTCTGTAGTGTGTTTAATGTTGTAGCACAATCATAACTGTTAAAAAAACAGTATTGGAAAATAATCTGTAACATTATTTTTGAATATTCTTTACCTGATACATATCAGCAAAAGATATAAACAAAATTCCACTTAAAAATCCATTGTATTGAAAGTGAATATGATCCACAAGTAGGAGACCAGGGTTCCAAAGTAGTAACATGGCAAGAATAACTTCAGCTGATACCCAAGGATCATTGGTTTTACCCTTTTTTGATTTCACCAAATTGTAAATCCTGGAATGTGAAAAGCATTAAGTTTAAGCTTTAAGATTTAGAAAATAGAAAAAAGCAATTTTTAAAAGGATATTAAAAACACTAGGAAACAGTTACCAATTAATATTAATAAAAAATTATTGCATGTATACAAAATACTTTATATATTCCTATAATTATACAGGAAAATATACTATAAAGAATATCTAAAAAAAAAAGAAACCATTACTTTAAAAGTTTTAAAAAAATATTTTTGTGACTAACATGTTTTTTATAGGAGTACATTGTCAAAAAATAAACTTTAAAATACTTAAATTTTAAATTATTTAAAAAGAAATGAAATTTCTTTGAAAAAAAAAGAAGTATTTAATTTAAAAATTTGATTGTAAACTTGTTTTTGAGGATTGTATTCTAGAAATACTAATCAAGAAAAAATAATTTTTTGAAAGGTAAAAAATATTAACTTACACCACATTTGCACCAACTCACCTGTTAACACCATAAAAATAAACTATATCTGATACTATCACAGATAAACGCATGAAGAATACTGTTTGCAAGCTCCCATAATTGAGATTTGAAATACGAAGCATCCTGGGATCAAAGAATTCTGCAGCAAATGAAAGAATGTATTCGAACCAAGCAAACAGGGGCGGGTAATCCAACGTCCATTGGGATGTTTTCTAAAATAAAAAAAAAATGGTTGTTTTGATATCTGGATGAAGTTAGTTTGTGGTGATAAGCAAAAATAGACCAGGACATATTTTGTTGAAAACGAACCATTGTAATATTTTACAGCTGAAAAATAAAGGTAGGAATATGTTTGAATTAAAGAATTCATTTAAAAGTAAACTATTTTGGTTTACAAATATGAAATTTATATTATTTTTGTTGCTTTGGTTAAAGTTAGCTCAATTAATAATCTTAATACTACTTTTTAAAACAGTGAGGAAAAAAACCTCACTATTTTGATAGCTGTTAAACCAAAATACTATTACAGTATTCAAACATCGGACATAAATAAGTTTTATAATACCTCTAGATACCACTCGCTTATGGGTTTTTGGTGAGTAATGGCCATCCAGTTTCGGTGAACTTCAAAATCTGTAGATCGACTAAAAGACAAGACATAAAATATCAAGATTCTGATAATTGTTAGAATATTAACTGAGTAAAGATGATTTATCTAGTAAAGGGGTGTACCTAGCAAATTTTTACATAATCCCTTTTTTTAAAAAAAGAATTTTCATAGTAATGTTATGAAATATCTCCAGTTTTGTCAAATTTGTTGTAGACAATTAAAAAAATGACTCAAAACATACGTTAAAGCATACATTATTAATCAATATTCATTGTGGACAATTCTAAAAAATGACCCGAAACATATGTTAAAGCAAACATTATTATTCAATGCGGAGTGTCTACGTACACGGGCACCGTACAAGCATTGCGCGCACAGGTAGTAACTGCACAGGAGCGAGGCTTATTAACAGTTTTAGTTTGATTCATCCTTGACCACCGTAGCTTAGTGGTAGCATAAAAGGTTCGTATTCAAAAGGTCTCGGGTTCAAAAAACGGTTTTGGCTGAATTATAAATTTTTATATAAGATTTTTTTCACCCTGGAAGATCATCGTTTCAAATTTGTCCTGGAAAAGTTTACTTGCATTTTTAACGTTTTCATGAAGTATTTAAATTTCTATTTTTTAAAAACTTTCATTGCAAATGGCTAGAATTGATGGGTTTTTTTAGAGAAAAAACAAAATTCCTGGGGCTGCAAACGAGTGTTTAGGCTTTCAATGCGCCCTACAATACTGCCCATGTTCGATACTGATGTTTTTATAGAGAAAACAAAATTGCCCGGGGCCCAAAAAAGAGTAATCTCAACTTTCAAGTATATCATGCATGTCCGTGCAAGCAATGTAAGCACGGTTCCAGTAAGCCCTGACTTGAGCATGTGCGTTAATACCCGTACACGTATTGCGTGAACGGTTCCCGTGCGCGTAGCCTCTGCCTATTCAATATAGCATTAAGTCAAAAATCAGTCTCCAAAATACATATATATAATCCTGTAGAAAAGGTGTCTAAGTAACTCTTTGGATATATTGTTTATCTGCAAATTAATTTTGGGAATCTAATTCTTTTTGAGCACAAAATTTTTTTAAAGGTTGGAGGAATTCTATATTATATAAGAATTTAAATATAACCCGAGATTAATAAATATTTAATTTAAATACAATTTATACAATAAAAAATGGTGCTTAAATTACAATTAAAAAAAGGAAGTTTTAGGCACAAACATCATTATCAGTGTTGAACACTGCCACATTCAAAATTCTCATCTAAAATGCAATCTCAGCAAATATGTATCTTAATATGTATTAACACTTTTCCTATTTAAGGGGAGTTTAAGATATTTTTTGCAAAATAAATAGCATTGAAAGTAACTAAAGACAATGTAATAAGTTGGCCATAATGAAAAGTTGCTGCTAGAGAAAAAAAATGGTTTTGGTTTCTAAGACAGAACTTTGGTGATCGAAGAAAAGCCGGTATTTAAGAAAGCAATATAATACTTACTACAAAGGTATAAAAAGAAGTTTTAAGCAGGTAACTGCTGCAAATGAAACCAAGCAGTCGTTCAACATCATTGTCATCCTAACTAAAAGATCCCCAGCAAAGACTTACGAAAAGTAAAAATAATACATGAAAAATCGGCACTGACAACAAAACAAAAACAAATATCAACAAATCCGGCGTGCTCTGTATCACATTATAGTTCTTCTATATTTTAAGTATTTTTTTTTGCGGAAATAAGCTTATTTTCTCTGACGTTCCAGAAAAATTGCTTTAGAATAGAGGTTGAACTCTTTGATTGAACTGATGAATGTTTGACAATAAATAAGAGAGAAGAGCATTAGAGATGGTTTTATTGTATTTCGTGGGGAGACATTTATCAGTGCCTCATAAGTTTGAGCCACATCTGAATGATGAATACAACACCTGATCTAGCATTCGATAACAACACCGATAAAATTCACAGTACGATTTCGCCAGCCGTTCTTATGGTTCAAGCTCTTTTAAACTAATAGGCTTGATGGTCTTAGTGGTTATACAAACTAAACAATCTAGCTATTTCATCCATTTCGTTGTATAATATTTAATAGATACCTAGCAAGTAGCAATCCCAAATGTTAGTTTTTAACTTCCATATAAGCCAGGTTAGCCAGGAACGATTTTTTTCGTATTTTAATGACCTCATACTAAGATTCTTAATTTTCAAAAATGAAGAGGAGTTAGTTTCTTTTCTTAAAAACGAACTGGTTTAAAAAAGTGGGGGATGAAAAAAAACACACACGGGATGTTCATCTGCTTCACATCAGCCTATAGATCAGCCTCCATAGAGGACACTTTTCTTCGATAGCCTGGCAGTCGGTGCATCGAAATTCAAATAGTGAATTCGTATAATCAGGCAACTGATAAAATTGAATAGATTTAAACTATTAAAATGTTTTAATATTCTAAAAGGCTTACAAATAATTTATTTCTAAACTTTTATCCTTCGTGATTGCTGTGTTGTGTTTAATGTGAGCACAGAAGCACCGATTGAGGAGGAGATAAATGTAGAACGAAATAAGTTTCAAACTGTTGCCATTCAAGACGGAAGCACGCTTATTGATTTTGTTACTCGTTAGATGGCTTTCCAATAACGTTTCATCTCCAATTTTTAGACCAAAACTCACAATAAGAAAATTAAAAATAGAAAATTTGCAAAATTTTATGCTGTAAATTTAGTATGTAATTTTATACAGGTGTTTCATAAAACTACATAACAATTATGAATGTAAAACTTTATTTGATTGCTGTCTATATTCTTTTTTTAAGAAAAAAATGTTTGAAATGACTAATGGTTGAGTAAAGCCCCAAAATTTGCCCCATGTAGAAAATTTCCTTCTACAATTTGAAAATTGTTAATGAAAGTTGAATAAAAATACTTATTTCCTGTGCCAAAAAAGCATTTTGCTTTTTCGAACAAAATCCTCTATACGCCAAGTTATAAAGATCACTGTGAGTGAACTCCTTCATCCATGATTCATCCTTCAAGAATCCTTCCAATCATCCCTCTTTATGGAACTTAACCCGCACCCATCCGGTGGTGACCTCCCCTTCTTCTTTCAAAAGGAAGCTATATTAATGCATTAATTCAAGAATATTTTCTCTATTACAAGCAGCGTAAAAAACTCACAGTGAAATTTCAACAGGAAAACAGACGTTCTTTCGCAAAAAGCAGTTAGTCTGTGTTCTTGCATAGTTTCTTTTTAAATTATAGTTTTTTTTAAAAAAATATATATATATATTTAAATAAAGTTTGTTTTTGAAGCGTGAATTCACTTTTACCTGGCCATTTGAAAGATTGAATTAGGCATAGTAAAATTATAGGCCCTCTTCCACCTATTTTTTTTGTCATTTTACTTTAACGAATTTTTTAACGGTTATTATTATTGATAGGGAAACGTAGTGGTAATTGCATAATTTCTAGCTTCTATATAATATCCGAAGGCTTGGGGGAAATTTCATGATACCCACTTTCCATACGGATAAGACCTGATCTTTCTAAAGTGATTTAGTCAGATCCATTCTTCGTTAAGAAGACGGGACCCATGTGGAATGGTTCATATGAATTAATTTCAAATAAATAATACATTAATTTATTTGATGTATCTTTATAATTAGTTTACTATTTTGTGAAGAAATATGAATGGATCTGTAAATTAAATTTACTTTATTTTTATAATAAATTTCATTATTCATCTGTTTCCATCATGAATACGAACGAATATATACAGGCAGACAAACTCAACAAGCAAACTGACAGACAGATGAAAAAAAAATAAACGAGCAAGGTTTAAAAAACTTTTAACCGAACCATTCCTTATTCAGAAAATATCTACAACCTTACGCATGATACAATACATGAGAAGATAAATGAAGTAAAACGTAGATTATTGGCGCAAATAGTTTATGAATACAAACTTTATGAGTTCCAACGAAACATGTATTTTTTTTTACTCATATACTATTTTAGACAATAATCTACGTATTTTATTTATGAATCTTGACACGAAAAAAAAACCCCATGCATTTTCATCACATAAAAAAAGTTAACAAACGATTATTTTGTTATTTCTTTGACATCTTTCCTTCACACCACGTGACATTTTTCGCGCGCGCCCGTGGCGTTCCAATCGCTTGTGCTTTCTCTGAATACCGAAACAGAACAGTGCTTTTGTTGGGAAAGCCATGCGCTAAAAGAGAGTCGGAACTTTTCTCCTCACCTATATTCGCCTCAAAGTGTTCTTTTTGGATTAAGAAGACCCCTTCTACAGATTATTTAAAAATACCATGGGAGGAGTACTCACTAAGTTACGAGGGAAAAATAAGCTGGCTATTGGTAAGTTTTTTTTCCCTTTGAAAAATATTTCATTTCGTTAGAGTTTATTTTCATTTAACCTTTTTTATGGAATGAAAATTTGTACCGAAGAAAAATTGTCAAATTTTAAATGGTTGATAGTTTACGTATTCAGTATTTCGTTTTAATTAACTCCTTTTAAAACAAAAAAATATTTTTATTTTTAAGTTACTTAAGATAAATTCTTATTTCATAAATAAAAGTGTACCAAAAAGGACATAAGTGTACATAAGAAAATAATGAATTAATATTTATAAAATGATGTGTCTAAAGTAGTAGTTGTATGAAAAACTGATTAATGTGTCTCACAAATGTTGTCCTAGAGTCTAAACTTTTGCTAAGAAAATATTTGTATCTAAAACAACAACCATATAGGAATTTTCTTTAGACGGCGTTTTGTACAAAATGATTTTTATTTAATGATAATGGTATATAATGATATTATACCATTATTTTTGATGGAAAAAATTTCTTTAATTACCCTTACATTTAAATTTAGTAAAAAGATTTGTTCTTAATGTAACTTGCACAGATTTAAAAGTTTTAGGAAAAAATCATTTCCATGCACAATCTAAAAAATATCCACATACATTTATTATATTAATGTATTCATTTCCATCCACAATCGATAAAACATAAGTTATGTCCCACTAAAACCAAAAAAACCTTTATTTCGATGCTTCAAAGCTAAAAAGTTATAAAGTCTCTTCAAAGTTATGACAATCGAAACAGAGAGCCGATTCGAAAGAATCATTTTTTAACGAGCTCTTGTCTCCGTCGTGCATATAGTATGTAATATTCAAATCGGCAGTTCCTACGCATTAGCAGACAACAAAGAATCTTTAACTTGCAAACGGCCAAATTGGCCTTGGCCTCACCCTTTCTTACAGTGTAGCGACGAGTAACTGGTTTTTTAGGAAATGATTTTTCCGGTACCACCAAATGCTGAATTAGGCGCTCGAGAAGTCGAAATAAATCGCTTTTTACACATCTGATGTGTAGTGTTGGAGATAAATAGCCTTGTTACAATAATTTGGCCTTGTAGTTTTTTTCAATGAGAATCAGAAGTTTGTCACTCTTAGTTAGCTTAGGATGTATGGACTGTATGTCTTCGTGACGAAATGACATTATTGAAGGATATTTTTTCAGTTCAACACCGGCATATTTAGAATAGTAAGGCGCTTATGATAGAAACGCAAATGAACAATTAACATAAAACAAAATTTATTAAAATCTCATGCATTGAAATTACACAATGAATTGAAGGAATAATGTTTACACATTTCTCCATTTGTTTATCCCTCAGTAAGTTTCAACTGAGGAATATCTTAAAAAGTTTTAATAAAAAGATCTTATCTATAAGTTTAAACTTTTCTTCATTTGCTTATCCTGATCCTGATACATCAGTAAAATAAATACACACCAACATTTTCGGTATATTTTAAAAGTTTTAACAAATTGATGTTAAACATAAATGAATAATAAATATAAAGTTGAAATTAAATAAAAATCTCATGCATTAAAATTAAACAATAATCTAAAGGAAAAGAATTATCATTTTCTCCATTTGCTCATCTCTAAGTTAGTTGCCAATGTGGAATATTTAAATAAATTTAACTAAAATACACAAATGAATAATGAACTTACCGTTAAAATTAAATTAAAAACTCTTGCAATGAAAATAAATAACGAACCTTATGTAAAATAAGTTTACACTTTTCCCCACGTGCTTAACTATCAGTTAGTAGCCACTGTGGAACTTTTTTAAAAAGTAAAAAAAAATAAATCATGCAGTGAAAATAAATAACGAACTTTATGGAAAAACAAGTTGCACTTTTCTCTCTTCGCTTATCACTGCGGAACTTTTTAAAAACGTATAAAACTCTGAGCTAAAAACCCAAATAAATAATGAACAGAATGTTGAAATTAAATTAAAAACTCATGCAGTGAAAATTAATACCGAACTTGATGGAAAATAAGTTTACGCTTTTCTCCATTCGTTTATATCTCAGTTAGTAGCCACTGCGATACTTATAAAAAAATATTACAACCTGAGCTGAAACCACAATAATTCACTTTTGTAAAACATCTACTTTTCAAGGTAATTTCAAAGTTAAAAATTATTTTATTTCATTTAAATGTTCTTTTTTGTATTAAAAGATTCCAAAATTTTCAATTCTATATATTGCGAAAGTTTCTCTTTAGTGTTATTCTATCGTATAACTGACAGGATGATTTAATACATAAGTGGATACATCGGATTAAATGTCGCCCAAGTCCATTACTGGCATGATCGTTTTCTTTCTGATCATCATTTATTTCTTTAGTACATTTTAACCCTTTGAGGGATACAGACGTTTTAACCCGTCACATGACAGTCAGAATTTACAGCAACACACATAATTTTTAAAAATTTATAAATTTTAGAATTGTACTAAATTAAAAAAATTTGAAGTATGGATGAATCATTTATAATAATCTGCTAGAGAAATCTGATTTTAAAAAATTAAAGAAATTAAATGTTTAATTAAAAATTTAAATTTTATTTTTATGTAGTGAAATCAAGTTTACACTTCAGCCAATTTTCTTATCTCTATCAGAGGGTTAATACATGTTTTAAGTTTGTATGTTTCAGAATAGTATTAACTCAAAAGTCAATTAATAATTGGACTTGGTTCGTTGCTTTTACATTATTTTTTTATGCTATTTCAAATTGAGAAAAATATTTTTAAAAACCTTAATAATCTTTTCCAAATTTTGATAACGTTTCTTGGAAAATTGTTTTATTGTTCCTAATATTTGGCTATCAGTCATTTTATACACTTAATTAACAAAAAGATGATTGATTGAAATAAATTATTTCGCCTGATTGTTTGCTTTATTGAGCTTTTTTTAGTCTAAGTAATTATCTAATAGGCTTCGAAAGTAACTTAATCAAAATAAATGAAGTTTGATACAGTAATTTTTTCTACAGAATTTATAAATGCTTTGTGTTATTGTTTGATAGGGCAAAAAGGGTCTACTCATGGCCCAGTAAACTTTAAGGCCACAGAAGCTCTTCTTGACGTCACGCTATCCATCCGATTATGCTTTTCCGAAGAAATAATACGAAACCCATTTCGCACAGCCGACTATACTTTTCAGGTTCCGTTCCTCTCTTTTGGAACAGCCGAAAACCCGAATCGGACAGATATAGTGTGATGTCATAGAGATCTTCTCTGGCATTATTAGTTGAGTCGGCCGTGATATACTACTACTACAGTTTACATGCTCAATCTGTTATATAAACTAATCCACGATGGACAATCACTCAGACAAAATTTGTCAGCTTTTTGTAAGTAAACAATTCACAGTTGAGTTGGTGTGTTGTTTCAGCTGAAAAAAAGTTTCCTGCAAGTCAAAGTAAATACTATTGTCATAGAAGACAAATCATCTACTTGGAATGCTCTAATAACTTATTATAATTTCTTTGAATTGATTTTATTTTAAAATAAAGAAGATAAATATCCAAAACGGAGTTCACAAATATCAAAATACTTGTAGGTTTAAGTGAAATTTTTATTGAACAATTTTAATAATATGGTAAACGAAACTTGCCATCAATATTATTGGTGTTTGAGAAATTAGTTTTTGTTGCGCAAACTTTAATTACATTTAATACTTGATACTTATAACAAATAACAAAAATGCAATATTAATTTTTATTAAGAAAGTTCTATTAATTAATTGCTTATTATTCATTTATATCTAATTATTTTTATTGCGATGGTGGGTGTGATGTATTGAACAAACTCAGAGCCTGATCTACGAAAACTCAGGC
Source organism: Oedothorax gibbosus (assembly GCA_019343175.1). NCBI lineage: Eukaryota > Metazoa > Arthropoda > Arachnida > Araneae > Linyphiidae > Oedothorax > Oedothorax gibbosus. The sequence goes on from CM033273.1 coordinate 36,417,238, forward strand.
AAAAGGCACAACAAATTTCGGGGGCTCCTTTACTGAAAGTTTTGTGTATGATTGTCCGTAATGATGATGCTAGTTGGCCGATTTATCATATTTATGCCACCATTTTATCGTCTTCCTTATAACATCGATCAAACCAATCACGTTAGGTCCATGTCTGAGTCAAAGTCTAGCTAAACATAAAGTGGGGTGTTAGACAATTTTAAAATTTACTGAAATTTTGGGAGTTTACAGTATTTATCATAATAGAAACTAAAATGTAGGGTACCTTTAAATTTGGGGGGCCTAGGCCCGGCCTAGCAGGCCTCATGGTAGATCAGGCCTTGAACAAACTAGTCTTTGTCTTCATTTCCTTCCAAAATGCAGCCTCATTTTTCTGGATATAGCTTCATCTGGCGTGCAGTTGAAACGTGGTTGAAAAAAAAATATTATCACTTCCTCCTTTGTTGTTGGCTTCAACAAAAGGTTGTGGTTAAGTGGTCTTTTTCTTTTTAATAGCGGGATTGATCAAAGGGTCGAAAAGAATAACGTCTATTCTTTTAAAACACTTCAAAAGAAATTTCCGATTCTCTTTAAGAACTGTATGAGTAGTTTTAATAAAGGAATCGGGCATTTGTTCGTTGTATTGGAAGTTTATGTCATTATTAATAACCCATAATATTTTGTTCAAACTTTTGTAAGGTCTAGTGAATAAATTGTAAGAATAGTTTTTTTTTGTGTGTGGAAGCTACGTGTAAAGTGTTACCACTTTACCCACGGAAACGGAGTAAATGCGTGAGAAAATAAAATAAAATTGGACCATATTTTTTTTGAATAATTGTTTCAAGACGTAATTTTCAAGGTGTCAGTTAATTATACTTTTATATAAAAAAATACAATTGTGTATTTTTTCTGATTAGAATTTTTGAAGGGACTATTACCATTTCTATATTCACATAAATCACATCAATATAAACTCTTCAGTTAACTTATTTTAGTAGTGAGATAGGAATTTTTTATTATTTTTATTTTAGGATAAAATAGGGTTTTTTTCATATCAGAAGATTCTTTCTGTGAGAAAAAGTATTTCCCAATAAATCCAAATAGTTATTTCAACGAAAAATGATAAAAATTAACATAATGTATGGTTGGTTTATTGTATCGAATTTTTATTTTCAATGACGTTTATGTGCCTTTATTTTATTCAGAATAATTTATAAAGTAATAATGTTCGTTAGATCGTGGAGAGTTTTCTAAAATTCAATTTACAAATATCAGTTTTAGTTTTCATTTTATATATTTACCGATTTCAACTCAAACTATGTTATGCTTTTCTTTGGAATGGTTTTAGTCATAGAGTTAGGTTTTAGTACCTTAAGCAAATTTTCTGCAAGATAAAAAAATCGAGTTGTTCTAAATACTAAGTTGTTCTAAATAATCGGTTTGGGAGCAATTAAAATGAAATAGTATATGAGTTTAGTTTTTATAGTATTTATAAATATTTGTTTATGAAATAATGGATTTAGGATTTGGTATGTAGGGTGAAGTTTTGTCGAAAGTTAAACAATCTAAATAAAATTAATGTTACATCTTTTCTTGATTTAGTTTATAAGGATTTTATTACACATTTTTTATAATGTTATACACGAAATTTTCTGTGGAAGACCGGCTATGTTATATTTAAGATATAAGGTATCCACAATGTATACACCGTCGAGTTTTCGCCACACTATGTTTATAACGTAAAAAGTGGAAGTTTTTATAAAGGCTATGTCCGTCCTTTGGTCTGTTTGTTCGTCCCCCACTTTCATAGTCCAAGCTACAAATACTACAGAAAATGTGATCTGTCAAAAATTTCAGCCTATAGAAATTAGAAGTTATTTAAAATATCAGAAAAAATTCGAATTCGAAGTACTTCATTCATTTAAAAAAATGCCAACTTTAATAACCTTTTTAAAATTTAATACATATTTACCCTTAAAGCATAAAAATGTCATTTTCTAATTCTTTTAAACTACCATTGCCTCAATCATCATACGAAAAACTTATTTATTTTTACCTTCTGAGGGATACAGGAGTATAAATCTATAAATTGAATGCCAGGTTTTCCAGCAGCAACACATAAGTTTTACAAATTTAATACAATAGTTTTAAGTTTAATTTTAAAATTCAAGCACGAAGGAGCCATTTATAAGGAGCCATTTATAAGCATCTACTACAATTTTTTAAAAAAAAATAATTTAAGAAATTAAATTTTCACCTAAAATTTTTAATTTAAATCTTATGCAGCGAAAACAAGTTTTCACTTCAGCCAATTTGCTTATCTCTCAGAGAGTTAAGATAAAAAAAATTGGAAAAATTATTTTTTGATATAAGTCAGTTTAGAATGACGCATTGGAACTTGGGGAGCCTTGGCCATGTTTTCAGAATTTTATTTTTATAAATTTTATTTTTATACTCAAAATTTCAAATGATAGCACATATAAAAGTAAATCTTATTGGCAACAAGGATATAATAATGTAATATAAATAATGCTGTTTTTTCTTTTCCAAATTTAATGTTTTTTAAAACATAGACATATGGGCCAAGCTTCCCTTTATAAGGGAATGTTTAAATATATTTTATTTAGTTTGTACACACATTAAATACGATATAACTGCCTTAGTTTGAATTTTTTTTATTTTAATGGCACAAGCTGAGAAGAGTCAAACTATAAATATGTTTGCAATCTTTTCCTTCCTCCCCCCCCCCAAAAAAAAAAAAAAAAATCAGCTAACAGTTTTATATTAATTTGGAGTATTATTATACTTGACTTAATAATTTAGTTTTTGCAGAAAAAGTTTGAGATTTGGTCATAACTGACTAGTAGTTAGTTTTAGTTGAGCTTTATGTTTTATTCTAAACATGTACAATATTGATAATCAATCTATTACCTTCATAAAGTATTATTATATATAATTATAAACCATGTGTTTGATAAAAATTATTTATAGATTTTCATAATTTGTTAACTAAGGGAGCCTTGGTCCAGTGGCCAACCCTCCGTTACATAGAGTGGGCCCAGCCTCCCCACCTAGCCATTTTTTAAAGAATGACACATGGTGATTTAAAGCCTACTTCATTGCACAAACTTTATAACTTAAACAAACCTTAATATAACAGTATTTATAAAATACTATATACCTAAACTTAGTTCAATTGGTTTGTCTGAAAAATCTTGCAAGTTATGTCTAAAATATTTATTTACTTTTTGGGATGAGAAACTTTCTATTTTATTTTCTCTTCAATGCTACAAAGTAGCTTAATGAAACTAAGGTATCTGCTGACAACAGTAGCTTTGATACCATCTATTGAGAAAATCCTAAAATAGTTTTAAATACTAAAATTAAAAGGTGGGCCAAGCCTCCCTTATGGCCAAGGCTCCCCAGGTTCCCCTAATATAAATAATAATAGGATTCTTTAATAGTTTGCATTATTTTTTTAGAAAACATAGAAAGCGTTATATTTTGTTTTATTTTTAAAGGATACATAATTTTCCACTTGCATTTATGCATTAATTAATAACTACATTTTACATCTCGTTTACTTTTGATGAGGTTTTTTTGGTTGTTGTTTTTTGATTTTTTAAAATTATATTTAAAAATCATTCGGTTTAATTAGGTTTTGAAGGTGATGTATTTTTTTTTAATGTTGTTGTATGTTGATATGAAATGTTCTGCTCCCATTTAAGAGCTAAGAATATTACATTTATTGATTCTTCGAAACATAAACGAATTTAGCAAACGATAAGGAATAATTATCGAATTTTCGAAAGAAAATACATGCCAAATTTATCGTGTAAATGTTTAATATAGGATTAAATACTGTGTTTGCTGCTTTTTTTCATGTTGAGTACACATGTTACGTGGAAGCGGTCTAAGTGACAGATTTTTGTTACAAATCTACTATGTTAAAATTCAAAGAGACTAAAAATTCTTGCTGCAAGTAAATCTCGCTTATGGCTTCGGTGTAGGATCGGATTTGAACACTCGTTCTAAAAAGCTTAGTGCATAGTAAGAAACACCATAAGTGCTCCCCAACTAACCGAAACATAAAGTGGGGTACAGTTGTTATGTACGGATATATGTCAAAAGTGCAGCGTAGTAAGACTGAGTTATGTCTCTAAAATTTAAAAATAGTGTCTGGCGGGTGCACTTAAATCACAGAGGAAGCAACTGTGACACAACTGATAGCAACTTTCGACGTGAAAAATGTGTGGGCCAAAAAAAGCTGCTTTCATACCTTTTAAAACTTTTGAATTACAAAAATCTTTCCTCGTGTAGCTCCAGTACGAAGTTAAATCTTCTCTCGTGTTGCTTATATTCAACCATATCAAAACAAGTCAAATATTTTAATTTCTCTACCCCCCCATATAGATTTTATAATCTGGATTTGGATTTTGGGTACACAAAAAGTGTACAACCAAGTTTTATTAAAAAGCCAATACTTTATATATATTTATTACAAAGATTATAGTTTTACAATTCAGTACATAATGTTTCGGGTGCATGTTTGTTGAAGTTTCTGATGGGGTTTAGAACTTGAGCCAAAGTTTTAATTCCGTGGTAGATTGCAAGGTTATGGACGCAATCAAGTTTTTAATTATCGAATTTTTAGAGTGTAATATACGGCGCGTCGATCTAACAATCAAGAGAACAATAATAAGCAGAAATAAGCAATACTTAAAGTAAGAAAATAAATGTCACGTAGTTTTATCTTTTTCTTTTTTCGAGTGTAGCTGTACTGTAAATGTCGTTTTTCATCTTTTGAAGGTGATTTTTTTTTATGCCAAGCTTTTGAGTCATTCTATATTTAAACTTCAGCAACTGTTACACCATATTACACATTGTGTGCAGTTTTCTGAGGTTCGTTGTTTTCCAAATATAAGAGCTATATGTGTTTACATATATAGTTTAACAAATCCGGTTTTGCACGGGTGTACTCTTAATGACGGTGACATTGTATATTATGTCAACTTTTTCTTTGTGCCAATCGATTCCCCTCTCACTGGTCAGCACCCCATCATATAACTACGTTGGTCTGACAATAAAGTGAACAATATTTAAAGTAAGAAAATAACTGTCAAGTAATTTTTTTCTTTTTCAAGAAGAGCTCAGTGCAGCTGTACTGCAAATGCCGCCATACATCTTTTGAAGGTGATTTTTTTTTATGCAAAGCATGCGAGTCATTCTATATTTAAACTCCAACAACTGTTACAAATTGCGTGCAGTTTTCTAAGGTTTTCGTTGTTTGCCATATATATTGCAGATACAAGAAACAAAAAAGACCGTATCTGCTAAAACTGAGTTTTGAGAAAATGAAGGGAACTTGTTTTATCAAACGCCACGATAATATAAGATGTTGGAATTAACATATAGTTCTAATGTAGTTACGCTTACTGACTTTCAAATTAAGATAGATTATATATTTTATGTGCATTGATTCTAATAACTCAAAAACGCCATTATTGCAGATACGGTCTTCTTTCTTGCAGCGCCAGTATAGGAGATTGACTATAGGTATTTTATTACGTGAGGATTCCATTCTAAGCATTCACCGTGAACTTTAGAAAATGGTCTTCGTAAACCAGACTGTTCGACGCACCTTGTGCCCTTGCTTGACTATTCTCGTCTTCAAATCGGGCCAGATGGCCACAATCCAATGCAAACTGAAACAGCGAGACCTGACAGACTTTAGAAAAGTTTAAAACAAATTTAAATATGCGTCAGACTCTTTTTTTGAAGGAATTTTAACAAAAAGACACTTTATTGTTATACATCTTTCGAAGATGATTTTTTTAAAGCAAAGCTTGTGGGGCATTTTACATCTAAACTTCAACAATTGTTACACCACATTACAAATTGGAATGGTTGGACAATATGATTAACTTAGTTTGTGTGTGGTTAGTTTTAGTTGTTAGTTCTTTAACTGCTGACAAACCTTCCATTTATATTGTAATGAAGTATAACTCTTTACTTTTCGCAGTAAATTATAAATTGAAAAAGAATTATTATATTAGTATTTATTTCTATAAAATATCTAAAAATCGTAATACTTGCTACTTATTTCTTGCATGGAAATTGATTTAAAAAAATCCCACGAATTTATTACTTTCTGCTTGCTATGCTTTTAATTTTCATTTGTGGAATGTTGTACGAAATGCACCATCGGTTTTCAGAAATCGCACCGTACGCGGAAAAGAGACCTATAGCGAAAAAGACCATTCTTCTGGAGAGCCGTTTAAAGTTGTAGTAAAAATTCAAATTATCACAAAATCGTTCCAAATGAACCTAGATCAAAATATTTGGCAGGGATATCCGTTTTATGAGTATCAAAAGGTATGCATAGACATTTTTTACTTTAAATTTGCTTTTGCTGAGATATTTTTAGATAGTTCTTTCTTTCGCGTACAAATTTGAACGATTTTGTACGCGAAAGAAAGATCTATCTAAAAATATCTCAGCAAAGGCAAATTTAAAGTAAAAAATGACTATGCATACCTTTTGATACTCATAAAAAGGATATCCATGTCAAATATTTTTGATCTAGGTTTATTTAGAACGATTTTGTGATAATTTGAATTTTTACCAAAATTTTAAACGGCTCTTCTAAAGAACGGTCCTGAAAAATTTGCTGCTAAATTCATTCTAAATATCAAGGAAACATACTTATGAAGAATACTCATTTACTTAATGCGATTTTATAATCTAATATATTGACCAATAAGAATATATTTTTTATAATTAAATTTAACAAAAAGCTTGTTTAATTAATTTAATGAACGTTATGTAATAAGGTTTATCTCTCATCACGTAATTACGATATTATTTTTAAGTCAGGTTTATTTTTATAATTTAATATATTCAATGATTGAAATCATAATAATTTGTTTATATAAAAAATAGATGTTATATGAAACGAATCACTTTTACAAAATCAGTACTTGCAAGATATAAGAAATGATATCCACATTATTACACAAAAACCTTTCAATCTAAATTTTTACTATATATCATGTTTAAAATTAAAAAAAAATAATTTTGAAGCATTATTAAAATTTTAAAATCATTTTAAAATTCATGAAAATATAAAAAAGTCTTAAATTTTAAAAGTTGTAGGGATGCCTAATACTTTAAGTATGAAGTTGAATTCATTGACTTAATATCGCAAACTGTCACGTTCTAGCAATTGCGTTTAGATTTATAGTAAAATACCGACGTTGAAAACGATTTAAAACTATTTATCGTTTGCTAAAATATTAATTTGAGAAACACTCTAACAAACATGAATTGCTAATTTTTTTGTTATAAAAATACTTAGTCTACTTAATTTTAATCCTTATTTAAAATATAAATAAGAAAATTAATAAGTCCCATCCCAATTAGAATGCCGTCAATTTAGTTTGACTACACGAGAATTAGTTTATACAGATTTCATTTAATAAATTAAAATAATATAGCTAAAAAAACTAGGGGTGAACCACCACACGACTTTCTATTAACACTTAAAAAGATATATTTTATGAGATAGTTTCGGTTGTCTATTCTGTACGTGAGAATTTTTTGAAGTTTAATATTAACTCGTATTCTCTTTCCATTTTCCAGAAATATCATTAAAATCTTAAAAGTTCTGTGACAGACCTTTTATCCATGCGCAATTTCGAGAAAAACTTATTATGACGTCCAACAGGTATTAGGAACTCGCGTACCAAATTTGAAGTCTATCGCTCTTTTAGTTCGACTTGTAAAATGGTTTCAAACAGATAGATAGTCCACTGTTCAAAAACCACTTTTTCAGAATCAGCACCTTTCAAAGCAAGTAGAAAACACAAAATCCCCTTTTCGGACTTTCAATCTCATCGCAATACTTTCATTACCTTATTTATTTTATATTAGCTAGTTTTCGAAAAATAAATACGCTCTCTGAATAAACATAATCAGTGAGAAGCACATTTCAAAAGCCCCTTTCCAAAGGGCAATCCTGCACCTACAGCTTTTCAGGATAAACCCGGATTGTCCCAGTTTTCCGGTCGTCCCACCCACCGCAATTCGCCAAGCCATAAATGCACTCAGTAGATGAAACCCTTTTACACAGTCTGGCGCCACAAATCCTGGCGGGATATCCCGGGACTTGCACACCAAATCGATAAAAAGGACGTCAGAATGGATAGTAAATGGTCCCAAATGAAAAACTTCGCCCAGTTAGGGGGTAATGATATGACGGCAAACAGAAGAAAATGTCATTCTGCGAAGTTAATTTGAACAGGCGGTATTGGGTTTTTTATATTTCGAAATTGGCTGTATGACTCATGTTTTATATTAGGTATTTAAAGTCTTACAACTGGTACTAGTAGGAAAATGACTCAAGTTGGAAAAGCCAGTTTCATCCGAGGATCAGTCACACTTTACTTCGAAGTCAATGCAAAGTATAAAACTTTTCTTTAACATTATTTTTTTTTTCTATTTTACCGTATTCATTTAAACTGGAAGAAACCCAATTATTAACTATCTGCCGTTAAGGATAATTCTTTTTATGAAGTTATATTCTCTTTAAGAATTTTTCAATTATGAACATTTATCTTTATTTTGTTTTTTTCCTTATTTATTAACTTTTTCACTACTTTTTTTTTACCTATGTGGATATGGAGTGTAAAACAATAACAATAACTTATTGAATTAATTGAAATTTATCAATAATTTAAAAATCGATAGATTATTCTGAGAAGACTGCAAATGAAATTTTACAATGGGCAATCGGGCATGTTTCACGTTTGAATGGCAACAGTTCCACCGGAATGAAAGTAAAGTCTCGATTGGTTAATCAATGTAGTGTGTGGAGTTAACCATGTTATGAAAAAATTCATTGAAACAACCAATGAAATTCAGGAAGGAGAGCAGAAATGAGTCTACGTCACGTGAAACAAGCTAATACCTTTTTTATAATGAACAAAAGGTTAATTTAAGCTTATATTAAATAAAAAATTCTTAAACGTATTGAAGCATTAATATAAGATAAACACTTCCCATTATATACATATATCAATTATATCGACTGAAACCTATTTATTAGTTTCCTGTACAAGTGTTTCACTATACAGCTTTCTACTCGGCCGTAAAAAAAAAAAATTCAGAACACTTGAATAACAAAGGAAAAAAATACAATTAATCAAAAATTAATATTTATAACTTAATTATTATTCTCAATGGGAATTTCAAATAACATGAAAGGATTTTAGTAGCATAAAATATTTCTTTTATTTTATAAATATCAAGCCATCGCTCAATACATGTTTTTTTTTATTAATTACCTAAACACATAGGTAAAATTAGTTTAGTGGTTTTGGAAATATTATTTTAAAAAACATTGGTGATGGTAGACGTAGGTTTATTCTATACTCTTTAAACTGTAATTTAAATGAAAACTTACTAATTTATTTATATTAATGAAAAGCCTTGTTAATAGTTCTTCAGTTATAAAAATGTTCACATTATGATTTATGATTTGTCGTATTCAATTGGTTATTTTAGCAGTAATTAAAATAGTTGCGTTCATTTTTTATATTTCTCTAACGCATGCTTTTTTTTATTATTTCGAGTGTGTGTTGTACTTTACTTACGCTCTACATAATTCTAATAAAGACTATTTGTAACATAATTTTATTTACTATATATTTTATTTTTAAATTCTGTAATTCGTCTTTTGTGTCTGCAATTTTTATATTGTACGTTTATATTCATAATTCTAAATATATTAAATCTTATTTTTCTTGTGGAAGTCCAACATTGGGTAAAACTTATCGTAGAGATTACAAACTTGAACTTAGTTAAAAGCCGAAAACATGGTTTTAACTGGCTAGGATACATTTACAAGTCATGTGCATGTTATCACTTAACTTTTGAACCTATCGCCCCAACGCAAACTTCCCACTAAAATATTTACGGAGATTCCAAGGCCGTTTAGCCAATTTCTAAATTAAATGACCAAGCGACGTGATTCTACTTTCAAGCATATAGACAGCCTAAAAAACGTACATCCATCACAACTTCTGCAGAAAAGTGGCGTTTGGACCACTGAGTTAACCGCAACGTCGTTATATAATATCATCTATAACATTGCATGACTCATACACGACATCATATAATATGTATTATATCATTCTGTCAGTTATAATAAAGAATAACGCTAAAGGGAAACTTTCGGAAAATAGGGAATTGAATAAAATGCTTATAATGAAATAACAAGTAGGTTTGAACCAGGGATGTCTGTTTTGCTTCCTCGCCGAAATATTGAGATGTCCCCCATGGTTTTTCTCTCAGTATAATAATGGTACGCTTCGAAAATATCAAAATATTTCTCCCTCACTTAAACTGCTACATACCCTGAAGTTTCAAAGACGCAGGTTAGTTTTTTGTATGAAAGTTAGAATAAAAAATTTATTTGTAAGGATATTGCTACAAACAGTTTTTCAATAACTTTCGCGAACGCATCCTAATTAAGGATTTTCTTTAAATATTCATATCTTAAAAATTATTTTTAAATTTCTCGAAAAAATTGCCGTGTTTCTTTTACAAAAAACAATTTTGTCAGACACTTAAAAGATACCACATTATGTGTGTATTACTTGTGCACTTCGTAGTGTCGTCAAAATATCTAAAAAAAATCTTGTAACGATGATTTTGAATGGACATGAGTGTTGACATTTAAAATACATATTGAAGGGTGTTCACCTTTTCACAATGGAAACTTTATTATTTGTTGCTGGTTCTAAAATTGATTCCAAGTAGGTCACTCTTTACAAGTCTACCCTTCTTCTGATGAATTTTACTGGTAACATACTTTAGCTACTTTTTTCTCTCTCCTAATGATTGTTTTTCTTTTTTGACGCGGGTAGCCATTAAGTTGTAATGTCATCAAGGCGTGCCTGACTTAAGGCCACTCCTGACTTTACGATTTTTTTTGTGTGTATATTCCAGCATAGGAACTATGGTATTTGCCTCTTTACTATGGCGAGTAAAAAGGCTTAATGGATGTGCTTATGCTGGAAGCAATTGAAGAGCTTAGTGGAAGAACGTGCTAACTGACATTTTTGAAAAAATTGAGATTTCTTTGTCAATGAACATATTACTAACTTGTGTAACGATAACAAGTTTCCCCTTTACCATAAACTTTAAGTTCAATATATTTTTAACGGTTTGCAGGTACCGTTTTCAACAGATCCGAATGCAAACTAAAAACTTTAAAGTTCATTTTCTCGTTTTCACCTTTTTGTCACTTAGCACGTTCTTCCACTAAGCTCTTCAATTGAGTCGTTAATGAATTGAGAACAAGGGGTTCGTAGAAACACGAAGGTTGCATTGTTGACTCGCGTTGGGCAAGGTCGGAGTCAACCGAAATGTTCTTTTAGATATTGGAGATAAAAATGTTCATTTCCATGTACCATATAATAAACTGATATTGATGCATTTGTTTTATGTATTTGTCATTAAAATAATCTTTCGCTATAATAGTGGAGTTTCGTAAACAAATTTTTTAAAATTTATAGTGGTAAGTTTCAATAGATTGAGGTAAAATGTAAATATTTTAAAGGTTTCGACATAATGATAGAAATTAGTAATTGCCTTGTGATTTTCCATGTGATTTGCCTTGAGTAGCGTTCACGAGTTGATGACTTTTTATTAAAGGTTTAAGTATGATTCACGTGAAAGAATTTGTCAGTTAGAAAGTTATTGAAACATTTAAGAATTTCAAATGATTAATTATTTTTATTTTGATAGCTTTATATAGTTAATTAAAAAAGCTCAGGTCTTCTATTGAACAGAATTTCGATCTTCAACTAGTTCGAATCTCGGCTACTTCTAAATTTAATATTTTTACTTATCCCAATTTCGGCATTTCACCTTTTTTACTTATCCCACTTTAAGCATGTCTAGGTTTATCAATAATGTTATAAATGCAATTTTTCTGCTTTTTAGTTCTTTTCAAATAGAATAAGAGTTTCGCTGTAAAAATCCGTATGAAGTCCTTCACAATAATAAGCAAAGAATAATGATGCTTGCCGTGGATCTTTCACCTACAGACTCACGTGCTTTGCGTTAGTTTCATTTCTTACCTCTGAACCCAAGTGACGTAACTCCACTGTCTAACTTCAGAGGATCAAATGAAAACGAAGTTCAGAAACGCTCTTGTAGAGGTGCAAGGCCTCTACTGCAGAACCCTTTTCTTAAACATTTAAAGCACGTTTGCGTGAATGCTAGGCTGTTGTGTGGTTTATATTTTAAAATTTTAATTAAACTGAACATTGAGCAGACACAAATATTACTTTTAATGAGTTAAAAGGTATGTTTTTTTTTACCTGGAATAGTTGTAATTAGGGAATATCAATAAAATGTGCATTTCTGCGAAATAGCAATGAAAGTGTGTCTCTTCCTGTCCCTCTTTTGTTTCCATGGGGATATAGTTGAACACATATAAATTATTAATTTTAAAGTAAACTGTTATAGTTTTCTCTTATTTGTTAAATATGTGTCTTTGAAGTCTGCATTTTCTATTTCCACCATTTAATCACGTTTTATAAAACTATTATGTTATTAGTGTTTTGCTCTGTGAGAAGGTACTCGCGCGTCGCACTTCCAATCAAGTGGATCAGCGACATAGCCAATAAACCCATTCATCAGTTTCGATCTGTTTCTTGACTTACTTCCGTCTATCTCTAAGGTACAGTTTCTGTCTGAATAGAGACATGAAAAAATACCAATTACTGCATCTTTATGTGATGCGGGGTGACGGAAACCTTGACACTGAACGGAATCATGTGCTTGTAGAATTCTTTCTATGCAAACACCGCTGTTGTTGGATGTTTTGTAGTGACAAAACTACCACGGAAAAAATTCAGGAACGTTACTGGAAAATTTTAGGCAGCTGAACTGCCCAAGTTTTAGCAGTAATATTCCTAAACTATATCAGTAATTTTTTTTAAAATTTAAAAACTATGCCACGTAAAGAAAGTAACTTTCCTGGAAATGTTAGAAAATTGGACGGTCCATTCGGATGCAATTTTTTTCACGGGATGACGCCACTATTCTTTTTACTCTGTTTTCAACTACGTGTGGAGTGGTATCTGTCGGGTTCGATCCGCAAAACTTTGGGTCCAATCGTTGAACAACTTTATAAATGGTTATGGTCGGCTACGGTTTATTGTTGAGAGCGCTGCATTATATTGAATTGTCCAAGGGGATGTCTGTTAAATAACTTATTAATTATGTTTCTGCGAAAAACCAGAAAATAAAAAAATAAAAAAAGCGCCAAGCACTTTAAAAAGCCAGCAACGTTTGTGAAAATTATTTGTATCCTACCTCAATATCATTTTTCTTCAATGTTAAAAATGGAAACTTGAATGTGATTGAAAATACTACAATATCCCTGGGCGTGTCAACAGCAATATTTATAAAAATGACTTGATTAATTTTTCTTTTGAGACTTCTTATGATTTTCAACAATCAAAAAAACCATGAGTGTTTTAGAGCAAAAACGGTTTAAGTAATTTAGAAAATGTTTTTAACCTTCTCCAGGCAGCATAGACTAGCTTTGAAAGCATTTGCAGTTTTTATTATCTTTTATAAAGTTTAAATTTGGATGTACCTGTTTCTAATGGTTTATTTTCCAATTCGACGCTTTACTGAATAAAGGAGTACGTATATGGAATTTTTTTATTGGATTATCACGAACTTTGTTAGCCTTGAAAGTCATTGTTCTCAGAGCATAAACTTTTTCCACTGTCGGAAATTACTTAGTTTAAATAAGATATCTGTTGTGTATTCATTTTTGATGTTCCTAATTTTATTTTAAGGAGATACACAGTATTTTTATCGATAGAAATTTAATCAAAAGCAATTACAAAAAAAAGAAATCAAGCGTTTCATGGTGCATAGATAAATCTCTCTATATTAAAAAAAAGTAAGTACTATAAATAAAATTGACTCATAGATTTATTTTATTTTTTTATTGTTAGTTTTTGTTATTTAACTTTATCATGGTTTTTTTCTGTATCGTATATAGTTTTTTTCTCTATTTTTGCTCAGAAACGTTTTGTTCAAATTTGTATTGAATGAGACCAAATCGTCACTTTTCTTTTCATTTTACGCGAGAATCCCCTTTATGTAGGTCTTGGATGTCGTCAGACCACACATTATTATATTAAAGTTTAATACAGGTTTCCAAACATACTAAATTATCAATAAATTCATGGTCCCCATATTAAACAAAAAATTACGATATTTCGATTAAAAAATCTAAAAGTTTTGGTATGATTTCCTGGGTTTTATAATAAATTGTCAACTTTCTTTCATTTGGGGCTTTGGTCAATTTATACTAATAAGAGAAAAAATCTTTTCCTACTTTCTTCTACTATTTTAAAAAATGAGCATTATTTAAAAATGCATAAAATGTTAAATAAAAAGATAGTTCAAAAGATTTATGGAGCAAATAAGGCTTTTAAGATGCTCATCTACTGTTTTAAAATCACCATGTCGATGCATGACTCCATGTTATTTTGCTTATCTGCAGTTTTTTATAAATAAGTGTTCAGTTATATGTGCCACGAGATCGTTTGAATTAAGTTGTTAACTATGAGGTTTCAGATTATAACTGGTGTCCTAAATTTATATGTATCACATTTTTGCCTTTTTTTCGAGTCAATATTCCTCTTTCAAGGGGCCTCAAATTGTGAAAAAGACAGATCTAAGGATGTCTCTGCATGCATCTTGGCAAGCTTTTAGTTCTCACCCATGGATCCACAGATTAACACAGACGTTGTTTACCTCATGTACAAAATGCCTCGCGTTCTCTACCATCCCCGTCATATAGCTAAGATAAGAGGGGACACACAAAGTCTGAAATTCCTCCCTCTCTCTCCAGATGATGGTTTAAATTTAGATGCGAGCCCTCTTGCTTTCTACGCAATTGATACATTCGCGGGCGTACCCTCGAGAACGTACTATGGGTGTTGCATTTGCGTTATTTATAAAAACAGCTGTTTCCTGCTTTTATCAATGTTTACCATAGATATTTGATTTCTGAGAACAGATTAACACAACTGCCTTTAAGGTTGTGTCACAGTTGCTTAAAGTAACTTCCACAGGGCTTGGGATTGACTTTGAAAATAAACTAACTATGCATATAATTTCGTAAAAAAACACCCTTAATAATTCTGACCAATACCAATATAACGTTGTTTATTAGAAAAATTGATTAAAAAATACAGTACTTTATTATCTGATTGCTTGTTTCAATATCTGAATAATATTGCAAATCCGTTATAAAATCGAAAAGATTCATAAAGTGGTCACACTAATTTTGTACTATATTTATAGATATGCACAACCAAAAATAATCGTACCCCAAATCTATGCCATTGGAAACACGTTATTTAGATTACTATTTGATGACTTTACATTTATTCTGCTTTAGATATAAATTTGGGCGAACGTATATAAAATTACATTTAGTCAACTGTCGAAAAAGACTGAATTTTGACAGCTTCTTTATATTGTTTAAATGATATTATATATTTAGCTTACTTTTTTTATTTTAATTCGAAAGAATTAAAAATAAATGAAAAAGTAGGCATCGACATGCTGTCAATGTCCGTCTCTCTGTCCGTACACCCCTTCCACAATCGGTTCTACCCATCGGATCTCAAAAATTCCTTTTTTGTTAGAAAGAAATGACTTTAGAGACTTAACTTTCAAATTTTTTTGTCTGTCTGTACGTCCGGAGGGACATATGCCTACTGTCTATCGACGAATTCTCCATCAAATTAGCGTTGAAATTTAATTTCAAGTCATTTAAATCTATGTTGCCAAATCAACGATGGCATGAATTTTTTTTTAATTATTTCGAAATAATATTTGATGCAAAATTTGTTTCTGTTATAAATCATTTTGAAATGACGTCATAAAATGTAGCACAATGTGATTCATCATTATGTGTTTACTAAGAAAGCAGCAAGTGTTTTTCAACAGGGGACAAAAAAGAATTGCTATTTTCTTCACATCTCCATTAAGTACTACTTGAAGAGCCCCCGAGACATTGTGGCATAGTTTTTTCAGTTGTTTCTTGGCCCTGGAAATTTCTTTGACGTAGTGTTTATTTTTAAAGCCTGGTTGCGTGCGAGATATTTTGGCAGGCTATGTAGAAGGGACTTTTATTCAAATTGAGGAAACAGATGACGCGTTTTTTTACATCTGCATAGCTAAAGTCTCTTTGGGTAGCAAATGTATCAAGAAATATCCCACTGAAGAAATATTTAAAAAGTTAGGTGAATATCTGGAATATTTCAGTAGAAGAAAGTTAAAGTTCGGATTTTCAGGTCTTTATATAACCTGGGCCTTTGATAAAATCAAGTTTCCCCCCTTCTTTCCACAAGGCCTGCAAGCAAGTTTTAACACTGGTTAGGTTTTTCTTAGTTTTAACTAATTTTTAAAATTTCTCAAAAACAATATAAACTTCAAAAGTTTCTATTTTTTAAATTAGAAATTACCACTTAATAACTTACTATGTTATGGGACATTATGGTTACAGAATTAATGAGGGGTAAAGAAGTATTTCGAAATTTTCAATCAATATACTAATTTCTTTCCTCTAGTGATGTAAAGTGTAGAATACGAATTCTAAACAACTGTCGTCGGCTTCAAACATTGCTAGACGTGATTATTTAATCTGCATCTTGCAATGTGCTCAAAAGAATTAGGGGAATTCATGGTTTAAACCCTTCACCCCCAATGATTCCATTTGGAATCATCAGCTTGCGATTTTTTTCTCATTAAGTTGAGCTTGCACTTATTTATCGTTAGATGGAAGAATCATGTCTTTTGAAGAATTAAATAATGGTGGTTTTAATTAAATGAAAATATGAAAAACATGGTAAAATAAAATTCACTCCCAAAAAATTCTATGAAATAAATTGACCCTAAATTCTTAACGCTTGCATTCTTAGATGTTTGAAAATTCATTTTAACTTTTTTAACAAGTAAAGTTATGAAAAAAATATTGTTATAATTTATTCAAAAGTTGTGATTCCAATTCCCCCCCCCCCCTAAATGTTATTTTAAAAAATTTAGATTTTTCCCCTAATTTTTACCATATCATTCTGGATGTTTAATGAATCTATTTCCCAAATTTTAGATTTTTAGAATAAAAAATAAAAAGTTGAAACTGAGAGGGCTAACAAAAGTACGCGAAGTGCTTTTCCCCTATTTGTTTTGAGCAGTGTAAAAGGAAAAATTGTAGTGTTTACAATTTAAAAACAAATATAAATAAAATATAAACTTTCTTGCTGACAAAATGTCATGATTGCTTATATAAAAAATTATTTGCTTAGGTATTTACAAATCTGTAAAAAGTCTTAATTTTATCCCAGTTTCAAATGCAGCATATTTGCTTAACTTCAATAGATATTTAAGTTTAAAAATGTCTATGTGAAAATTGTTATAAATTGAAAATGATGATACTAAATGTGTAGGGTTTCACACTATTTTTCGTTTAAAAAAAGAAGAAATCGTAATAAACTGAACCGTTTTATACCGTTATCAGTATTTATATGTATTGAAGTATATACAGGAAGTAATATCTTAAATAAATTTCCCATATCACGGTTTTAGAAAATCCTGAATATTTTTGAAATAAAAATTTATTCTTTTTGTTCAAAACAACAACAACAAAGAATTTCTTGCGAATGTAATTTTTTTTCTTCTAAAACTAATGCGATGCAAAAGTAAGTAAACTAACTCGGAAATGTAGTAATCGAATGAACTAAATTAAAAATAATTCTGACGGATACAAACTGACTTTGATTGATAATTGGTATTAAGACATCAGTATTCATTAATAATTCATTAATTCAAATTTATATTAAATATAAGTTTCTTTGCGATTGTTGTGAGTGGCTAATGGTAATTTTATTTCATTAAAAATATCCGAAAATTTTTAAATGAACATTTTATTATTAGGTATTGCATTTTTTTTTAAATAATTGAAGTAGTCGTATTATCTATCCGCAAATGCTAACCGTATTTTAAGATTGGTGTTTTTAAAATTAGTTTTTAAAACATTTGTCTGTCATTTCGAATTATTAGAAAATACTATAATAAAATTATAAGGAAACTTGACATTAATTCATTTGACAACAAATTTTGACAATATAAAACTTAATTTTTCTTAAGCTATCTCACATCTTGACAGTATCTCTAAATAACAAAAAATTGAGTTTCGAATCTCTTGATATTGACTTAAGCCGTTCACCCACATGTGCACTCCGCCTTGGGCAGGTAAACTGCAGGATCTAGACTACTGACTTGAACAATTGTTGTAAGAAATTAATAACTTTAACCTACACGAAAATATACTAAATACGAGTAACTGATTTTTTCAGGGCAAAAAATAGTCCAAATCATTGTTGTGGTTACTGCAGTTTACCTGCCCACATATTCACTATGTATTACTACCCCCTTAAGATTAATGAAAGTTAATAAAGGATACTCCCTCTTCTTAAGGTGGATGAGCCCGATCGACCGCGGGTCTCCAAACCAAAGTGCCGTAGTGTCAATCCAATGAAGATTTTGTTTTCCTAAGCCACATTTTCCCGGCTTTATTGAATATATTTACATATTGGTTTTTGTTAAATGATACATGTAGATAACTTACAATGTCTCTGTAATTCCTCTTTTTGAAATTGCTTCGAATATTTTGTGTAAAATTATTTATTAAAATTTAAAAAAAATCGAACCAATTTCAAAAAGTGGGATTGTCGGGACATCTAAGTCAGCTACATTTATCACATAAAAAACCGTTTGTAAAAATATTCAATACAGCCGTAGAATGTGGCTTATAAAATATTTTTTTTCTCCATTGGATTTACACTGAGGCACTTCGGTTTGGAGACACGCGCCCCCTTAAGGTTGATGAAACCGATTCTGCTTGATTAAATTATAATCTTAGGAAGAAGTATTACCCCATTCGGTGACCGTTTCCGGAGGAAATGATCGCAGTCTTTCGCCGTCTTCCTCCTTATATCTTCCTCGCTTGTTGTTTTTAACCAAGGGATGTTAAGGAGTAAGAGCGTGTTCATTTGTAATTGTTAGTTAAGCAGGCAAGTATTTTTTGTGAATGTTAAGATATAGCTTTATTCTTTGGTAATTTAAAACGTTATTTTCTTTCTTAGTGAGATTTTGTTTTGAGGTTTATTTCCATCTATGAAAAGTTTTCTTAAAATATAGTAAAAATTATCTTAAACGTTATACTTATTTCAACAAAAGACCATAACTTAAAAAAATTAAAACTTATTAAAATGGTTGTAAATTCTAATTAATATACATTAATTTTGACTTTATAAAAAATCATGAAATTTTATTATGTAATATTCAATAAAATTTGATGGCTCAATAAAATTACTTAGCAGGTGAATGGTGATCCGATTTTAATGAATTTTTGTCGTAACCTAACTGAAGATCAGTTAGGTTATAAAAAAATGACAGAAGACTTGCAAAAAGTAGCATCTTGCAAAAAGAAATAACATTTGCTTTTATAAGTTATAAAATTCAAATTTATTTATACTATCCTCCGTTTCATTCAACAATTAATTATAGAATTCGGGGAATATGAGGCGGGGAATAGGAAACAAATTTAAATGTTTTATTTTCTCTTTCAAAAGAAGTTTTTTAAACTACTAATTGTGTTTGACTACAAATAATATATCTCCCTAACTTATTCAAATTAATATACTAGCTATCATACATCTCTGTTATAAAGTTATAAAGTATATGTTTAAAAAGTTGTTCTCTAAGACGACTTTTTTATATGAAAGAAATCGTGAAAAACGGAAGACCCAACGTTATAGATCACATTCCTTATTTCAAAATAGAAATTTTTTTGAAAATATTTTTTAGAGCCTAGATAAATTTTTACGCATTGATTTACAAAATAGCCTTTTTTTCGAAGATATTTTTTTAGAGCCAAGATAAATTTTTTACGTATTGATTTACACAATAGCCTTTCTTTTAATAGTTTTAAAAAAACAATTATTGAAAAATGTTTTTTTCCCCATTACCGATATCGAGTCTTTAGTTTGATGCTTATAAATTCTTTCCTACAAAAAATTATAAGACCCCCGCTTCGCCAGATATGTTCTATTAAAATCATTTAGATTATTATATTTTGTATTTATATGATTATCTTGGGATATTTTTCTTAATTTTTAAGTATTGTCATTCTTTTTAATCACCCGTACGTAAATTTCTACAAACTGCGGTTATTTTTTTTGTCGTGATAAATAAAAAACTCTTTGTAGGAATAAAATGATGATTTAGAAAAAAAAAGAGAGACATTTCTTACGTTCCGTAGAAACGTATATCTATTGTTATGTTCAAACTGTGAGTATATGATTTTAATAATACATAAACATGAAGTAAGATCTATCTAAAAAGAGCCCATTTGTTGAACACCTCCTTAAGAACTTTAGCAGAAAAAGTGACGTAGACAGGGGAAGGCGGGGAGAAGATCTGAAATATCAGGCAAATCTAGCAGGCGAAGGATCTAGCGAAGACTTTTTTTTCCCTCTTCTCTCATCAGCATCATTTTTGCTTCTTGGCTCTGACTCCCTTTCTTGGGATATCCACCGTATGGAGATGGCGTGGATCCTCGTGTCTTCTTGTTGAAAAATTGTTGAATTATTGTTGAGTTGATTCTGTTGAATTGTAGTGAGTTGTTGTGAGCGAGGTTGTGGTTCTGTAGCTGGATGTGAAATTCCTCTTCGGAAATGGGGTGTGTGTCGTCGGTGTTCCAGCATGGATCTTATAGCATTGACGAAAGTAAGAGTTTAAGCTGTTATTAAGTTGAATCACGTGAAAATTAATTAAGGATATGTGTTTAAAGTAATATAATTTTTTATAAAAAAATTATATAATACTATTGCTATATTTTGTGGTAGAATTTTTTTTTATTTTCGGAGTTGTATTTCAAAGTCCCTCAAATCATAAATTAAAAGGGAATTAGAAAAAATATTTATTTTATAAATTGAAACTTTCAAATTATGTATTCGTACATAAATATTATTTTCTCAATTAAATTTATGTCTCTAGACATTATAAACAAAAAGTTACAAGGTTATTTTATTCAAATGATCCCAATTAATACGTTTAGCTTTCAAATCCAGAAACCTATTGCAAATTGAATGTGTTACTGTGTAGTACAGCATTCAAAAATAAGACGTAACACCAGCAAAACCGTAATATAAGTTGCAGTAAGAGTATGGTTCCAGTAAGGTATTGATGAGTACCTTACTAGATCCATTCTTAAGTATTCCCTTAAAATAAGGTGTAGTACCAATAAGATACTCACCATTAAAAACTTGTTGTTCACCAAAAATAACGATGTTCGCGTTGCAGAAAATAAACTTAAATTCATGAAACTTCTTCGTGCTCCAATGTCTTAATTTATTTCGTAATGAGTTCGAAATTTCAGCTATGTTTTAGAAGTTGTTTACTTTTTAAGTGGAGTTTATTTATAGAAAAATTTGAGTGGGTAGGGCATAGACGTCTTGACCTATTGTAAGAGTGATTAGGGGTTACTCGATAACACACGACACCAATCTTAAATAATCTTATTTTGTTTATATAGAGATTACGCTTTAATTTAAGAATAACCATGCCAACGATTGATAAGCCTAGTCTTATTTTCAAGAATTAGTTAAAGATATAAAATTTGAAAAAATTTAGTTAAATACTGAATTCAATTCGATGACTTGCTAATTTTACTTTACTAATTTTATTTTGTCTTTCAAAACTAAAAACAAAGGGTTTTAATAGAAACTCTGTTTTAATGACTCTTGAATATATACTACTCTTCGACGGAAATAGTCAAGAGTTTATCATTTAATTTCACACACTACTGCAATGCTTTATGTCCTACCAATGGTTAGGCAAAATAAAAAAAGTGTAGCATAAGTTTCATTGTATAAGATTTATAGTTATTATCAACACATAAACTTTTGGGGAAAATATATATTTTAAATTTTTATTTGAGCAGTTAACTGCTTCACACGATTTCTCAGGGGTTTTAACTATACAATTTTGTAAACTTTAGAGTATATATAAGTTATTGTAGCATGTGCGCTGTTAGACAAACTGACAATCCATCCATATGTATATAACTATACACCTGATCGTGACCGTCAAAAGGATATATACTTTTATCAACAAGTCATGACAAAAAAGTTGTTCAGCTGCTGCGTGCATTTCTTAAGATTTCCCCATTCTTCTGTTGGAATATTGTTATAAATATACTATTGTCATTAATTGCACAGGTTTTTATATAAAAACTATCCTGTTTATACCATATTTGTCATTGCACTACTTTTAATTTTTAATATGCTAATGTAAGTTATTGAGACATCCTAGGTTAAAAATAACTTAATTAGTTCTAAGTTTGGCTCGGTTTATTTGAGAGTGTCCTTACCCTCCCTACACGTTTGCTTGTTAGCCTAAAACCTACTGGTTAAAACATATTAGGAACAGATACAAACAATTTTGCGAGAATTAGGATGATTCGAACCTTCAGACTTTTTTCAAAGAACAGTTTTAGTAAATACTATTTGTATACTACTCCCATCGTACAAAATGTATCTAAATTTATTTTTGAAAGGTTAAATGTAATCCCTATTTTTGGTTCTTGCCCAATAAAGTTTCAGTGCACTTTTTATTTCCCCTTCTTTGCGTTCGTTCTTTCGCAATAAGCATAACTTCGTCAGCTTTATGAATTTGACACCAATTTTTATTAATTTACTATCTCCATAAAAAAAAGCTGTAACCTTAAACGGGACTGTAAATAATCTGACGAAGAAAAAATATCGTGACTCTCTTAAGTAAAAAGTTATGTCTGTTCTCGACAACTCTCAAGTTTTGGTGGATTCGGAAGTGCATCATTAAGAATTCTCGAAACCCAAAAGAGTTATTCTTAGCTCGCAGATGTAGACTCAACTTACATTATGCCATGATGTTTTGGTGAGCTTCTTAAAGGGCATATGCTTGGAAAATCGAATGTTATGGCTTAATATATAACTAATAACTTGTAGTTTTGTGAGGATGTGATCCCTTAAGTCTGATAGTTTCTAATTCATCTATTCAAAAAGTTAAGTCAGTATACGTAAAGCTTGTAATGAGAAAACCTCTAATTTACCATCGCAGTGTGATGGTAAAAGTGTGTCATCACCCTGAGATGTGAATTTACACATGATGTAAAATTTATTGTGTTGTACTGGCGAAAACTTCTCTGTTTAAACGCTATTTGATTAAGTTGTTTACAACACAGAGATGAAAAAGTAACCGAAAAATAAAATGTAATTTTACAGAAGTGTTTTTATAAAGTAAGTAAGTAAAGTAAGTGAAGTAAAATTTATTGTGTTGTACCGGCGAAAACTTATCTGTTTAAACGCTATTGGATTAAGTTGTTTACAACACAGTGATGAAAAAGTAACCGAAAAATAAAATGTAATTTTACAGAAGTTTTTTTACAGTGTATAATAGTATTTTTCTTGTGAGAAGAACTTCTTATTTTTTTTTGTCGAAGTGTAATATGGTTTGATCAAACGGAATTTCAGTTGGGATGTGTAAAAGCCTAATTTAAAATTCTTGAAACAATTATCTAGCCATAATATCAGGAATATAATAATGTATTATAAACAAAAATTAATAGATTCATTTTTTAATTTATTATTTTTTATATTTTGAGTATAAAACTTTTTAATTGCACAAATGTTTTCCAATTGTCATCTAAACTTAACCAAAATATACTAGAACTGCACAAAATTCAAATAAAACTAAAAACAAACTTTCATTTAAAATAAACATTTGTTATCAGTACTATTATTATATAGTTAAGTCCTTCAACTATTACTATTCAGTTAATCTTGAATTCGTATTCCATCGTAATCTGAGTTCAAGTAACTCTACCCCCTTTGCCCTCAGAGTTTATCTCTAGAATAAATAAAAGCGAGGAGAATTTCTTGGTTGTGTTATCTGAAATATAGCGGCGACAACAACCACAGACGGGTCTTCTTACGACGACATTTGACAGCCATGGTGGGGGAACGACTCAAGAAAAACACAGGTTCTAAATAATAAAGAAATAAATGAAATGTCACGAACAGTGGGAATAAGTCTTATCGAAAAAGTTCTTTCAGAGTAGTTGTTCCGTTTAGTACCACCATAAAGTACGGGCTCCGATCGTGATTAGTTGGGAACACTGCTCCAAAAATAACTGTCTAGTTTATAAACTGAAAAACTTTTTAAAATTACATCAGTTATAAACTCTGATGTATGTGAATTCGTGGTAAGGTAATGGTCCTCTTAAATTGTTAACTCTCTGTTCCTTTTTATTCCATTTATCACCAGATTATAAACTATGAATATAAAGCACGACTATATCACGAGTTGAGTGCTAGGGTCCTTTAATCTTTTAGACCACTCCCTTAAAAATGGCTAAAAGTTGAAAGCAAGAAGAATTTGTACGTTAATAAATAAGAAATTTGTAGTACTTAATTCTTAGGTAAGATAGTGTGCTTAAATGTGCATAAATAAATACACTTGATGATAAATATATGTATTATTAAAATTAATAAAACATAAACTGAACGAAGACTATAAATTTTTTCTTATTATCATTTATACATTTATACCTAAGGTAATTGTTATGCTCTTAAATATCAGAGACTCTAGAAAAGAGCTTTTGTTGACTTAAACGGTAATAGGACAAGTGAAGCTTCGACTACTTCAGTTCAATAAGAGAGGCGCGAAGACGATGTTAGACCAAGTGTCGCAAGTAAATAATATATTTAAAATTTAAATCTTTTGGATTCACCACATACCTTTCAACAAGCAAATAATAATTTAAACACCTTTACAACAATAATATTAAAAATATTTCTCTGAAATATAATATATTGTTAATTTTATCTTAATATGCGTCAAAATAATATAATATACCCCAAGCCTCCTTTGTTAGCTGTCAAAGTTAATTCTAAGCTATATTTGCTCATTTCCAGAAACAGGTATAAAAGAACTTACTTGCTTATATAAGAACTCTTTAACATTCTTAGTTTAATGCTTGGTTAAGAAAAAGTGGGAATGGGTTTAGAGATCACGTTGAAATAAATATATATAAGAGACTCGTGATCTGCCGCAGCTGTCGCCAAAAATATTCTGACTTAAATGAGGACAGACGTACAAAAAAAACCCATTGCAATTATAAAGATATCGTTAAAGAGATGAAATTGAATGTTAAATTACGTTAATGCTAGGGCAGGTAGTTACATTCTTTAGAGATGAAAAGTGATATTTAGTTTTTAATTTGAATTATAAATTGCATTTTTGTTAAAAATAATTTTTCGAAGAATTATGCACTTAACTCTTAGTAGCAGTGAACAACTGACATCAAAATATTTTTCTAATACAAATTTGAAGATTTGTCTAGGGTCTATAATTATAGTAATTTTGTAAGACAATATCCGAATAGTAATATATGCTATTTGGGGATTCGTAATAAGTTCTAGAGAATCATCTTTCTCATACGTAAGAAAGTATACACTATTTTCAGGCTAATCAGTGAAGAATGATTTAAAATAGCTTGTTAATGCGTATTCTGTAACGTTATCTGTTACACAGAATATGCTTCTATTAATAGTTTCTTATAGCACTGGGGCCCTATGTCAAGGGGGGTAGTGAACAAAATATTTTATGATACTAATCAAATTATTCATCTTAACAAATAAAAAGTCAATATTTATGGAAAAATGTGTTAACCTATAGTAGCAATTTACAGCTCAATGAACACAAAAGAGCATGAGAAAATTAATAAAACTTATTGGTCCCTGGTAAGACAAAAAAAGTTAACGTTAAGAAAATATTTAAATTTTACTATCTGTATATGCTACCTCCAAATTTTTAATAATTTATATAAATCTCATTAATATTTGAATTATTTTTTAAATAACAAACTCATTTCGTGTGGAGTGATACAATTACACAATGAATTTAGTTCAAAATTTATTGCATTTAGTTCTTTTATGCCCATAAGCAAATTTTGAAGAGTCGCAGGTCTTTGCACAGATAGACACATTTTACTTCACTAAATCCTTATTTTTTTAAAGAAAACTTTGCTACACTTTTGCAAAGAAGGCATGAGAAATATTTAAAAATTAGTTTTTTGGACTTACGTTTACATTTTCTTTTTCTTTTTAGAAGCAGCCCCTGGTGAGAGAGACGAAAATGAAACTGGAGATGTTCCTGCAACGCAAGAAGTAAGTGAATTTTTTTATTAGTTAGCTATAATGAAATCTGTTAGATCTTGATGAATTATAAATAGCAACGAGCACATAAAAATAAATACAAAAGTATTGCACGTATAACTTTTGGTATGAATAAATTTTTTTTGGCTCGTACGTGACATGTTTTTATTTTTAAAAATTTTATTTATTTTTTTACTAAATTCTATAAATCCAAAACATAATAATAGCTCTCAGTTACAGTTGGTAATTTGGGGTTATTGATACTTAAAATTGACTTTCAGTTCATCCGAAAATATCAAACTCAGAAATAACTTTAAGCACCATTTAAATTAGTAACGCAAATATTAGATTTTTTTTCGCATTTTTAATTCCTGACTTGTGTATTAAGGGGATTAGACCAAAAATTGGGTCTCCAAACCGAAGTAGTCTCTCTGTGTTAATGCAATTGGGGAAAATATTTTTTTCTAAAAGTAGCATTGAATATTTGTGCAAACAATTTTTTTTATAAATGCAGTTGGTTGGTTGGTAGACATATATATTCAGGTTTGTGTGCTTGGTCAGAGACCCGCTTATAAACCTTCGTCAAGTAAGACAGACACAACCCACACACACATAAGTGGATCCATCTAATTTTTAAATAAATGCAGTTGTTTAATTGTCTCTATAATTCTATTTTTTGAAATTAGTTCGAATATTTTATGATTTTCTATTTATACTTTTACGGTAAAACCTTCGAATTAGTTTCGAAAAATAGAATTATCGAGACTTTTAAACCAGCTACATATGAGATATAAAAACCACAATAAAAATAAAAAATACAGCTGGAGTAATTCAGCTTTAAAAAATTATTTTTTTGAATAACATAAAGAGAAGACTGGTTTAGAGCCCGACTTCATATCTCATTTCCCCTTAAATGTCGTTTGAAGCAACTGAATTGAGTTTACATCAGTCTTGCTCAAATGTACAAATATTAGTCAGTGTCCATTTATACTTGTAAAGGGTTTGGATACACTGGACACACCCCGTCTGTTGCTATGGCAACGTGTCGTCTTTGGCCATAAGGTGCTACATCGCAAGTCATTGACCAATTTTATTCGAAAATAGATTATTGTTGAGATGGTAAAATGACAGGAAATTATGAGATTTGCTTGGATGTTACATTAAAAAAAGACTTTGAATATAGTATCCCTAGGTCCGTTTTAAACTTTATGAAATTCAAAGCTTTTTTAAAAAAATTAATTATTATTTTAAATACATTAAAGTTTTTTTCAGCCATGTAACATGTGTTAGTTAAAAACAAAATAACGTAATGGAAATAGGACGATTTTTATGAAAAGTATAAGTTTTTATTTTTCTCATTTCAATTCTTTAGGTGAAAATAGTAGTTGAAAAGTTATAACAATATCGACAATAATATTTTAAAGAAATTGACGGTATCGTGCTGATAAAGGTGTATATTATCTCTCCGGGATACATACGTATAAACCTGTCACCTGACTGTCATTTTTTTCAGTAACAAACATGATTTTTTTTAAATTTATAAATTTAGTAAGTTAGATAAAATTTTAAATTTTATAGCATTAAACCAGTCATTTATAGTGATCTCCTATACAAAATATAATTTTTAAAAATGTGAAGAAATTAAATTTTCTCTTCAAAATTTTAATTTTGAAATCATGCAATGAAAACAAGTTTACACTTCAAATTTGCTTATCTCTCAGGTAGTTAATCAATGATTGTACACGAATTGTTGCCCTTACTCCAAAACTAATTTGTTTTAAAAACATATATTTTTCCAAGTTTCGTTTAAGCTTAGTTTACTAATGACACTACCAATATGACCTAGATTATATATTACTTATTTATTGGATGATATTAATAATTGATACCGAGCACACCGAAATATGTTCATGTAATTACTAATGATAAATTTTTAAAATGCACTTGCATTACTGTAAAATCAATTTATAATAAGATTAGTTTGAGTAAATATGGGTTAATCAATTTAAGGAACTGAAACACAATTTTTTTTTGTTTATATAAGAAAATATTATAATTTTCATGTTTGCATGTATTTTAAAGTAATTTCCTTCACATGCTCTACATTATACAATTTAGTTTATTGTTAGAGTTGTGTGTTAATGGTTTCTCCCTAAATATAGCAATCTTTATGTTTTGAGATCAAAACTTTATTAATAATATTTTCTTATTTGAAGTTGCCGAACAAAATTATTGAAAATGATGAAGGGGTGAAGGTGGATAATGTCAAGCTAGAAGAAGTTGATGAAAAAGACAAAGTATGTTTTCGAATCATATTTATCGTGACAAATTCTTGCTAGAATATTTTTAAATGTAAAAATATGAGGCTACTTTATAAATGGCTTTGCTTAAGATGCTTACAAGGGTTAATGTTTAAAATGCTTACAAGGGCGCTGCAACATAAAGTCGATCTAAACAATTTTTGAAGTTGTTAGAGTAAATGCATGAAGTTAGTTTCTAAGGTATCTGGTAAGGTAAGGCCCATGGTACTTTTAAATTAAATTAATTATTTTTAATATTTGGGTTTCAATTACTAAAAAATTAAATAATGCACTGAACTTGGTGTTAAGTATTAAATTAAATTTCCATTTTAAAATTTCAAATTATAATGGTATTACTTCGAGAAATTTTGACTTTAGAAGGTTATTTAAGGAAAAGTAAATTTCTTCCACTCACAGTTTTACATGTGTGTAAACATCTTTATAAATTATCTTACTCTCAAAACACAAGACTTATCTGTTATCCATAAGAATGTTTATTAGATAAACTTTCAACATTAGGCAGTTATCAGGTCTTTCTTCGATGATTTATCAAATGTTTCATACCAATTCATCGGCAACAAGAAATCGCCAAAACCCAGGGTCAGTTAGTTGTGTGACTCACTAAGCAAAATGACCATCTGCCATTTTTAACCTTATCTGATGAATCCGGTCGAAAAGAAATCGATAAATTTAATATCAGAGCGCTCTTATTTCATAGCTCTTTGCAGATAATATTTCTATAAATCTTTATCGGATATGGGGTTATGTGTTTTTGTTGTGTTAATAACATTTTATTGCTCTTTTCCGTAAAAACATCAATGAAATGGCATATTGTTAAAAGAATATACAAGTATAAAGGGATATAACTTGGTTTTAATATTAACTAGATATCATCTGTTAAAAATCGGATCTCATTCAAAATGTTAAATGTTCTATGGTAAATTTTCAAGACTTAAGTCATTAATTGCAGAACAATGTTCATTAAGTTTAATGTATAGCTACAACATTTCATAATAGCCAAAATGCATCATAACTCCGATTATTTACTACGACCTTTTCTGTCAACTCCCAAACAACTACTTCTCTGTTCTAATATTATTGCTCTACTAAATTATAACTCTTCGAAAATACGATCACATTTCTACTTCGCGGTTCAAAGTAAAAAAAACTTATTTGCATGCAGGATTCATCAGATATTCAATGGGAAATATCAGTAACGGTAATATTATATCCACACAGACAGTCGAACCAACAGTAAAAGAATTCGAACGAGTTAGAGAAACGAAACTTGAGAAAGAAAAAACTGTTAAAGATTCAGGAGAGGTTACAGAGGTGACAAATTTGCTTCTCTTTTGTTTGTTTTAACCGTCTAACCTAACCCTTACAAAGTGAAATCGCATGCTTTCATTCGTACTCTTCTTAGCATTATGCTTGATTAAAATTCATCACAGAAGTGAATTTTGTTTGTCTGAATCTTATAAACGTTTCAAACCTGAAAGTGCATGGTTTCATGAGCAGTTTTCTCAGCCATACGAATGTTAAAAAGTTTTGTTTTTAATTTAACATTTTAATTATCGTTTTTTATGACTGTTATTAATTTATTAGCATAGTAAAAAATCACCCACAATTTATTAAAAAAAATCAACTTTACAACATTAATATTTCATTAAGAGTGAAAAAGGATTAATCCTAACTAATATGGTTCCTACTATATAATTTCGCATATGATGTGTTTTGTTTCGATATTTCAATTTATTATCAAAATATATTTGTTTGTATTTATTTTTTCTGTTGTCTATTTGTTTAACTTCTATGATATAAAAGTTCTCTAATTAACTTATCAATTAAATGACTTGTTATAAGAATTTATTTTGAAATATGAAGTGCACTTGAATCGTGAAAAGGGGAAAGATTATTATAGAAATTAAATTTATATTAACTAAGGTATTCAATGACAATTTTGAAAATCACGATTCTAATAAGTACGCCATCTTATTTTTCACTGATTTCAGATAACAGTGTTTTTATTTGAAGTTTATAAATGAAAACCAAAACTTTACTTACACTTATATAAGTATTTCGACCACTGAAATGTGTTTATGTTTAAAATGTGATGAATAGCAAAGATTTATGAGATTAATTCTTTCTTTTTGAAGGGTACTTATTATTTTACTCTATGCTGTGAAACTCCTATAAATAAACTTTTTTTTCAATATTAAAAAAGACAATTTTTTCTTAAATTTGTTTTCACAAATATTTTATTATCAATTGAAAAACATTATTTGAAAACTCGGTTATTCACAAA
This sequence comes from Oedothorax gibbosus, assembly GCA_019343175.1. Taxonomy (NCBI): domain Eukaryota; kingdom Metazoa; phylum Arthropoda; class Arachnida; order Araneae; family Linyphiidae; genus Oedothorax; species Oedothorax gibbosus. The sequence goes on from CM033273.1 coordinate 36,448,191, forward strand.
ATAAAATGTTCTTCAAAATTTCTATTGCGTTTTTATGCTCTAAAAAAAGAAATTGTGTTAATGGCTTAAACATTGATTCGACTCAACAATTTTGGATTATATCCAAGATTGCTGGAAAAACAACAATTTCTACTGTGAAATGTTTGTTTTCAGATAAACTTTTTAGTTGAAAAGTTTCTGCGATTTTTTAAGGTTAAATGGATTTAACATTATTATTTATTTGAAAACACAATGCGTTAAAATAAAAACCCAACCCAAACAAATTAAACAATATTTTATGCCGAATGTAAATGAAGTTACAAAACTGTCCTATTTCTGTATGAGTAAAAAAAGATTGGCTGTGTATGGTATGATATTTTTTGCACAATTTGAAACTTAAAAACATAATATATTTAAAACTTGATTTCATTAAATATTTTGATAAGATATAAAATCATGAGTAATAGTGAAAATCTAAGTTAGGAGTAAAAGTTTGAAAAATAGATTAGAGAGAAGGAGAGATGAGTTTCTTGTGCATGCTGTAATACAGTTATATCAAACCTTTTCTACAAGCATTGTTTTGTACTTTGCAAAGTATATTTATAAATATGATTTAATCGAACTTAATAGTTTAACTTACAAAACTTAAACGAAAAAAAATCGCCTAGTACATGAAAATTTATTAATTGGATGCATCAGTTAATTAGAAAATGTTTGTAACTACTTACTAATATGATTGACTAACCCATTTGAACTGTAGAAATTATTTTCTTGTTGATTAATACAATAAAAATTTCAAAATTTAAAACATTTGATTTTAATTAATGAGTATTTAAGTAAAAATCAATATTTGGGAAATTTGATTTTAAATAACGAGTATTTAAGGGAATATACAAGTATATGATGGTGGTATAATGAAATGCTACCTATAACTGCAACTTTACATATCAATTTGATAATTTATTTTTTTCGTATTTTAAGTATAAGTTCCCTAAATTATAAAAATATTTTTTTCATATACTATTTCTTTTCTACTATGCGTTAGACACTATGTGAATTATATGCGCCTTTTCTTCTAGCAATAAACAGAAATTCAATACTTTTAAAATGTTTTTTTTTATATTCTTCTTTTTACATTTAGAAATTATTTTGAGATTTTTTTTGTACATAATTTTTATTAGTTAAAAGGTAAAAATTTCAATGATTTTAAAAAAAATCTTTATGTAATTCTTGGTTTCATTCAATATTAAATTATGTTATTATATCTTGGGAATCTATCTACAATACAAATTTTAATGTTTTATTTGCACTTCAAAAGAAGTGTTTTAAACTACTAATTAAATATATAAATAATATCTCTTCCTTACACATTCAAATAATATAATTCTTATCTGCCATGTCTGTTTTTGAAAAAGCTGTTCTCCGAGACGAAACTCTCCTGTTTGTAATATGAAAGAAATTGTGAATAATATGTATATAAAAACATTCTTTACATTTTTGGCATATTTCAGGCCATTCGGAAGGTTTATTTGAACTTTAACTTTTTGTAACTTCAATCTTTTTCGTAATTATGACGCTCTTTGTTTCTATTCAGTTATAATTTGGTTTAAAAAACCATCTTTAGGGAAAAAAAATAGAACCTTGCACCTAATAATATAAACGCCATCTGAATATATTTATACAGTAAAGTAGTATGTATTTATTATATTAACTTTTTAATCATTAATTTAATCTTTTTTTTCATAGAAAACTGTATTTACTGAAATCCAAGAGAGTGTTAAAATCGAAGAATCTCAAGGACCTATTTCAACACCTAAAAAAGAGAAGGTTAGTAACTTTTTGAATTAGAATTTGCATTCACGTTAAATTAATTAACAGCGGAGTGAAAAATTTATAAACAAGTAAGGAGTAATGTTATGTATTTATATAGTAACAATTACCATATGTTTAACTAAAATCTTATTCAAAAAAAGTTTTATTAATTTTCAGTGTAAAATAATTCTTTAAAATTTGTAACTAGATTGAAACTAATCATCTTAAAACTTTTTTCGAGGAGTGAACGCATTTGTATATGAAAAAAAGTAAATCCAACTTGAACAAAGTACTTTTGTGCCGCGAAACTTGACATATATTTCATACCTATTTTGCCAAAGAATAAAAATAAACGTTATCTTAGATCGTATTAATTTGTTACTAGTTAAATTTATTTTAAAAAAACTAATTATGTATTAATTATGTTACAGAAATCTTTGTTCCCATCATTTTCTAGTAAGGTAAGTTAAAGTATTTTAACACAAAGTATTTTTTTATCATTTTAATACAAAACGAAAACTCGTTTTAAATTATAATTTTTGGTTAACAGTTTATAAAATTTTATTATAACAAATTTGCTTCATTTATCTGTGGTATTAAAAATTAAGAAAATTTACTAGTTAATGCTTTAATATGGTCAATATAGCCATCCATAATACATAAATAATTAAATATTTTATAAAATTCATGTTAAATTTATAATACTCATAACTTAAGAAATATATCAGTTATTAAAAAAAAATAAGATAAATCACTAAGCCCCCAATTTCCGTAAACGATTTTCCATGCGATAATGCAATTCCAATTATGCATATTAGCATTCTTCGTTTTTATTTTCCCCATTTATTAATTTTTATTCTTCAAATGTGTAAACATTAAGAAATAATGAAAACCAAATATAAATAAAAAATTTAATCACTCTATCCATCACAACACACACATGCTACGCAGTTATCCTCACAATCAAATTCATAATTTCAAAAATGAATGTGGTTACATTTGAAAACATCTCTTCAAACTCCATATCCATGGCAATGGACAGCAATATTTCTACAAAGACCCAATCTCCCTTTTGACCAGGACTCGGTAAGCTTCATGTCTGACAGTTCTTTCTCGAGGCCGGTGTCGAGTGTGAGCCAAACTTCGTCCGAAATTTACCACCCCGTTGTAAAAGAAGAACAAAAAACAGAGCCAGTACCACCCCAGCGTGGAATGTTTGTTCATGCCCGAAATGAAGGAAACGGGGCAGAGGCAAGTTCTGCATGATTCGAAGTGTGGGTGTGGAATTTTTCAGTGTGGAAACCTTTTAGATTTAATGGACCGGTGAATTAACTTGAAGACAATGCACACTAACATTTTTTTTATTATCTGATGGGGTTTAAGTTTATTTCTTCAATAATTGTACTGATAGATACTTCTGTTATTATCTTATAAATGATGAGTATAAAGCATGTTATTATGGATATACATAGAAAGAAAATATTGTTGCCTCTTTGCAAAGAGAGAGAGAGAGAGAGAAATAATTTGCGTTCAACGATTTAATGTGAAATTTAATACCAAAATATGTTTAACGATAATTTATTTTATTATCTTAATTAAAAAAAAACAATCGTTATAAATGTTTAGATTTTTTCCAATAAAATAACCTGACGTTTTAAATAATTACTTTCCAACCAATAAAAACTAATCGCTCTTGGTCAAGTTTGAAGACTTCAATACAAGTATTTATGTAAAAACCATTATTGAAGGTCTATTATCATTGCTTAAAATCACTCAAAATTTCAAGACTTTAGAACTGTGGATCACTATAGGGAATTGTCCACATTCAAAGAGTTCGTAGTCAATAATTAAGGATTTTCTCTGTAAATATTTTTCACTTTAGATTCAAAAGTATTAGCTGTAATTAATATAGGTTCAAATTGTAGTTGCTACTTTTTTTTTCAGTATTTTTGAAAATGTTTTTAAAACCTTTAGAATTTTAGTTTAACATATTAGTTTTTTTAAAATTTTTGTCGTTTTATTTTATTTTTGTTTTTAATTATTAGACATAGCATGTGCATGTAGTTTGTTTGAATAATTTTCTTAACAAATTGACGCCAAATTTGAAATCTATAAGCTTTAAAAGTATCTAAAAATTTATAAATAAAAATATAATCCATTCCAATTACATTTAATTAAAAATTTTAATTCCCTTTTTTAGTTAATAATGAAGCATACTTATTATTTAAAGAGTTCAATCATTCTTCGTAAAACTAAAATATTGGAAAAACTAAACCCCTCCTGTCATCGCACCCGGGATGATCCACATTTTTCTTTTTGGATGGCTGCCATGATGTGGGTGAAGGCTAAATGTTATTTTTGTACTCTTTTTGGGATCAATACGGGAAAGCTGCGTGCTGAGAGTCACTTATAATCAACATTCCTCTTTTTTTTGTGTTAAAGAGCCCTCTTTAGGACGGGCACGATAAATGCTTTTGAAGTGGAGCACATTCGCACTAAAAACTAAATTTCTGTGGAATATTTTTGCACATTCAAACTTATAGTCTATAGAAATTGAGTCAAAACTATTATTAATCAAACAAAAAGTAATTTTTTTTTGAAGTTTTAGCGCCTTGAACCATTAGACATAAACTCTAACGTATAATTTTAGGTGTACTAAAATATATTTTTGTTCGTCTAAAATTTATGTAGCTTAAAATAGCTTAAAATGTTTCCTTTACAAACATAAAAAAAATACTAGACAATTTTTTATTCGAGTTTTTCACTTATTTTGAAATTTTTGTATTGTTTAAAATGGCTTGTTTTGAGCGTTCTTTATTTGTGAAGTTTGGTTTGTGGGATGGTTCTTGACAAAGTTTAAAGTAACTTTCATACTTCTTTAAATTAGTTAATTTTTTTTTCAGAAAAAAGGATCATTCCTCTCTGGTATAACATCATCGATTTCAAAATCTGCTAAGGATATCGAGTCAAAAGCAGAATCTGCTATATCAGATGTAAGTAAGGAAGTTCAGAATAAAGCCGAAGAAATTGAAAATACTGCCCAGCAATTACAAACAGAAGCGGAGGAAAATGTTAATAATTTAAAAAATCAAGCGGAAACCAAAGCCCAAGAAACAGAAGCTGCTCTGAAAAAGGCAAAGGATGATGCCGAAAAAGCCGCAGCGGAAAGAGCAGCTGAAATTCAAAAGAAAGCAGAAGAGACTGTTGCTGATGCTCAGTCCAAAGCACAGGCTTTTGTATCTAAAACAACTTCGGATATCCAATCCAAGGCTAATGATGCTAAGGCAGGGGTCAATTCTGTCCAATCCAAAGCTCAGCAGTCCATCTCTGATGCACAGGCGCAACTTCAAAATAGGGCAAAGGAAGCGGAAAATAAAATTAAACAAACCCAGTCTCAGGCTGAAAAAGCGGCAGCTGACACTAATGCTCTCTTGCAGTCTAAAGCAAAAGAAGCTGAAAATAAACTTCAAGATTTCCAATCCAAAACTCAGGCACAAATCCAGTCAAATATCCAAAATGCTCAGTCCCAAGCAGAAGCAAAAGCTAAAGATCTACAAAGTAAAGCAGAGGGAGCAGTAACAAATGCCACCTCTCAACTTGAAGCAAAAGCTAAAGCAGCCGAAACTGCTGTTCAGGATATCCATTCCAAAGCAGAAAAAGCTGTGACTGACGCCACTTCTCAACTTGAAGCAAAGGCAAAAGAAGCTGAAGCTGCAGCTTTAAAAGCTCAAGAAGAACTGGAAGCTAAAAAGAAAGAAGCCGAAAACAAATTAAAAGAAATCCAAAATTCAGCTCAGAAAGAGCTTGATGCAAAAGCAAGGGAGGCTGAGGCGGCCGTTCAGAATATTCAGTCTAAAGCACAAGACACTGTGGTTAGTGCTACAACCCAAATTCAAAGTAAGGTAAAAGAAGTTGAGGGCTCAATTCAAGATGCCCAGACGAAGGCCGAAAACACTGTTACTTCTGCCACTACTCAACTTCAGAAGAAGGCCGAAGATGCACAAGCTAAAGCTGATGAAGCAGTTACTTCTGCTAAATCACAAATGGAGGCAAAGGCAAAAGAAGCAGAACAAAAAGCCCTAAATTTACAGAATCAAGCAATTAACTTCGCTTCTGATGTGGAATCTCAAGTAAAGACACAAGCACGAGAGGTGGAATCAAAAGCCACTGCAGCTGCCAAAGATGCCGAGGCAAAGGCCAAAGAGGCTAAGTCGAAAACCGAAGCTTTTGTTTCAACTGCAAGCATAGAATTTCAAAACAAACGAAAAGAAGTTGAAGACAATGTTGCAAATGTCAAAGATAACGTCGACAAAACAATAACGGGGATCAGTAATTCTGCTAAAGAGACGGAGAAAGAAGTTCAAATTAAAAGCCAAGAGACTTTCCAAAACATGCAACAAGTGCCTTTAATGGCTCTAGGTGCTCTTTCAGGTGCAGGTGGAAAGAACTTATTATCTGGAGTTCAAGAAAAATCCCAAGGTATTATATCTTCGGTTCAAGAGGTTCCAAAACAGATTCAACATACTATAGCCGATGTGCAAACAAAGGCACAGGACATTGTTACAGATTTAAAGCAAATTCCAACTGCTGCTTTAGGTGCTCTCAACCAAGTCCAGAGTTCAGTACTGCAAACAGCTACAGAAGGCGTCCAAGGTATCCAATCACAAGCACAAGACAGTGTTTTAAAGGTAAAAAGTAACGTTTTGTTTTTTAAAAATCCCTCAATTTTTACGTCTAAAATGTATTTTTTAAAGTATGATAAAACAAGGGGCTACGTTCCCTTCCCCACCAAAATCGTACAAACCTAACTCTAAAAACTAAAATTCTTTTAAAAAAGTGTTGCGTCAAAAACTACTTGAACCCTCATTATAATTTTTTCCATACAAGACTACCAGAAATATAAAAAAAATCACATTAAAATGTTTCAAAATTTATTCTTTAAATTATTGACTTGAATCAGGTGACATAGCTCTGTTCCCAAGTGACATTGATTCACCAGTATAGGCTCGATAAAGAATTTATTTTCATGCAGAATTCGCAGAATTCTGTAGCCACTCAAGACCTGAAACGAGTACATTGTAGATGAAAAAATTTTTGGAAAATAAAATATATTAAAAATATATAAGCACATCAAAACTTCGACGTTTTTAATGATTGCCAAAATCTAAGCACTAATAAAGTATGATTCTTAGTAAAGTGAATGCATGTTATGTCACTTTCATTGTATTTATTGACCTCCAAATAATAAGCGCCCTATCTTTTCTACTCTCCTTCACACAAAAAAAAACCTCTCACATCTTTAGAATTAAAGAAAAGGTTACAGTGTCCGCAAGAACCTTGGCAATTATTACCTCTCCGGCCTTGACATACATAATGTATTTTCATATGCACTTGGCATGCCCTGAGAGAATAATTACTAATTCACTTTCTTTGGCAGGTGGTTGACGACGGGACTGCCAACGTGAATGACGCAGTCGTCAAGATCCAGGCCGGGGTGCGGGGATACCTCACGAGAAAGTCGCTCAGAGAGAAGAAGGACAAAGGCGACGGTTGGTATATATTGGACATTAACACTTTAAATATTCAAATTTCATATTTAAATAAAAGTTGAAATATCAAAGTATGCAGTTATTAGATGAAAACTTTTAAGCAAAGAGAAAAAACGTCAGGATTAAATAGATTTCGGGGAGAATTAAACATTCATCAACATTTTTTTTATAACTCGGGAGTACATTCGGGCTATTGATGACATTTTTCAAAAGCGTTTTTAGGGGTATCTCTGCTGCGTAGACAAGTTTAGGACGTAAGGTGATCGAGTAACCTCCTAATCAAATCTAAAGTTTAACTCAATATAAAAAAAATCAGGTACATAAGGATATTAGTTCTAAAAAAATGGGTGTAAAACACCTCTTTCGCGTGTCCTTCTGGTTTAACAAATGTTGCTCGACTTTTCTACCACATGGAGATACTGATGTGATAATTCAATTAAGCAAAATATTAAGCTCAATTCCCACAATTTTTTTAAAAAAATTTGTGGTGATGACAAAACCAAAGAATCAATTTCAATTTGGAACGCACCTTTATCGCGCTGATAATCCTCGTGTAGCTCTAGTGCGACGTCTTTCACAACCAAAACAAATTTATCAGACTAACAAATACAAAATAAGATATGTTGCCACCAAAAGTTAGTTCTTTTGCTTGTAACCTATTCTTATTTCTATATTCTTATTCCGTAGATTTGAATAATATCATTTAAAAATGAACGTTTATTATTATATTTTTCCTAGAAGATTTCTGAGGAGAAACGATATATTAATTAACTCATTTACTCACAAAATAATTCAATTGAGTGTCAGACGATAATTTGTTGTTGTAATTATTTTTTCGGATAATCAATTTTCTATACACATGTAGATAAATATCACAAAATTAATAGAAACATCAATAAGACAAGCTATGTTATATAATATAGCAATTAAAAGTAACTGGTTATGCGAATTCAATACAATACTCTAATTGAAACTATTTTTGTATATACTATTTTGTATGTACTATTTTTGCATACCTAAGTAGTTAAGAAATAGTAGGTAGTACATTTAAATTAGTTTAATAGATAATATAATAGTAATAATATATTTGTATATATTCATAAATATGTTATGACTCAAATACGAAAGCAGCTGGTGTATCGTTCATTTACTAATTTTCTTTCTCATTTTGATATACCTGTCATATAAATTAGGAGTCACTAAAAATTAAAAGTAAGTACTTTTCATTAGTAATAATTAAGAAAGGGTTTATATAATACGTTTTAGAATAAATATTTCTAACTATCGAATTTCTTTTTTTGGAAAATAACTTTCAAATGTAAAACGTCAACGTATGTAATTGATTGTAAAAAAAAAAATTCAAAAATAATTAAAAAGTAGTCAAGAAGCTCCGCCCATAAAACAGTGCTTTTATGTTAGAAAAAAAAACTTGGATCTAACGATACAAAAACAGAGTTAGTTCGATACAAAAAAACAGATAGTTTAAAATTGAATAGGTACTTTAATTATTGGAAAGTATGCTTTCAGTGTTTCATGCATAAAAATAGGCTAACCCCTTTTAAAATTACATAATTATCTGAAATATAAGTAGAATGTGTGTATTGAATTTAACATTACAAGTTTATAATACATTTCCAACACAAATCATATTAAGATAAGTGAATAGATAGAAGTTACACATTCACAAGATCTTTTACTTTGGAGTTATTAAATTAAAATAACATCTGGTATATTTCTCACATACGCTCGCATTCCCATTAGTTAAATAAACTTATTATAGGTGTTGGTAATCCTAGGGCTTCATCAGTTGGCACTTATTAACTTAACACTCCTATAAGTCAAGAACAAGGCTGTATTGAAGCCATAAGATAAAAAAAAAGTAGTACCTTTTTTATTTAGTTGGGAGTTATAATTTAACAACAAGTTTTTGCCAACGTTTCTCCAATTTATAATCGGCAATTCATTATCAGTCATTGAATAAACCAAAATCGTTGAAACTAGTTTGGTTTTTGTATCTGAAACCTTATAAATGGACCTTATAAGAAGGCTATTCCATAACAACCTCCAATGATTCCTATTCAGAGTTGTAAGCATCTGGAGCGCCTACATCGTCACTTGAGTAAGGGTTTAAAACTCATTTGCCTCTTGTTACAGTTCTGTTTTAGCACTGTAATAAGAAGCTAATAAGCAGCTGTTATCAAGTCCTTTTACATATTGAACTTTAAGGTTTTATAAAGAGTCGATAAATATCAAAATGTACTAAGACGGAGAGAGAATCACGGCAACTAATAGTTCAGTGATTTGGCGTAAGCGTTCTTTCACAACCCGCAGCAATTAGCCTTCTCGAACATTATCGATCCGCTGTCCATTAACCACAATAATAGCCTGTAGCAGCCTCGGCAACCCATATTCTACCAAAAGGATCCTCACGGTGGAGATAAGTTATTCCAGCTTTTATAATACAATAAACTGTTATAATCTAGATGACTGGTAATAACGCAGTAGTAATTCAGCGCCATCTAGCGTGGCTTTTATTTTGGGAATGCGCGTGTGGAGATCCGCCACCCCACCCCTCCTAGGCAACGAGGTAATAAACCGTGCTTTGCGTTGTGTTTAGTAACGCAGTAGTAATTCAGCGCCATCTAGCGTGGATGTGATTCTGATGTTGCGCGTGTGGAGAACCGCCACAGACCTTTGTGCTTGACGTTGGATGCCTTATCGCTAACACTGTTACGACCCTGCCTGCGTTAAGCCTTTGGTTTGTAAGGTCTGAAGACGCAAGTCAAGGTGCTAAGAGCCATGCTGAGTTATATCAGCATTTTATCTTCGCTTGAATACTTCGTTAGAATTCTAGCGATATCCTCAACTAGCGCATGCATAGTGAGCGAAGGCCACTGTCATCTCTCCCGAATAGGAAGAGACATCGGCTATATCGCACGTTTTGGACTCTATAAATATTCAAACCACAACTGATTAAAGTTTTACGAAAGCCGAGACCAACGTTATTTATGACGTAGCAGTCGCGTGACAACTAGGGTCAATACGAAAGCGGTCAATTTGGACGCACATATAAGCAGCCGATTTTGTTTTCTTACGAAACCAGGGCTTTAGTACAGCCAATATTTAGCGACTAGTTTCATATTCTAGTATCCCACTCTTTACAGGTGATCCCTCCAGTCCTGACCAGCCCTGACTCTTTACAGGTGAGCCCGCCAGCACTGACGTGCCCAACGAAGACTCGGCCCTTGAGGAACTCCTGAAGCGAGAAGGTGTCGACCTCAAGGACTCGCAGCTGACCGACGAGGAGATGTCTTGGCTTCAGGAAGGTCTCGATGGAACCACAGAGGCAGCCACCAAGATCCAGGCAGCCTTCCGCGGGTACAAAGTCAGGAAGGACCAGCAACAGAGCAGCAGCAAGTAGTGATCGCTTCTTTGCCCACCACTTCATAAACACACCAGCTTGTCTCCTTCTTCTTCTGTATAGGGTGTATGTAATGGTTTGGACCACTACAGTGTTATTATAACGCGACGAGGCGAAGTTTTATACAGCCTCAACTCGTTGATTACCACATTATTAAAAGAAGGCTAAAAGGAAAAAACCAGGCCAAAGTTAAGTTTCTTTATTGTCTCTTAAGCCATACAAAATGTCTATACATTAAAATAACATTGTATTTGTAAAGTATAGACAATTCACAGAACATATGGACAAAACTTTTTGGACACAAAAGATATGAAATTAATGCAACTTATATGACACTCACCGTGTGCCCCGAGACCAAAGTGAGCTTAGGCATATTGAATTGGATGCTGAGTAGCAATTTTTGGTAATTTTAATCGTTCTCGGCTGTCTATTTCTAGCCTCCTTTAGGAGCTTTAGAGTAGCGTTAATTCACATACACTAGTTTTTAGAAATTTTAATGCTGATTAGAGTTAATCCACATTTATTTGGTTTTTTTTAAATAAATGAGTGAATGTTGCTCATGAGTAATCGAAATTAAGCTTATACATACAGGTCTTGAACAAGAATCTTGCCTTTAGGATGCTTTGATAGATTCTGTAAATGGTCCACATATACCTGATACATAATGGCCATAACCAATACATTTTGAATTTTAACCATTTTAATTTTATAATATTTCTCATTTTTCTATAAGAAGCTATTAGTTAAAATAAACCGATGCCTATTCAAAGTATGAGAGCTCATGTTTTTAACTATCAATGTTATTACAATAAATGTTTGTACCAACTAACAATTTTATAAGTGGTCAAAATCAATACATCTACCCTATTCTTCCCTTCTTCTTATATACTTAAACTTTTCTTTCCACCGCTTGTCTGTGATCAAAGGAGTCTGTTCAAAAATCATAGATTATTACGGTTGGAGCATATGATGTTGATTTGTCTTTTGTAAAAAAGAAAATTGCTTTTCGATTCTGAGATAATGTAAATAAAAAGCTTGTCAGTTTCAAATGTGTGTCGTTTTATGTGTTTTTGTAATTTCCCTTCTCAAACAGATTTTAATGTTGAATAAATTTATTGCATATGGACAAAACGATCGGAACCCAATACCTGATCTAAGGATCAGACCATATGTAAACACATGATTTAAACAAGATATACAAGACTCAAAAAAGATATATAAAACAAAAGCTTTAAGAAGTAATATACTGGAATTTGAGACAGGTATGCACAACCCAAGGTGGTTTAAAACTGAACATTTAGAAAAACACCTTCCTTCATTATTGAGTGTTCAGAGAAAATGAAGTGAACTACATTTCAAATATTTATTAAATTTTTGCCATATGTTATACCAGCTGTTATACCCGACGTTGCACGGGTAGAGGTGGAAAAATAATTTAACAGTCAATTTAACTATTTTTTTTCTCTCATTTTAGTTACATAAGATATGAAGATTACCCAGTAATTTTCCATTTAATTACCCAACTTGGATATAGTAACGATTAATATTAATTTCAAAAATACCTTTGATAAGAAGCTCAAATTAAAAAGAATACATATTTAAGTAAAAAATAATCAGTAAGAATTAAAAATGGAAAAACGGCTAAATCTTAAAAGGGTCTCAAACATTTATTTTAACGCAATTCAAGGGAGTTCTATAATAAATTAAGTAACTTTTTTTTGACACTTTGCAGATATAAATACAATATAAGCAGTACAAATTTCTACCATAATTCAATACAAATGCTGAAAAATTAAGAATTCAATGCAAATGTATACAGTACTAAATCAATGCAGATATGTACAATAATTGAATGATCGTTCCAAATATGTGTACCATATAACCTGTTATATGATCATAAACTTATGTTATTGTTTCCGCTCGTTATAAAGTATAAAATCCCGTTTCATTGCCTTAAAATTCCAAAATGAAAAATACGCTATAAAATACACTCATAAATGTCATCACAATTCCCTCATAAATACATAAAAGCTTTTAGCTCATTTGGCGCGTTTTGGGAAATAATTTGGCGAGAAAATAGATATAGCTACAAACACACCCATTTTACAGCTCTAACACAATGACCTTCGAACAACCGACCAGATTATAAATATTTATAAAAGAAATTGCCCATTTGGCGAGATTTAGTTAGTAATTTGGCGAGTTTGGCAACGTATTTAGCGAAAAATAAATAGAAAAACACTAATATGCGGCTCTAGTGCGATGGCATTTATTAACCATCATAGTTCAGTAATAGCTTAACTATACATTTATTGCTTAAATATACATACATGCAGTCAACAGAAAATCAATGAAAAAATCATCAAATAAGCCCACAATAAAATGCGGGAATGGAGACTGGCGGAATTACGTCACTTGAAACATGTCAATTATTTTTCAAATAATGAATTTAGTTTCTGAAGGTAATGGCAACAGAATAAAATAAACATTTTCAATTTTAAATGTTTTCGTTAAAAGTTTTATTTAATTTTTTCAGCCGATGGCATCAGGAAAGTAAAAAAAGATCGGATTTGAGCCAAAGTGCTGTAGTTTTTTCACAAAATTCGAATAAAAACGTTCGAAAACTATAGAAGGAATGGTCCGATTCTAAAAATTCTTAGCCTATGTTTGTTCCAGAGATGAGATGAATTTTTGTGCCAAATTTCGTGACGATCTGTTGCGTGGTTCTTTTGATCTCGTGTCTTATACAAACAAACACACAAACAAACAAACGGAAGTTGCCTTTTATGTATATAGATTTATTAGATTTTTGTAACATAAACTACTGTCTGACACATTTTAACACAGCCCTCTGAACTAAGAAATGCCATTACAATAATAGTCTTTGGTTCTATTTACTTGTTGTTGGTTTCATCTACTCAACAGTTTTTTTTTTACCCAAGTCTACGTTGCTGCTACATTTTTTTACTTTTAATTACCTAATATTAAAATATGAGGTAATAAAAGTATTGCGATGGGTTCGAAATGGAGATTTTGTGTTTTCTACACGTTTTGGACGATGCTGATTCTAAAAAAAAAATTGGTTTTTAAACATTGGTCCGTCTGTCTGAAACCACTCTACAGCTCGAACCAAATGAGCTACGGGCTTCAAATTTGGCACACCGGTTAATAGTACCTATTGGAACTCCTAGTAATGTTTTCGAGAAAATGCGAAAGGGTAAGCTGCCATAGAACTCTTTTGGTTTTAAAGGTATTGCTGGAAAACGAATACCGATCCACACTTTAAATTTGGTACACGTGTTCCCAGTACCTGCCGGAAGTCATAATAAAGTTTTCGAGAAAATCGCCCATGAGCGAAGTTAAGGTTATTGGAAAATTACTTTTTAAGATATATTAATATACCCTTAAATGCCTTACAATGATTAATTGATCGGTAATTGGAAGTCTTGTGTAGTGTTATATGCCTCTTTCTTGGATGCAACAGTAAACGATGAAGAGCTTGGGAGAGTAAGGACGAAAGTAAAAAAAAATAGCCAAATTATGTTTGCACAAATTCCATTAATTTATTCTTCACTAATATATACAAGTAAGTGTCCAAAATTTAGCTGACACAACTCAGGGATTTCTGCACACCTAACTAAAGACCGGAATATTGTTTCCAAGTTTAAAATCTTAATATAAAAATAATAAACAATGTAGTTTTTTTTTTCAATTTTCAGTAATATTATGGATTTAAGTTTAGGAATAGGAAATAAAAATGTGGAATTTAAATTTTGTATTAATCATTAAAAAATTCGCTTTTGTAAAGCTTAAAATTATTTTTTGTGCACTGTGGCTTGAAATTATAGTAGTGGAAAATAATAGAAGTTTGAGATAATAGCATTGTTCTCTATCAGGGAATTTGGAATTTATTCATTTTTATTTATACGGGATTCTCTATCCCCGTGTTGTCAATAGCCTGTCTACTAAATCCGCCCATTAGTTTGCTTTACTAGAAATCCTGAGTACCGTTTCTGCAAAATTATAGACACCATACTTTACTTTACCTTTTTCGTTCGTTTTTTTTTCTGGCAAGTTATTGAGATCTACTAATAGAAGAGAAAATTCATAGATTTTTTTACACAATTGTATATGCGTACCATTTTTTACATATTTGACACCCCAGAAAAAAAAAAGTACACAGCACTTGTTGTTCAGATAATTTAGTTACTGAAATGAATAATTTGCTTTTGGTGCTCATTAAAATATATTTATCTTTGAAATCAAATGCGAGATTTTATTGACCATAATCACTTATTCCCCTGAATATCACCCGGAATATTTTATGAATAAGGAAATATAATATCTAGTTTTTCATCTGTTTATTTAATGCTTTTGCAATTACTGTGCCCACATATAACGCTTTTCATCATCAACAACAACAACGATAATAAGAACTCAAGTAAAAAAAAAAGTAATGCCAATCTTAAGTTTTAGCTTCCACACTACGTTTATAACGTAAAAAGTGGAAGGTATTATAATCGTTCAGTCCGTCCGTCTGTATGTCACCCACTTTCACAGAACGAACCGCAAGTCACACAAACAAGTGGGATACGTCTTTTTGAAGCAAAAAAACAGACTAGGCTACATTCCAAATTTCATTAAAAAAATTTTAATTAGAAGTTTATTTAAAATTTAAAAAACTAAAAATTTAATCTACATTGAAATAACCTGAAAATTCCATTTTCATTCAATATTTTCACTGTTGCCATTTCGTTAAACGTACGAGAAACTTTATTTAAAATAAAAAATAAAACTTTTGAAATAATATTTATTTATGTGATCTAATTCAGTTTGGATTGTTGTAATATCACAATAGAGTTCTTTTGATGGTTCATTATATATGTATGAAGAAAGATGCATAGAGAATTCTAACTTGGGATAAAAAATGTGCAAAGTTTCGCTTTTATTTTTAAAGCATCAATTTTACTAATTATATATTTTTCGAACTGTAAATTAATTTAACAAACGATAAATAATAACTGAATTTTCGAAAGAAATGTAAATGTATAGTTATTCTATAATTTATAAAATCACTTTTTTCGACAAGTATTTGTATAGCTTCAATGACGATAACTCTTTAACTTCACCATTCGATGACAGATGAGCTTGCAGGTGCAGACACTCGTTTTCCAAAGTATTCAAATCCCCAGTATAAAAAGTTATAAGGTATCTGGCTCTTTCACGGATGTCGATGTCTTCAGATTACAAACTTTCGTAAGAAAGTAAAAAAAAATTCTTAACTCCTCATAAGCAGATCCGCGTCTCCGTAGTTCTGTAATTTGCCTATCTATAATGGCGTTAAAAATGGTAACTCTGAGTCTGTCCCTGTCAGAGAGTTCGGTTTCGTTTCCTTTTACATCGTCGAACTGGACTTTACGCTTACGTTTCCTCCGCATGTCATATGCATAGCTAATTTTACCGGATTTTTCAATAGCTTTCGACTCATAATGATCTAAGGTACTGGGTTTTCCTTAAGTTTTCTAGGTATGTTACCAAAGATTGATACAGTTTAACGATCGTATCCAGGTCTATGTTAACAGATTAGAGAGACTTGCATACTTTGTTGAACCTTTCCAAGATGTCATTCCAGAGAAGTTTTATTTATATTATATTTTTGAGGCTGTCGGGCGATAGGTTTTCGGAGTTTGGCAACTTTCAAATTTTTTAAGGCGATTTTATCTTTTTAAGGGCCCTCCTTCCTGACTGGACCCCCAGGCCCGGGCCTTGCAGGCCTAGGCCGGAATCCGGCACTGGTTGACATCGTAAATTAAAATATTCTAACTTTGAATATTTCATAAAATTTAAAAAATGAGCTATTTTAAATTATGACTACCAACTATTTTAAAAAATGAGATGTATCTTTTTTTCGTCAGCAAAGAATTACGTAAGTTATCAGCTAAAATAAATTGACACATAGTTGACATAAACTAATCCATAGATTGTGGATTAATTTATCGGTATTGTTAATTATCGGCTGTGTTATTACGTAACATTGATTCACCAATCGAGACACGAGAAAGAATTTATTTTTATTCAGCATTTCTGTTACCACTCAAAACCTGAAACATGCCATTATCACAAATATTTTATTCAAGTTAAATCATTGAATAAAAAAACCAACATATTCGCGGAATTGTTCGCAGTATTTGGTGGCTTTGTTGAGCTTGGCGATATATTTGTTGAGAACATGGAGATCGTCATAAAAGCCCTCACTGCTATATAAGTCTCCCGAACAACGACCAAAAATAAAACATAGAAAATCTTCATTATAATAACCCGCAGTAGCTCAAAATCACACACACACGCACGCACACACACACAACTCAAATGCAGAAGCCAAACTTCTACAAAATAAAAGTCTGTGTTAAAAGTCCACCCTCATTGTAATATTCCTCATATAAGGCAACCAGATCATGTCTTGAGTGGCAACTGTTCCACAGGACTGAAAATAAGATATAATTGGTTAATAAATGTAATGGGCTTCCTAGGATTGAAAGCAGGAATGTTACGTCACGTGAAACCTAATGACGCGCCGCGTCGTTAGCATTGGAGGTCACGTGATCTGCCAATCTATTACTTTAACTCTGATATCTATGGCTTGATCAGAGCAGGTTTATAAACCTTCGGCAAGTAGGACACAGAGAGAGAAAGTACACCTAGGGCACAGCCAAATATCGAGCCCGCACCCGTTACAGCTCGCAGACTGCTAGCGTAATGAGCTGTGGTTCGAACCACTAAGTCGTCCGGATCCTTCTTTATGACAAGCCAAACTATCTTTTCTAACTGTAACTTTAAGTTTAAACATCGAGGAGGGGTGTTTGTTTTGGTTTTAAAATTTAAAGTTTTTCGAAATTTTATTTTGAATCAGCGCCTTTTAAGACAAAGTAACACCGAAAAGTTTAATTATGTCTGTTACTTTAGACATACGACTAAAACGGGTTAATAAAGTATATCATGAAGAGGTATGTAAATGGCTTTTTTTTCTTCTTAAGTCTGGTGATTATGTTAAAATGCTGCTTTCTTTTTTTCGGTATCTTCCAACTTTTCCTTTTTTTTCGTCATTTTAATAAAGTTGACTCATATATTATCATATAGATTACAAGTGAGCTTACAAACTAAAAGATTACGTGAAATATACAAAAAAAACCTTAGCATTTTTTAGTACACATAAAGTACACAATTGCAGCTAAAATGTACATAAAATATATGAAGTTGATAAACTTCATATATTTTAATTTATATTTTTATCATTAATTTCAGGAATCCATTATTGGCTACATTGTTGTTGACAGCAAGTACGAAGTGAAGCACGAAGGGATCACTCTCAACATGGAAGGGAATGTCACAATGCAGCTGAGTGCCAAAAATGTGGGAATATTAGAAGCATTTTACTCATCGGCCAAGGTAGATTTTGCTTAAACATTCTTAAAAACAAGATGTATGTGTTTTAAAAACGTATAAGATAGTAATGTTAAAAAGAGCCTGTGATCCTTTTAGTGGTAAGCAAAGGGGACAAATGTGTAGGTAAACATGCCTTTTCAGCAAAAAATATATATTTTAAACCACGAAAGTATTTCAACTACTTAAACAATATTTATCAATATTATGTTTCTGTAATTAGTGGTTTTAAAGTAACATTCAAGGCTTTAAAGGAATGTCATAAAATTTTAGAAATTCTGTTGTACATATAATTTGATGTTAAAGAGCTGTTTGTGGGATAGGGCTTTGTTTTCCGGTTATAAAAACAGTTCTGAACATTGAGAAATGTATTTTTGGGATGCATAATCCTCGAGGATTTTGCCTAACAATAAATGCTTGAAAAGTAGCTAATCTGGTAAAGTTTTTGTTGTGTGGTGAAAAGTAAAACCACACAACATTGATAATCCAAACTTTTTGCAAATCAGATTGTTTTTTTAGCTTCATATACTTATCAAGGAATTTTGGTTTTTTACAGTGGAACATAAAGTGAGCTTTGATTTGTTTACCATAATTCACAGATTTTAGCTGCGTTTATAATTTTATCAATTTTATTTTTAGCCTGTTCTACTAACAGCTTGTAATCTAGAAATTGCCAAGCCTGGGAAGTTTCCACCTGGTCGAACCGAGCTTCCTTTTGAAATACCTTTGAAGCCTCGGACAAATAGAACACTATATGAAACATACCACGGAGTTTTCACAAGTATTCAGGTTTAAAATTTTGTTTAAAATTGCTTCATTGTTTTTAGCATTCATTTTATTGAGAAAAATGCAATTTTAATTTTTAAATGTATTTAAAAATTAATGTATGAAACTTTCAAAACAGTTTTAGATATAATATAAATCATCATTTGTATTAACTTTTAAGCTAAAAAAGAAAAGTAAAGTTTTTATAACACAGTATAGGAATTTATATAACATTCCTTTTATGAACTTACATGCCAGTATATAACATTCAGTTTTATGTAAGAAGTACTAGAAGGTTAATAATTTTCTTTAACTCGTTACCAACTTAACTTTTTGCCCTTTGGAACCAGAATTTTAAACTTTATAATATTTTAATCTAAACCCACTTATAATTGAGACAAAGTAATAAATATAAGTAACATAATTGTAGTGATATGTGCCTTCATAAACTTTTTAACCTGGCAAGGGGGTCTGTCAGACCCCATCCACATTCATTTTTCGAATTACCCAACTTCTCACTTTTTGAAATGGGTCAAACCCAGAGTAGCTGCCTTTAAGGTCACCCACTAAGGAAATGAATGATTATCTTTCACATTCCAAAAGCGGTTTTATTCGAATTATGGTTTCGGGGTGTAAAAGACTCGCATGCGAGTGGCCGCGTTTCTTCATTCGACTTCAAATTGTCATGCTACTTGTTCTACAATGAGGAGACAGAACGTATGCGAAAATTGTTAGTAGAAGTTTCTACGGATGATGAATCTATAAACGAATCAGAAGAAGAAGCTGGTGATGCTATGGATGATGATAATATGACTATTGATTATCGTCCTTGTTCCGATAGTGAGTTTAATGAATTGTCGGAAAATGAAGACATTACTGGTGATCCTGTGGAAACGATCGATGAAGTGATATATTATGTTGTTCAGAATTATAATTCAGAATACCGAAACTTAGCATAAATACCTTAAATATTCGTTAGAAAATGGCTTTTGAGTAAAAATTTTGCAAGTTTTGAATGTAAAAGTGATATTTGAACAAAATTCAGTGTTGGGGTCTAAAGTACCCCCTTGCGAGTGACGATGTTTTTCTTAGGAGCGCGAGTGCTGCCGGGTTAAATATTTATAAGTTTAAGTGCAATATACGTATATATCCTACTGTAGGAAGGAAAGTGGTGAAAATGATAAATATATAGCATTTACGTTAAAATTGCTTAAGTATTAATTTTTTTTAAGATTTATCAACTAATAAACTAATTCTTAAATAGATCAGTATAATAGTTTAGCTATTTTTAACAACTCCATTTATTTTTGGCAATTAAGTGCAATGGAAACATAAAACTTGTAACGATTATACAGAAATCTTATTTGTTTCTTAGAATCGAACACAATTTAGCTGATAAATAATTGATCATTTGTATATAATGTGTTTTGTTTATTTTCTAGTATTATCTTAAGTGTGACATGAAAAGAAGCTTATTGAATAAAGATTTGCAAAAAGTACTTGAATTCATTGTTGAATGCAAGGTAATATAGTTTTCTTTGTAATTCGATGTGAAAATTTATTGAGTGTATGCTTTGATATTGTATGTTACAAAATAGTTATTTTAACTAAAACTTTTATTTTGATTGAATTACGAATTATTTATTTTGATATTGCTCTGCCTCCCTTTAACAAAAGTTATTTATATTTTTATTGTATTTATAAAATTCAATAACACATTTACAACATTTTTTATTAAATCTTTTTTTGCTAATTTTTAATTAATAGTTTTCTCTTAAGTATAGTTAATCATCTGCTTAAAAATTCTAAATATCATATTTTGCAATGATTTAGTTATGTTTGACTTTTTCACTTCTAAAGAAGATATATATTTTTTTATTTGAATGAATGTTTCTTCAAGGTAAAAAAAAGTGTGTGACTTAAAAGATAGATTTTGTTTTAAAAAAGTATTAAGTTTATATAAACAAGTACTTACAGAAAGTACTACTTTTTTCATTATATACATATTATAAAACCTATAATTACAATATTCAATTATATATATATATATATATATATATATATATATATATATATATATATATATATATATATATATATATATATATATATATATATATATATTATATATATATATATATATATATTTAAACTTCAGTAGATTTGCTTCATATTTAGCTTATTTTGTGTCAAGTTTTCTTGTTCTGGTTTGAATAAAAATTGCAACACAGTTTATAGGAGCTGGGGAACCCAGTTGGTAAATAGCTTGCCTTGCATTCAAAAGGTCCCAGTCTGTGCAGCCAAAAATTCCGACGAATAATACCCTGTGTAGCGGGAGTGTCTGTTAAATATGCTTCATAGTCCGGATGCTGCGTATGATGTCGCTTCTAAAAGTTGCATTGGGTGCTTACATAGGTGTCGGCTTGTCACATGACTGTGGTTTAAAATTACGAGCCCATTGCCAATAGCCCTCATGTAGCTCTAGTGCGACAATAATTCTACTCAATCCAACCAAGTTTATGCTTTTTCCTTTTTATTTTTCAATGTTTTTTGGTAATTGTTTATGAAAATGTATTTTGTCGAAATGTATTGTAACATAAGTTTACGTTTATGAGTTAGATAGCAACTAAAATTGTTTTTTAAATATCTAACTGAAAAGATCATTGAAAATTGCTATTTGAATGAAAAGAGTAAATTTTTTAATAATTGTTACAGTGAATTAGTATTGATCAATACGTTTAGTTTTATAACAATTGCTATGCAGAATTGTAGCAGTTGCCATTGTGTTTATAGTTCATTTACTATAATTTTTTCTTTCAGAATCCAAAAGCAGATACTAAAGCTGTACCTGTTAATTTCAGTATCACACCTGATTCCTTGCAAAATGTTAGATATGTAAGCATATTTTAAATCATGTTTTTTCTTTAAGTTAATTTTTATTTGCTAAATATGTAAAATATTTATTTTTCTTTACAATATAAACACGTCTTTAATGCATGTTTGTTACATAGTTATGCTACAAGCAACTTATATTAGCAACTTTTTTGTTTGTGTCATAATTATATCGAATATTTATTGCTACACAAAAATGACAAAAAATCACTGTTTTATTTTCCATTACCCAATATGAAATATAAGGTATTAATAGTATTGTGATGGGGTTGAAATTCTAAAACGGAGATTTTGTTCTTCCTACACGTTTTGGAGGGTGCCGATTCTAAAAAAGTGGTTTCATCTGTTAGACTGTCTAGCATTCTCTCTGTCTCAAACCACTCTTGCTCATGTAAAAAAGAGATATAGACTTTAAAATTTGGTATGTATAGTACCTGTCAGACGGCATTTAATAAAGTTTTTGAGGAAATCTCACATGCTCAAAAGGGTAGTTGTTATAGAACATTTGAGGTTTTAAAAGTATTGCTAAAAAATTAAAAGCTATAGACTTCCAATTTGGTATGCATGTTCCTATTGCATGTTGAACATGACAATAAACTTTTAAAAAAAGTCTGTAGAATGAATTCCTATACAAATCTTTAACTAAATTTTATTGCATTAAACATCTATTATCGAGTGGATTTAGAAAGTTGTGAGTTATTTTAGCCCCAGTTTTTATACTATAACCCAAACAAGTGAAGATATTTAATTCGCATTAAGCCCTAAACAGCAAAATGTGTATCTAATATAAATAAACCATTTCTAATCTTTTTCATTGTTATTTCAGAATTCTAATGAAAATATGAATTCCGGTTGATTCAAAGCTGGCTTTTCATAGAATACATGTATTTTTAATTTTAATTTATTTCTAATGAAAACATTTACCGTTACGTGAGCAATTTTACTCAGACACGTGGTTTAATTTTAGATTTATTTGAATATCATATTAATTTTGATTGAATCTTGATTTTTTTTTGTTTCATTTATTTTTGATTTTAAAAGGTAGAAGTGAAGAATTCTACAATGTATCATGCAAAAGTTAATTTAATATTAACTCTAAGTTAATTTTAAATAGTAAAATTTTTTTATGAAATGCATTTGTTACAACTAAATAATTAATTTTGTTGGTTAAAGTAAAATTTAGTGTACCTATTACAATTATTGTTTTATTTCTTCCATAGAATATATAAGGGATGGTTGGCCACGGGTCTTTATTTAGATCAAGTCATTGAGAGCTACACCTGTTCACCATGCAAAAATTACATGTAAGCGTCGGGATTTAAAATTTTGGGAATCCACCCAGGGGTATTTCTTTGATTTTGGCTTAGCAAGATCAATGGATTTTTCGATAACCTTAATTAAAGATTCATATTTATAGTAAGAAAGAACGTCTTCGGATAGCTAGTCTTAAAATAAATGCAATTTGATTTTCAATTTTTAAAAATTTAAACTTATATTTTTTGACAAGAAAAATAAATTTTTGGTTTATCAATCTGTTCTTTGAATTATTGGATCTAATGTTAGCTTCCTCTATATTTAAGTTAGTGTAATTAATGAAAAAAAGTATTAATACTTATGAAATGCATTAAGGAAATAAAATCGTAATATTTGTTAAATACAGTCGGACCCTGTTAACACGAACTCGAAAGAAGCACCAAAACATTTCGTGTTATCCGAATTTCATGTTAACCGGCGGGGGATTTTTTTACATTGGACCAGTGAATGGTTGTAAAAATTTAACATAAAAAATATTCTTATTTTATAATGTAATGCACTAATAATACAAGCATACAATTAGTAATTCAATTAATATAGTTCATTTGGAGTAGTACATACTATAGTAAAATTAGGAAAATTCTTTCTCTTTCAAGTTCAAATTGGTTTACTGCATAGGCCACTTCTATTTTATCCCGATTTTTTAAAATTGTTGAAATGGTGCTTTTAGCTACACCATATTTAGACACAATTTCCATTTTAAAAAAAAAAAAAAACATTTGTTTTCAATATCATTTAAAACTTTTTGTTTTGTTTCTAAAGTAATATACTGCTACTTTCGATTCAGTTTGACTGAAAATCAATAAGTTTATATGCGAGCCAATTCTAATTTCATATTTTCAATTCATTTCAATTCTAATTTTCAATTATTTATCTACCTTAGACCTCTGTAGAGAAACACCTATGCTTTTCATGACGTAATGGATCATCCTACACTTGCTGAATCATTTATTGCATTAAAATTGGCGAATCATGGAAGATCTTGTTATTTTCTCAGAACCAGAAGACTATTTTTAGAATGTTCGTTGTCGTTTTTTTATGTTTTGTTTCATTTGTTATTCAAAACTTTGAATTACTAAGGAAATAAAAAGTCAAATCCTGAATTTTTTTGTTTGGGGTAAGCTGGATTTCGCCTAAATCAATTTTCCGTTAAGAGATTTTTTAGCATTAGCTCAAAGCTTAATAGGCCGGGGTAATGCATTCAGTTAATCTTAAGCGAAATTTTGTGTTAACCGAGTTCGCGTTAATGAGGTTTGACTGTACTTGTAAATAATAAAGTTTTGTTTTCGATTAAAATACATAAAATTGTCCCAAATCTTTCATGTTTCGATGTATTTTTGGTTTAAAATCATACAATTACAAACAGCTTCTGTAAGATAAAGCTTGAAAAGAAACATATTTCTTACTTATTAGATGCATGTAAGTTTTCCAGAACATTGGTCTAAATCTCATGAGCATAAGTTTTTATAATCTGTAAACCATAATATGTATTCTCTCAATTGTGACTACTCTTTCTTAGGACATATTGTTATATCCTTACAAATATAAAACTGCATCCAGTCTTCAGCTCCTTCTTAGAAATGTGCACAATACGAAATTGTTAAAAAGTACTTGATTTATTAGTTTTGATTTATTCAACTTTCGTGACATAATTATTGCTCTTTCTTATTAGTAATTTGTTTCAATTATCCACGAAAGTGTTTAAAGAATCAAAACATTGTTTTTATGGTATTTTTTCTTCAAGCTTTATTTAATATTCAGAAAGTTTTATTTAAAAAAACTTACATCTCTGGTATTTGGTGAGAATATTTTTTCTTTCACTGTTTTCTTGATTTTTTTTAATATGGAATAAAACTTTTTTTCTGATGTGTTTTCTTAAGATACTTTAAAAAATCAAATATGAAACAACAAAATTAGTGGTTACATTTCCCCTCGTTACTTTTGTGATTTAAAAAAAAAAATCGCTATTTAAAAGAATAGTATAATTATGTATTTTTTTATATTTCAGAGAAAAAATATGCCGAATTTTGTCATAAAAGGAAGGATTGATTCCACAGTATGCAATATTATGCAACCATTTACAGGAGAGGTAAATATTATTTCCTATGGCTATGTCCTGACTACGCCACAAATGCCACAAAGGCAACAAAATTTGGCAACTTGGCAGAGTCAGCCCCCATGCTATTGCATCGCTTGGCGCCTTTGGTGGTCGCCGAATTTTGTTGCTTTTGTTGCCTTTGTGGCGTTTGTTGTCGTAGTGAGGCCGTAAGTTGAAAAAGCTACATTAGTATTAATGATTATAAATTTTTTATTGAGTAAGTCATAGTTTAAAGAAGTTACATTTCATTGCAGCAAAACCTCCTTTCAAATTATCTCTTTTAAGAGCAAAACCTTTATGTATCAGAATTGTTTTCCCCTTTGGTTCCTAAATATAGGAGGATATTCTATTTTATCCTTTCTAAATAGCAGACATTCTGTTTAACAGTAATTTGGACAATTTTTCAAAAATAGAATCAAGTTGTCAAATATCCCTAAAGATATGTTCTTGAATATTTTGAAAATAGACATTAGCGTTTCAGTGTTATTTTAATGACTGTAAACAATGGCCTTCAACCCCATCACTGCAATATTCCCTATTCTTCTAAAGTGTCACTAAGAGTTTGGAAGCAAATACTAGGAGCCTTTGATTTCGCGCTGATATCTGTGTAAAGAAACTACACAAAAATCACTTTAGTTTTGTACTTCACAAATCCTTATAAGGATTTATCATCAATTAACCGTTGCAAATTATTTTTATGGAAAATCACTCAATTCCCTACTGTCAAAGAATTAAGTGACTTAGCAACGATAAAATAGACATTCCAATAATAAAATGTAAGTGTAATAAAAAATTCTACAAAATGTTATTGGAATGGGATGTAAATCACAAGAGTTTATTGTTTTGTCTTGTTTCTTGCCTATTTCTTTGAATTTGAAATAATGCATAATTTTACACAACAGGCTTTACCGTTTTCAGGCTTTAATATTAATTTTTGTTTTTTTTCTCCGATAAATGTATTGTAATACTACATTTTAGCTGAAATCTTTATTTTATTATACCAATTAATTTTATGTGGGCACTGTCCATATGGTGCCCAGAAAGACCCCACCCTCTCTTTATTTAGGGTCAAGCCACATAGACTTATCTGGAGTATCCCACGCACATCCATTTTTAATTATGTCTTAAATTTATGTCTAGAGAAATTATTCAAAATAAAGAAACAGATAATTCATTCGGAGTAATCTTGGCTACAGTGTTAATTATTATTTGTATTGAGTACTTTAAATGTAAAATTATGGTTAAATTTTTCAATTTAAAACTATTTGTTGAACCTTTTTAAACTGTTTCTTAATTTGAATAGTTTTTTTAAAGGATAACTGTAAGTGGAACAAAATTGTAAATTTGCTTACTTAGTTTGACAAAAAATAAAGAGGGTCGTTTCTTTCTGGGCCCTATAGATATTGCCCATATCAACCAAATGGGTTCATACAGGTCCCACATTGGGGTGCTACCTGGGATGTGTAAGGTAATGTATTTGTATTGTAAGTTTATTATAATCTTGTTTATAAGTACTTTTATTACCACATTGCTGACCACAAGAACAGTTTGTGCAACCAAAAAGTCCAACGAATAATACCCTGTATAGAGGAAGTGCTCATTAAATTTGGTTTAAAGTCCTGACACTGCATACAGATTTGACCCTTAAAAGTTGTGTTCATTGTTTACTCAGGTGTTGGCTTGTCACTTGACTGTGGTTCTAAATTAAGTCAACAATAGCCTTCATGAGCCTCTAGTGCAACGATAATTCAATAAAGCCCGAAAACAGAATTGAATAAAATGAAATATGCAGTCTCTTAACTTTTCCCTTAAAAAAAAAACTAATAAGTCAATTTTCAAAAGTTAAACTTTGGTTATAAAATTTTAACCAACTTAACTTTTCTTCATTAATGTGACAGTGACTTTGCAAAGTATAATTGCCATTTATACATAACTTGTTATTCTTTTTTAGCTCTGCATAGAAAAATGTGATTCTCCAATAAGATCAGTTGAGCTTCAATTAGTTAGAGTAGAAACTTGTGGATGTTCAGAAGGTTATTCAAGAGATGGTAAAGTTTATTCTGTTTTATTTCATGGAAAATGTACTTGTATATAAATTATTCAAATGCATAAGTTATCCTTAGGTGCTATATTTATCATTATTGTATGTGGTTAAGATCACATTTTTTTTAATGTGATAAGTGTTTTTGAAATTTGATTGATGATGTTGTGCAGGTTTTTTTTTGACATAATTACTATTTTATAATGGAAGAAATCCAATTAATTTCCTATATATTTTTTTCTTTATAAAATAACTAATCCAATCTATTTTTACATTCGTGTGCTATTCGTTGAAATAACATTATGTATAGGTAGTAGTGTAACTTTCTTTTAAAGGTGTCATTTGCCTTCTTAATTAGTCTTTTATTTTTCAAGACTAGAGATATTGACAGGACTAGATTAAAGTGCCAATCTGCAATTCACAAAATAATTGAGATACTTGTAATTACTTTTAAACAGCAAAAACTGACCATAAATAGTTATGATTATAAGTAGAAGGCAGTGACTCACCATGTTAAGCTAAATGTAAAAAAATGATTTTGGATAATTCCTATAATTTTTTTTTGTAAATGTATTTTTTAATTTTTTTTCAAATAAATAATATCTTAGTTTTCATGGCAAAAATCTCCGGAGCTATATTATACTGAAGTAATGGAATGAGGATCGAACTCAGTTGAGCAATTGCTTTTCTTACCAGGTTAGGCAGCTTTGCACAAAAAAGGATTCATATGAAACAATGTCCAAGCTTTAGTTCAGACAATAATATTTCTCTGTAGAGTTTTATTGTATTCCATTGCTCCATTACTGCATTAATTTGGTTTTTTTCTGTGGGTTGTCATTAAATGTCATGTAATAGCTTAAATAAGAAATCATACATTTAAATATAATTTCTGCTTATTTGAAATTTGCTTTCAGCAACTGAAATCCAAAACATTCAAATCGGTGAGGGGGATGTGTGCAGGAACATTCTTATTCCCATTCATATGATATTTCCAAGATTATTCACCTGTCCTACGCTAATTACAAATAACTTCAAAATTGGTAAGTAAAATTGTATTACTTTCTATAACCTCCTGAGACCAGTCATCCATTTAAATGGATGTTTTGTTTTATGTTCTTGTTAATACAAAATTTGTTGTAAAGTTTAAGAACTGAAATGGATAAAACAGAGATTTTTCTAGCATTTGGTTGCAGATAGCAGTCGTTTTTTTAAAATTAAAAATGATGTTGCATGAGGTTTAAGCACAATTTCAAAAGTATTGACATTTTTTTTTCAACAATAAATATTAAAGGCATTTTGCATGAAAATACCTTAGAATAGACTATTATAAAAACTTGCTTGTGCATTCACATTAACAAAAATATGTTTATTAACCTCAAATTCCATGAATTAAAATCAATCCATTAAAATGAAGTCTCTCAACAAATATTAAAATTTTATTAAAAAAAATTCTTGCAAGACATGTATTATTTACATTTATGTATACATGTAATTTAATATATATATTTGTTTGAAAAATGTATATATAAATATGTAAAATAAGTATGAATTTGCTTTGGTTGCAAGAGGATGAAACTATTAAATATTTTATTGATTTTTTTTTGTTTACTTATATTTCCTTTCTTTCCTGTAGAATTTGAAGTAAATGTTGTTGTGGTTTTTGAAGATGAACATATTATAACAGAAAATTTTCCAATTGTGATTATAAGAGTTTAATTTTTGGATTTTAGTCTATTACTTTAGTACAATTTACTGAACTCTGCATGTTATAACATTTGATTTTGTAATAATTCCAACCTTTTAAATTTGAACTATATTGATTTTGTTGATAATAATTGTTTATATGATTTAGTGTCTTGTATGTATCTGTATATTTTCTGCATGTACATTTCAATGAACAGAAAAGTTATTGTCTGAATTTCTTTTTATTTGAGCTGTATCACTTTTTATATTGCTATACATATATTGTCTGTTGTATTAGCCAATATTTACTGAACTATGACACATAAATTAAATTTTTTTTAATCAGTAAGATAAGTTTTTTTGTATATTCAACTTAAAATTTATTTTATTATTTTCTTGATGACGATTGTTAATGTTCCAATTATTGTCAAAATTGGGAACTATTTTTTATACCTTAAAAAAATTGTGAACCTCATTCACTAATAATCTGCAAAGAGTATTCAATACCTGTCATATTACTATTGTTAATCCATTTTAAAGTTACTCTACAAAAATCCAAATTTAAGAAACTTTTTTACTGCTTTTTTTGCTTTGAAATTTATTTAAATGGAAAATTTTAGATTTAGCTTCTTTAATCACCAATGACTATTTTTAAAAGAATATTTTACCATACTTGCCACAAGTCATAAAATAATTGTTAAAATATACTTTTATAATTGCGTGAAAAAAAATCTGATTTTTACACGAATTTTATTATCAGACGCATGCAAAAAGTTAGACTTTTGGAACAGTGAAAAAAATTATTATTTTTTCACTCAAAAGAGGTGAAAAAAAGTATTTTTTTTTCACTTTTCATAAGATGCCAACATTTCAAGTAAAACTTTTATTTCATAACATTTATGTTGATAGTAACATTGGAACCTCTGTGTTTAATGCTTATGTTTGGCACTCTAGTCCCATTGAAACCACTGTTGTTGTATTTCTATCTCTTCTGGAAGCTAAAAACTTTCAAATTGTTTTTGAAAATCCAAATCAGAATTTATGTTCAAATGTGTGACTTTAAACTAAATATTAGTTTGTCTTTTGTAATGCCAGAGATTTATAGTTCTGCTTTACGTAAAAACATTAAGCACATGAATTATTTTTGAACTAATCATATTTGAATTTGTCATGTAATTATAAAAAATAGTGTATGCAATGCATGTGAAAAGTAAAGTTTTTAAAACATGTCATTATTTCACTCGTTTTAAAAAGCATTACTTTTCACACTTGTTGCATAAATAACTATTTTATAATATTTAATAATGCTACAATGTTATGTCTGAAGAATTTATTATTATAAGAAGGGTTGCTTTTTTATGTGATAATAGTCATTTGTTTATTTTATATTTTATTAAATATATTCTCATCTCTTCATTCAATTGACAAATGGTGGTTATATTTTTGTATTAAGAAGTTTAATGTTTTAGGACTATTTATGTAGAGATATATATTACAACTCTGTACACAACCTTTATTTACATAACTATAAGTGCATTCAATAAATCTGTTATTGTTGATAACTTTATTGTGCTTACTCATTCATGTTGTAAATTTAGATTTTTTTTATTTATTATTATTATTTTTTTGAAAAATAGTATTGTATATTACTAATTAAAACAGAAATAATCTTCTAAGAAACAAAACCTGACTAAAAAACAGGTTTTCAAACAAATAAAACATTTTCTTTTCATTTAAATAAGCTACCTTTAGAATTTAAAACATTTCTTTTAAGTATGTTGTTTATTTTTGATATTTTGTTACCTTCAATAAAAAAAACATAACAATTAGGTTTTTCAAGTTTTAATGCTTTATTCTTAATTGACATTCTTCAAAACTCAAATGAACTCATTTAATTAAAAATTTCCCTTTCTGATTACATGCAGGTTGTCCAATAAAGAACTCTTTTTCTAAAAGGGTATAACAATAGAACTATGAAATAACTTTTTTATCAGTAAGGTAAGTTTTGTTGTTTGTGCATCTTAAAATATTATTTAGATAATTATATAATGATATTATTCTTTTTCTTAATGATAATTTTTAGTGTTCCAATTATTGTCGAAATTGCAAACTATTTTATAGCCTCAAATTGTGAACCCTCACTCACCAATAGTCTGCAAAATTGAACCCCTGTTATAGTTCTATTGTTAATCCATTTTAAAATGGAGATATTTTTAATTCGGTTGTCCTGTTAGTGTTGTAACAAAAGTCTATATCATTAGACTCTCTTAACAACTTCCTTACATACACATAACACACAAAAAAAAGAAACAGCACCTGTCTGTTTTCAAAAACTTAAAACAATACTGTCATGTACAAGTACGACTGTAATATCTTTCTGACCTAACCACTTAACAGTTTCATTAGTGTTCTCTCACAACTAACCAAGTAACCTAGTTTATTTTCAGTTTCGTTGATCCTTTGGATTGCAAGTGAAAGACTAACGAGCAGGACATTTTGGAATTGAGTTAAATATAAGAGCCGGACCTTGTCTAGGAATTGGAAAATTTAGCCGACTTTCTACATCGGTTTATAGTGTTAATTGGTTAAAACTTGGAAAATTGAAATTTCCTGTGTTTCAGTAACAATTTTCAGTTCAATGTAACTTTTCGAAAGATAAATGAATTGCTTTTGCTTCCCATGTACATATAACTATCAAATCTTATCGGTACCTATAGCAACGCATTTTTTAGAACAATTTTGCATTAATACTAAAATTTGTCAAATAGTGTAGTTGCTATATTTGTGTTCAGTATTGTTGTGCGAGTCACAATAGGTGTTCTTAAACAAGCAACTTTTTACTAAACTTGTTTGCAGAAAAAAAAAATGCTTTAAAGTGGCACCGCAATCTCTAGTAGTTTGTACAACTCTTCATTCATTATTTATGGCAAGTTATAAGTACGGTTTCTTCTCTATTGCTTAGCAATTTGTGGCAATGTATTGTTGATTGTGAGGATGTGTGAAAACATCAGCATCTTTAGCATCAGCTGTTCTTCATCTGCTCAGCAATCTTTATTCCTGGATATATTTTTCGAGAAATTTGACATTTTCTTAATTCATTCTTTTGGTTGAGCATCATTGCCTACTGACAGCAGTTCACAACTCATTCTGAGAGAAAGGTGTGGATGGGTGAACGTAGTCCGTGGACAAGGAAGGACAGTGTTGTTCTTATTTGTCTAATTTGCAGTGTAGCGCTTCTGGCCGACTGCTTATTTTCAGCTGATATTATATAGAATCACCACTACCACAATGTAAGTTTACTAAGTTTGAACTCCTGTCAAGTGAAATGGGAATGACATTACTCGTTTCTGGAATTTTTCACTCCATAGAGTTTAGAAGAAGTTCTTCTGAATTCTATGTTTCACTCAAACACCGTCAACGCTCCGTTTGTGCTCTCCTTCCTGACCCCTCCATTCACCGCCAAATGTCGCCAATCTTGATGTCCATTACCATTCGGTTTGCTACTTTCAGACGACCTCTTCTTCCTCATAGAGTTATTATTGCTGCTGAAATTCGACCTCAGCGTACTGTTGTACTTCAGGGAAGAGCTCCTCTCGTATCTGGTGGCGCCGCAGTGTGCCAGAGTATCTTTGAATGCCTGTCTGAATTTGTTGGACATGATGCTGTAGAGGATTGGGTTGATGGTGGCGCTAACGTAGTAAGTCACGCCAGATATGTGTGTTAAAGTAGTGTAGATGACAACGGCTGTTGGAGTCTTGTTCACTATGTAGATGGCCATCAGACGCTGGGCGTGGAATGGGGCCCAACATAGGAAGAAGGCAACCACCACGGCAACTGGAAAGGAAATGTAATTATTAAAATTTGGTTTGAATGTAGGAGGAAAAAGCTATTTTATAATTATTCTAAATGTAAACTATAGTAGAAAAGAGACTTATGTCAAAATATTATAATATTCAATTGGAAAGAATTTAAAAAAAAAATGGAAAGTAGGTAAAAAGATTTTATAAATCGGTCTGATAGAACATATTTCAGATGGTTTACGGACGGACAGACATCTCCAGCATATCTGGAGATGTCTGTCCGTTCAAACTTATTTTTAATTTTTTTGTCCGTTTGTATGTAAATACGGTTCGTTCGGGCATCTTACGATTTAATTATCCTTTAAATTTAATTTTTAGTCATTAAAATCGCTGGCCAGCCACATCAACAATAGCATGAGGGAAACTTAATTTAAAATAGTTATTTATGCAACTAGTGTGAAAAGTAAGGCTTTTTTAAACGAGTTGAATAAATTATTTCACGAGCGAGTGAAATAAATTCACGAGTTTAAAAAAGGCTATTTTCAACGTGTTGTCATACACTATTTTTTATAATAACGTGCAAAAAAGTATTTATTAAATTGGCATTTATTGATTGGCTTATTAATTATTTTATTATCACGTTCAAATGATTTGAAGGTGATTATTTATATTAATGATTATTTTAAAATCACGTGCAAAAAGTATTTCTTAGATTGGCATTGGAAATAAGACGCCAAATAAAGAATCCCGTTCAAATAAAGAATTTTACACCAATCACAAAGCCGCCGAATAAAATATCACGCTCAAATAAAGAATTTTACACCAATCAGATGCTCTTATTTACTTTGTCGCACTAGTGCGTAAATAGTTATTTATGTAACAAGTGTGAAAAGTAACACTTTTTAAAACTAGTGGATTTTATTTCACGAGCGAGGTACGAGTGAGTGAAATAATGACACGTGTTTTAAAAAGTTTCTTTTCACACGTGTTTCATACACTATTTTTTATAATTACGTGAAAAAAATCAAATATCATTGGTTCAAAAATAATTCACGTGCTAATTTTTTTACGTAAAGAAGATTGGCATCGATAAATCTCTGGAACTACAAAGGCAAACTTATTTTTTAGTTTAAAGTCAAAAATTTGAACATGGATACTGATTCAAAAATAAAAAATAATAAAATTCACGCGCATAATATTTATAAATAAAGCAGATCAATACATTTCTGGATTTTATGAATATTATGAAATAAAAATTTTACTTGAAATGTTGCCATCTTATGAAAAGAGTGAAAAAAAGTACTTTTTTTCACTGCTTTTGGGTGAAAAAAAGTAATTTTTTATCACTGCTTCTAAAAAGTATAACTTTTCGCACGCGTCTGATATTAAAATTATAGTGTAAAAATCGGATTTTTTCACGCAATTATAAAAAGTAACTTTGAAACACGATTTCGTTAAAAGCATCACTTTTGCCACGATTATTGATTTGAAAAAGTTTTTTTTTTTGCACGATATTATAAAAATAAGATTTGAAAGAAAAATTATTTTTGAAATATACTGCAAATAAATTTCACAAACGATAAAGAATATTAATTTAATTTGCGAAAGAAAATTATTGAATATAGCCAATTTTAAATTGAAAAGTTTAAATTAGAGCTAAAGGCTGTGTTTGGCTACATTTTTTCTAAGGTGTATGAATCTTGCTTGGAAGCAGTTTTAGGTGATAGTTGCTTACAAAAATATTTGTTTTTCGATAAGAAATGCAGTGAGAATTCAAGTAACTAGAAAGTATGCCATTTTAGTTCTTTTAGATCTTCTAGTTTTAAATCTAGATTGCATTAATAGAAAAGCCACTTGCCCGGCAGCAAAATTAATATTTTAAATAACACTAAGAATCATATAATTTTGTAATGACATATTACATTTGTAAAATATTCCATGCATGGGATCTTTCATTTTCTGTCGCAATCGGTACAATTATGTCAATTAAATTCGTTTTCACGAGGTAAACATGTTTTCCCAATAAGCTATAATTTTGAAAATTTATTCTTCTCTTTTTCTCATAAAACATATCTACCTGAAATATATAGCTGCTTAACTGCGCTTCAAAGTATTAAAGTCTGGACCGTGATTTACCTTGGAAAATATTTACTAGATACTCTTCTCCCATTTACTTTTTCTAAAGTATAATTATACTAGTATTACGACTATGAGGCTACCGTTGTTTCGCATAGAAAATATATTTTATTGTGAACTACTTGCATACGTACGGGTTAGCTTGAATCGTGATGTGATTCTTTTACTACACAAAAATGATCCTGTTGTCGTACTTTTCGGCCGGGTCATCCATTTTCCCTTTCAATTGTTTTCGTTACGTGCTTTTTATAAAAGTTTCGAGATGAAATACGTGATCCTCGTTTGCTTTACGTATTTTAGGAGTCGCTTTAAGCATGGACAATGGACTTTAGTGGGCAATTTTTTATTCTTTGAGGCACTTGTTTAAAAAGAGTATGCTTTTTAGATTAGGTTTTCGCTTAGAACTGAGTTTAGGTGGATTTTCCATCTTGGAGAATAAAGTTTCTTCCGAAATTGGTGGAGTAACTAACTGTGGTATAAAAACTATTATAAAAGGATAGGTAAATTTTTTTTATATAAATAGACAACCAATTCAAAAGCTTTCGGGAAATTTCGAAATTGGTGGAGTAACTAACTGTTGTATGAAAACTATTATAAAAGGACAGGTAAAAAATTTCTATATAAATAGACAACCAATTCAAAAGGTTTCGGGAAATTTCGTTATAAGTAAATGCTATTCTAGATATATTTTGTCCCGAGTAAAAATTTTTTGACTAAGTAATTCTGATATACTTATTTTTGATTAAATTGTTTAAAGCTACAAAAAACTACGAGCTCATCGTGAATTTTAAATCGAATAAATAATTAAAATCTAATTTCAAATGTTTAAAACTGTACAAATGATATCTGTGAAATTTCCACTTTCCAAACCAATTACTTGTTGCGACTTTTTCCGTAAATGTTTCTTCAAATTCACAATATTAGTTTAGTAGAAATATGTAATTAAATATTTTTTATATATGTAATTAAATAAGTTTTTCGAATTGCTAACAACTGCAAAGATTCACATTTTTTTTCAATAAAAGTTAGAACGATACATAAAACTCGTTTACTCTGCCTCCAATATTAAATGTAACTCGACACTTCTTTAACATGAGACTCAACAAAACTAAATAAATAAGCCTTTTCCAGGTTTTTCGTGTTTTTTAAGAACAAATACAACACATGTCAAGTAAGAAGAAGTTAAAAAAAACACACAAATAATTTAAGAGAGTAAGACGCTTCTCGAGTTAATATATTTTAGGGAAATTGAATTAAGAAAATGCTCATGTCATCTGTCAAACGGATAAGTGATAAGTTTCCAATACTTCATTTAAATCCCTAAGTAAAGGTTCTTTGTTGGTTTACTGATTGTATCTGTTTCTTTACAATAATGATTGATTACTTAGGAAAAGTTAATTACCATTTTCATCGAGTTAGGAATTTACAGAAGCAACTACTCACACAGAAGCAACATTTCTTAGTAATAAGGATATAATGCTAATTTTTACTTAATAAAACCTTATATTATTTAACAGTTCTATTATTTAACATCAATTGTTTAATGTAGTAAAAAGTCTTGACCGAACCATACTATATTTTTGGAAAGTTTTTCAAATTGCCAACAATTGCAAAGAATCTGAATTTATTTTAAAATTAGAAAAACATAAAATTCTTCATAATAATATACTCCTACCATTAATATACCTTAAATCAACTTAAAAAAATGTTATTACTATTTTCGCAATCAAAATAGAAATTTTAACTAAACAATAATCAAGTTTTAAGGATATTTTAGGCTTATAGTAATATTACATATTAAAGTTGTTATTTATGTCATATCTTTAACCAGTATAATATAAGCTTTTATTTACAGTTATATTAGGTTAATAGTTTTGACTGTAGGAGGATTTTATCAAGTCAAGTTTTGTTTTAGCTATTTCTACTTTTTTATTTAATTAATCGATAGAACTTTTTTTATTTGTATCATTAGGTAATATTAAAAAAAGTACTGTTTGGAACTAACATAAGTTTAATAGATTCATTTTGGAATTTTTATTCAAAGTATTTAAAAATTCTTTCGGGTGTACAAACGTTTATTTATTAGATTCTTCTATATCAGATCACTAACAAACTATTTCAAATCAATATTTAAAATTCTGAAAAAAAATCGTAAATATTTGAACTCAAATAATGTATTGTATATGTTTGTTACCATTATACAGTCTGTAAATGGAACTGCATAATTCTTATGGGCAATTATACGTTGACGTAAGTTACATTTGGGGCTTTTATTAAAATTTTAATTTGAAGCTTTTCTACTCTACAAATTGCTTAATGTAAAAAGAAGTCACTCCTACTCCACAGGAAAATTTCTTTTGTTGGTTCTTCTTTCAATAACTTGTTGAAAGCAAAGAGTGTGTCGGGAAATACTCTTAGGTTGCACTTTTCACATTTACGATTTAGCGAATTGCAGTTATCGGCATTTTCATTGCTAAACTCTTACTATACATTAAAAGAAAAAGACTAAATTAAATTCAATCTAAAGAAAAAATATATTTGACGTAATCCGAAAATAAGTTTGATAGAGTGACGTAACATCTGCATATTTACTGTATAACTAAAATTATTGTATAGACGCTAAAATTGATATTCACTTCGCTGTAAAAATTTTACTTTAATAATAGATACGGATCGTTTCGTAACTTATAAAATTTTAAAATATTGAACTAAATAATTAAGTTCATTAAAATTTATTAATTTAATTCCAACTTGAGTATACAGTACAAAAAGAAGGCTACAAAATATATTAGAACTTTCTGTAAGAAATTCACTTCAAAAATAAATTACGTTCTCCTTAACTTGAAATGCGGTAAAATATATTCATTAAGAAAGAAACTTATTAATTATCCTTATCATTAAGAATTTAGTACACGTCTAAAATGACAATACAACTTTTGAATCTGCTTTCGAAATACTTGTTTTCGATGCTAATGACTTTCCATAGCGGCAAAGTAGAAAAACCCAATGAATAATTAACTAAAATTGATAGTTAGGTTATAAATGATACGAGGGCTGCTTTTTTTCAACCTCCGATGGGCTGTAACAAAAAGACGGGTCAAGATACAAAAAAGATTTTTTACCAAAAGTAAAGTACAATACTGCTTATTTCTCCATATAATCACCTTGACGATTAAAGCATTTGTCATATCTGTAAACAAGCTTTGAAATACCCTCTTCATAAAATGTATCCGCCAATGATTTGAAGGGATGTTGTGACGGGTTCTTTGAAACTGTGTATCATTGCCATGATTTTTCGGTTTAAGTTTACACCAATTATGAAGAAGCTTTAGTAAACTCCAACTTTTGAATAACCTTTAACTATATATAAAACTGTTGGGTTTATACACAGGGAACTTAACGGACTGTGTTATAAAACTATATATTTTTTGTATTCTTATATTTTATATTATGTATTTTATGTTTAATAACTATGTTAGGCGATAGCTTAAAGTTACTTTGTACATATGCTTTGTAAGATGAGTTAGCTTAACTTTAAATAAAAATATTTAATTTTTTATTTTTGTAATGAATACTTTTTAAGACGATATTAATACTAATAATACAAAGAATACTAATTTTCTATCTAAACATACTAATTAAGATATAAAAACCCGTCCAGGTTTTAAAAAGAATAACGAACGTTTTTCAAAATAAAGTAATCTTAATTTAATCAAAATTGTATCATTTAAAAAATAATATTTTCAATTATTTCATGTTTTCCTTTAATTCACATTTTTTAAATTTACTAATTAAAACATAAAAAACCTATTTTGTTATTTTTTTTTAAAAGAAAGTATCTTATATTTAACAAAGATTTATATAACGATTATCGCTTAGAAATTCTATTTGTAATTTTATTTTATTCTTCAGTTGACACAATTTTTATATAAGCAAGAAAAATTTATGTTTTGCAACTTACTTATCAGGTACTGACTGCATGATTAATGGAATGTAGGATGTCTAGAATATAAGGCTACCAGGATAAAGATAAATTTGATAAAATCGTCTGAGAAAATATAATTTATCCTAGTTTTTTTTTATTTGGCCGCTAAAAACCGATTATGTAAGGGTTTTAGCTATGTATATATTGCCTACTTCTAGACATATTGCTTAAGATTTTCATGATTACGCAATTAATTTGTAATTGTTACACAAGATGTAGATCGGTATAGATCACCTTTTGTTTAGAACCAATAGCGATGGGATACAAAGACAATAAAAATAAGATATGTATGAGAACAAATGAAAGGCTTAGTGGAAGAACGTGTAAAGTGAGAGATTTTTATATCAATGACCATGTTATTCCCTCCATTAACGATAACAAGATTTCCCCTTTTAATAAACTTTAAGTAAAGTATATTTTGAACCTTTTGTAAGTGCCTTTTTTAATGTATCTAAGTGCAAAAGAAAAACTTTAAAGCTAATTTTCTCGTTTTCACCTTTATGTTACTTAGCACGTTCTTCCACTAAGCTCTTCATAATAATAAGACGACACCTTATGTGAGACACGGAGAATGTTATGGAAAGTGAATGTACAAAGTTTTATAAAGAGGAATGTTTTGAAAATAATTATTGAAAATATGTTATTATAACGAGCATTTAATTAAAACTTACTTAAATACTATATAACAAAAACGTTATTTAAACGTCTGCTTGATCAAAACGTTAGTTGAACGATTATTTGATAAATATGTTATTTAAACGATAGTTTGACTTGAATGTTTTTGACATGACTATATCATAAAACTGTTAGTTGAAAATTGAATTTCATTTTATTAACTATTATTTAATAAAATTTTTATTTAATAGAAATTGAATAGTTATGTAATAAAATGTTATTTGAACAATTAAATGATGAGAAAACGTTTAGTATAACAATCATAGCATCAATTTGCTTAAAATGTCTTTTTACTATTGTCAGTAAAAACATTATTTGGACGGTTATAAACCAATTTTATTTTGATTTATCGATACTAGATGGTTAAAATTGCATTATGAAATTCTTATAAATTTAAATATATCATATATTACTACTTCCGCACAATAAAAAAAGTAAGTATATTGATATTTTATTAAACTCAATAGAACAGTGACACAAATGGAAAAATCTAGTCTAACAATTCGATACTTTTCGTTGCTCCAGATTCAATTTGCAATACTCTTTAGTTAATGGTGTTTATTATTATTATTATTATTATTATTTTTTTTTTTTGGGGGGGGGGGGGTAATTTTTTTGTTAGTCCTTCTATTCTTTTAATTTATTGTCATTCAAAGTAATGGCTATAAGGGGAGGGTCATACAAAACAATGACGAATTCAATGTAAATATATAAAGGACTGAATAGTCCTTTTATCAAATTTATATTATTGTTTTTTATTTACCATTTTTGTTGAATAGAATTTTATTTATAACTTAAACAATAGCGAGTCTGAAAACGAAATGACATTTTGAATTTAATAGTTCCCTTATATATGCAAGTTTTCTTTGTTAGGAATTCAAAAATTAATTTGAAATACTAACAACATATTTTTTTGTTATTAGGGAAACCATTTATTGAGAAGTTTTCTTGATATAGATTTCATCAAATAGAAATAATATTTAACTATTTACTCATGTTGTGGAAGATGTCGACTTTGTCAAAAAATATCATACTATATCTTTCTTGTTATATTTTATGTAATATTTATGTCATGTTATTTTCATTTTATTTTAGAATATATAATGGATACGGTTATTATTATAATTATTATTGTCATTGAATTGTCAAATATGAAGC
The DNA here is from genome assembly GCA_019343175.1 of Oedothorax gibbosus. NCBI lineage: Eukaryota > Metazoa > Arthropoda > Arachnida > Araneae > Linyphiidae > Oedothorax > Oedothorax gibbosus. The sequence goes on from CM033273.1 coordinate 36,488,939, forward strand.
CTCTATTATCGGTCAAAAATCAGGTGACACATCATGACTGGGCCTTGACTATGCTTACCAAAGAATTCTACACGGGTAATATAGTCGATGTATTTAAAACTGGTAAGACATTAAAGTAAACGGAACATGCCAAATTTTGCATTCTAATTTTGTTGTTTTCATTTTTTCATTATCCAAAAGTGGTCAAATATTTTAATTTCTAGAAGAGGGGGAAGGCTTTTTGAAATAACTTTTGGAATTTAGTTCCTTTTGGAACAATACAATTCAATTTTCAATAAAATACCACTTTTTATAACGAAAACTTATTCGAAACAGTTAAGGAAAGTGTTACTAAAAGACCAGGCAAATCTTTAATTCATGAAAGAGTTCTTTTTCCATGAAATTTCATGAACTCTATCTGGTTTTCTCAGCTGGTGTTTTTCTTTCTGTGGCTTTACACAATTGCAAGTGGCATTTCGTCAAATGATAGTTATATTTGTGCACTATGTTATATTCCTCAAACAAAAACACACAATGAGTGATAAAATGGCCAACAATTTTAGAAGACAATGCCTACTACGCATTCTAGAAACAACAAAGCAGCAAAATTTTCAAAAAAATCACCCTCCTTACAACTCTTTTTAGTATTAAATACTTATTTTTGAAAAATGCACAAAAATTTAAACTCTTTGAATTTTGATTCGAATTTTTGATGATTTGAAAGGATTTTGAATTTTAATTTGATATTCTGGATAGCTAAATATTATTATATACGAGTATTTTAATTGAAATTGCTGACAATATGCAGCAATTCCACATTAATTTCCAATAATCCCATAAATTGTAAACTACCTAAACACATTGTAGTCTTTTCCGATTTGATAAACGCGTTCTAGTTTGTTCTAAAATAATCTTCAACGCGTTTCAACTCTTCGCTGTTATTGATCATTTTCAAAAAAGAAATAACGCCATCTGTGGTCTTTATTAACGTTTTTATTTATGAGTGTAACATATAAACTAAATTAAACATGCTTTTTGAAATGTTTAGATTAGGTAAACAGTATGCGTAGGAGTAAACATAGTAAAATTTTTTATTATTTCCTTCGGCTATGCTTTTTATTTTAAAACTCATTTGTCTATAAAAATACATTAAGAACGATAGTCAGTCCCATAAACCTAATGCATTAGTTTTAAAACCCATAACTTCTGTGAAAGTATTGCTTTGCTATGTAAGCGATTTCTCAACAGGTATGAAAAAAGTAATAACAACAAAATAAGGTAATTATTAAAACATATTATGTATAAAAGTATTATTTAATTATTTATTGCTTAAAATTTAAAATCTGCCATCTTTCAATAATTATTTGTCATTTTAAAACTTTAAAACTTTATTATTAAACAGATGATATTTTTTCCCTGCGTATTTGTTTTAGTTTGCCGTTATTAAGATTTTCATGCATGCTGATAAAATGCTTACATTAGCAAAGTAATACTTGACTTCGAAGTTTAAAAATGAAGGGAGTAGTTGCACATTATCCAAAGTATAACTAAGATATAGGGTCCGGTCAACACCTACCGTAAACAAGGTATATGCACGGGTTACCGTTTTGCGTGTGACGTAGTGAGAGTAGTCCACACTGACCAAACACATACCAAAAAATGTTGTCGAATTATATCTTGGCATTGCCTATCACTTTTGTGATTTATTAGATCGGACAACTTCAACCACGTCATTATTGGGGTGCAGAGGTATTCTCTAAAGAAGGTGTTGGTCCAGTCCGTGCAATTGAATATTTCGTTCAATTGAATTAACAAACGTTAAAACTCGCCAATGAAGGGGCCGGACCCTATATCTTAGTTATACTTTGGAGAATGCGAGCTTTGCAATTACACCTTTCAAATAATGCATTAGATTTATGGGAATGACAATTCCTAATATTAACGTACCCTTAAGGGAGAACGGGCGTGCTGGATCGGGGGTCTCCAAAGTAAAGTGCATCAGTGTTAATCCTATGGAGGAAAAAAATATTTTCTCTGCCACATTTCTCCGGCTGTATTGAATTTTTTTACAAGCGGATTTTTATGTGACAAAATGTAGCTGACTTACAGGGTCCGACCTTCCCACTTTTTGAAATTGGTTCGAACATTTTTTTTAAATTTTCAATAAATAATTTTACACAAAATTTTCGAAGCAATTTCAAAAAGTGAGAAGATAGAGACCTGTAAGTTATCTACATTTATTATTTAAAAAAAAACCGTTTGTAAAATTATTCAATACAGCCGGAGAAATGTGGCAGAGAAAATAGTTTTTTTCCATTGGATTAACACTGAGGCACTTGAGTTTGGAGACCCGTGGTCCAGCGCGCCCATTCCCCCTTAAGTTACATTTTTATCAAACTATTATAACTAGTTCTTGATAAGAAAACAGAAACCCCGTGGTCCACAAAGTGATTAGGTTTTACACTCAAAGCACTGCGAATGACAACTTCATTAACTTTTGTTGAGGTTGAGTGAAATTTTTGTTTGGAACGACGTTTGGGAAAGATCAAAGATCTTGAAAGGGAATTAGGAAAGTATTTTAGTATCAAATTAACTTTCATACTATGTCGCAAAAGTTTTCGAAATGCTTAGTGGAATTAAAGTTTGTTTTTTTCGTAAAATAACATAGCTGTTTTGTTAGTTTGAACTAAACAAAAAAATGAACAATTTTATAATTCTTTTAATTAAAAAATAAATTACAAATAATGGTAATGGTTCAAATTTATAATATTAGAGAATGAAAATGCCTTTAACATTTTACTGTTTTTTCTTGTTTAACTTAGTAATATAGAATAGAGTGTTAGTCAAGTATTTAAATATTGTTGAAGTATTGAAATAAACTTTAAAGAGTAAGATAGGTTGCGCTAAGTTGCAGTATTTAAATATCTTTAAATGACTATAAACGACTCTAGTCCTCACTAACATTTAAAATTTGTATAAGAACTACTATCATTAGGAAGCTCATAGAAAAAACAGCAGTGAAAATAAATATAATTCAATGCATTATTTGGAAAAATTGTATTTAGCAAATTTTTGACGATATCGAAAACAACAACATGTGAATTGCAATTATTCACCCTTTGCGGCAATAGCGGAGTAAGAAATATGCTAAATTATATAAGTAAATATTGCAGAGATTAAATTTTAGGGACATAAAAGAATTTTAAAGGTTCAATATCTCTTTAACTTTTCCATCATATTGAATATGAAGTTATTTAAGAAGTTATTAGTCGTTTAATATATTTAAGAAGTTAGTTATAGATGAGACTTTTCATAAACTTGAAAGAGCTATCGTTTCTTTAAAAGTAGTATATACACGCATAAAAGGATCAAAAGCTACTTTAAACTGAAATCTCTTTCAGCTTCACTAAATGATCCCTCAAGTAACACATTTTAAACATATAATTATTATAATAAAAGAAATCATGTGCATATGTAAGAAAATATTCCGATAAAAGGTTTTCCTTCTTCCTGTTGCTAAGTGTAGCAGGTTATATAGAAGTGAGAATAACGAGGTAAGTAATATTTCTACTTGTTATTCAGTTAAATAGACATTTTAAATTAGTGTTAATGATCAGTAATTTTGGAGTTATGTAACATTCAAGGATTTGAGTTAGTTTGTGAATATGAATGTTTTAGGTTTGTGTTCGCAGACGTTGCGATCTGTTATTTTAACTATTTAGTATGAAATAGAAAGTAACGAGAGGCAGTGCGATGAGGTCGAACATCCGAAAAGGAGATTTTAGGTTTTCTACTCGTGTTGTAGGGTGCTGATTTCAAAAAAGGGTTTTTTGAATGTTGGTCCGTCTGTCTGTTTCAAACCACTCTACAGATTGAATAAAACAAAGCTACGAGCTTAATTTTGGACACAAGAGTTTCTAGTATCTGTCGGACATTATAATAAGGTTTTCGAGAAAAATCGTTCATGTCCAAAGGGTTGCTATCATAGAACTTAGAAGACCTTTCATAGAAGGTTTTTAAAGCTATCGAAGAGTTACCTTATAGGGACTCTACCTACCTTTAAATATATTAATTTACTTAGAGGTATTTCAAAGGTATGTAGCGTTACACACCCCTAGTTTTTGCCTATCGAGTAGTAAGTTATATGGTTCCTATTTCTAAGCCCGATTTTGAATGGGTACGAATATTTTTCTCGAATCCTATTTGAAAACACCGTGTTCGAGGCCTTAGCAACTCGGGAACCCTGGCCTTTATGAGATCCTTGCCGCAGTTAAATGTCTAAAGATATTTTTTGACATGTATATAAACAAATAATTTAGTTGGTCATAAAAGAAGAGACTGATTTATAAGAAACATATTGTAGTATCTATAAAACCAAGAAATTTATTCAATTTTTTTTTGGTATCCAGAATAAACATCAAATTATTCAAATTTTCTTTGTAAAATGAATTATACAAAGACAATGCTAAGCAAAATGGAAGTATAAAAAATTTCGACTAAGAAGACCTCCATGAATAAGAGGAATGGCATATTTTGTCTATAAACAAGCAATTTCGAGGCTTCATTTCGGCTATGCAGTGTAACGCTTTACTGTACTGCATACTAAGCAAGTCTAAATGTATGTAAGAATGCGCATTCTGTAAAACGAAATATATATATATTTATATATTTCTTGAAACGCTGTAATATTAAGATTGTCATCGTCCTTCTAGGATAGTCTGGAACAACGGAGCCACAGACTTAACGGACAAAAATAATCTATTATAATCCCAGACCTCAAAGTAGTAAAGATTAAGTTGTGCATTCATTTTTTTTTTAAATTGCTGAATTGAAAGCTGGAGAAAACTACAGCACTTACCCATCACCAACCCATTACTTTATATATTTAATTTATTCACATATTACAACATTCGGTTTACCACATAACAACTATAAGGGGTAGTTAGGGGAAATGAGCTTTGTAGTGAATGTGGTAGTGAATTATGGCCATTTTAAAAATAAAAAATAAGACTGAAAATATTGATGATTTTTACGTTTTGTTATTAAAAATATTGCTTTACATATGTAGACTTAAACGTAACAAAAAGTGTTTGTGTTTCTCTAATATTTTTAAAAACTCTCGAAGAATACATAAATCCTAATTGTTACACAAGTAGATTTGTAACTGAACCTGTCATTTAACCCGCTTCCACACAACAGTTGTGTTTAACAGGTAAAAAGGTGCCCAACACAGCATTAATTCTATATTTAACATTGACATGCTAAATTTGGCTAGTTTCATTTATTTTATTTTGAAAATTCAATAATTATTACTTATCGTTTTTAAAAATTAATTTATATTTCAAAGAATAAATATGTAATATTCCTCACTTTTAAATAGAATGAAAATATTTCGTATCAGCATACAAAGAATCTCGTAGTGAAATATATTTGACGTCATTTCAAACTGATCGATGTCGCAAAAATAAATTTATTTTAATTTACTGTCTAAAAGAATTAAAGTTTCTTGAGCGATTGTTGCAAATGGAAATGGTGATTTAATTCTAAACAAGAAGTTCATAAAGAACTAAAATAGCCTACTTTCCTGTTACTTAAATACTTACTGAAGTTCTAATCGGGAAAAAAAAACTAGGTTCCTAAAGTAAATATCATCAACAGCCGTTTCTACACTAGATTTATACACATTAGAAAAAAAAATCGAAACACAGCACCCAGCTATAATTTAAACTTCTAAAAGCCAGAATCAACTATTTTCCTTAATATTCTTTCGCAAATTAATTAAATATTATTTATCATCTGCTCGTGATTTATTTGTAGTTCGAAGAATAATTAAATATTTATTAATAACAAAAGTAATGAAACTACTCCGAACTGCATTAAAAAATAAGAAATGTAAATTAAAACTAAGCATAATTGCATGCAAAAGTATGCCTTGCCGCTTTCTTGGTAGATAAATAATGAATAATCAAAGAATCAAATTGTGCTACATTTTATGACGTCATTCCAAACTGATTCATGAAAATATTATTTTGCTTCAAATATGTTTAAATAAATAAAGTTTCTCATGCCATTGTTGATTTAGCAACAGTGATTTAAATGACTCAAAATTGAATTTCAATGCTAATTCAATGGGAAATTCGCCGAAAGATAGTAGATTTATGTCCGTCCGGACGTACAGACAGACAGACAAAAAGTATGAAAGTTAGGTATCTGAGGTCATAGCTTTATAACAAAAAAAGAATTTTTAAGATCCGAGGGATAGAACCGATTTTGGAAGAGGGATACGGACAGACGGACAGACAGACAGACGGAAAGACAAACAGACATACGAACAGACAGACAGATGGACATCAACCGCATTTCAATACCTACAGCGATTTAAATGACTCAAAATTGAATTTCAATGCTAATTCAATGGGAAATTCGCCGAAAGATAGTAGATTTATGTCCGTCCGGACGTACAGACAGACAAAAAGTATGAAAGTTGGGTATCTGAGGTTATAGCTTTCTAACAAAAAAAGAATTTTTAAGATCCGAGGGATAGAACCGATTTTGGAAGAGGGATACGGACAGACAGACAGACGGAAAGACAGACAGACATACGAACAGATAGACAGATGGACATCAACCGCATTTCAATACCTACAGCGATTTAAATGACTCAAAATTGAATTTCAATGCTAATTCAATGGGAAATTCGCCGAAAGATAGTAGATTTATGTCCGCCCGGACGTACAGACAGACGGACAAAAAGTATGAAAGTTGGGTATCTGAAGTCATAGCTTTCTAACAAAAAAAGAATTTTTAAGATCCAATGGATAGAACCGATTTTGGAAGGGGGGTACGGACAGACAGACAGACAGACGGACATCGACCGCATGTCAATACCTACTTTTTCATTTTTTTAAATTCTTTCGAATTAAAAAAAGAAAAGTAGGCTAAACAAGAAGTTCATAAAGAACTAAAATAGCCTACTTTCCTGTTACTTAAATACTTACTGAAGTTCTAATCGGGAAAAAAAACTAGGTTCCTAAAGTAAATATCATCAACAGCCGTTTCTACACTAGATTTATACACATTAGAAACAAGAAGTTCATAAAGAACTAAAATAGCCTACATTCATGTTACTTAAATACTTACTGAAGTTCTAATCGGGAAAAAAACGCCGACAGATAGTAGATTTATGTCCGCCCGGACGTACAGACAGACGGACAAAAAGTATGAAAGTTGGGTATCTGAGGTCATAGCTTTCTAACAAAAAAAGAATTTTTAAGATCCGATGATTAGAACCGATTTTGGAAGGGGGGTACAGACAGACAGACAAACGGACAGACAGGCGGACAGACAGACGGACAGACATACGAACAGACAGACATACGAACAGACAGACAGATGGACAGACAGACAGTTGGACATCAACCGCATTTCAATACCTACAGTGATTTAAATGACTCAAAATTGAATTTCAATGCTAATTCAATGGGAAATTCGCCGACAGATAGTAGATTTATGTCCGTCCGGACGTACAGACAGACGGACAAAAAGTATGAAAGTTGGGTATCTGAGGTCATAGCTTTCTAACAAAAAAAGAATTTTTAAGATCCGATGATTAGAACCGACTTTGGAAGGGGGGTACAGACAGACAGACAAACGGACAGACAGGAGGACAGACAGCGGACAGACATACGAACAGACAGACATACGAACAGACAGACAGATGGACAGACAGACAGATGGACATCAACTGCATTTCAATACCTACAGTGATTTAAATGACTCAAAATTGAATTTCAATGCTAATTCAATGGGAAATTCGCCGACAGATAGTAGATTTATGTCCGTCCGGACGTACAGACAGACGGACAAAAAGTATGAAAGTTGGGTATCTGAGGTCATAGCTTTCTAACAAAAAAAGAATTTTTAAGATCCGATGATTAGAACCGATTTTGGAAGGGGGGTACAGACAGACAACGGACAGACAGGCGGACAGACAGGCGGACAGACATACGAACAGACAGACATACGAACAGACAGACAGATGGACAGACAGACAGATGGACATCGACCGCATTTCAATACCTACAGTGATTTAAATGACTCAAAATTGAATTTCAATGCTAATTCAAAGGGAAATTCGCCGACAGATAGTAGATTTATGTCCATCTGGACGTACAGACAGACGGGCAAAAAGTATGAAAGTTGGGTATCTGAGGTCATAGCTTTCTAACAAAAAAAGAATTTTTAAGATCCGATGGATAGAACCGATTTTGGAAGGGGGGTACGGACAGACAGACAGACAGACGGACATCGACCGCATGTCAATATCTACTTTTTCATTTTTTTAATTCTTTCGAATTAAAAAAAGAAAAGAAAAGTAGCCCAAAAATGGCTTCCTATGCTTTTTAAATGAGTATTCAATTTTACAGTTTTTTAAATAATTGAAGTACTTTGAATTCTTTTCTGAAATTTTCAATGTATTCTAATTTCGATGCGCTGAATTTTTTGTGACGTATCACACTTGTCCGTAGCATTTGTAGTTTGGGCAATGAAAGTGGGTGACGGACAGACAGACGGACGGACAGACAGACGGACGGACTGAACGATTATAATACCTTCCACTTTTTACGTTATAAAAGTAGTGTGGAAGCTAAAACAAGAAACCTCAACTAAGCTACAAATAACCAGTGTTATCTTTGACTTATGTAATACCACTCATTGGGGATCACTTACAACATATTTGGAACACATAATGGAATTCTTCATTCAAAATATATTATAACATCTATGCGAATATGTAGAATACATCTATAATCATCATTTTTTTAGTTTTTTTTTAAACGACCGAGAACCACATAAAATTGGGAAAAGGGCCGCAGGTTGCCGATGGAGAACCAAACAGAACTGTAACGTTCAATCAAGCCTTAAAAAACATAGCTCACTTTTAATTTCTGAGGGAGCAGTTTGTCCTATGTCCTTTATTGTCAGAGCTCTTAAATTCCGGGCCGCCTTTATGGCAGGCCTGCGACTCTCAAAGATGCCATAAAGCGGAGGCGTATTGAAAACAGTCAGAAATAGAATATTGTTTAAATGCAACTAATATCGATAGGCAAATTTTAACTCAGTGCCATTTTTAAAAAATTCAAAATGGTAAGTCATCTCTAATAATAATCATACTAACTAGCATGGCGGCAATTAATTCTAAATTTTTACTAATGTTCATTGCTATTAAGTAATAGTTACTTAAAAATTTTAACGATTTGAATAAAAAAATAATTTAAATAAGTTGCTGAGTAAGCTACGCTTCTTATTAAACTAAATACAGAGATACATTGATGAACTCCTTGGATGACAAGGCATCTGGAAAAAGGATTTAAAAGTTACATTTCAGAAGCTTTTTAATGTAAAAATATTTGACATCATTTTAGTTTTTAGCAAAGAAAAAGGTTTACAAGGGCTACATCTTAGAAGTTTTTTTAATGTAAAAATATTTGACATTCTTTAACTTTTGAGTAGGGGATAGTGGGGGCTGATGGGACTCAGGGCTAATGAGACAAGGGGCCTAAAGCGGGGAAAAATATACTTTTTTACAAATATTTCTACACTACAGCATTGTAACAGTTAGATTTCACATTTTAAAAAGCAAAGATCAGCCATTAAAAGCATGTGTTTAAGTGGAGAGAAGAATTGTTGTTTTAAAGAATCCGAAGTTAGTTAAAAGTGTATCATATTTTTCACTTACAAAGTATTAAATAAAAACTTTCTATGAATTAAACTATAGTTTTAGGTAGATGACATATCATAGATTAAGATATTATCTGTCAAATACTGTGGTGAAATACACGTGCTTCTGTGTTGGATCATTTATAAAAAACAACACTGTGGGGACTAATGGGACCAGAAACGGTGGGGTCAAATGGAACACGAATAAACTTATCTTTGTATGCTTTTCTTGAAGAATCTATATAAATCTCTAATATCTCATTCAGTCAAGTTGCCAAAAACTTTTTAAAACTTTAACTTTAAACTTTTAAAACACTTTTCATCGTATAATAAGTGAAAGTTCAAGTAGCTTTATTGGTGACATTTTTTCACCTTCAATTTCATTAATTACATCTGAACAGAGCTTGCAATATAAATATTTTGTTGTTGGTAAAATTTGCTAGAAAGCAAACTATTCTTTATTCGTTGGAATTGATTTCTGAAATAGAAAGCGATGAACTCCGGGTAAGCTATTTGAAGATAACGACGGTCTTTTTAAATTCACGCACCCTGAAAAAGAGGACAAATTTGGGATAAATTTTAGAAGATTTAATTACAAAACTATCCTTTCCAGTGATTCAACAAAAATTATGGGAGCATGGGAAAAATTATGGGATTTTGAGTTTTAACTTTGATATTTCACCTTTCATTGGGAAATAATTGTTTAAAAAAATAACATTTCATTATGTATGCTTTATTTAAATGGTGTTTGCTTTAAAATTTTATTTTCTGGTCATTTTCTGATTTATTTTCACTTTTTTGAAATTTTAATTAGGGCAACATTTAGCATGTCCCATTAGCCCTGCACCCTGTCCCATTAGATCCCACATATGAGGGCTAATGGGACATTTACATGTTTGTTTAAAATGCTCAGCAACTAAAATATGGTAATGTTTTAACATCTGTAGAATTACTTTTTAAGTAAACGAATGTTCAGTTTATTAGCTTGTAAAAAAAGAAATTAAAATTCTTGTATTTTTGCTGAAATACAGAGTTTAATAAAAATTTGTCCCAACAGCCCCCACTCTCCCCTAAACAAAAGGTATATAAAACTACGTTTAATAAGGTTTTGAATATCACAATATTTGACATTCTTTTACTTTTTAGTAAAGAAAATGATCTATAAGAGCTACCTACATTCAATAAGTTTTTTAAACTAAAAATATTTGACATTCTTTTAGTTTTTAGACAAGAAAAAGGTTATAAGAACTACGTTCACGAATTTTTTTTCTGTAAAAATATTGGAAAGTTTTTGCTTTTTAGTAAAGAAAAGGTTTATAAGAGCTTCATTTAAGAAGTTCTTTTTAGTATAAAACTATTTGACATTTTAAATACTTTTTAATAAAGAAAAAGACTTCACATTTTTCACAAAGCAAGTTTTCAAAGTGAACGCATCATATTTTTCACACATAGTATTTTTTGTTGTCAGTTTCTAAAATTTGGCAATCAACCCACTTACATTATGGATCGATGGCTAGAATTTATTTTCTAAATTCTAAAAAATTTGTAACGGCCTTTCTAGCACTATCAAGCATCGCCTTCATAAGCTTTATTTAATTTTTTAATATTTTGAAATTTTCTCGTGCGATAAAAAAATACAAAAATTCTGCTCCAGCAGGCAGCATACTAAGAAGTTCTACAGGAATGTGGATCCCCAATAAAAAAAAAGTTGCACGTTACTTCGAGACTAAGGCTTTCCTCGACCTTCAACGTTTATTGGAGAACACCGGAACCGATGAAAACATAAATAACAAAAATAATATATTCTTTTTGTTCTAAAAAACAGTTCCAGTCTTAAACTGAAGCATGAGAATCAAGACGTTTAGAATAAAAAAAAAAGAAGACACAAGTAAAATAAATGGAGTAGTTGAACTCGACCTTGCCGGGAGGCTTTGAAACCTGTCATCGCAGGCGATTTTACCAAAAGAAAAAAAATAAAGGGCTAATTCGGTGGATTATTTTGTTTTAGATGCCGTGGAATGTTTATTTTGCCTTCAATTAACAAAGATCTGTCGTTTCTTGACATAAAATGTCCTACTCGGATTTTAGGAAATCTCCCTTACAGTTGGTTTGCATTTTTAGACATGAAACTTATATTTACGCTCTGTTTAGACAGCAGTTACTTTTGTATCGAAGTAATCAATGTGGTTTTCCTTTTTTTATACGTAAAATGCAAGCTTATTCTCAATGAATAAAATTAAAATACTGTATAAGTCGGGATCACTAGAAACAGATCACAATTTAAATAACCTTAACAATGTAATATTGGAAACTTTTTGCACTATTTTTCTGTAACTTTTCAGGTTGATATTAAAACGATAAATAGATCTGTCCATACTATTTGAATCTAATTTTAGAAGGTAATGAATAATTTACTGAATTATTATTTCAAGTGTATTTTCTCTAAGATTACATTAGGAGAAAAACGAATAAAATATTGATGCAAAATGAAGAGACATTATATGAGAACTAGACGCATGTTCTCTTAAAGTGAAAAACTATTGCAATAGATATAAAGTTTGAAAAATACTATTGGTACTTTATAAACAACACAGCACATTCGATGCTAGTCTAACACAAGAAAAAATAAAATGTTATGTAAATTTAGAAAATTTAGCGGCAACAAACAAATCAGCGTAAATGGTTATTAATTTTAGAGTAATTAGTACCTTGAAAAGTATTTTCCATTCGCAAAAAAATCTAGTTATCTTTTCGATAAAAGTGGTTGTAAAAAATAGCATTTCAATGTTTCTTTATCATCTCTAATTTTAAAAGAGTTTTACGTGGTGACAAGCATGTGATTCATAGCCAAGTTTTAGGTTCAAAGACGTGTTATTTTTCAGAGGAACTTTTTATTTTTTACAATCCTAGTTTTTCCACAAGAGGAAAGAGAAAAAATGTTGACATTTATAATTGTAAAATATTAAGACCCTAGTTTACGAAATATTTGTTTTCTTTAAAGTACAGGTTGAGGTATTTGTTGACTTGCAGTTTGAAGGTAAAAATCAGTACATTTATGTGCAAAATACTTTCTAAATATGAAAAAATTCAAAATTTAATGAGTTTGTTACAAAAGTATATTTTTCTTTAACTTTTAAAGAGAAATTATGCATTGCAGTAAAAATAAGCATAAAACGTATTAAAATATGACATTATTGAAGTAATTTTAAATTTACTATTTTAATGTGTTTTTATATGAATGAATATAAGAATGGATGATGATGTAATAAATGAATGAATTTGTAAATAATTCAAAATATAAGATTTTATTAGAGAATTAATTGGACAGTTTATGCTTATATTAATGCCGGGTTTTCGAAATCTTACGTGTTTGATGAGAATTCTGAATAGTACTTCTTAAGTTTTATTTATAAAAGATTAATAATTATTGTATGGAAAATTAAGATATTTTCAATTAAAGTATAATAGTATAGTATGTATAGTATAGTATGATAATAGTATAGTATAGTATAGATAGATAGATAGATAGCATAGCATAGCATACATTAACATAAATAACATAACATAATAACATACATATAACATAATATAAACATAAGCATAATATAATATATAATAAAAAATAAAAGCATATTAATATATAGAAAATACTGGGAATTTAAACATGGTTACAAGTGATACGATATTGCAGAATTCATTTGATATTTTTTACAGTAGAACAGGTAAAAGAAAAAGGCTTTGTCAAAATAAAAAAAAATATTCTTGTTTTTACTTGTGCAATCAGATTCATATAAAAAAGATTCCTCATCCATTTCAAAGAATTCCGAAGTCAAAAAATAGCCTTTGTCCTGTAAAACTGATGTTGAGGTCGAAAGTCTATTTGCGTGTTATTTCGGAACTCTCTTAAAATTCCATTTTTCAGCATTTTCTAATTTGGGTAATGATAGAAAAACAAATAATGATGAAACTGCATTTATTTAATCTATGCATCATTACGTTTGAAACGCAGACCAGTCAATTGATTTCGTTGCAGACTCTTTCGATAAGAGACTTATTCGTAATTAGAGTTTGTAGTATGGTCCCTTGCTACCTTATTACACAAAGTAAATACGCACTCACATGAATTCTACCAACAGAAGACCGAAATGCCTTCGGGGTTTGATTTACCACTTTATCCGATTATTTCCAATAAGTGTGACCTTTAACGAAAAACACCAGAACTTATATCCTAGTTATGCTTAATGAAGAAAATGAACATATCATTGATTTTACATGCAGATTTAATATACTTTAGTACGTTAGTAATTTTGTATTTACTTAATAAAAATATACTTTGGAAGATATAGGCTGAATGTATGTTTCTACATTAACAACTACAAAAAACTATGACGAATTAAGTAATACAACATAATATTTTTGAAAAAAATTATTTTCAATAATAATTCAATAATTTATTTTCAAAATTGTAATCGAGTTATAATCAAAATCATCTGAGAAGCAATGTCAGGAAATAAATAGACAGACAAACAGACAGACCGATCGATGGATCGATTAATTAATCAATAAAAAAATGTACAAATTAAATGTAATGCAAATTAATTGGGTGGAACATTTAGCATTTTTGAGATATTTTTCAAACAAACTTGTATTCGATGTTTTAGGTTGAAAATAAAAATTTCCCATTGGCTTTAATTCAAATAAATACATTTGTATGGTGCATTTGTATTTTGGGTTACATAAGTGAATACCATACGCATTAGCAGAACTAAAAAAGTGTGTAACTGTGTATAGCAAAAACTCATACGTTCTTTCCTAACTCTGAGGTACAGACATATGCACTAGTTTTAAGTGCAATGGGAACACCTCAAAGGATATTGGGAACAAAAATGTTTAAAGTAGCCGTAGATAAACAGTTTATTTTAAAAACAAATCTGTGGTGTGATCCATGGTATAGTTTCTTTGAATGACTACAGTTGCTTTGAATTTCAGGCCAGTGCTGTCATTTAACTGGCCCGTAGCCATCCACGTGACATATCTAGATTGATAGCACCATGTGGTGAGTTGAGAGTTAAGGTAAAGAATTTAAGGTGTTAAAGGATTAGTTTCAGGAGCACATGATCTATTTATTCCTTGTAGCTTGGAACCTGCAAAGAAATGATTACGGCTCTATAGAACTTTCAACACTAAGTCTACTTTTGAAGCAAGGGCCTTTAAATGATATTCAAGAAACAATGCATTATTCTAAAGGAATTTAATATGGAAATGGAAATGTAATATGGACATGAAAGGAATGTGTATTGATGTCAGTACCGGCCTCGGCTTTTTGGAATGTGCTGTATACTTTTTTTAAAAATCCTTACCGTGCTAAATAAAATAAAAATAAAATGCAGCTAAACTGGTTATTGTGTTGTTCAAAGAACCATAAGTATAATGATAATAAAGTCTAAACGAGTTATTATAGGAATTACTAACTATTTAAAAAATGGAAGATTAGCCACAACAACCGATTTGATAAGTACTGAAATAAGAAGATGTCATGAAAAAGACGTGTTTGTACTTAAGTACATAAGTTTTATCGAAATAAGCTCAGATATTTAAAATAAAGCATGTTTTTTCATATTATTTTGAAAAAGGTTTAAAGTTGAAAAAAAATGACATAATAATTCACGGAACTACACTTTTCTGAGTTATGAAACAGTTCTTGTTGAAACCGAAGTAGCTATATTCGGCTTTGGTATAATACTTAACTATGATAATGCATAACTTTTGCATAATACTTAACTATCTTGTTTACCTTGATACCTAACCTAAGGAAGACAAAATAATCTCTTAGCGTAATATAAACTAGAAACGAAATTTTTTAAAAATTACGTTGAGTAGTTATTGCACTGCACATGCCTTGAGTTTATTTGGGAAGAGTTTATCTCTAGAGAAACAAGCACCATTTGGTAATTGGCTGCAGTTTAACAAACACGCAAGAAAATTAGTTATGTAACATAGTCCTATCCTATTAAAACATGTCATTTCTAAATTGTAATACTTTCTTTTGTAACTAACATGTTTTTAGATTATTTTGAAACAGTTTGCATTTCAGAACGTACTTGAATGAAACTATACCTGTATTAATATATTTGCATTTAAGAAGCTGTTATTCAAACTGCTGCGCTGTTTAGAATAAAAAATGTTACAGAGATTGGTTTCACTACAAAATCACTTATTACACTTAACTCAAATGGAAAATAAATCGGTTAAAAAGAGAAAAATATTATTGTAAGTAAACTTTCATTTGTTAGAGTACTTAGATTTTATAATTAATGATAGATTTAAGCTATATATTCCAAATTTAGAAACTTAACAGATTGAAACATCTAATATTGTATAAATACTATGTTTGTTGTAAGGTGTGGCAGATTTTAGACTACACATTTTTATTAATTTACAGACAAAATCAAAAACTTATGCTATTAAAAAATGTGATTTTTCATTATTTCACATACAAAAGTTAAAATATACTTTTTTTGACACGATTCGAAGGGCAAAAACTATAATACAAAAGTAAAACGATACCTATTACAGATAATACTTTTTTTTAAAAACAATTTTTAATAAATTTTAAAATGTCTTGACAGTTTAGACTTCAATATGTTTGAAATAATAATAATAAATCACATAACAAATGATATTAATATAGTTGACAAAATATGGTATCAAAAAAAACATCTTAAGGTTAATGATCATATAAAAGTTTTCCTCTTCGTTTCAAGGACAACTAAACTGATCTAATAAGACAATTACGTTCAGATAAAATCATTCCTTGTTTTTCATCGAAAATTGTAAATCATGTACATTCGATTAGTAAGCTAGTCTTTGATAAAAAGTCATTCGACATACATATAAATCAAAGGTAAAAAAACAAATAAAAGAATTATGTTTTGTAAAAACAAGCCAATCAGAAATGTTATTAAAATGTTTAGTCATCAGGCAAATGTAATGATTAATTTCTTATTCTGATTGTTTACTTTTACTTTTCGACTATACGTTGAAAGGAATCAATATATTTGCGATAGAATATAATTATTAGCTTCCACACTACGTTTATAACGTAAAAAGTGGAAGGTATTATAATCGTTCAGTCCGTCTGTCCGTCACCCACTTTCATAGCCCAAACTACAAATGCTACGGACAAGTGTGATTCGTCAAAAAAATTCAGCGCATCGAAGTTAGAATACATTGAAAATTTCAGAAAAGAATTCGAATTCGAAGTACTTCAATTATTTAAAAAACTGCAAAATTTAATGCTCATTTAAAAAGCATAGGAAGCCATTTTTATTAGAATTAAATCACCATTGCCATTCGCAACAATCGCTCGAGAAACTTTAATTCTTTTAGACAATAAATTAAAATAAATTTATTTTTGCGACATCGATCAGTTTGAAATGACGTCAAATATATTTCACTACAAGATTCTTTGTACGTTGATACGAAATGTTTTAATTCTATTTTAAAGCGAGGAATATTACATATTTATTCTTTGAAATATAAATTAATTTTTGCAAACGATAAGTAATAATTATTGAATTTTCGAAATAAAATAAATGAAACTAGCCAAATTTAGCATGTAAATGTTTAATATAGAATTAATGCTGTGTTTGGCGCCTTTTTACCTGTTAAACATAACTGTTGTGTGAAGGGGGGTTAAGTGACAGATTCTGTTACAAACCTACTTTTTTTTCTTGAGTTGCACATGGAGTACTAATCGCATAAAGGAAGGTCTAAAGGATGATATTTTAAAGTAACAGGACGTTTTTGTACAGCTATTAATAGATAATTAGCTATGTGTTAGATTCGAATTATTACCTTATAAACAACTATGGACAATTATGAACAACTAGAAAACTATTAAATGGTGTTTTTATAGGAAACTGACTAACAAATAAAACTATTAGAAAGATAACTCTTACATGGATTTTAAAGTTAAACTTTATGTAAATTATATAAGATAATATAACAAAGAAAAAAGAATGTAAAAAATAAATTATCTTATATACAGTAAATATGTACTTACTGTTTTATGTCCAGAGTTAGTAAGATAAGTTTGTAACTATATTTTAAAAAAAAATCCTTTATTTGTTTTGTGGATTTAAAATGTTCCATTTTAAAAACTATCAACTTGTAATTTACGCATCCAAAATTTTATCATAATTTTTAAATAATAAAGCATTGATGACACCATTATTTTTCTTCTTTATATTAATTATATTAATAAAATTTATTAATAAATTTTATATTCATTTCACAATGCATTTTCCTTAAATACTTTATTGTTATTCTAAAAATAACAGTTAGCCCTTTCACCTCTAGTTAGATCTAAGGTTAATTAATTCTGTGGAATATATCGCTAGCCTTTACACTGGAATTAAAGGGTTAACACCAAATTATTTTTTCAATGGTAAAAGGATTCTTGGAATACGAAACTCATTTTTTTTAAATGTAGATATCTAATATGAAAATTCTTCAACACACCTATAACTTTGCTATTACAGTCAAATTTGGTTACAACGACGTCATTTACAACGCCATAAAAGTTCGATCCTTTGAATTGCCCATATACCTTAATGTTATAATATCTTGGTAATAACGACAATTTTTAATTAACTCCTAGGCTATAACGATAAAAATATAAGTTTATATGATATCCAAAATGATTTCTTAACGAAAAAAATTAAAAAAAAGAAATTCTTTTTTACTATCAAAATTTTATTTTATAAGAAAAATATTAGCAAATTCGTTGCGAAATTTGAAATTTAGTTCCCACCAAAAAAAAATTATTGACCAGAGATGGAGAAATTAAACTACTAACAATAGCACACAGGGTTAAAGTTTATTCAATAGATGTCATTTTATAACTTTAATTAATAATAAGAGTATATAATACTTACTTTACATTATTTACTACACTTAATATTCAACCTTGTTTATAACGTTACTCGTTTAAAACGTTTATATATCGCTGCCCCTTGAAGGACGCCTATAACCGGGTTATACTGTACATTAAAAAAAAAAAAACTTTCAAAGCTAGAAGTTCCATACAAAAAAGAAAAATTCCTACCACACCTTACTTAGTAACTATTTATCTATTTCCTTGAAGCAGGATAAGTAAAACACCAAGTCGAGTTTAAATCCACTGTAAAAACTTATTAATGACATGTTTAGCAATGATCCATCACAGACAAAGACTATTGTAAACGTGTTCCGTTGTGGTATGGCTGTGGTAGCAAACTATAAATTATAAACGTTCTGCTGTTGATGCTTTTTTTCTAAAAAATGTGTATAATTTTGTTAAAAGGAGGTACATGATAGATGTCTTTATAGTATGAAAGGCGGTAACATTTATATTTACATTTTTATAAGTGACAATTTAGTTGTAAAATAGTAGTAAAACTCATTTCTCGTTATTTTGCAAAATATATGTGTTTTGAAATTTTATTTGTAACATTTTCAAATATTCTTATAGTATTAGTGTGTTGTGACGCAATCAAATATAAGGTAAAAAACAAACAATTAAAATGTTTATAATGCTAAAAGATTAATTTTTTGTCAATATGATTTCAGTTTCACCTAGTATGACGACAAAATCAATTAACAAAATAAATATTCCACTCACAATGTTTGACATTTATCTGTCCATATTTCATATATTTGCAGTTAAATTTGTTTCATTATTCTTAATTTATTTTATAACTGTGAGCAACTATTAAGGGGGATCGGAGCCCTCCATTGAAGCCCATGTTAAAATGACCTTTTTTATGTACTTTTTTCTCAGAATCTATTTGATACATTTTAATGAAATTTTTACTAGTTATTAAAGGATGTTCAACTATACTTCAATGTGAGGCATTCTTAAAAATGTTGCTTAGTTTTTAAATTATAATTTTTTAAGTGAAATTACATATTTTTGACCTAAAAAAACATCAATAATATTAAAAAGAAAAAAAAAGTAAGATAGTTGTGCTCAAATCCCTCCAGCGAATTTTAGAAACCAACTCTTTAAATACGTATAAAAAATTTCAGGTTGATACTTATAGTAGATTCTGAGAAAAAGGTACACGCACATTGAAAAATTAAGTTTTGAGATAGACCCGTTTAAAGTAAACAATAGTGGTTTCTTACCTATGAAACATAAGGGGAATTTACCTAAACAACATTAAAAAAAATATATTAAAATACTTTTAGTACTGGAAACTTTTAGTTTAAGATATCGTTGTAAAGCTAAGATTGCATAGTTTAAGAAACACTAAAAACATTGAAATGTCATTTTTGAAAATTTTGAGTGGTCTGGTCCCCCTTAAACTTGCGGGGATCTTTTTCTGAAAAAAATAATACAAAATCCTTTCATTTATGTTATAGAAATATACTTATTTTCTTGGAACAACTTGGTATCCATGCCGATATTAATTTAAGTATTCATAAATCAATAAATATTTTTTCTTAAAATAATCATCTATTTTTCAAATATCCAATTTTCGAATACACACTATCTACAAACATTCACATTTAACAAGACCGAAGACTGCATAAAGATTTCCGAATGTGTAATAAATGACCTGTATCAGTATCAACAGAGGAAAAGCAATGGGAGAAGGAAAGAATTAGCTTGGTGAGTTTGATAAGATTCCATCTGATACTTTTGCTACGTTTGGAAATTAAGTGTAACAGGGAGAGTCACAACGCGTTTTCGGTCCTTTCATCACTGTAAAAAAATTAGTAGCGATACACTTAAGTATCGCAAACGTTCCAGCTTTTTTGGATTTTTATATTTCCCTCCGAAACATAAATAAAATCATTCAACATACATACTTCAGGACAATTCAATACAATGCATCGTTGTTAAAAAGCAACCATGTCTGCGACACATGGCACGCATTATTGAAGTGGTTTAACTAACGAAATCTAAGATTGGGGGTTCGAATCCAACATATATCAGTGTGTGCCGCACGTAGTTGAGAAAGAAGTAAAAGGAATAAGTAGAGACCTCACGTTTTTTGTATCTTAATTTACATTTTCAGGGAAATTACTTTATGTGGGCTATTTCTAAATATTTAGAGAAAGTTACTGATATTCTAGGAACATATTACTGGTAAAAATTGGTCAGCTCAGCGGTCCAAAATTTCCCAGTAACGTAATTGAATGAAAAAAAAAACAGAAACTTCAACAGAAATATAACCGAAACTTTTTTCCTAGGGAACTTTTCCTTTTACAATTAACAGCAACCAAAGCTTGCTATACAATGGAAATTTCAAATCATTAACTGTATAGTTCATTCGACGTATAAAGTTTGTTTGCGCTTTAAATTGAATATCGATTTTCTGGGACCTTATACGCCGATTGTTTGAGTCTAATTTAATTATAGCAGTCATAAAGTATTTTTTAAATATATTAAGTATGCTGCAGCCTAAAACGGCTGAAAAGTTTTGAAAAGTTAAAAATTTAATATGTAATGTAAACTATAAAATTATAATTTTGCCTAAGTTAAATGAACTTTTGTTTAAAAAAAGATGAAAACACCAATGAATTCGATCACTTTATTCTATAAAACTAATGTTCTAAGCAAATGTTAGCTATATAGGCGGCAAATGAAAGTTATTCTACTTGTGAACTGTTATGTTCACATGTATACTGCATTTTACTTAATACTTATATATTTTAATTAATTATATACTGAACTTATGGTAAAACCATAACTTTGATACACCGCAAGAGTGGTGAATCAACGTTCCAAATAGTGGCGGCAGTTAGAAAGTTACAAGATTCAGGTGCAATCCTAAAACATTTTAACAGTGTGGTATATTCTTAAATCGGCTCTAGAAGCAGTAGAATATCAATACTGTCACAACAAACACTTGGCTGAATATAAAAATAAACTATCAGGTGTATAGGTTTTTTCTATCATGTTCATATTAAAAAAACACACCGGTGAAATGAAACCTTCCTGTGGACATAACCCATGATTGCATTAAGCTATTCAAACATTATTTAAATTCGTGACTAAAATATAGTTCCAACTATGTCACATCATCAATGAGGAGCTTCAAAAGAAACATTTTTAGGGAAGCGTGCCAGAGAGACAGTGTGAACGCCGAGGCACTAAATACCTTCATCAATCATCTGGGGCACACAAATGAGGTTCACGGGGACGATTCCCAAGAACAAGTCCGCAAAACTCACATTGTATTTCGAATTGAATAGTTGGACTAGGGGCCCGGGTGGCGTAGTGGGTTTGATCGCAGCCCATTACGCTAACAGTCTGCGCACTGTACCGAGTGCGGGCTCGGTTCCCGTCTTCGTCCAGGGTGTACTTTCTCTCTCTGTGTCAGTAAGAATTCTGTCCATGTCTGTCTTACTTGACCAAGGGTTACAAGCGGGCCTATGATCAAGCACACAAACCTTAAAATATATGTACCAACCTACCTTTATTTCGAATTGAAAAGTTGGACTAATGGAATATGGGGGGGGGGGGGGTCGGGTTTTAGTCGAATTAAAGTAGCACTAGAGCTACGAAAGGGCTATTGGCGACGGGCCTTGTGATTTAGAACCTCGGTCAAGGGGCGAGGCTACAACTTGAGATTCAACAATGCGATTTTTTCAGATTGCGTTAGGACTTTGGAACATGACAGGTTTAACGAGCACCAGTCCCATAATACATGGCACTACTCGTTGCCTAATTTTGTTTTGTTGTTTTGACGTTGATTGGATGGCTAAGGCGAGGATTGAAACAAGAAGCCACCATGCCACGCCGGCGCCCGCTAAATTTAAACAAGGGTCAAGTATACTGGCAAGTTTCCTATCACGGTTCTTCTATTAAACTTTTAATAGGAAGAAGAAACGTGTACGGAAATCTTCCCGTCGACTCAAATCACTCTTTACACTTAGCAATTCATTTGGAGTAATCTGAAGTTCATAATTCGGCACGAATTTGCTGATATTATTAAATTTGATTGTGCAAAAGTGAGATACATACTGCGTGTTGTATTTTTAATGTCTAAATTCGGTGTAGAATTGTTTCTTATTTTTAGCTTCCATGTTATGCTTGCAACGTAGAAAATAAAAGCTATACAAACGCTCGCTAGAATGTATATACTTTGCTCATTTTCACAAATTGTACCACAAATCCTTCAAACAAGTGGGACATCTTAAAATGTGGTTAATTACTAGTTTAGGCTTTATTAAAATTCAATCTAGAAAATTTGAAATCTATCGCGTTTTGAACAATATTGTATATAGTTTTTAAACTCTAGTACATATAACAATATTTATTATATAATTAGTCGATTTTATACTTATGTCACAGATAAATTTGGGTTTGGTGTTTTAATGAAGATACAGCGTATTGGTTAATTTTAAGTTATTATAATCAAATAAATTTTAACCGACTTTTAGATTATAATATTTTAGTCAAAGTTGTTATTTTATAAGTCGGTATAAACATAACCAAACTTGATAAAACTTATGACCAAGTATTAAAAGTCTTATTTACACAGATTTATTAACTACATTGCTTTAAATTCAAGAAATGTCTTAAAATATGCATGCTCCATTGATCAATAGTTAATCATAGCTTCGAAATGATAATGAAAAGGTATGTTCCGGTGTAATTATATGCCACAACTTCAAATTACAAATCGATGGAATTTCCAGAATACTTTAGGTGTTTGCATAAATTGTCAATTATACTAATTGTGGCGGATCGAACTGGTTTCGTAGTGACTAGTACTTTGTGTAGATAATTAAATTAATGAAGCAAAAACTGAACTGCATACTAGATTTGTTTTATTAAAAGGAGACATTATTAGTACACTTGGAACATTGAAGTTCTACAAAAAGGGTACACAGGCTCTAGAACAATAGCTTTTAGTTTAACGCCATGGTCAAATGAATTTGACACTACAAACTTTGCCGTCGTAAAAGCAATATGGAATAGGAGTTAAGATCTAAAATTTTAATAACATTGGTTTGGTTGAAATAAAATCTCACTAGTGCTACATGTGGACTATAAGCCTCGTTAATTCAAACTTTCACCCTTTCATGTGACAAGGGCACGAGCTAGTACCCAACGCAATCTCCACATCTCGACATCAGAACTTTGAAAATGATTAATTTAATGTGCACTTACTCGTATACACGGTTTAATTTACTTGAGAATATCGAATCATTAGAAAATCAACTGAGCATTTTATAGATTCTTTTACAGAGATACTCTTAATTCAATTTACAGCAATACTATATTAAAGAAATTATTTCAAACTCATGGTGATTATTTCTCAGCTGAAAACGAAATTTTAGTGAATTTTCATTATACACCATTGTACACTAAAAAGTGACCTTTCTCCCATTGATTTAACGTAACAAAAACGTCACTTTTCTACTTACGGCAACTAGAAATTGTATAAATAATTATTCAGCGCGAACACACTTGAGAATGACATTTAGCATTGCATCTTAATTAGAGCCTAATTAATTACGCTTGTCAAGATGGTACAATTAAAGCCTAGCCATAAACTTCACGTTTCTTAATTAAGAGCGGAATATTCGCGTAAGCTGTAGCAAAGAATTCAAATTCATTATTAGAATCCAAAAACTAATGTGATGTAAGGAATTGAAAATAGCTATCGTTTTGAAAATTGTGTTACTGAAATTAATAATTTTAATTCATTGTTACATTTTGAGACTGCATTAGAACCTTGGCATATTACAAATTTTCTAGTAGTGGAATTGAAAACAGTTAATAGTTGTTCGAAGTAAAAAAAAATTGGAAAGTATACAAAATAATTTTTTATGTGAAAAGTTGGTGAACGGAATGAGAAACATTTCAGTAAAATTTCTACACACACAATCACTTCAGTTTGTTTCATTTAATTATGCAATCAACTTATACCCTCGGGATGGAGTACAACAGTTGGTAATAAAGTAGTTTTTTTTATTGTAATTAAAAAAATAGTAATTCAAATACTTACCCTGATTGTCTTGTAATTAAAGAAATGAACTTATGAGATAGAGATGTATCCCGTCAATGTGTAAAAATAAGTATTTTGTTTCATTTCTACAAAATTTTAACTACTTTTTTTAATGTTTAAGTTGTTTTATTTTCAACATAATTTAATTTTAGTGTTAATATTGTATAATATTTTAATTAATAAGAAAATATACTATCACTAAAATTTTAAAATCAACAATAAGTTTATAATAGTTTAGAATAAATTTTAAATTGTAGCAAACAATTGCGAATTAGAGAATTTAACTTTTATGGGGATGTATATTGTGTAAATATTTTTTAAGGAAATATTTATAGAAATATTTTCTGTTATCGCTAATTTTACTTATAGCATTATTTTTTTATTTGATTCATTATTACAATTTATATTTTATTTTATTAAATCTTAATTTGTATTACAATTTTATTAACTTTTAGGATTTGCAATTATGAATCAATTGTGTAATCCAAAAACCGTTTCATTTCTAAAAATATTTATCTTTAAACTATACTTAAAGAAAAGTTACTAAAAGAAAACATAATTTTTAAAATATATACACTACTTGCACTTTATTAGAAGAATAGGAAAACGATGGAATATTTAAAATTAAATGCAAATATAAATTTTTTGATAAAAATACTTTGAAATGGTTCAAGTCAAACACAGACTTTAACAAAAGACTCATTGCAATTTAAATACAAAAAGCTTTAAGTAAAATGCAAATCAAATATATGTTTTTACGACTCATAAAGAGGTTCCATTTTCCCAATTTTATACAGGAAAATAATAATTCCAAACAATCTCAATATTTATGTATGCAAAACTCGAATCTTTTTATAATTCTAAAATAAACTTTTTTTTATAAATTACAAAAATTGGTTTAGTTTGGAGATATCTTCGGTTTATTAGACCTTACCGACCAGGCTATCCCGGCCCCGTTTATTTGTTTGATGCTCTAGAAATATGCAAATGTCACCAGAGGACGTAACTTCGAATCCCGTCACCTGCCAAATATCCTATAAAAGGATTTGTGCTGGTGAAAAATTTATATTTTTGTTTATAGTGTAAACCATGGCTGGAAATTTGAGCGAGGAGCACCGACGGTGTGCCAGGGTTTGCCGTTTGCCGTTATAGCCAAAGGTTTTAAAGTTAGATTGTCTAGTGGGTTAGTGTAAAAGTTCGTATTTGTAAATAAACCAATTCCAGTGTTTAAATTTAGATTGATGATTTATTCATGGAATTAAATGATAGGTTAAACAATACATCTGCGAAGGGGACCCAAGAAGGTAGAGAACGCTGCACAGTAACAAGAGGGATAAGTAAAGATACCTGGAGAGATTCGGGAGTCAGAACAGTGCTAAGTCGAAGCTGGTAGTTACGGGCATTGTCGGCGCTGGGGGAGGCATCTCATGGCGAGGGTCTTTCTCCGGAAGGTGTGCCGTTGGGACAGGCCGTTGCAGGAGAAGGACTTTCCGCAGCCTAGCGGATCAGGGAGGATGAGGAGCCGGTTGGGTGCGATGATCTCGGGACGAGAGACAGAGCAAATAATGATGATGGTTTACGTCTGCTTAGGCGGTTCTTGCTGCCCCTTGTCAATCAAAGGGGTCCAGGGTTCCCTCATTCGTTGAGACACAGTCCCGAGCGCTCCCCCTTCCACATAGAATTAGTTAACCCGCCAGTAGCGATGCCCTTGTTCCTGACTCCCTACTTACTATTCCCAGACATGGTGGCTCGAGTTGATCTGTCAATCAAACCGAAGAGGTCAAGATGTCAAGTGGGGAATGCCACTGTGGCACGGTGGAATCTTAAGACCTACTGGAAGTACGAAAATGCGGAGACTGTGCGTACGATATGGGAAAGTGAGTTTAATTTGCCTGCGCCTTCCCGTCATGCGATTTACAGCATCAGAGACAAGTTTGAAACCACGAGTTCCGTCGCCAATGCCTCGAAGTCTGGAAGACCACGTACGACGTTGACACAGGAAAATGAGATGAATGTAGCCCTTACATTCGTAAACAGTCCAAAGAAGTCTACGCGACAGGCGTCTCGGGAGCTGATGATCCCGAGAGCATCATTACAACGCCTGATGCACCAGCTGAACCTTAAGCCGTACCGCCCAAGACTGTTACATGGCCTTCTTGAGGACGATCCTGACCGCAGATTACAGTTCTGTGAAATAATGCGCGATCATCTGACTGATCAACCAGACCTGCTTTCAAAAATAGTGTGGACAGATGAAGCCTGCTTTAAATTGTCTGGCCACGTCAACAGACATAACTCTGTGCACTGGGCCGACGAAAACCCACATGCCATTTTGACTACGCATTTAAATCAGCCAGGCGTCACAGTGTGGGGTGGCATATCCTGCGATGGTGTCGTGGGTCCTGTCTTTTTCGATGGAACCGTTGATGGCCCCAGGTATTTGGATATGTTGATATAAGTTGTAGTACCACAACTGCAAGCACGGCCCGACTTTGCGGAGTTGTTTTTCAACAGGACGGTGCCCCACTTCATTATTCTTTGGTGGTCCGACGATACCTGGATCTGACCTTCCCGAATCATTGGATAGGGAGCATTGAGTTTCCACCACGTTCCCTGGACTTTTCTCCCATGGATTTTTTTTCTGGGGAGTAGTAAAGGATAATGTTTATTCCAGAAAACCCGCCACAGTACGCCAGTTGAAGAAATTCATCGATGATGCTTTTAAAGACATTCGTGACAACTTAAATTTGTGTCGTACTGTGTGTGAGAGTGTCGAGGAAAGGTTGCAGGAATGCATCAATGTCGAAGGTAGACAATTTGAGCACCTTCGGGATTAAGAATGTATATATATGTATGTAAATAAAGCTGTCACTTTTGACTGTGGTTCTTAATTCCGATGCCTGTCGCCAATAACTCTCCTGTAGCTCTAGTAATACGATCACTCAACCAAACTAAACTTAACCTGTATTAAAATAAATGTTTCTGTATAAATAACTGTATACCTAACTAACTGTTAGGCTACTTTTGGGCCACCCTGTATTTACAAGTAGTTTTTCATTTTTTTAAAAAAAAGTCAAAATTTTAAACTTTTTTAAAACGCTACTCCTCTTTCAATTTTGAGAATAACTCCGCCAAACTTTTATAGTTTGTTTTTAGAACTATTTGTTCGAGAAAAGTGCATGGATTTTAAAATGTGAGCTACAGTAAAAAAGTAACGTGCATTCATACTGAAAAACTGAAAAAAAAATACAAATTATTGAATTCAACATTAAAAAAACTATACATAGTAGACATTATTCCATGCACAATTTTGTGCAAAATTTAAAAAGAACACAGGTTAAAAATATCAAAATTCTAGCTTAATGAGCAAAAACGCCTTATTATTAAACAAAAGAATTGAAAAACGCGAAACAGAGAAAACAGGTTGAAAGCAGACGAAATACGGGTTCAAACTTGATGGGGTGTCTCCAGAAAATGTTTAATATCTTTTTTCTACACAAGATATCATTATGAAACTTTCAGTAAATGTTTAGAAAGATATTGTGAATAATAAGAAGCAAAAAATGAAAAATCGATATTTTGACCAATTTTTGGGTACCGTATCCCCTTAATGTTTTTAAAAAATTGAAATAGTTTCCTAATTATTATTGATTTATTTTGACAGTTTTTGGTAATCTGGAAAGATGTCTTATCAATACTTGGAGATAGTTATTACATTCAATTTTTATAAATTTAAATTATTTCATATCTTCGTTCTAAAACTTTTAATTACATTTATTTTTAAGATGACATTGCAAATAGCATCAAATTACACATTCGATGACATTAACTGAGTAATTACGCAATTTATATTTCTCTTGTGCGTTCCAATCTGATGTAACAAGAAACATAGTATCCGAATATATTATCCAGAATACAATCGTACAATCGAAAGATACTTATTATATCGAAATTGATAATGCAACCTTCAAACAAACCAACCCATAAATACAACAACAAAAAGTTGTACACTAAAAAAATGTCTACTTTCTCTCAGTTTCGTATAAATTACGGAGCTAACGATCTTGGGATAAAGGTTATGGCTTTAACCGGTTTTGAGTTCGGACACAATCTGTAGTGTGATACGTGAAAGTAATTACAAAGAAGCTTCAACAAATACTTCCTCTATTTTAAACTTATAGCGAGTAACCTGATATTGTAACATACCATAAGAGAAAAAAAATCTTAGACTGTTTTTTAGATACGCTGGACTACTGCTAATGTGTTTGTGTAATGCGGAAGTCTTTTTTTTTTGTGACATTTAAGTTTAGAAATTGCACCATGAGTTTCATGATGGGGTGGGGGGATGTTAAGGGGGAATAGAAGCAAATGTCGGGTCTCCAAACAGAAATCTTCTCTCTGGGATATTCGATTGGAAAAATAATTTTTCTAAGACAATTTTTCTGAGACAAATAACTCCGGCTGTATTGAATATTTTTTTACAATTTATTTATTGTACAGATTTTTTTATATGATCAATGAAGCTGACCTTAAACGTCCAAACAATATCACTTTTTGAAATTAGTTCGAATATTTTGTATTAAAATTGTGTATTCAAAATTTAAAAAATGCTTTCGATCCAATTTAAAAAAGTGACATTATATGGACGTTTAAATCAGCTGCATTAATCATATAAAAAAACTGTCTTATAAATATTCAATACAAACGGAGTTACTTGGCTTATAAAATTATTATTTTTCATTGGAATAACACAGAGAGAAGATTTCAGTTTGGAGGCCCGGCAACCGCTCCTTCCCCCTAGGTGTCATTTGGAAGAATTACAACGAAGTGTAGACGTATGAAGGGTATACAATTTCAACACATTATTTGTTTACTTTCCTTATAATATTCCATTAATGTTCTAAACACCTTAGTCACTGCTCGAGGCTATCTTTTCTAGTGAATGGTTTAGTATTTCTTTTTAAAATATTTTCGCTTTAGATACTATTTTTTAAAAAAAATACCAACCGTATTTACTAAATTAATTTTGAAATATGGCTTAAGGGATAGGTTTAATTAATGAAATTTCAAAAATCCCAAATGTGTATTTTGAAATATACTTTAATCAATGTTTTGTAATTAGATAGCAAAATATTTTTACTTCCGTTTGGAGGTGGACGAGAACTCGCTAGTAGAGACCTTAACTACCCTTGAATAAGTAACTTAGATATTTTTTTAAACAATCGTTTCTCGCCTACTTAATCATTATCTCAAGAAACGAAAGGATATGCCATTGTCAACAATTAAGAATTCATGATGCGCAACTACTTTGAAGTTGAACAATAGGATTTGTTGGCAAGGGCTTTCAATTTCGTTGTTTTTAAGCTTATATAATTAAAACAATTTCTTGATTGAGTTGGTAAACATAGATTACTTTTAGAATGCGCTTTCTAAATTAATTTAAGAAAGTGATTCTGCAATTAAATTAACTATAATAAGATTGTTTAGATGAAATTTCCGTAGAATGTGTGATTAATTAGGTGGAAACACGTGTAAAACATAAGAAAATATATTGATTACAATATCGATTTTAATACGTAAAGAGCGTTTGAAGATCTTGCTTGATGTTTTGAAATATTTGCGAAAAGGGCAAACCATGTCTATATAAATTAAAAAGTAATTATTTTACTAGATAAGTGGTTTGTTTAGATAAATTTTTTTCTAGAATATGTGATTAATTAGATGTAGACACATGTAAAACGTAAGTAAACTTGATATGATACAATATTTTTTTTAATACATTCACAGCTTTTAAAGCATATCGCTCGATATTTTGAACTAATTGCAAAAATAGCAAGCTATATCTATATAAATTAAAAACAAACCAACAATATCTCCAAAATATACTCTTAGTAGCTGTACTTGTTGAAAATATTACAAAATGTTAGACTATAGGTTCTTTAAAAGATTGAAAAATGCATGTCAATATTGCTTGTCAATTTACTTGCACAATTATGCACATGCATTTATTGATAATAAAACATAGCTTTTCTTATAAAAACGAAGTACCAAAATATACTATAATCGAACTTCATATACATCAACAAAAACAACCGAAAAGTTTGTAATCATGTACTGATTCCTGTAATAGAGTTTTTCCGGTAACTATATATACGTTCAATTTTTCTCGGAAGTTGTCATAATTGGGCCGCAAAAGTTAATGAAAGTGTATCAAATTCCATTAAATAATGAGGCTAACTGACAGTTCACTTGCCTACTAGAGTTTCTCTTAAGCACTGGGTCATTACAGTATTAATTTCACTTTTATCATAATAACCTGAGGTTGTATTTAGTATGAAATCCAATAAACAACACAATTCTTTGTAAGCATCATTTTTATGATCGGTAGAAAAGTACTGAAAATAACTTGATTTTAAATAATCTTTTATTTTCAGTGTAATTTTATTAGAAAATTGAATTGGCATTTGTGTTTGAACAGGAAGTTTAAGATCCCATAATGTTAACTACCATCAAAAATTCAAAAATGTTTAAAAAAAACACTTAAAGTAGCATTTCAAATTAATAATTTTCAGTTTCTTTTACTAGGAAACTAAGTAAGTAGTAACTTTTACTTTTTAAAAATAGTAACTAAATAAATGTAACAGAATAATAAGGTATTTTATAAATTATTAGTATGGGCTGGTAAAATTGAATATTTTGAATTAAAACTTTCGTAATTTATTTGTTAATTAAATCGATAAAATAAATTACGAAACTATTAAAAATTGGTATAAAATTTGTTTATATAAGAAATCAATCGAAAATATGTTCCAATATGAATTGATTTAATTGAATATTACACAGTTACTGAAAGCTAAAACCGAAAAAAATTCAGCGAATAATTTTTATTATTTCTTTCAGCACTGTAAAGACATTTGTGCTTGATAGCTCGATAATAAGGGTTCCTAGTAGCAGCAATAGCTGTGTGGTGAAATGTTTCACAATATTTTCGGTATTCAGTTAAACTATTTATCATATTTTTGTTTCCAAAACCTGAGAAATGGTTCACCGAATACCAAAAATATGGCGAATCACTTCACCAAACAGCCGTTTCAGCGAATAGAAACATTAATTTTGGTGAAACCGAGTGCAAAATTTTTAACAGTGAAATATTTAGTCAGAACGTTTTTCTGTTCGTTCAATTTAAGTTGTAACTGCAATTTAATTTTGCACAAATGTTTGAAAATGCACCGGATCTTTGAAAGGGATTAAAAGACTGGGAGACAAAGTGGTTACAACACCTTTACAAATTAAACATTCTAAACACATTAAAAGAGTTAAACACTATTAATATAGATAATTTGAAGTCTTTTCTTTTTCAGAAGAAACAATTTATAATACGAAGTACTTTTTGTGTTCCATTAATGTAAGCAAAAGATTAATTATTTATATGGTTCGTCGTTTTAATTAGCATCTTAATTAATTGCGAATTTGTCTTCTTCTCTTTAAAATTTTGTTATGGCTTGTCACTAATTTTTTTTTGTTTTATACTTTAAATGTTCTTTTCTGTGTCGCTCTTTGCGTTTTCACGACCATGCGTTTTAATAAAAATAAACTATTTGTTGTGTTTTGTTTAAGATTTAAAGTGTGTCAAATAGATTTTTAAAAGTCTTATGAATATATATGTATATTTCATGCAATCATGCTCCGAGTTGACTCTAATTGCATAATTTAAATTAGATTTACTTTTTTTTATTTTGATTAAGTGTTTTCATTATTTTGATATTAAAATTAAGAATTTTCTTCTTTGGAGTTTGTTATCAGTGAATTTATAAACGTAAAGAAAGGTTAAAATTTTTTAATAAGTTACCTTATGCTCTTTACTTTCTTAAACTTTTTCTAAATTATTTTAAAGCTCTTAGAAAACTCTTTAGAATTGCATGTTTATCGTTTCGAAATTAATAATAAATATCAATTACTACAAACCATCATGAAAGGTACCATAGGTAACGTCGTTCCTTGTGCACTTCAATAGAAATAATTTTAATTTGAAAAATACTACACTTTTAAAAGTTTAGTGATAAGTTTTACCAAAAGATTGATTCCCAATAGCTGCAACGTCTGTGTGATGAAATGTTCCACCGTATCTTTAGTATGCGGTCGAACCATTTTTTCAGGTTATTGTTTCCAAATAATTGATTCAGTCTAATACCAAAAGATTGTAAAATTATTAGGAACCATTTTTTGGTGAAACCTAACACCAATTTTTTAACTGGTATTAAATGGGTAAAAATAGTATTGTTACTTAATGCTTAGAATTTGGATGAATATTTAACTCCGGATGAAAACATGATAGCGTATTGAGTTGAGTTGAATTATTGTCGCACTAGAGCTACATGAAGGCTATTGGCGACGGGCGTCATAATTTAGAGCCCAAGTCAAGTGACGAGCCGACACCTACCGTATTGAGTAAAAAGACACTATTTATAACAATATCTATTAAAAAGAGGACATCCGACTACCCAAAATATACTAGATACATTTTAAACACTGCAAATAGGGGTAAGCTTAAGGCCGAGTTGTCAAATTGAAGATGTTTGGTGCAATTACCCTTAGAATGCACAAAAGAAAGGTAGACAGCAATAAATCTTGGTATATACGCCCTTGATGAGAGCACCCACATTTGGTCGTGACCTTGTTGTCGTGCGAACAACCTACAGAGAATGTTTGTGTATCGCTCGCAAAAGGGCGCCTATTTTTGTTTGTTGGGTGTGCAATTCGCGGATTTCTCTTTCTTTTCAAGTATCCGAACATCCGGGTGAAGTGTTTGGGGATAGTTTTATTTCTGGAATAACTTAAAGTCATGTGGGCCAATGTTAGGTACTTAAAAAATTATGTTACCTAGGTTACGCGGGTGTTTATACATGTATTTGTAACTGTTTGTAGGTAGGTAGGTTTGAATTATCGTCGCACTAGAGCTACACGAGGGCTATTGGCGACGGGCGTCGTAATTTAGAACCACAGTCAAGTGACGAGCCGACACCTGAATAGGCACCCAACGCAACCATTAAGGGCGACATCGTACGCAGCGTTGGGACTTTGGAGCATATTTAACGTGCACTCCCTCTACACGGGGTATTATTCGTCGGACATTTTTGGGCTGCACGGGCCGTTTATAGGTCGGCAGTTATTTTGGCGATGCCCGGACCCGAACCTGGGACCTTCCGCATGCAAGGCGAACGCCTAACCGACTGGGCTCCCCAGCACCTGTAACTGTTTGTAATGTCTCTGTGAGAGGATCACAGGAAAACATCTTAACTTTAAGGCAAGATAGGGTACTAATACTTTTTGACTAAATTATAAAGTAAGTTGTCTCACTTGTATTTTGCTATCTAAATTTTACGGATGCTACACATATGTTGGTCTACCCTCTATTGGTTGCGATCATAGTTTTTTTTTTTATAAATACCATGTCTTAATAACACATAGAAAATGGCATGGTCTTAATTTGAAACATCGTGTCAGTTTGATACGATAGGAAAAACATAAATATGTTCTGTTAAATATATATCATACTTTTGAATGACTTAATGCCAGTTATTACTATTTTTTGACGAGTGAAAGTTTTAGAGTCTTTGATATAATTTGTATTCGGGTAAAAAGTACATTTGAAATAAACGTACATATACTAAGTAAAATTATTTATTTAAGTGTCAAATAATATTTTTTTAACTGCCTGACTAATTAAGGAATCTATGAAAAAATAATAGTTGTATGCTTGATGTTCCGTCTTATATTGCGTTTCATTAATGGTTAAATCAACAGAAAATCGATAACTAAAGTAATATCTTTAAAAATTCAATTTTGTTTGATTTATTGCTCAAATGTGTCAGAACAATGAATCTAAAGCACACTAAATCTTTTCACCTATGCATTACTGTCGATTGAATATTTAATAAGTTATTCGCAATATCGGATAATGAAGCTTCATTATCTTAAGTAAGTCACGTCATGCCAAAAAAGTGTGAAAAATAGTTCACAGGTCTAAGTAAAATTATCATTTTCAATTTTTTTTTATTTCATAAGCTAAGCAATTTTTATTGTTAAAATGTATTAAGTATTAATTAATATTTCAATAAAATCTATGGATATTAAATTTATCCAAAAAATGTATAAAAACAACGTAAACTCTAAAAATAACAAGAAATTGATCCATAACATTAAATCATTTGTTTATTAAAACAATATGTTAAATTGTAATGGTCTCTTTATAATATTCTATAAATTGATTTTATATGCGACATTCGTGTAAAACTAATATTATATTAGGAGTTTTTGTTATTTTTATACTTTCTCTGTATAAAAATAACAAAATTATTATTTCTCTCTTTGATTCATTTATCTATCAGATCTTTAATTTGTATTTTACCTGCTTTTCAAATGCGGTAGAAAAGTTATTATAAAAACACATTTCCTTAACAAAATTGTAATCAGGCTAAAATTTAAGAACAAATTTAAACCTTAATATTTAAAATGAAAATCTTATGAAATATATACTACCAGAAATTGTGGACATGTCACTGGATTAAATTTTTTTTAGTCAATAGTTATATTTATCGGAGTCCTTGTACCTTTAAGGGGGACCGGAGCCCTCCATTGAAGCCCATGTTAAAATGACCTTTTTTTATGTACCTTTTCCTCAGAATCTATTATATACTTTTTATTGAAATTTTTACTAGTTATTAAATATATGTTTAACTATACTTTACTGGAGGAATTTTAAAATTATGGTTCAGTTTTTAAATTATAAGGTTTTAAGTGAAACTACATATTTTTTTACCTAAAAAACGTCTAAATTATTAAAAAGAATAAAAAAGTAAGATAGTTATACTCAAATCCCTCCAGCGGTTTTTAGAAACCAACTTCTTAAATACGTATAAAAAATTTCAGGATGATACTTATAGTAGATTCTGACAAGAAGGCACATCCACATCGAAAAAGTAAGTTTTGAGATACAAGCGTTTAAAGTAAACAACGGTGGTTTCTTTCCTATAAAAGCATTAATGAATTTTACCTAAACAACTTTTTTTCAAAAATATATTAAAAATACTTTTAGTACTCAAAATTTTTATTGTAAGATATCGTTATAAAGATAAGATTTCATATTTTAAGAAACACTAAAGACATTAAAATGGCGTTTTTGAAAATGTTTGGGGGTCTGGTCCCCCTTAAATAATTTTTTAAAAGCATATTTTTAGAATTTGATTTCAAATACTAAATTATAAATAACAAAACAATTTGCTTAAAAATTAGTAAACTATATAATCTGTGCTAAATTATAACCGTGAAAACATCAAAGCACAATCAATAGATCCGAATTCATCTAATTTAATGCTTTGTCTTATTTGTTGTTAAAAAAGAACAAGTTAACGGCACAAACAAACAAAGGGGCTCTATCAGCGTGGATCGATGTTACAACGACCCGCCACCAAAGAAATCCAAATAAAGAAAATACTCGAGTTTTTTCTTTCACAGATGTCGAGACAATCACATTAATTAAATATTTATCGATAATTGTAATTGCGTGACAAGCTTCAGTTTGTTTTGTGGCTGGACCGAGTTTTTGAGTGACTTTTGTTTTATGAAGAATGTGTTGCATTGCGGCTGGAATTTATCTGTTCCATCTACGAAATTCGATTTTTTTGGCATGTTTCCTATGCATTCGTTGCAAAAACTCATTCTGTTTAAATATTTATTTCGCTATTCCTTGTAGCTGATCTAAATATAGTAATAACATAATGGATTTTGGTTTTCTGTTGAATTTTTTATGCGACGCTATCGATGGTAATTTGAGCTTGACCTTTCTTTGAGGCTGAAATTGCTATTTAGAATAGATAGAATGCCCACGTAATATACAAATACTTATTTATTGATTTTATTTACAGGGAAAAAATACGTCATTCTCTTTTTTTTTGCCTAAAATTGTTTTAGTTGCACATGATATCATACTATCAACCTTCAATATCTAAATAACAGAATGATTTGCAAAAAATATATTGGAAAAATATTACATCGATTATTCGTGGTTAAGTGATGTTTCTCAAAACAATGACTCTCCGAGCTAAAGTTTTTTTAAATATTCTAGGACATAAAATTTCGTCACTTAAGTTCCCACATGTGCTATCTCACTTTTTTCGAAATAGAGATAGCACATGTGGGAACTTAAGTGACGATTTATAGATTAGTGCATGCCTTGAACGAATTTTTTCTGAAGACTAGCTTCAATAAGCACATTCATAACTTTTCAACAATGATAACATTTAAAAGATCCCCTGAATACCCCCTCCCCCATAGTTTACTGATTTTTGGCTTGGATTCTCTCGGAAAAATTAAATCCCCGCGTATTTTAACTTTCACCGAGGGCTCAGAATCATTGTAATCTGAGAGTCAAAATAGGTAGCTAGAGCCGCCTAGATGGTGCCACAAAAATGGCTATCAGTTATTGGGAATATGCCGAGTGTGCAAAAGGCTTGATCAGTCAAAAACATGGCCCCATTTATAAAGAAAAAAAAACCTTATCAACAATGAAATGCATTGAAAATGTAAAATTTAGACGATTTTCCTACACAATCCAATTTTTGCAGATACATCACTTTAGCCAGTACCTTACGATGTTGTATTGTATGGTAATAGAGAAATTTATGGTATCATTCCATAAATTGTTACGCGCAGACTTAAATCCTGAGTAGATTTGACTAAAATATTTATCAGTTCTTGGAAAACGGTAAGTTAACATACGATTCAAGGATCTTCGTTTTATTTTTTTCTAGAAAATACTTATTTATTCTTTAAAAATTTATTTTAAATTTAAATTTTGATACATGTTTTTTTTAATTTCAACATAAATTATCTAGTGTAATAGAGTAGAATCATAATACAATGCTAATCCCCTCGCCTCCACCCCGTTTCTTTGTTTTTTCTAGAGAATATTTATCTTATTCTTGAAAAAATTTATTTCAGTTTTGATGCGTGTTGTTTTTTATTAGTGTAATAGATTAGAATCATGTTACCCTCCCCCTAAAAAAAGAAAAACCTCAACAATTCAAATCTTTTAAACTTAAAAAAAAACAATTTCTTTATTATTTTTCCAATATAAAAGCTATTAAAATATTTGTAATTACCTTTTCGTCAAAACAATTAAAGTAATTAAAGATAAACACGAGAAAGAAGAGCGCCTTAGTACATGTAATGTTAAGATCTATACTTAAAAGGCAAATTTAATATAAATACATACAGAAGACCAGATGAAAATTTGACTTAATTAGCTACATTGTACCCTGTTTTCATGAGCATTACCTTTTCGCAGATGTAAGTTTCCACCCAATTGACTTATACACTCTCAAGAGTGGGGAACAGCGAATGGTAATGAAATCTTTCCACCACAGTAATGGAAAACTGATTATTAATTCCAGAAAAGGAGGGACCCAATCAGAAATATCATTTGCAAAAGTGATCCGGGAGCTTGGATTGGTTTCATAAAAGTTTATTTGACATTTTCTGTCAAAATTGAACTTTTTAACTTTAGGATCTTGAATTCAATTTAAAAATTTTTGTTTGTTGCTTTTAGGGAAAAAAAACTTGTTAATGAACAAGATATTTTATTGCAAATTGTTATTTTTTATAAGATTTTTCGGAATATTTAATATTACCGCGAACTTTTTGTCGTTGAGTAACGGATAGAAAAAGGAATAAAAACATTAACACACTGCAAAAAATTTCTGTAAAGTTACAGAATTTTTTTTTACAGCATAGTGTTGTAATGTTTGTTTTACAGCAAATGGACGTGTTCACGTGACTCTGTATGTGTGACTTTCACGACGCACAGAGTCACGTGAACAACTAACTCCGATAGCTCTTAAACAGAGGAGATGGAGGTATCCAATCACTGTCAACGAAGCAAACGTTTTCGCTGTATTTTACATCATATGCGATTTTACAGCACTTTTAACATCACGCTGGTGCATTTAGAGGTTTTTTTTACAGTGTTCTTATATTGAGTTTGAAATATTTTTTTGGTTAGCGTTTGAGGAAAAAAACAAGAACCATTTAAAATAATGGATTTTATTGAAAACTGTTAAAGCTTAAGATAATTCGAAACATTTAACATTATCTCGAATATTTTTTTTATTAACTGATAGAATAGTAAAAAACATAAACAAGGCATATCACAATGTTCGACAATAAAACGACACATTATACCTGTTGTTATAAAATGCTTTTACGGTATTAGGATGTTAGATAATTTTTGTCGTCTAAATTGAAAAAAGAAATTAGTTGTTGTAGAGTCATTTACTTTTACAGGTGTCGGCTCGTCACTTGACTGTGGCTCTAAAATACGACGCCCGTCGCCAATAGCCCTCGTGTAGCTCTAGTGTGACGATAATTCAAACTAAACTAAACTAAACTAAACTAAACTAAACTAAACTAAACTAAACTAAACTAAACTAAACTAAACTAAACTAAACTAAACTAAACTAAACTAAACTAAACTAAAACATTTACTTTTACTTAACTAAACCATATTTTTAAAGAATATGTAATGCAGGCAAATTTTCTATTAGGGCTTTTCGTCTCAACAGAACTTTATTGCCAATTTTAAGTATCAAAACCCAATATCATCAAGACCATTTTTATGCAGGTTCCGTTTTTGTCAAATTAACCTAGACCCATGACTCTGGAGTCGGTACTTCGAGAAAGTCAAAATCTACATAATTGGAAACTCATTTCCATAATATTTAATTTGAATAAGAAAGGTAATTACCAGCACTGTTTGAATGGGAACGCCGTTGGAGTTTTTCAAATATGGTGACAGAACACGACAGATGGCGGGAACCGTTTCGAATATGGAGATTTAAAGGGAAATCTGATGCCGATTACATGTTAAGTATCGTGGAGATATATTTAAGAGGGTTTTAATGCATACTTAAGTTGTTTTATTAAGTGAGGAGTCGTATCACGCTTTTATTCAACGAATAATTGAAAGAAACATTCAAGATTTATATTTACGGTTGTACCAAATTAAACTTAATTCTAAGCAATAAGTTTTAGGTAGCGTTCTGTGTGAATTTTGTTTTGTAAAGGGAACTTATACAATAAAATTTTAGAAGATAAGCAAATAGAAATAACTGACTTGCAAATTAAAGTTTCTGAACAAAAGAATAAACAGACATATAACTACAATATCTCAAAATTCTGTTTCATTTGATTAGAAAATTTATTGCTTTTAACAAAGATTATAACAAGATTATTTAATTCAAAATTTAAATATATCATAAATATAAATAACTTTATGAAATTGATTATGTTTACACACATAGTAATTCATTAAATTCAAGTTTTAAAATTAGCCTTTGGATATTATATATTATGAATAGTATTTTAATATCACTTGGGCGAACGGATATTTATTTAAGAATATTCAAATTCAATTTCAAGAGTTAATTTACAAGAGTTATAGATACAATATAGATTTTCGGAATCATAATATATTTATAATATCGAAAGTGTAATCAATCTATTTATCTGGGTTTATGATACGGAAATAGTTAACCCCAAATTGGTTATTTAGAATGAATTATTGAAACATTACCGAATCTTAGACATGCATTGCAAACAATGTATCATTTTGGAATAGTTGATGCATGGAGTCAGAAACAGCTGAAAGTTCTATAAGAGCCTCTTTAAATTGATTTTCAATCTCAACAAGTAAAGTACTTTAAAAATACAAGGTTAGAATACGTAAAGGATCTTTTCAGTCTCAAGTTTTCTTTTAAAATACCGATCACGAAGTCGGAAAATAACAGTCCAGTTGTTTTTATATTGGAAAAAAAATGCTTTGCACTGTGAATTTTTTTTAAAGTTACAGCACATTTTACGGTTACTTTATGCATCACAGTGTTGCAATATTTTCTTTACAGCAATTTGTGTTTCACGGCGGACAGAGTCATATGAACAACTTACTTCAATGGAATTTAAACAGCGATAATGGGTGCATTTAATCACTGCTATTGAAGAAATAGTTTTCGACGGTACGACATAGTCAATTTTACATAATTTGTAAATTCACAGCTAAAGCTCTGATGGTAAATAAAATACTTTTTTTTTTACAGTGAGAGACTTTTTTATTCAAAATTTCCAATCAAAACGCTGTGTTCATATTATTTAATAATAATTTGATAAAGAATATAGCTCTAATACATTGATTCTCAAGTGTTTAGTATTTAAGGTATTAGAAAACAACAACATATAACTAGAGAATTTTGCATATTAATAGTGCAAATTAATAGTACACATTAATAGTGAAAATTAATAATACCTATTAATAGTTCACATATTAATAACTAGCAAATTTATACCCGTTCTTCGCACGGAATAAAAAAATATCAAATAGATTCCAAATATGTGTACCATATACCCTGTTATAGGATCATAAACTTATTATTGTTTCCACTCGTTATAAATTATAAAATCCCGTTTCATTGCCTTAAAATTCCAAAATGAAAAATACGCTATAAAATGCACTCATAAATGTCATCACAATTCCCTCATAAATACATAAAACCTTTTAGCTCATTTGGCGCGTTTTGGGAAATAATTTCGCGAGAAAATAGATATAGCTACCCACACCCATTATCCAGCTCTAACACAATGACCTTCGAACAACCGACCAGCTTATAAATTATTTATAAAAGAAATCGCCTATTTGGCGAATTTTAG
This sequence comes from Oedothorax gibbosus, assembly GCA_019343175.1. NCBI lineage: Eukaryota > Metazoa > Arthropoda > Arachnida > Araneae > Linyphiidae > Oedothorax > Oedothorax gibbosus. The sequence goes on from CM033273.1 coordinate 36,530,404, forward strand.
TTAATAATTTGGCGAGTTTGGCAACGTCTTTGGCGAAAAAATAAAGACATAAAACACTAATAGCTCTAGTGCGAGGGCCTTTATTAACCATCATAGTTCAGTAATAGCTTAACTATATATTTATTGCTTAAATATGCATACATGCAGTCAACAGAAAAATCAATGAAAAAATCATCAAATAAACCCACAATAAAATCCAGGAATGAAGACTGGCGGAATTACGTCACTTGAAACATGTCAATTATTTTTCAAATAATGAATTTAGTTTCTGAAAGTAATGGCAAAAGAATAAAATAAAAATTTTGAATTAAATGTTTTCGTTAAAAGTTTTATTAAATTTTTTCAGCCGATGGCATCAGGAAAGAGAAAAAATTATCGGATTTGAGCGAAAGTGGTGTATTTTTTTCAGAAAATTCGAATTTTCTCTAAAAATGGAACAAATATGAAAAAACTAAGCCTCAGGTGCACACGTTGGTATTAAAAGGAATCTATCTTAAAAATTTCGAATTTCTGAGGGCAGTATAAGTAGGTCTTTTACGATCCGAAGACAAACAGACACACAGACTCTTTCTTTTATTATTATAGATACAGTAGTGTAAGTAATCGAACCATACTAAACAATACATACTAAAGCAAATACAATCTCTATATTGAATAACTTCATTCATAAAATTCAACAAACAACTAAGCAACTTGTATTTGTACTCAGTAAAATATATGAATTTATTTACTACACCCTTTCCTTTAGTCTGCCGAGCTACGCAAATCAACAATATTCTCCTAATTTCTTCCTCTTTCACGCTGTTATACTAGCATTGCCGGTTAACGCTTAGTATGTATTCGTAGATAATTTAATATTATTTATATTCCAGATGAGATTTATTATATTGATCAAATATGATTTAATATTTCATTTATTCAATGTATTACAGAATATAAATTAGAAATTGGAACGCGGAAAAAATATTCAGACATTTTGTTCATTGTTATATCACTCTATTGGTAATTACTTTTGAATATTTATAATAAGCCCGCACAAACTTCTAAACGCCTACTTTGACGTGAATAGAGCACAAAATCCTACGCATTTTTGCCGAGTGGTGGAACCCTATGACTTACATTAAATCTTCACCTCTGAGCTAGTGTTAGGTATGTATATATCATTGATTATGTTAGATCATTATACTTTCCGGCTTTCAGAAACATATCTAATAATTATAAAATAAATAGTACTTGCAAGAAAATACCTGGAATTATTTTACCCAAATATTATGGACCGTTAATAAATTAAAAATAATCAATCAATAAAAGATGAAATACATAAACAAATGAGTGCATTGATAATGATTAACTAATATATTATATAATCTATATCTTCTGAATATTTTTTTGTTTAAAATTTAAAATAATTTTTTAATTCTTTTGCAATAAATGTAATTTTGACATTTTGTTAAACACTAGTAATCTTACACCAAATAGGATTAATCTTCAAGCTTACTCCTGTTTTGTGGTGTAACGTTACTCCATAAATCTAGAAGCAGAAAAAGCCTGGATACTGCCAGAAGTTTTATGAAATGACGTTACAACAAACTTTTACAGTGTTCTTAGTTGAATTTTTATATATCTTTTTATTTTTGTTTACTTTTCTGCATTTTGAAAAGAATCCTTATGTTCAACAGAGTGTAAACAAGTAAATTAATTTAATCGCATTTTACATAGTATAATAAAGTCATTTTAGAAAAATCCAACTTAAATACTTTAAATCCTAGAAAAAACCCACTCTAAGCTATTCTCAACCTTTTGAATTGAAATAATATTGATTTTGGTACGACCTCAGAACCCTTGGTCTTACTGTAGAGAATGTCAAACCCAATGCTTTAATACGCTCCGGTCTCATTTAGGACTTTTCCAATACTTCAGTTGAAAGAGGTTCTTTTGTGGTGGGTGTCATTCTTTCAGCACACAAGTGGATAATTTTGTTGCACCACTCGCCACGAGTTATTGATTCTGTAGAGTCGCCAAGAAATAATTTCAATTTAGATCATAAAAATGAAAACTTCGTTCGTTGAACTCCCACTTTGTCCTAATTCAAGCGAGAAATGCTATTTTTGAAACAGTTATCAAAGAATGTTTCTTAGTAATGAGACTTATTGCTTGAAACCATGGAGAAAAATTCAGTTTTAAATCACATCTTTGCAGATGCTAAAAAAAATATTTGCGTAAATATGTTAAGTTTTTTAATAAATTAATCTTCTTTATAAGTTCTTTGTTAATTCTAAACGTTTTTTTTATATTTAAAGTTTTATCCATATTGAAAAATGTATAATTTGAGTATCATAATAAATTCGTTGGTGAAAATTCTATCAACTTTTTTCGAAAAATAAAAACATCGAGTGAAATGTTTTAATCTAAATTTATATCAATATAAGTTCTGTTAAGAGTTGGTTGAAACGTGTTTTTTTTTAAATGAAACTAAATATGAAGTAGAATTAATTTTATCTAAAGAAGTGAGTTTTGAAACAAAAGTTAGGCATAAGCCTAATAAGGAAACGATCAAAACGGACTTATTTTATAATCGGGATTTGCTTAAAAAGGATACAAGTCTGGTTAAATAATTTTGAAAATTCTTTTTGTTCTATTTTTTACTCTTTGGGCCACTTCCATTTATAATAAACCGTTTAAAATTTACACAAATCAATATTCCAACAATAGCATATTTCCAAATAGCTGTTGTTTCTTATATTTAGTTGCTTTGTCTCTTTTTAGAATATACATTTGTTTTTACTAATGGGACTGCTCTTTGGTGGATTAGGACAAAAATACACTTTAAAAGCATTTTTACCAAATTTAGTAAAGAGTACAGATATGAAAACAGATAGATAAAAACAGTTTTTATCCCAAATATTTATATCATAAATTCAAAAAAGAAAATATCCTTTAACCTAATGCGTTTTTTTAGCAGAAGAAAAGTTCTTATTTCAAGTCTGTCTGCCAAATCATAAACAGAAGTGACAGCATACCATTTTCCCTCCTTTCAGAGTCCTTTTCTGGCAAAATTTGTCATTAATGTCCCTGTCTGAATCACATAAAACGTGATCTTGGCCTTTTAGGACTGAGTGACTTCGAATGTTATATTTGTAGTTTTTGAATGAACATTTCCTTTGACTGAATGCGGAAATGAATCACTTAGTGTAAGTCACTCAAAAGCAAATGGATGCTCATTTGTGTATGAATCTGGCTTTTCAATCATTTTTTATTCTATCATTTTCCGTTATCTAAAGAATCTGTTGTCGTTGTAATGTAAATAAGTGCCATTTTGCACGAGATTTATAATGAGATAAATATGTGATTCATGATCATAATCTTTGACCAGTCAATCTGAATGTTGGTTTATATAATGCGTTACGTTTTTCATACATCAGAAAGATCGATAATTTCACACCATGCGTGGAAAGTGACGTATCTCTAATGTAAATGTACTAGAGGATACGTCACTTTTACGTAATTATATAGTCATTGATTTTATAAAAAAACATATCAAATTAAAATATTCTTTCTTGAATGAGATGCAATATAAAAATGATGATAATTCTTGATATTTTTTAATTAGTAGTTTAGTATAATCATAATTAATATTGAACATTTGAAAACAAATTTTTAAAGTTATTATCGAGGAGTTAAAAACAGTTTTAATTATCTTTCAAGTTATGTTTTATTGTATAAATTGTAGTATTTGCTTCATTACCTTCAATTTTATGTTCGCATGTCCATGAAAACTTTTTTATTTTTAATGAACCAATTAAAAAGATATTCTAATAATTTCAAATATGCATATCATTGAACAGTGAGCCATAAATAATTTACCAAAATACAGTCGTTATCAGTAATGTGTGATTAAATTACCAGGAAATACAAATGTCTATCAATTAGCATTTAATTCAAATAATTATTTATCCCTTTTGCTTAATGTAAATTCTTTAAAAAAACATATTTTTTTTTGCATAGTTTTCCTGCTGCCAAATAAGTTTATAATTCTAACATATGTAATATATAGAGGTTTTTTGAGAATTTTTTAAATTTATTTTTCTAAAGTTATGACTTCGAATTATTATAAAGCTAAGAAAAATATAAACATATTAAGTTCTAATGTATTTTAAGTTTAAAGGAGCTTTATTCATAGGAAAGTCTTTTAATGGGTGTTAATAAAGTGCAATAAAATGTCTTATTTAATTAGTTCAGTTATGTATTAGTATTATCATTTATTATTTAAATTTATCATTAAATTTACTCAGTAAAAGACCTTAATATACGAAATCCCAAATATTTTACAAGATACAACTGCTTCGAAGTTTTTACACTTTACCTTTAATATATTTGTGGCTATGAACTTTGGCATTGCAGGGCAAATTAGATTGCCAAAATAAATTTCCGTCTTTCTGATTTGTAAAACTTCGAAATAAAGTTGACAGTGTGTGATGCTACACCTACTGTAATTTATTCGTATATTTTGTTTGTACGGTTTTGAATCAATATCGTTTATGAATACCAAGGAGCAGTTCCTTAAACTTCCGGTTTGACTGCTTGTTACAGTATGTACTTAAGAAACATGAAACAACTTCGTTTCTTATCGAACGTAAGTAACATTGATAGTGAAGGTTAAAAGAGTTGACTCTTTAAGGTCAAAACAATGCTCGCATAACCAAGTGCAAATCAAAAACAGGTAACATATTTTTCAGAGTGTTTTTATTGTAAACTTTAAGCAGAAATATTTTTCTTTAGTTCATTTAAGTTTCTGTTAAAAAATATTAGTTAATGTTAAAAAATATGAGCATTTATAAATATCACATTCGAAAGTAAGCGTTAACATTTAAACTACTGTCAATGCGGGTATCTTTGGCCATGGAGGGTAAATTTGGGCCACGCGTCGGAAAAAGATCGGTTTCTTAATATCTCTTCATAAAAGAATTCCATTTTAAATTGTTTTACATTTGTGGAAAGGTGGAAACATTGCCTTTCATTTCATGTAAAAAAATTCTCATTTTGGCAATACTACAAATGACGTTTGTATCATTACGAGCATTTAATGACAAAATCTATTTCTTCCAACTTTTGTCTGGAACACCTAAAACAATATTGAAAATAGCTAATTAAAACCCTCTATACTATTATTTTATTTATGGGGAGGAATATTACACCATTTGTTTTAATCTAAGTTGAATACTTTTTATGATATGTTTAAATATTGGTCACTGGGAAACTTTTGCCGATGAATGCGGGTAACTTTAGTCCAAGATGTAAGGATTTCTTTATGGAACTTTGCACTATAAAAATGTATGTAAAAGTGTATTATGTTTAACAACTTTTGAAGAAGTCTTACTTTTATTATTCCCCGTTTCGAGATAATTTTTTTAAAAAATTAAACGATTTCAAACATTAAAAAAGATAAAGATAAAATGCAAGAAACGTACAACATTCAAAATCGCTAATGTCGAAATGTAAACATTTTAAAATTCCTAATTACGTATATATTATTTTTTCTTTTTATAATAAAATCGTTTGCTTTTTATAAAGATATTTGTTATTAAATCTTACTTCTAAAAATAAGTTATTTTCTCTTATTAAATTCGAAGTTTACTTTTCTTTTAAGCGACAATCAATACACGTATTCATAGTGTAATGTCATTCATTCTACGATGCACTGTCATGAAAATGTTAAGTTATAACCATTTTTAATACCTATGTATCTTATAACTTTGTTAATTTTATGTTTAAATATTTTAATATTACTATTTAATTCGGTAACACAGCCTTTAAGGATGTTAAAAAGTATGTTTTTATGTATTTCATGCTTGTACCAAAGTTACCCGCCCGGATCCTAACCGTGTCTTAATTTTTTAAACTAACACCAATTTTTTTTAATTTATAAAACTTAACAAAAATGATTTTAAATTATTCCTAAAAGTACAATACTTAGAATGCATAAGGATATTGTGCATTTAAAATTTTATGTACTTTGTAATATTTAAAAAAAAATGAATTCGAGAAAACATGAATGTATTATTAAGAATTAGTTTAAATAAGTATTGCTTGGGGTATAAGACTATTAAATGTTTAAAATTTATATTTAGTTTTTTTTATCTCACCAAGTTAATGTTAACTTCTAGTCAGAAATTTTATTTTAGAGACTTTTTGCTGTATTTTGAAATAATTATTAGAAAAATATATACTATACATGATTCACATTTTAAGTTTTCATCATCAACCACAAATTAATAAAAAATTTCGTACGTAAAAAGTCAAGTAATTATGCTAATTGTAAAATTTAAGTGTATTTAAAAAATTCAGAATCAGTGATAAGTATATGACTAATTAAAAAAAAAAAAGTTTTATGCTAATAGTGACATTCAAGTGCATTAAAAAAATCAGCATCAGTGCTTTATAAGGGTCCGACTTATTTAAAATTAAAACAAAAGCTATATTTATAGAAATATTTGCGTGAGATATTTCTGATTTTTTTCTTCATTTCGGTAAGGGCCGAAGATAAAGTTTAGTCTGTCTTTTCAAGTTCAAATACTAAGGAGGAGCTTATCAAATATACACAAACAAACACTTCACTGTGTTTTACAAAGCTCGCTGCTTCCAAACTTGACAAACGTGTAACTGACTGGAAGTAACTAAGAAGACTATTGAACTATGGAGAATATTAACTATGGAACAATGGAGACTATCAAATATGGAACTATGGTGTGTTTTAAATATGAAACTTTAAGAGCCTATCAACTATGAACTATCGAGACTATTATGTATATGAAAGCAGAGTGTATAGAGACTAGAATAGGAAGATAGTGTATGAAGTGTGGAACTATGAAGACCATCAATTTTTGAAACTATGGATACTATCAAGTATATTGATACTGAACTATCAACAACGGGAAAAAAAATCACACGTTAAATTAAAACCATTGCTAGAGCTGAGTAGACAGCATCAGCAATTCTATGTTAGAAGTAGATGTTTAGCTCTAAATGTTAAAGACACATTGAAAAATATCGAGAAGTCGTATCGTTGAAGACATTGAAATATCGAGACTATCAGCTATATATACGAAGAGTTTATAGAGGATAAAATAGGAAAAGAGCATATGAAGTATGGAGATCTCTAACTGTGGAACTATAAAGACCGCTAGCAAAGTAAATATTTTCGCCGGTAGAGCACAGTGAATTTTACATCAAATATAAATTGACAGCACTAGGTGATGGCAACACTGTTACCATCATTCTGTGCTGGTAAATTAGATTTTTTTACATTGAGTTTTTTAATCTTTAAACATTAAACTACCAAAAAGCCATAAAACAATAAAATACACTATTTTTAGAAAAAAACGAAAAGCGTCTTTTATTAAAGTAGTTTTGGAGGAAATTTGATGCTTTGGTTTCAAAAAAGATAACTGTTTTGAATTTCCTATTGCGTAAATGCGTGTATGATAGATTCGATATAAATATATGAATATCTTTTTTTAAGCCAAATTTTTGATGCATTTTTGTCAAAGTGATACATCAATCCAACTCTTAAATTTTTATCATTGATCTCTCAAACCGTCGTTGTATTTGTTTTTAATGAAACGATTGGGTTTTCTGGTTTGATTTAGTGTTTTTGAGCGCTTTATGAAAATAAAAGGTTTTTTTAGCAGAGTCACTTTAAGTTTGTGCTCTTGATCTGTGAAGACAAATGGGGTTTTGTTCATTGACTGACAGACAAGGATGTGCCGAGTTCATTGCGATTACGTTTCGATATTGAGAAACGTCAATAATAAGAGAGATCTCCATAAGTGAATTGAACTATGTTGTTCAATTATACATGATGAGTGTGAAAGATTTTCCGCTAAATGTATTATCTGCAGTTTTAAACATTAAATTTATTTATATTAGGCTCATTCCATGCAAAATTATTCTTTTTGTAGTGTAAGTCACATGTGTAAAATGATTATCACTACAACTTTTAACATTAAATGAAAAAGCTGAGAAAGACTGGAATAGCTGATTTACACTTATTGAAACTAAATAATGTAACGTTCTTTATTGAATTTGATTAATTTTTAAAATTTAAAAAGCTATCAATCAACTCTTTAATTGTTACTTACACTACAGTTACACGGAGAATTACCCATTATTTCTGTATATTATTGACAGATAAAATTCTTAATGTTTTAAATACTCAATTTTGCAAACAACATAAACCAACGAAAATCAGTTGTTAGGAAATCAACAAAAAGTATAAAATTTAGCCAAAGTACGCACACATCAATAGTTCAATTCTTAATGTACGTCATTAAAGTATTTTTTTGAATCTTAGCATAAAAATGTCATTTAAAACATTTTTGTTCTATAAAATGCCTCATAAATCAAAAAGGTTTAACTTTTCGAAAGGTTTAATTTTTGCATCATATTTGGACACCAACTTTGCATTGAATTTTATTATAAATTTTTTTAATAAATAAGTTACAGGGTGGCGCAAATAAAAAAGGACCGGCATGGAGCTATGAATGCAATGAAGATGCTTGGCGAGAAAAAACACACAATTGAAGCCGTCTGAAACCCTTCAAGTCGAAATCTTAAATTATTTAAGCGTTCAATGGCTCCATTTGGCAAACCAGTTTTTGCATTGGTTTTTGACTTGACAGTATTTCTATTTTATTCTTACCTCCATACCGGGCAACTTTTATTTGCCCATTTTCCCCACTCTTATTTATTTTGAATTATATGTACTTAATTTTATATTTCTGATACGTTGTATTGTTATACAAAGTCGGGCCTAAAGTATGTTACTAAGCTGTTTGATTTTTATTTACTGAACTTGAGTAGATAAGAAAAATATCTCTGTAGAGTAAAAAAAAAATCACTGGCCGTTCTTTTTATTGATAAAACCTAATATATTAGTTATTAAGAGTGTATTATTTTGTTTAAATGATCATAAACGAACCTAATTTTAATATCAGTAATACTTATTAAAAATAATAATCTACCGGACATACTGATATAGATTCCTAAAACAACATTTCTTTGAATATGCTCTGTAGTAAGCTTTGAAGTTAGAAATAATTCCGAGAGATTAGAGAAACAAACATCCTAGGAGTTTTTGATTTATTGAATCGACGGAAATAATACTTCAAAGGAACTATGTAAATGTTTACAAATATGTCAACACATAAAGCTTGTTGCTCAGTGGAGGGAAGAAATCTAAAAATATAACAGTCTTTTAAGCCTGAATAGAAAACGCCTTATCAATATCTGGAAGGATTTCAAATGAGTGTCTTTACAGCGGTGACAGGGAGAGCCAACATTAAAATTAACGCTCGATGTATCAAATTTGTATACTTGGGCCCAAGTACAAATGGCCAAGTTTGAGAAGACAAATTATTTATTATTACGCAATTAATTTCTGTAAATAATTTAGTTTATTGAATCTTCTCACAGTATCAGTACTCATAAAGATAATACTACACTTAAAATTGAATTTAGGTACACTAAAATATAACTTTTTAACACTAGCTGCTGTTTTATGTCAATGTCAGGGTTAAGTGTTGTGCGGTTTATGGGTAGGAAGATATAATAAGTGTTGTTACGAGAAATAAAAATAGACTCTTACGCTTTATTTTTGTCAAAAAAAGGTCGTTTGCTCTTACAAAACTGCGAACTAGCTGGATGTATAAATTTTAACGAAAAGTTTATATAGGCAGATTTTTTTAAAAGTACTCTTTGGGAAAATTAGAAACTATTCTGAAATATGGGGCAGCTATACGGTGCGTGCAATTTTTAGAAACTTTTCCGAGTATTTCGGAAATTTTTTATTGAAATTGTCAAGAAAATCTCTCTCATCTTAGATGTTATTCCGCATAACATGTAACAGTTCTCAGGCCTTTCCACAAACCAGCAGCCCAATCTCAGCTTTAACGCAAACAACCAGTACATACCTAGTGTTTAAGGATTGTTAGAAAAGTCGTTCACCAGACTGCAGGGAAAAATTGGGGGATTCATCGCAAATTTTCCGAGGCTCCTATACAGAAATTAAGGCAAACAAGAAGTTCTTAAAGAACTAAAAAATATCCTACTTTCCTATTACTTAAATACTTACTGAAATTTTAATAGGGAAACAACTAGGTTCCTAACAGCAAATATCATCAACAACCGTTTCTACAATAGATTTATACACATTAGAAAAAAATCGCTAAACACAGCATCCAGCTATTATTTAAACTTCTAAAAGCCAAAATCAACTATTTTCCTTAATATTCTTTCGCAAATTAACTAAATAGTATTTATCGTCTGCACGCGATTTATTTGTAGACCGAAGAATAATTAAATTCCAGAAAATTTATTTTTCAGTGTGATTTAGAAAAGTAGGCTGAAAAATAAGGTATTTCTGGAAAGAAGGCCTCAAAAGAGTCGAGAGGCCAGAAATCCATTAGGGGTTTGCGTAGATCTCTAGCAAATGGGATACAGCTGCTGGCCCATGAAAAAAGGAACGGAAATGACATGTTTCTTTCCCGCTTATATCATTGTAATCTAGTTTTTATTCTTAAAATTTATTTTTCAGTGTTATCTAAAACTATTTTACATAAACCAATATTAATGTATGCTTTAAGCTTAGCTGTTCACTTGTTAAAGTAAATCAGAAAGTAAAAAGGAAACATTCAAGGAGGTGTAAGAAGAGAAGATAAGTTATCACTGATATCATTCAGAGATAACAGGCTAAATACACCAACTCCACATCTTAAAGCAAATAGGAAGTGATCTTCAAATAAATAAAATTATTTATAAAAATAGTGTTAAGGTTGATGATCTTTTTATCCAATTCTAAATACGTTATATCAACTTTTTGATGAACTTATATAAGTTTCAGTGTTACAAATGTTTGAATTGAAAGTCAAATACCTTAGACAAGCGGTTCAAATGAAACGTTTTATAAACGTTTTTAATTAATGCAATTGTGGTAGTTTGCCTGGAAAATCGACATATGAGTCTTTCCATATTTATAAAAATATGATATGATACGAATAGATACCTAACTTTATTTGAAATTTTTTAAAAGTACACAATTTGCTACATTTTTTTTCAATAGATTTCGAGCAATAAATAACTACAGTTTGTGTTTTGTACGTAAAATATATTCCTAATATTTTTAGTTTATAGTTCTCTGCATAAATTTCCCTGTCTTACCTTTATTAAATGAGTTTTTAATTTTTCAATAAAATAATATCCATAAACATTTATTTTAAAACTATTTCCATTTGTTGAAAAATTATTGAAGCCTTAAAATATTTTTAATACTGTTGTATAGACGTTACTGAAGTTACTTATTTATTTCTTTGTCAATTAATTGATGTGAAATAAATTTGATAAAAATGTTGCAATAAAATACTTTGAATACTTACATAACGTTTTAAAAAATAATTTATAAAATTATAAAAATTAAGTCTCATTATAAAATTTATTTAAAACTTTGTAGTTTATAGTATTCTGAATAAATAACATGTTTTTACCTTTATTGAACGATGTTTGAATTAAAAATTATCCATAGAATTTGTTAAAATATATAGAACATTATTTCAAAAACATATCCACTTGTTAAGAAAACATGAAAAACATAAAGCATTTTTAATGCATAGGCTTTACTGAAGTTATTTAATTCATTGTCAATTAATATGTGTAATATAAATTTGATGGAAATGTATAGTAAAGTAGTTTGAATACTTACACAACCTTTAAAAAAATTCATAAAATTAAAAAAAAATGAAAATCATTATAAAATTTATTTAAAATTTTGTAGGTTATAGTTATCTGCAAAATCTTCTTATTAAACAATTATTAAATTATTTAATTTTTTTTTTAATTAAAATAATATTATCAGAATTTGTTAAAATATTATAAAACATTTATTTTAAAACCCTTTCCACATATTAAGGAAACATTAAACCCGTTAATGCTATTGTATAGACGTTATCGAAGTTATTTATTTATGTCATTGTCAATTAATTGGTACAATATAAATTTGATAGAAATATTATGGTAAAATAGCTTGACTGCTTACACAACTTTAAAAAATAAGAAATAAAATTTAAAAAAAATAAAACTCATCATAAAATTTGTTTTAAATTTGTAGTTTATAGTTTTCTGTATAAATCTTACTGTTTTATCGTTATTAAACTATTTTTGAATTTTTCGAATAAAATAATATTCATTGAATAACATAAAACATTTAAAACCATTTTCACTTATCAAGAAAATATTAAACCATTTAATGCTGTATAGACCATAAAACCTGTTTAATGCTATTGTTATCGAAGACGTTAGCGAAGTTACTTATTTATGTAATTGTCAATTGATTGATACAATATAAATTTGATAGAAATGTTATAGCAAAATAGTTTGAATACTTACACAACATTTTGATGACAGCCTTTCGCGAGCTTGTTGCTGATCCTCGTATACTGCGAGTTGAATGACGTTTCAAAAGTTTTGTCAAATGCACCTTCTTCAATGAAAACTGTTTGTCGCCATTCAGTTGTTCATTCTGTTCCATATTTTCTGAACACTGATTGTTTAGGGAACCAGATTCTCTCAACTGCACCCCGATGAGAGCATAGAGCACAGAAATGATCACCATCGGAACAATAAAGAACGCGACAGTCGAACTTAGAAAAGCATGCTGTAGAGGGTTCTTCAGTAAGCATTCAGCCGAATCCAGTATGATCTCCTTCTTGTATTCCTGGTATACAATTCCAACCTGAAGAGCAACGTGTATAGCTGATAAGCAGCTGAAGATCCAGACTCCGATGATCATGTAAATTGCTCTGGACAGCTTGGACATGGTGTGGGTTTTCAGTGGGTGGCATATTGCAAAGTACCGTTCGAGAGTGAACAAAGTTATAGTGAGAATAGACGCGTAAGTTGACATTTCGGCAGTGTAGCCGCGTATGATGCAGAACGCCTCGCCGAAGACGTATGGATACTTGTTCCACAAGAGGTATAGCTCCTGGGGCAGACCTACGACGAGCAACAGCAAGTCCGACACTGCTAAGCTGAACAAGTAGTAGTTGGTGACAGTTCGCATGTGCTTGTTGCGTATGATGACTACACAAGTGCAGATGTTGCCAACTAGTCCCGTAATCAGTATCACAGAATAAATGACTGTCATGGGAATGACTGATGACAGGGAGTCTCGTTTGGGTCCCAAGTCGAAGACATAGCCGGTGATGTTTCCGATGACGTCGGCCTGTATGTGTCCCGCCGACTGGGGCAAAATCAAGTGGGACGCATTGAAATCTGAACTCATCGAGTCGTTGTTTAGATGCATGGCCATCATAGGTGAAGTTCAAGATTGTTTTCCTTTGAGAAAATTATTACCGGTACAGAAAACAAGAGTTGTACTCGTTGTGAGAAATGTCATTCCGTAAAACTAGTCGATGTCAAACTTCAAAACCACCGTTTAGAAGACAACAAACACGTATCACATTCAATTAAAAACAACAACTACGAAGTCATTGAAAGTAAACAAGACGCATCTTCATACCAACTTCCGAAAATACACAAATCAAAAATTATTCCACACATTCCAGAATAAAATATCGTCTACCAGTTTGTAAGTAGTAAAGTAAACAGAATCACCGAACAACATCAGATCATCGCGATCACCGATTCCGAGTGGGAATGTCAACACACCAGCATGCCCGGGCGCAAACAAAAGAAATAAAAGAAGAAAATAATCGGCTAGAGAGATTTTCGCGTGGTAAATTAAGCGAACCACGCGATTTATCCCCATCTTCGTGGAATAGGCCTCCTCATTCGCTGGCGGTAGGCCATAGCCCAGTCACGTGGGGTTTCCCCGCCCGATTGGTAGTCAACGCATGCCTCTGTAGCTGCTGGGAAGAAAGAGAGAGGAACAAGTTATTTCTTCTTCTCTCCATAGTCAAGTCTGAGAGAGGTGCCTAAGGGATAGATTTAAAGATCAAAGTTTTGTTGTTTTTTCGAGTTCCATTGGTTAACGTGAGGTTTCTAAACAACAGTAGCGTCAAGTGTATAAAATCTGATAGTCGTGAACGTTTATTTTTAAAAATACTTTTAATGCATTTTAATACATTGAAATAATTTTTAATTATTTTTTTGTGTGTGAGTCCGATAGGGCTGTCTTCAGTATTTATCTAAAGGTATTAAATGAATTAGTTTTGGTCAATTCGAAGTTCAAAAATTTAGAATTGTAACCAGGAATTATTACGAAGTCTCATTCTGTCTAATAAAAACGATGGCTAACGGAAAGATTGATTAATTCCACAGTTTTGTATAGTGGTTTTGTGTCCTCGAGTTACGTGGAATTTCAAAATAATGAAGTTTTCATTTTAAATTATTTCGGTTTATTTTAAAATATGAAATTCTGTAAATAGATGAAAATCAACTTCTGGGGATTTTTTTGGGGTAAAATTTTTTAAAAATAAAATTTCCCCATTTTGTGAGAAAATTATACTAAAGAAATGTCGAATAAAATAAAATAAAAATGTTACTATTTAAATTTTTGGAGTTCTATTCAATAATGGTCAGAGGGAGAGAGAAGTTTTGAAATACATACTGATATTTGTTTGTTTTTAGAAATTGGCTATATTAAATCTGTATATATTTTCACTTTAATATTTACATTGGGTTTATTTATTTCTTTCCTATAAGGTTAAGTCAAAGATCTCTGTCGGTCGGGACACGAACACGTTTGCAACCAGTTGGTTGATAGATTAATTCGTCAATTTACCTAACAGCAATCGTAAACGATGTCTGTATACACGAGGACAGTTACAACTTTCACAAAATCTGATTGTTTCTTTAATGGGTTAAGATTTTAAGGGGGGCTCAATACCACAAAATCAGAAAAATATTGATTTTTTTGTATATTAAAATACTATTTAAACTATCTTATATGTTTTCCCAAAGTTTTAAAACTACTGGAAAAAATTACTTTTCATGGTTATGAAAATACTATTAAAATTTTCATGTTTATAAATATTTTTCAAGTGATATCTTAATATAACGTTAAGATAGTTTAAAATTAAATTCCGATGTTGGTGTTTGTTAGGCTAGAGGCTGTAATTTTAATGATGCAAAAGAAAAGAAAGGTTTCTTGCAGGAAAGGAACTATATTTTATCTGCTTTTTCAATCGTCAAAACAGCTGAGGTTTGCTTTAAGTTATGAGGACAGCTTTAAGTTATTTGTTACATTTCTTATCTATAAAGGGTGCGGGTTCGATTCCCGCCATCGCCCTTGGCGTACTTCCTTTCTCTGTGAGTAAAAAATTCTTTTCTGTGTCTTACTTGACGAAGGCTTATATAAGCGGGTCTCTGATCAGGAACACAAGCCGGAATATATATATAATATATATATAATATATATAAAATATATATATATATATTATATATATATATATATATATAATATAATTATATATATATATATATATATATTATATATATATATATATATATATATATATATATATATATATATAATATATTATATATATATAATAATATATATATATATATATATATATATATAATATATATAATAATATATATATATATATATATATATATATATATATATATATATATATATATATTATATATATAATATATATAATATATATATATTTATATGTATTTATATAATATCATATAACTATATACTTAACTTAATAAATTCTGAAACAAACAAATGATGAGTTAACGTTAAATATTCTTAACATCCTTCTCTCGTCTGAAAACTTAAAGATAAATGTTAAATATTACTTGTTTTTCTTTTCGTGTTTAACTACATGGTTTCACCAAACGTTAAAAAATTTCTAGTTTAAGCTTTATGTTTGGAATTATTGGTAATAAGTAGTTAATTTCATTATGAATAAAATATTAGTAATTATGTATTAGATAAAATGGGCACAACCCATTAACTAAAAATTACTAACACTTGGCTCATTATAGGACGTTACTGAGTTGAGTTCACTTAAAGTAGTTATTAAAATTTAACTGACTTTTTTAAATATAATTTTCTTTAAAACTGAGAACTAAAAAGCATGAATTTTAAAACTTATGTAGTATTCTTTAATACACTTGTAGACTTTTACAAATTATCCCTGAAATTTATCTATTATTACTAAAGGAGAAATTAAATATAAAATGTTTTGTTTGTATTTTTGTCTTTAATAAGGTATAATTGAGCAATACGAGCTTCGAAAAGAACGGTTGAGCTGCATCAACATCTTTGAGTGAAGCCTAAAATCCGAAATCCAGTAATTACAGGAAAATCAATTTTAGAACATTAGCGGAATTTTTCCGTTAAAGGACATCCTAATTATTTTACAAGTTCCTCATGCATTTGGCGCGTGTATTATGTTATAAATATAAGTGAATTTGCTTTTTTTGATAATATGCTGAAATAAGAAAAGCAACAATTGACCTTGACAAAAAAGGGTGTTAATTTTATACAGTCATAAAAAATTCGTTTTTTAAATTATACACATTTTTCAAAAATCTCGGATTTATTTTGTGGCTTTAGCTTGGTTACATATCAAAACTTGTTAACTTTAATTACAATATAAAAAAATAATAATCCTAATACTTTGATCGATTTGTGAGAATGATAGATGGAATGAATTTATGATGAATCATATTTTTAAATTGTTACTGTCGAATGGAGGAAAATCGAACCTAGACTATAAAAAAAATCCTCCATCCTCTTCCATGTGGAGAACATTTTCCATATAAAATGCTTATATTCAACCAGTGCTGCCAAACTCTATCGGGAAACATAGGGTAGGATGGCGTAAGCTTTAGACTATACTTATCATTTAGAATATTATCTTTTAGACTCTTCTTAAAATGTTATTGGGGATTTTCTGGTATCTCCAATGAATGAGCAGAAGTTTCATTTTCGTCATCTTATCAAATTCGTCATCTTACCCTATCTCACCCTAGTTACTTTTCATAAAAATGTAATGCTAGTCTGCAGATAAAAGTGAAAGAAAGACAATGATACCCGGTTTTCCAAAAAATAAATAGTAAAAAATAAAAATAAAACAAAAAGAAATAAAAAACGTATAAAAAACAAAAAGAAAAAAAAAACGTGAAAAACTAGTCTCAGTCTCCCCTTCCATATATCATAATTTTGACTTTTTGCTTACAAATCTAATAGTGTAGTTCAAAATTTCATTTCTAAATTATGTATGTTTCCAGCATTAATTAGCGTAAAAGGTGTTTCATCGGCTGAAGGAGAATTAGTTACATAACTTTTGATCTATAAATATATTAAGATTCCTTCGGTTTTGAACCAAGTAAATTACTCTCTAATAATATAAAATAATTAATTGTTTTGGTATCAAAATACATATTTATTTTTTGTATTTTATAAACTTTTTACACAATTAAAAGGAACTAAAAAGCACTTACTGGCAACTTAATAATAAATTGCAGCTTACTAAAAAAAGGCGCAAATTCTGCAACTTTCATCGAAATTATATCAACAACTATATTTCAAATATATACATATTAAATATGTAATTATCAATAAACTTAGTCAAACACTCGTGATGGGGAATATTGCAAAAAAGACAAATTTCAAAGTAAGTCTTCTCTTTGTGATTACCTTAACGTTCATTTACATGATATATAATTTTCGGAAACGTTATAAAAGAAGGCCCGAGATCAAGGTTAAGAAGCGAATGAATCGTTTTCAAATTCATAGGTTGAGGCGTATTAACCCTTTCAGTCCCAATGACAGTTTGACATTATCATTTTAGAATTTTTTTTGATCGCCTATAGCCATTTATGATATAAAAAAGCGCATCATTTGATTCTTCCAACTTTTTTTCTATTAGAATTTTTTTTTTATTAATCCCAATAGATTTCCGTTCTATTATGTTTCTTTAAAATTATGATCAGAAAAATGATGATGCCAAATGGCATCACTGGGACTGAAAAGGTTAAATACTTATATTAATAACTTTCATGCTAAATATATGTCCACAAAAATTCGTCGTTAAGGGCACTCAGTATCACATCAACTTTTTTTTATTTATAGCTTTTTGATTAAAATTTCCTTGGTTTGTTATGTGAGTTAACACATAAAAAATGTATTAAAAAACTTCGAATATTTGTAAAGTTTTTTTTTTATTTTTTTTTTTCTCAAACTATTACATTTTTAAAAAATGCTAAAACTTTTTTATATAAAAATATTTTAACACCAATTTTTCCCCCGGATACTTTAAACTATGATACATAAAAACTAGCTTCCAAATTTGATGCATCACCTGTAATTTTTTTGTATAAAATAATGTTTGAAAAAGCCCTGAAAAGTTTCTAAAAAGGAAGATGTTCTCACTTTAACATTTAAAAAAAATAACTATAACTCAAAAAATTAATTGGAAAGCTAGTTTTTAATAAACACATATATTTGAAACTACTCACAAAAAAGTACAGAATAAAAAATTAAAAAAGTTTTAGCGTTTTGAAAAACTTAGCATCTAGGAAAACTGAACACTGAGAAAAATGCATTTAAAGTTTGAATTTCGATGTATTGAGAACGATGTATTGAGATAACTTTAAGATGATGTATTGAGTAAGTAAGATGTATTGAGATGATAGTTTTTTTGATGATTTATATGAATAAACTAACGTTGTAACATTTCCAAATCAGCAAATAAATATGACAATAACGGCTTTTGTATCTTATATATAAAGATTGTTGATCGAAAAAATAAGGCTACTCATTTACGGCGATTGGTATTAAAATTCGCCAAAAGCTTTCGGCTTAAGTTTATCTAAATAAACAAGAAAAGCAAGGACCATTAGTACTAAATAATTTAAGTATGATAAATTAAGTTATATGAAAACAAATTGCATAAACCTAAAGTCAGAGTTTTTATTCGGCAAGGGATGTTTTATATATATAATGTTTTTCGCAAATGGGTCGTGAATGGGTTAAGAACGTCAGTGGTATTTTTCAATCAAGACTCTCGTGTCGAATGTAAAAAATGCGCAAATGCACACTAAAAACTCAAAATAGACCAAATTTTGGGCTACTTGATTGTGCAAATCAACATTAAAATAGATTTAGAATCGAAAATTTCCTACCAAAGCTTTTGTTTACAAACAAATAAGAGGTCAGCAGAGGTTTGACAAGCATAAGTCACATAATATTTCTTCCAAATATAACAAAAACAAACAACAACAAAAATTCCATCACGTTGAATGCATGAATGCACTTTAATATTTCATTATTAAATACTTGTCAAACATACAACCTGTATAAACACTATCCTGTCAGTATAATTGCGAACTAGGTTTGTATGTCATTAGAAAGTTTAGGAATGAAATTTTGGCACAATTCCGCAAAATAAGTGGAAAAGTGAAGTATAGGTTCTTCACTCCAACCTCTTCACTTCAAAGGTCCACATGCGTGGAACTTTTGTAGAATTCACTTCACAACTTCATTAAACATATTCCTTGATGCTAACTTTCAGTTCATTATTAAATACTTGTCAAACATACAACCTGCATAAACACTATCCTGTCATTATAATTGCGAACTAGGTTTGTATGTCATTAGAAAGTTTAGGAATGAAATTTTGGCACAATTCCGCAAAATAAGTGAAAAAGTGAAGTATAGGTTCTTCACTCCAACCTCTTCACTTCAAAGGTCCACATACGTGGAACTTTTGTAGAATTCACTTCACAACTTCATTAAACATATTTCTTGATGCTAACTTTCATTATATAAACTGGAGTGTTTAAGCTTTCACCTTTTCAGCCTTTGAGTTTATTCGTATAAAAATGACGTAGAACGATAGTCAAGAACATTTTGCAGGTCTTGCAAAAAACTGAGTTTTTTCAACCGAACTTGTAAAAGTCATTTGCGTTAAAATTAACTATTAATTGAAAAAAAACAGCACAGCTTTTGTTTTTGTATTCATAACCAACTCTCCTAAAAAAAGATGTATTTTTATAATGTATATGTTATGGCTTAAGGCGTCAAATTTCAAGAATTTGACGTGCCCTTCAGCAAATATATAACAAATTAACTTTTAAAAATTACTTGTAAAACTTACTTATAAGTATATATTTGTTCGAAGAATATGTTTATATTAAAATATATATGTATTATTATATGTATTATATGTATGTATTATATGTAAGATTTTGTTCAGGAGTGACGAGAGAGAGAGAGAACAAAGAAATTCCTTAACCTTTTTCCGATTGCATTTCCTCGATTTGAATTATTCAATGTAAAATAGTCAAGTCCGTAAGAAGATTTACGTATTAGCTTTTTCTTTAGTAAAATTTTGAAAGGAAAATGCTTAGAATAAAATTCCTCAATAGACTTCACATCTTTTTACATTTTCAAGGCTTTTTACATGCAAGTGATGATTTTTCTAACGTAGTCCGATAGATGTATCAGACGAACTCAGATTTGCATCAGTCGTAAATATTACTATTTTACTAAACCAATACAACTAAACATATGCTTTAATTGGGTACTTGACTGTATCGCTAAAATACCTTCCAATATTAAATTAATTATAGTTTGAACCCGAAAATAACAAACGTAAAATATTTTTTGAAAAATAAATCTTTACATATTCATAAAAATAATTTTAAAATGGCTTATTTTTCATTGGTACGGCACTTGATAACAAATACGTCGATTTGGCTGACGTCACTGCATATAAAAACAAATTTGTGTGACGTTTTTGCTTGCAATTAAACTGGATTTAATCTAATTTACTATTAAAACAAGAATTATATAGTTAATGGAAGGAGGTTTTACAGAAGCGGATAGTTCAGATTTGCTTAAAGTAGATTCCAAAATAGTGTTTCAAAGTTTGTTTATAGTTACTAGTGACGTCATAGATACCACGTGACAGCCATAAAGCGTTTTCGGGCGCAATTTTTCGTCCTAATTTTAAAAATTCACTTTTCTCCCTTTTTATGGGGTATTCGAAAAAAAGAAAAATTACGGGTCTAATATTTTTGGCATAAGAATATTTTAAGCCAATAATTTTTTTAGTCAAATACCCTATTACTTCACTTTTCAACGCACTCGATCTTGTTAGGTTAATCCTCATCCGTATAAATGGAGAGTTGCGACAAAATGAGGTTGCATCCATTAGGGGCCCTTTCAAGGGAGCACGTGGGCATCTAATCACCCAAGTGGGTCAAATTCATGTTACGGGGGACATCTATTCAACATTATCGGAAGCTTTTAAAATAGTCTATGATTGTGGAACCCAAATTTATATTGAAGAAGTATTGAGTTTAAAATAAATTTATTGAAGTATAAGCAAAAATAGGTCCGATACAGGCTACAAATTTCTCTTTATAGAACTGTGTAACTTTACCATGATTTTTTTGGTTAAATGTTACACTAACTTCGGAGGAAGATTACTAAACTCTAGCACATGAGCAATCATAACTGTTGTGAAACAAAAAAAAGATTATAAAAAAATGCGGATTATATCAAGCTGGCATTGATTAGTTGGTAAAGATAACTTTAACTTGGTGGGTAAAAAAGTAGGAAGAAAATAACCACAAAATATCATTGCAAAATTTCACTTGCTCACACACTTGCTTTCACATCTAAATAATGCTATTGTACTTTTGAAAACAGTTAAATGTCACTGTAAATTTGGAGTCATTAGTTTTTTACTCCACTTTTGTGGTGTAAGGTAATAATTAAATACGAAACAATTATGAGATATGACACACATTAATCATAATATTACATTTGATTTTTGTAAAGTTATGTCGTCCTTGCAATTTTTTTATTTTCTGAAAACTTTCAAAAAGTATCAGAAAACTTATTTAAAATAAATACTATGCAATATGCACAAATAATTTTTTTAAAAATTTCTTTTACTTCAGTTTGAAAAACTTCTAATATTCTTAGAAATATTTTGTATGAAAAATTACAATTTCTAAAAAAAAAAAAAATAATAAATTTTCTTAGATATATTAAAACCAAACTGTAGGTAAGCATTTTTTTGGCAGACTTTTCCCCACTTTTTTATATTGTCGGAATAAACAATAACAATTTCCCCTTATGATATAATTGTTACTAAAACAGTTTATCGTAACACAGAGCGCACATGTGTGTGTGTCAAACACAATAGTAATCGACGTTTAATCTTTCAATCCTTCAATCTTCATAACTGTATTTGCCTTCAAAAACTTAATTTGGCGACCACAATTACATTTAGGCCACCACATTACAAGTAAAAACACGCTAAACACCTCAGAAGGCCAACCGATTAAGACAACAATACACTCAACGAAACAAGGAAAACTGACAGAAAATGAAACAATCCGAACCGGGCTTCTCAATCGAAAGGTAAATTTATGATAAATTGATTCCATTTGCACATGGAGGAAAATGTAGACCGCATGCACACTTAGAGGCTCAATTAGAAGTGAAAGCATCTCTGTCCTTGAAATTAAACGCCGATTGAGGATGAAGCCTAAGGGCCTAAAGAGTGTTATTTGATACAGGTAATGAGTCTGAGGTAACAGTGCGAATTTTTCCTAAGTATATCTGTCGTTAAAAGCATAAAAAGCATCGCGTGCATAACCTTCATTGGCAAGTGTTATGGTGTTTTGAGGGACACGTTAGACTATCATATTTAATATTTTTCGGGAAACATTTTAATTAAAAAAATTAACAATGTGTAAACTGTTTGGAAACTTTACCAGTTTTAAATACTGCTTGAAAAGCTAGATTTCTGCTTGTTAATAGATTTCTGAAACAGGTTGTTGGAAAATTTGGCTCGCAAGACCATGGGACCTAAAGAGTATTATTTGGTCAGGAATGTGTTGATAGTTCTCAGTCGTTAAGTTCATGAAAAGTATCATATTCGTAACCTTCATCACTTTAATTATTGGTTTTTCATCGCCACGCAAGTCTATTATATCTAATTTTTTGGGGAATACGAGGAAGTAATTATTCGAATACTAATATTTAGGGGAGTTTAAGTTAGTAAAATGTGATAGGTAATTTTCGTGTATGAGTAGCAATTTTCTTTGTATAGATTAAGAGTCAATTTTGTCACAAGTTTATCAGTAACTTTTTGAAACTTTGTCTAAATTTTAAATTATAATGTACTAAAACAGGTGGAACCATAATATAGCTAATGTTAGAATAATGTCTCTGGACAACAATATTGTTTGATCATTTGCTAAGATCAACCAATACTATCTTGATCTTTTGAAATAGGTTTCATATGAAATATATAAATATCGTTTAATACATACTCATAAGCGTATCCTTTATAAAAGTTAATATAAAGAAAAAAGTAACGAAACGAAAAAATTGCTGCTACATACCTTAGAAATGATGTATAAGCTACATTATCATTAAAATCTTAACTTCTAGGCATTTAAAGGCACTTTTAAACATTATAAGTATGTTCTTAACAAGGAATTTGCAGTTATGTCTAAAAACACATTGGTATTTGATCCCCACCACGAAGATAATAAAATATTTTCAGAATCTAGTAGAACTTTTTTCTGAAAATAGAAGTTTGCTAAAAAAACACAATTAGTAAATTCATTAAAGATAATTGCATTGTCAATTTGAAACACATTCCTTTGTCTAATTAAAGCATAAAATGAAATTCTCTGGAAATTTTACGTATTTCTAATTTCTTTTTTAATACATTTTTGTATAACAGAAAACAAGCAATAATGCAAAACAGGTCTGCAGATTTCTCCTTTGCGATCATAAAAGGAATGTGAGTATTCTGTTGCATCAGGAAAAAAAATAATTGAAGGTTCGATACTAAAACTAATTGAGGTTACAAGAATAATATTACAATAAACAAAAACTTTCAACTGCTTTTGGTGTGAGCCTTTAATTTATGTCTAAATGTATTTCAAGTTTAATTTAATAATAGATTTTTGAAAATGGATGCAGATCATGCTAAATTGTAGTTAAGCATACATCAGCAAATCCCCTAACTTATAAAATCCAGCATCATAAATCTTAAAGCATCGGTCTATACATTTTAAACATATATCACCTTCCTGTGGAGCATTGTAAAGTCAAGTCCAATCATGTTTTGTGTAAATGAGGGACTTTATTATGAGTGTTGGAGAAGATTGGAGAAGGAACTGGAGAAGATTCATCAAGGACGGGGTTGGATTTGCAAACTTGTTCCAGGTTCAGCTTTTCTAGCTTCTTCCGGAGTATACGTGCTCGGTATAGGTACACCTCTATTTCGTCAAGTTCTTTCTCAAGTTTAGTTTTATCGGCTTCTTCGAAAATATGCTTCTTACAGCTTTCTTCACATGCCAATATCAGCAGTGCCTTCTCTGCAATGACTTGTAACTTTTCAACTCTCTCATCAAGTCCGAGGTCTTTCGAAACTTTCTCAAACTCGTTACACGCCTTCGTAAACATTCTTCTATATTGTGTACGTTCTCGCTTCAAGTCCTCCATTCTCAAAGTACACTCCGACTTCGAATCTGCAATGTTGAAATAGGATATTTTAGTCCGCAATGGAGGGCCTGAACTCTAAATAATCTCTTCAAAAATAATTTAAAAACTCTTTAAAACAAAAGACTTCTTTATTTTACACAGACACGTTTAGTAGTAGTAGTATATATCATGCGACATATGCTCGCCGACTTGGCTGCTTCGTCGCATTGCATATTGAAGTTAGAATACTTTCATGATGGCTTCAATAAATCTAATAGTCGCTTAGCCTTGTGCAAATCATAACTGGAGAAGTCAAATAACCGCGGAAAATAATGGGGAATACAACCGATTCCTTGTCTGAGTTTAATTCTCTCATTTTCATACCGCGAACATGCAAGAATGATATGATCTGTTGTTTCTTCAACATTACATGAGGTGCACATGGGCAAGATGGGGCAAGACACATCCGATAGAGTTTAGTTTGGGTTGGGAGAGACTTAGTTCTAAATCTGGCAAGAGAGATATCGCCAGATCTATTCAGGGGAAGGAACCAATGTTCTTTTTGGATGGATTTAATGTAGAGAAGACACGTTGGTTGGTAGACATATATATTCAGGTTTGTGTGCTTGGCCAGAGACCCGCTTATAAACCTTCGTCAAGTGAAGACACGTTTACAACTGAAAACATATAATATTTCTATAACCTTACACATTTTAAAAGTTGCCAAAACTAAAACATAATACAGGGTAGGTTAGAGAGTGTTGGTCAACTAACTCTACTTATGTTTATAGGCTATAACCTAACAATGAGTTATACATAATTGCATAATTTATTATAAAAGATTTGCATTAACCTCGTGATTTTTCAATTAATCAGTTGTGATATTCAGCACATAAGTTAATCTTTTAATACATATTTTACTCTTTCAAAACCCGATGCAATTACTTAATAACTTACTACTTATTACTACTTATGCTACTAACATAAATTTAGAAGTGCAATTCAGTACTACAAGAATATTTTACCAAAGAAAAACTTTGCAAAAGTTATGCAATATTTTACCAATAAAACTCTCAATCACATTTACTTGTTATTCAAGGAAATACATTTTGCATTCCGTTAAATGTATTTTACGTAACATTTGAGTACTCTATTATCCACGAGACTCACAAAATTACCATTTTTAAGTTGATATTTAAATGTAAGCATTGTTACCAATGGTTTGCAAATACTGCTTCTATGATTAGAAGCAGCAGTGGTCTTTTGACTATAATAGTGTAAAATATGGAAAAACCCTCAGCAAAAACACCAAAAGAATGATTGGAGAGGAAAACTGAGGGATCAATTTTCTTTCAACCTAAACATATTCTTTTCTATAAATGCTACAGGAAGTTTGAGTATATCAGATATTGTATTATGTTTCTAATATTTTTTTTTATATATATTAGCTTCAATCACTGAGAATTATATTACTAACTATTGGTTTGACATTGAGGCAAGAAAATTAGGTTTAAAAGAGAATTTTTTTGAGTTAAAGCTAAATATAGTTTTAAAAAAATACAAGTTATTTTATGATGTTTTATTAAATAAAAATGTTATTATTCCCTTCTTGTTTCAATTTTTAGCAATTTTTTTAGATGCCAGAAAATATCAGGCATAATTTACATTATACACAATATTTACATTTTGTTAACAAATACACTTTATATTAATCACTGTTTCAATACAAAAATATAGTTTATTATTCATTGTTCTATTCAAGTTTTACCAAATGAAATATTTTTTTCTGGTTAGTTAAATAATTATATATGACTTGTAATAATTAATTTATCTTAATTTCTTCCATTATTTAATACAGATACTTTGCAAACATTAGTCATCAAATTTATGCAATTACAAGTATTTTTTTTTATATTTAAGGATTTATAACGCAATAATTTGTTAAGGTAAATAATCTAAATTTTCTAAATTTTTGTGTAACTGTTGTCCTCTTACATTAGATAACTCTTTCAGTAAAGAATACTTTAATAATTTCGCAAATTGATTAACTCTTAGTAGTAAGTCCATTTTCATTGGTTAAGTCCTTATGTGTAAAAAAGTTCAAAATTATTAAAATACATACTTTCTCAGTAATTTAAAAAATCAAGGAAATTAGAGGGATATTAGTTGTCTAAATAGCTTATTTGAAAGCTATAAGTAAAACATTCCCACCTCTGTTAATTCTAATACTGTAACAGACCTGAAAGCTGTGCTACCTATGTATGAGAACATGTGGCGCCATCTGTAGTGTTGTTAATTATCAAAAGAGCATGGTACGCACTGGCAATCTGGTTAATAATTAACTACACTGTAGTTTTGCACACATACCATACCAGACAGATTTCATTAAAATTTTGATTTTAAGTGCTACAAAAATAAATGTCTATCTATTGAAAAATATTATATTTTATTCTAAATAAATTTTATGAGCGGGAGTAAACATTGGAATGCATGAATGCCAGTAAATTGTAAAAAAAATATTTTTTAAACATATCGTTCAAAAAAGCACAATACAGGGTGACCCAAAAGTAGCCTAACAGTTAAGTTAATGTTGTACCATTGGTAAGTACTTTGTGTTATTTAGAACAGGTATTTGACATAGTCGTGATAAGTTTTGTTGGTTGGCTAAAAAAAAGTCGTATTTCAGCGTATCTTATCCAAAGAATAGCAATTCGTGGACTTCGATTGGTTTAGTTTCGAGATATCTTCGGTTTATTAGACCTTACCGACCAAGCTATCCCGGCCCCGTTTATTTGTTTGATGCTCTAGTAAGCAGCACCTTCGGGATTAAGAATGTAAATATATGTAAGTAAATAAAGCTGTCACTTTTGACTATGGTTCTTAATTACGATGCCTGTCGCCAATAGCTCTCCTGTAGCTCTAGTACTACGATAATTCAACCAAACTAAACTTAACCTGTATGAAAATAACTGTTTCTGTATAAATAACTGTATACCTAACTAACTGCTAGGCTACTTTTGGGCCACCCTGTATTTAAAATCAGTATTAATACCCGAAGAAGTGTCACGCCTTTAGAAACCAGTTGGTAAAAGTTACAATTAAATAACATTTCAAATTACTTGAAAGTAGTTTTACAAGGAGTATCATGAACATACATCATGTAGAGATTTTTACAATAAAAAAGATGTTATTGTATGAAGAAGGTCATAACAATAGCAATAGTCAATAGCCATTTTCTTCAAAAGGGAGTACAAAAGAATAATTTAAAAAAGTCACAACATTTTTTAATTAATGTTTTTGTTCATAAAGATTTTTCCTAAAAACATCATTAAATAAGATTAAAAAATTAAACAAGTTTATTTTACATTAAATATGTTTTTTTTAATCTAAAGAGTTCACTTCGGAACAACAAATTAGTATTTGCAGCCTAATTAAAAGTTTTTGTTCAATGAAACATTGAATATTATTTTAGATTTGAACAGAAGAAGACATAAGCAAATTCATCCATTTTTTCAATACACCCAACTAGATAACATTTGTTAAATAAAAATATAACTAAATCCAAACTAATTAAAAACATGGGCATTCTTTGATATCAACATACTAAATATTTCTAAAAATAATTTTTAAAAGTGATACAAAATGCATGTTTATAATATCTATTAATCAGCAACGTTTTTAAATTTGACGAACCCATCCGATAATTATTTCCTTTTGATGTTTTCCTCTCGGATGATGTAACTGTAAAGGTTAAGATAGGGGATCTAATTTATAGATCAAAGAAAAAGTTTTTGAAGGAAAATAAAATTCCAAAATTCTTAAAAGAAATTTAATGCGAATGAATGGCTAAATTAGGTTTTAGCCACAAATCCTGCTGTATGAAATATTGAATATCTAAGTAAATGTTTGTTTCCTGAGAATTAATTATAATTTTAATTAAAAATAACAGGGATTGGAAAGTTACTTTTAAAAAGTAACTTTGTTACAGTTACAGTTACTTAATTAAAAAAGTAACTCTGTTACAGTTACTTCATATGAGAAGTAACGCGTTACAGTTACTTTTAAAAAAAGTAACGAATCACAGTTACTTTTCGAATTTTCAAGTTATAAGAAAAATTGAAATTTAGCCATCTTACCATTTTTCAAAGAGAACCACGATAAACGAAATATAAGCTCAAACAAAACACTGAAATTATAATTAATAAACATTTTTTTTATTTAATTTTAATCCTTTACCCTGATATGAGTCCATCTGTAAACATTCGGGTAGGTACTTGACAGAAATAGGGGTATCTCAAGAATGAATGTGAAATCTCTGTCTCCTCCCTCCCCACCCCTCTTCCACGGGAAGGACTTGGTCATTGTTGTAGAACCCATTCAGGCAGGAGGACCAAAGGGGTTTGGACTGAGGGATCCAATCTGATTGGCAGTTAGCGTGATTTATTTGAAAACCCTTCTTTTCCGTAGATGCTTGTATTTATTGTGCGGGGCTTATAATGTGATACTTAGAAAGGTAAAAAGACAAGGAAAAACATTCGTACTGTTACAATTCTGTCTGGCCAATAGCCCTCGTGTAGCTCTAGTGCGACGATAATTCAAACTAAACTAAACTCAAACTAAACTGTCTGAAAGCCGCCGTCACGCCCTTAGCAGCCAAAGTGGACAATTCTATTATATTCTTTACTTTTACCCTCCCAAGAAAAGCTCGTATTTCTGGAATGCGAAATGTTTCATTCTCTCTCTCTGTCTCTTAGGAGTGGAATTTCAAAATTGGCATCAGACAGCCTTCGTAAAGTAACGGAAAAGTAACGACATTTTTCGTTACTTCGTTACCGCTAAAAGTAACTAAGTTACAGTTACAGTTACTTTCTGAAAAATGTAACGGCGTTACACGGCGTTACCCGAAAAAAGTAACTGTTACAAGTAACGGCGTTACAAGTAACGGCGTTACAAGTAACGGCGTTACAAGTAACGGCGTTACAAGTAACGCGTTACTCCAATCCCTGAAAAATAATGTAATAAGCATTTTTTTCTAGTAGGGTTATTTTGTTTTTGTACACCTGAACTTTTACGCCTGAACGATAGGTTATATAAATATATTTTGCAATATGGTTATCTAGTGTTGAAGTTAATTTAAGTAAATTTAGTTTAGTGCTACATTTATTACAATTTTCATCATTTAATTAGAATATCTTATTTTTCTTCATACATTTTGAAATACAATTTGTTTGTTTTTCAAAGTTTGTTCATATATTTGGGTAGTATTTTAATTTATATTCAAATAAGATCCATTCTGGCTTAGCAGCTTCTTCTTAATGAAGAATTAAAAGCCAAAACGTGTTCATTAATATTATTAAAGATAAGTGTATAAAAGAATATAAGAACAAAAAGAATTTATCAAAACGTTTACAAATTCTTAGTAAATAAATGGAAATTATACGAATTAATCTTATAAAGACCCCGAGGAATGTGCAATATTAAAAAAAAATCTATTTTGCAAGACGGAAATAACAATCCTAAAAGTAAAATTCTGGCAATTTAAAACTTTTGATTGTCGCATTTCGAATGATAATAACTTTAATACGTATATATCATGTATTCTTAATGGCCATAAAAACTTAGGTGCTTATGTATTTTATTTATAAGTATTGCATTTTTATTTATTCCATTTAATATAAAAACAGATTTAAGAATCCAAGCCTTTTACAAGTTCATAAATGGAATATTTTTAACGACACAGACATAATATTTCTGCCGAAAATATGTTCAATTAAATATATTTACCAAATAAACTTAATCGCATTTCGAACACTCTTTTTTAAAATTTAAATCCGTTGAAAATTTTACGAAGTCCTAGATAAGATTAATGTCTTGAACAAAAGCTATTTCAGACTATTCATTCAAGCACGTAACCAAATGAGATTGCACGTGAAAAATGTCCTGATTAAAACTATTAATCGTGAGACCACTGTCACTTAAAGTGTTAATAAATAGTGATAAAAGCGGACATGTCACTTGAAATGATCATTTTTCTTTTCCAATTTTCTTAAAGGATCCTAAAATAGTTACAATCTGTTTTTATTTTTTCATTTTCCCTTTGCATTGAAAAAAGAAAATGGGCTTCGAAAATGTTTAATGTGTCAAACAATGCATGTTCCATTAATGTTTCAAATCGCAACAACGGATATTCATTAACGTTTTTGAATTATGCTACAAATGTTCTTGTTTAAATAATTAAGGTCATTTTTCATGTTAGTTCATAAAATATTGCAGTTTACGACAAGCCTAGTCAAAACAAATATACCAAATTAATTTATTAAAGGGTTTAGAGTTTTTGAGCCACTAAGTTTATATTGTTTACGCCATTTTGCTTTTTTGACAATCTCGAAATGAATCCTGCAAAATATCCTGAGGTTTTGTTTAGTTAGTTATAGTTTAAAGAACTGTTTGTAAACTCTCAACATGAAGAGTTTTGGTGCAGTTCAAATACTACCACTTCAAGATGAATTGTTTTGGTTTGAACTGTTCTAGCAATCTATTAATATAGCTTCCTAGTACTTCTATGATAAATAGCTACTCGTGTAGCTCTACTGCGACGTAGTTCAACCCAAACCCAAAATACTATGATTGAGGGCCTGATTCTCATCTCGCGTCGAATCGAAAACTCTTATCGATAAATTTTTGTCGATAAGTACCCCCTCTTTCGACAAACCGTAAACGAGCGATTCTGAGTTCCGCTTTTCTCGAAAGTGAGAGATGGCGCTTATTCGACAAGGCGTGGCTAATATGTGACGTTTTCTTAGCACAAGAAGGTACGCCCTTGACAACAGTTAGTTTGGAGGATGGATAGGTACATATATATTCCGGCTTGTGTGCTGATCAGAGACCCGCTATATAAGCCTTCGTCAAGTAAGACAGACACAGAAAGAATTTACTGTCACAGAGAAAGAATTACACCAGGGCGAAGGCGGGAATCGAACCGCACCGTTACAGCGCGCAGACTGCTAGCGTAATGGTCCAAACCACTCGGCCATCCGGCCCAGTTAGTTTGTTTTTGTTAGTTTAGTTTATGTACGGTGCATAAAAGCACGTGTATATTTCTTATTTTCTTTAACCATTTTAAGTTTAAAAAGGGTAAAAGCAATGGGTTTATCAAGCAAGCAATTGTATATTTAATAAAAAAAAATAAGTATTTTACCTTTTGTTCTGGTGTTAATGTGCATTTCCGTTGGCAATCGGAACTTAAATCATGCCGGAGGGCTTCGATGACGGTCCACGCAGCAGGTTTCGATAAGCGAAAAATTTATATAAAATGTGTATCGTGCGCATCAAATGGATTAGTTCTATCACGAAAAACTCTCAGTCGCCTTAAATCCTGGTCAACTATTTGCTGAATAAAATTCACGGATGTAAGAATGCTTGCAGGATCCATTTTTTAATTTATCCGTAATAAAAATATAAAATTCCGCCGTGTTGGGTTGTTGTTGATATTTGTATGCAGCATCATACAACTCAACGTCAAAGAAGCAACCAATCATAGATCACTTGTGGTCACTTATCGACAATCTTTGACTTCTCGGCACCTATATACTTCTCGGTACCTATATAGGTGCCGAGAAAAATCACCCGAATAAACGACGTGTCGAAAACTCCAAACGTCGATAATTTGAGATGAGAATCGCAAATGTCGATAAGAGATTTCGACAATTCGAGTTGCCGAAGAAGTTTTCTATTCGACGTAGACGAGAATCAGGCTCTGATTTAACGAACTGTCAACGTAAATACAATTATTTGCAAATTGATAATTTATCTTGTTGGGGCCCAGATGGCTGAGTGGTTTGGACCATTACGCTAGCAGTCTGCGCGCTGTAACGGGGGCGGGTTCGATTTCCGCCTTTGCCCTGGGTGTACTTTCTTTCTCTATGACAGTAAAAATTCTTTCTGTGTCTGTCTTATTTGACGAAGGCTTATAAGCCCATTTCAACACCAAGCCGAAATATTGACCTCCCATAGACCCTATCTTGTAAAGTTGACTACTTAGACTTTTTTACTAGCGAAGCAGCGTAAAAATGTTTTAGTTAGCAACAATATAGTATTTTTTCTTAAAATTTACGAACAGTGATTTGTTATTTTTTTTAGACCAACTTTTTCAGCTTGCATATGAAACACTCTGGCAATCAAAATTAGTAATGTGCGAATTATAAACAAATAATGAATCGAAACATAAATTTCTGTTAAAATGTATTATTTTAAATCCACTTACAAAACAACAAATAAAGGCAAGTTGTGATAAAATTAAATTTTTTTAACATAAAGGGTTAAAAAAACGTGTATGCATGCAACGAATTTAAATTCAGGTAAAGCTTAAACTTTTAGTGACATGTGTATAATAACAAATGTTAAAATTCTTAGAATTCTTGTGGGGAAAAGTTAAAAAGATTCGTACGATAATAGTGTTTTTTTTTAAAAAATTCCCTCTTAGAGAAATTTTCTTTTTTTCCTGTGCGGTAAATTTTTTTTTAGATTTAATTATCTTTATAAAAAACTTTACAGTTACATTGCCTTTACTTAAAAAAAGACTTATCTGACTGAGACTGAAGACTAAAAGACGATCCTGCGCTGAAGCTGTTCAATTATCTTATACTCCAGAACTTTATTTCAAATTTTTTTTGGCAAAAACGTTTTATAAGTTTGTATTTTAAATATGTGTAAAACAGATATCTTCTAATTACTTTGCATTTCAAAATCCAAAATAAAGATTTAGTGTTTTCTACACGATTGGGGAGAGTTCTGATTCAAATAAAGTTATTTTCGAGCATGGGTCCGTCTGTTATTTTGTCGCTCTGAGACCACTCTTCAGCTTGGGGGGCCTGGATGGCCGAATGGTTTGGACCATTACGCTAGCAGTCTGCGCGCTGAAACGGGTGCGGTATCGATTCCCGCCTTCGCCCTGGATGTATATTCCTTTCTCTGTGATAGTAAAATATTCTTTCTATGTCTATCTTACTTGACGAAGGCTTCATAAGCGGGCCTCTGATCAAGCACACAAGCCGGAATATATATGTACCTACCCCCTACCCACCTCAAATTTGGTACACCAGTTCCTAGTATATAGGACATCTTAAAAAGGTTTTTGAGAAAATCGTACAAGCGCAAAGATTATATACCATAGGAATACACCTCCCTTTTTTTGTAACAATAAATAATAATTAGATTTTATTAAAATGAATAATATCTAATAAAATTGTAAAACTTTGTTTATAAATCATACAATTAGAAAACAACGTACAATTAAAACTACATATTATTTACAATAAATGTAACATCCCTCAACACATAAAGTATTGTACTTTATCTGTCTAAAATAGGTCTAAAAGTAATCTTATCGTAGTATTTGAATCAAATAGCTGAATAATTATGCTAAAACTTATTGTAAATTTGTACAAAACTCATTGGACCAAAATAAACATTTTATTATGTTCGAAATGAATAGGCCAAAAACTAAATATGATTACACAATTTCATTTTCTATATCCCTAAAACAAGTAAAAAATTATGAAGATGGTTTTTAATTGAAATGTGGCTATGGGTAAAAGCCATTATAGATCTATAAAAAACATACTTCTCAAATGAAATTACGTGTTTATACAATAAACAATGAGTGTGAACATAGTACACACACATTATATCTGCCTCAAAACAGCAGAAAAACGAGAACGCAATGATATTGTAATCATGTGGAAAAACACGCAATTCCTATTTATTTACCATGTTCAATAAGTTAAAGGCCATATCAACCTTAGAAGAAAAATAACTAATGTTCTATGTTATACCATTGAATTAATGACCTTTTTTCTCCGATATAGCCTAGAGTGGTTTACCGTGAAAAACGACCAAATCAGCTTACCAATAAATCCACTCTAAATTAAGCGAACGACACCAAAATCGTATTCTTTTTTCGCAGGTCGTTATTCCCCATTTAAGTGAATAATTACTCGGTAACGGATTCCAATAAATTGCCCGAATAGTACTCTGGCAATCGTATCGCCAGCGGAAATTCAGCCGTTATATCTTCATTTGGAACGCTTGTTGCCTGTTGAGCTTTTTGCTTCAGATCCAAAAAGGTTCAATTATAGTTTGTTTCTGATTTTTTTGTTAACTTTTTCTTATAGTGGATACTTTTGGCGGATAGCGACCGATTTTCTGCAATTTTGTGTATTGTGTCTGCATGTCTGTAGTTTTGCCTTCTTGACTGCGCCGCAGAAATAATGCAATTTGCGACAATATTCTGGAACTGAGAGTAATTTTTTTTCATGTGGCACCATTTAGGAAACGAAATTGCATTATTTCTGCGACGCAGTTAAGAATGCGAAACTTCAGACATACAGACACAATACATATAATTGCAAAGAATTATAAAATACTAGAAAGTAGACTACTATATTATCGTTTGAAGTTTTTGTTCTCTTGCAAAATTCGAAGTAGTATAGAGATACGACATTCTTAGGTCTTATGTGTACATAATTTTGGACAATGTGTTTTGACCTTTAAAAAAAGTTCGCGCTGGACACAACCTTTGAAGATAAATTAATATTTGGCCTTTTCTTATCCTCAAAGTTCTTTGATGTCCACAGCACTTTTCAGTCATTTGTTTTATTGTACACGTAGTGAGTAAAGAAATAGGTTTTTATCCGTGCTTTCACAAAAGAGAATTTATATAATCCTCCTACTCCTTGTATTGTGTAAAATAGAATTAAATTTGATTTGTTTGGTTTGACTTGGTATCTAAATTATTCTGAAAATTGGCAGTGGAAAAATAAAAACGCATTGAAAAATACTTAAAAGTTTAGAGCAAACAGAAATTTAATCATCCATTGCTAACATTAATCTAGTAACATTTACTAATATTAAAAATTGTAGCAATTCACATAAAAACAATACGGTGGATCGTTTAAATATGCTTTCTTAATAAAATAAATGTAGAAATACTATACTGTCTGTTTCTTTAATGTACTCTGGAAAAAATGATGCGTTTACTATATACTAGTAAAAAAAATTCATAGAAAATGTTCAGCTTTTTGTACAGGCTAACTAAAATTATAAAAAAAAATAAATTGCTTTTGGAGTATTATTGCAAATAGTAAAATTTAATTGTAAAATTGAAACTAACAAAAGACACACTTTGAGAACAGGTTATTGAGAACAAACTAAAAATTTAAACCAGTTTCAGAAATATTTCTCCTTTATATAATATCCCTTTTTTTGCCCTATTAATCTCGATTCTTGGAACCATTCAGGATTTTTTTAAAAGAAAATTTTAGCTAAAAAAATTGCTTAAGTAATTGTTAAAAATACATTCTAAGTACAGCAAATAAAAAAAATAATAATTGTCCAAGCATGAACATTTTTATGTCGCTTTTCAACCTTAAGGAATAAAAAAATATTGGTAATAAACAAATTAATTATATGTTATGATTTGTTAAATAAATGAGTTTATATTATAATATGATTGCCTAATTAAACTAATCAATCTGTTCTGGAAAAAAAAATGGAAAGTTCAATCAAAGAAAAAACTCCCCAAAGTTATACGTAACTAAGGTCGCCGATTCACCGCCCATAACTTTACAAATATTTCGTTCGAAGCTTTTTTACTTATTTAGATGAATGCTAACTCTATTTGCCTTTATTTAAGCTGTTTTTCAATCTTGGATGAAAAGCCTTTGGCAATCTAAATGTGTTAGATGTGAATGTTTTCCATTGCATTTCCATTTCTACAATAAAATTCAGTGGGAAAAATAAACTTTAGACAATTTGTTTTATGAAAAACTAGGTTTTTGCCGATACGTTAATTTTCCGCGCTCGGTGGGAGTTATGTAGCTCCGAGATATACATACATGTATTTTTGTTTATTGAAACAAGTAAATAAACTTTACTGTACAAACCTTCAAGCTGTTTATAATCAAAGAAAGTTCATATACATTTGCTTATTTATTCAACTGTAGAAATGAGGTACTATTTATGGAAATGAAAGGAATATTGTTTACAATTTTGTGTTTACCTAATATGGTAATTGAGTCCATTGTTTAAGCATTAGATACTTTGTTGCAACTATATTGAAGTGTATTGTTATTTTCATTCGCCTCCATTTTTTTAAAAGGAAAATGTAATTGATTATTGATTGCAGTAAGTCGAAAAGAATTTATTTGTATATTACGTATCCTATTTTGTCAAACACTAATACAATGGAAATAAACTGGGACTGACTGGTACTAGCCGTATTATAAAAATACAAAACTCACTTTTGAAACAAAAAAAAGTGCCTTTATTAGATTAAAAGTAAGAATTATTTACATTCCATACAATATCTCCCAACTATAACTAGTAAATATCTCATTTAAAAATGTCATAGAATCAAAGAAATTTCATAAGCATTAAAAATAAATTTTTAAAGAGTTTATTGAATAATGATATAACAAAACATTTTTAACGAAGATAAAAATATTTCAAAAGTTGTCTGATGACGTATCATATTTTGTCAAACACTAATACAAGGAAAATACTACAGCAATGACTGTTACTACTTGCATTAGAAAAAATACAGAACTCACTTTTAAAAACAAATGAAGCTTGAAGTAAGAAGTATTTAAATGTCACACATTATCAGCCAGCCATAATTGGCAAATAACCCATTTTAAAATGTCATAGACTCAATGAAAGTTGATAAGTATTAAAAATAACTTTTTAAGGGTTTATTGAATAATGATATTACAAAAAAGTTTCATCGAAGGTAAAAATATTTCAAAATTTTACTATAAGGGGGTACTGACATTGTTTATTACTGAAAATGACTGTTCGTTTTTAAAATGACAACAACTTAAATTCAGTGACAGGACAAGAAAACATTTTTTGAGTTTTAGGACAAGGACAACATTCAAAAACTCATAATAGATGTGTTTTTAAAGTGCTATCTTATATAAAAGTTTTAACTCTTTTGGCTTTTACAAAAGCACTGTGATCTCACTATTTATCCGAAAACATTGGTTTAATGTAGTTAAGAAATTTCATTTCCTATTTTTTTTCAAATGGACTAGTCCTGTCCTCTAATGAGATTTTAAAGCCATGCATAGTAACATTTAGAAATTTTTACTCGTAGAGAAAAACGTTACCTAACTGATTCCAAGTGTTTTAAAATTATCTCAATGCTTGACCTAGTTAAATTATTATTGAATTTCTAATTAAATAGTGATGAAGCAATTTGTAAAATGGTTTGCCTAAAAATCATTGAAACACATATAATATAAATCTAAAACCACTATAAATTTAGCAAGTGTGTAACCTACTATTTTCGGATAAGTCTAGCAAAGAAAATATTGAAAAAATTTATTACAAAAGCGGCATTTCGAAGAAAAATTTATAACAATTTTCTGGGTATTGAATTTCGAGGCGGGAAAATCTATAAATTTTATTATATTTTTCTCCAAACAAAACGATTTTGATGCAGACATTTTTGATTTTATTTCTTGAATTTCACGTCTTCCATCTGCCATTCTGAGTGGGGTAATTGTTTTTATTCTGAAGAGTTTGCACGCATTTCACTATAAAATAGAAAATTATTCATTGCTTTCCTTAGCGAATTTCTTTAAAAGAAATTGAGAATAAATTTATTTCTATATTTAGTTGTTTCGAAAGGTTACTTGGAATATTATTGTGTATTTACCAGACATTTTATTTAAGTTTACATTTTCTTCGCTTCGAAAACAACTGTAACACTGAACGTTTTACAATTATCTATCAATTTGCAATTAATTATTCAACCGTACACTAGAATTAATTTTTTTTGAATGTTAATATATATAATTAATGTTTTTCTCAAACGTAGGGTTAAAAGCATATTATTCAAGGAATTTAAAGCAATTTTAAATAACATTTTGCAATAAACCTAAAATTAGAATATGAAGTTTAAAATCTATAATACAGTTTATGACGTTAGACAGTAAAAGATAGTATAGTTATTATGGAGATAAAATAGGGAATGTTCTTTGTTTCGCTATTTAAACATTATTATTTTATCCTTTAACTTTTCGCACTTATATAAATAACAACTTACTATGTCATTAATAGGGTTGTAATATTATTTTCTTAAAAGTTTCAAATTTAAAAAAAAACGAATAATTCCGATTAACGTGAGTAAAATAACATTTCCTACTGTTCGGACCCTATTTAGGCCACTAATATTTTTTTAATTAAAAAACACATTTAATATCGTTAGTGACAAGTTGAACTCAAAGTATTAGGGTTTAAGTAGTCAAATTCACGTAGCTAATAGTATATAAATCTTTTAACTTTCAATTAAAATTTTCGTTAATAATAATTTTAAAAAATCAAACCAGGAAATTAAACCTTTTTGTTTTTTAAAAGTCA
This sequence comes from Oedothorax gibbosus, assembly GCA_019343175.1. Classification (NCBI taxonomy): domain Eukaryota; kingdom Metazoa; phylum Arthropoda; class Arachnida; order Araneae; family Linyphiidae; genus Oedothorax; species Oedothorax gibbosus. The sequence goes on from CM033273.1 coordinate 36,569,321, forward strand.
AATTTTAATGAAAAAAACTGGATACTTTTTGATTGTAATAACGTTCATAAGACTGGGCAAATAACTAAAAAGTTAATTTTAAATATAGTATTAGCAATCTGTACGCGAAGTTTTCTCCTTAAAATAAATGTTCTCGTAATTGGATCTTTGAAGAGTGTTCTGGAAACCCAATATCAAACATCATTTGTTATTCTTATGTACATAGGAAGCTACAGTTATTGGAGCATCAGTATTACTGTTTATTTTAGTTCATTTGAAAGATTCAAATTGAAATTAGAATTATTATTTATTTATGATTATGATTTTTTCTTTCGCTTAAATATGTATTACAACTATTATCAATGGAGTTGATATTACTTTTTTAGTAACATTTAGTTTAATATGATGACTTATAATAACTTTATTCTCATTTGATAAACTTTTTGTATTTTTAAAAAACACATTTTTATAAATTTTTTAAACTTTAAGTATGAACCTTAAATACGGTTTTATTTCTAATCAGCAGAATACGGAGAAATGAAAGAATCCATAGAAAATTTCAGATAAAACCTACTATGTATAAATTACTTTTTAAGATTATTTAACTTAAAATGATGTTTACACAACAAATGTTGCAAAAAATTATGCTAATTAGATCAAGTCTTTTTAAATTTTAGAAATTAAAATAAAACTACACATCCGTGCCATTTTATACACATAAATAAAGCGTTCAATGAAAGTACGAAAAAAGATTTTGACTTATCTTCAAATAGAGAAATGATTTTCCATGAATTACAAATTAAATAAATCGAATAACGCGGATAATAGCCTATTCGTTTTGCCTTGAGGGCCCTGCAAATAAAGGTATAGCATTACTACGTTTATTTATCGGAATGTAATATTTGCTTCAGAAATATTTGGTTAATATCAGATAATATACTGAAATATAATGAGATAGCAATATCAAAGAGAATCGATGAAATTATCGTTTTTCTGGAATTAAGAGCCAACAAAAAAACAATTATTTCTCATAACTATAATATAGCATCTACGAGTATAATAATAATATAACAGTGAACGAAAATTCATCAGTAGTGCTCAGTTTTTGAGTATTTTTTTATATTTCACAATATAACACATAAACTTAATATTTTAAAAATAAATGTTTAAAAAAGTTTGTTAAGAAACGTTTACTTATATAAAAATCTGTCTCAATCATTTATTTTAGTATTTGTTCTTTCAATCGTTTCGTATGACATCCAACATTAAGTTAAAAATAAATTTGTTCGATTATTTTTAGTTTGATATTATTCATATTTATATACTATTCGTTTCTCAATAAATCATATATCTAAAGATATCTTTTTTTTTTCTGTACCCATAACCTGAAAGAGCGGTGTGTAAATTTATTTTCAATTTAAACTACTCTTACCAATTATTAAATATTAAGTTTTTCGATTGGTTTCTATTTTTTCTGATATAAGTGCGGTAAGAAAATATTTTTAGAAATATACTGAACAATTAAGTTAAGCCCGACTAAAAAAAAATGAAATTTATATCTATTTATCTTTCGTTCTAAAAATGCTGGATTTTATCATTTTCCTCACATACCTAAATAATCCTATTAAGAATATTAAAAACTTCATAACTCAAGCTTTATGACCAATCAATGTTTATTTACAAAATATTATATACATATAATAAGATAGACTGATAGAGCCAAAATGAAAATTATGTTTTGTTCTGCAGGACTCACTAACTTGTCTGCAATATACTAGAAGATTTTAAATAGTTAAGTACACACATTTCTAAAACTTTGGCAGTCAATATACAGCAATAAAAATAGCAAAATATCAACTCTTAATAAATATACAGGCACGATTCAATCCTATAAAGTTTAGTAACACAGATAAGGTAATTGTAAAAGTTTACTGAGAAAAAATGCTTGTTTTCTATTGTAATGAAAGCGATGGTAAAGTGAAATGATTGCTATGCTTTGCATATAATTGCTCTGTATATATTTCTATGTTTGGAAGTTCATAATTAATAGGGCATGTATGGCAGATATGGATAATGTCGAATGAGAATCGTTCATTGTCCCCGGATGGTATAGGATTAAAAGACCATCTATAAAAGTGATAATAATAAAGAAGTTCACGGGCCATTGAATATTTACTAAGCTTCATATTCTACACAAGATTAAGGAATTTCTAAAACGGAAATTCAAAATGGGAATATTTATTATGATGTCACGCTCTCCATACTGCGATTTCATTGGTTGTTTTGTTTTCTTTGACAAGTTGTTGAAACAAGCTCATTGGTTTTTTATAACGTCACGCGCTCCGAACGAATTTCATTGGTTTTGTTTTCTTTTACAAAGTGTTGAAACAAGCCCATTGTGTAAGGATTGACGGAGCATGTATTCACTCGGAGTCTTCACACCCATAATAGTATAAACTCCTACTAGAAATTGATATTATTGAGTTTATTTACTTTCTTCAAGTTGTTTTACTAGTTTTTACATATTCTAAATTGTGTCTAAAGTATTTTCATTTTGATTTCAAATTGAATTAATGAATGAATAGTAGCTCATCCTATATCCTTCTGTAAAAATGTTAGTACATCTTACAATCTATGTACCTAACATTGAATTAGTAAACTTTCTTATTTTAACAAATAGGAATTATCATTGATGATCTTTTCTATAAGCGATTAAATAATCCTACCTTCTGATGTTAGAAAACAAGTAGAGACCTTTGTAATTAATATTCTTTTTATTCCTTCTTCTACCAAATTTTTTTTAAACTTGCAAAACCCCATCAGGTAAAATTCCAGTGTTTATTGAAAAAAGTTTGTAATCCAAAGTAAAAGATTTAATCAAAAAATTCAAATTAGAAAAATTATACATAGTTTCCAAAATTATCCCCTCTAACCACATTTTCTCATACTTTAAACCCCTTTAACTTCATTTTCCAACCTTAAATAGATTAGATTGAAATAATTAGTAACGCATGGAATACTCTGTTATGATTATGAGAATACATTTCAGCCGTTGAGCTACTGATTAAATCGAATACTTGTCACTAGTTAAAGTGCGACTTAGAGTTCAAACAATGCGTCAAATACAGTATGGTAAATACGGTATGGCAAATACAGTATGGTATATCTATCAGAAATTTACATTATTTTTTTTTGTTTTACAAACATGCCTAATTGACTATTATTTACGTCTAAAATGTATATAAGCTCTAAATTAAATTCATAAGGATAAAAAAATCCTGCAATAATTTCAATCATATGCAATAATTTGTAATTAAAAACCAGGTAACATAAATTATAATCCTCAAATGAACACATGAAAGAAATTACCAGCTTTTAAAATACAAATATTTAAACCTAACTAATAACTTCATTTAAGTATCGCTTAATTTTAATAATTTGGATTACATCCATATTTAAGCATTAATAAAATTAATTAATATAACACAATTAAAAATTAATAAATTAAAAACGTGCATGTTGGCATGTTGTAAACAAATAATATTGATTTTAGCATTTCGAAAAGAAATTTATATCGCCAATTGCAAAACTTGGGAAAGTACATAGTAACCTTGCAGCCAATCAGGTTAGACGCGTGGGTTTTAGATGTTTTTGATTTCCTCATACAACTTATTGTTATTTTCAATACAATAGAAAAAATATGGCGCCATCTTGTGGTACTCATGGGATTTATATACAAATATTATTACTTTCAGTACGATTTTTTTTAAAAAAAGTAATGTTTAAATTAAACCTATAGTATTTATGAATATTTAGTTTTGAAATTTTTCCCATCACACTAATTTTTCAATGTGTTTTTTTTTTAGTATTTTAGAAAGTTTGCGTTATTTTCATATAAGAAAATAAAATTAAAGAACTACGTAGTTTTATATATTTTTTATAATGAGTTTTTACAAAGCAAAAAAATAATAAAAATAACCGCTCACTTTGAAAATATTAATGTAAGAAAAATAATGTCTACCACTCTGTTAAAATTAAAGTAAGATTAATCGAAATTCAATTGTCTTTGGAAATAAATTTCGCCAATTTAATGGTTCTATATCAATGTAAATGCTAAAATTTTGAAGCTTCAATAAATTCCATATCACACTTCTCAGTTTTAAGTTATTTGAGACAATTTATATTTCTGTGCTGAAATAAAAAAAAGAGTATCTCTACAGTGCTAAAACACGACTGTTTTATATAATAGTATAGATAAAATAATTAGAAACCTTGTAATCTTTATTTAAAAGAAAACCAATAAATAACATGCAAATGTATGATAATCCCTAAATGGAAATTTAAATAAACAATTTTCAGAACCTTATAAATTTATTTATGAACTCTCTCTACTGAATATGTGCAAATTATGCCCCGTTTTTCATACGTTGAATCAAAGCATAAAGATTAATATTTTATTTGTAACTATTGAATTAAACAGTTGTACTGTCGTACAGAGAAAATACTACCAGCAATCACAACCTACATGAACCAACTCTATCACACCCCACATACAAATTTAATCTCCAGATACCATCAACTATTCTTCCGATCCATTAAACAGGGAAATAAGTGTCCTGAGTCTATGTGTATTAGTAGCAATCACAGGAAAACTTTAGGCGTTATTGAGATTTCGTAGTTGTGTCACATGGCTACAAAACTAATGACTTTTAATTAAAGGCCATTAGCCAAAAAAGACGAGAGAACCATCAGTTTATCTAAAAAGTTAGTCGAATTCGGAAGATTTATCTCGGGGGACTAGGTAGAAGATGTATTGCTGATGGAATAATTTCAGAATAGTTTCCACTACATTAATCTTATGTAAAAGCGTTTACGATGATTGCTCAATATTCATAACTTGTTTAACTCTCATTACTTGTATCTTATAAATAATTTATTGATGCAGTCAAATTTTAGCAATATTTATAAGTTGGTAATGTTTTTAGATAAACAGCTTGAAATTTATTACAATTTTAAGGTAATGTTTGGTGGTTTTTATTTAAATAAATAGATAATCTAAAACAGTTAAGTTTGTAAAGTGATATAATGATATATATTTATACCTTTTTAATACTATTTGTTCAAAATTATTGAAACATTGTACATAAATTTCAATTTTGGTTCCAGCCGTACTCTTTAATAAATATTCTCTAAATTGTTTTACTGAAAAATTTTGGCTGTTTAAATTAATGGCATTATCAACGCGACTTACAAGTAAAATAAGTGTCAATTGGGAACTTATTGCTAGAAGTTTTACGTTTGTTACAAAGATTCACCTAAAAGCTCAAATTTTCTCCAATAATGGTATTTCCTTTAAGGCATTAAAGATGTCAAGTATTTTAGAGCATTTGTTAACCAAGCATTCATAAGAGAATAGAAATCTAATTTCATAGAATGTAAAGGCAATTTTTTGAAAAATAAATTTATAACACAATTCATATAGAACTCTTCAGAAAACACTTCTTAATTGCACACTTAAAGTAAAACTACCGTACTTGATATACCAAAATCCGCAAAATAATTCAGCAAAAAAAAAAATCTTTCTTTTTTTTGTCAGCGTGTTCTCCAAAGCGATCAATTTTTGTGAACGTCGTCTATCTCAATAGGACGGTCTGGTCACCCAAGATTAGAATCCTTTTCTTTTTATGATGAGATCTCAACTCCAGTTTCTGAGTGAATAAACTGACTTCCGAACGAATAAAACAAGAAAAATGTAGAGCACGACGAAAAAATATTTTCCCTCCTTAAATCTAATGGCAGAGTTAAGAAGCAGTAGGAGGTAGCTCTAACGATAAGATTAAAAAAAATCTGAACAATAAAGGCTATTTGAACTTCAATGAAATAATAAAAAAACTGCTATGTTGTAAAAAATATTTTATCAGAAATTTTCAAGTAGGCTGCATTTTCGGAGTAAACAATTTTTTGAATGTCACATTTTGTTTGTGTGTTAGTTCATAGAATCTGCTATAAATAGATATGCGTCCATCGATCAAACTCACAAATATTTTCTGAACAAGGAAAGCAAATATTTAGTCTTTTTTTTAAAAACTGTTATTGTTCAAGACGATCGAAAAAATTTGATAGATATTTGCCTCTTTCTTATTGGCCATCTATGAAATTTAGTTAAATCACATTACAAACTAATTATTCAATAATGCATGTTCTACAAAAAATAATTGATAATATTCCAATGAGGAGATGGTTAACGCAAAATATGGAACTGTCCAAAAACCTGACACTATGATGTCATTATGAGGTTACGTTGCGGTCCACTAAGTTGTTAATAAGGCTGGGGAGCCCTGTCGTTAAGGCGCTTGCCGTGCATGCGAAAGGTCTCAGGTTCGGGTCCGGGCATTGGCAAAATAACTGTCGACCTATAAACTGTCGGTACGGTCAAAGGTCCGACGGAAAACACCTAGTGTAGAAGAGGTGCACGTTAAATATGCTCCAAGTCCAAAGTCCCGACGCCGTTTACGATGTCACCCTTAAAAAGTTGCGTTGGATGCCTAATCAGATGTTGGCTCGTCACTTCACTGTGGTTCTAAATTATGACGTCCGTCGCTAATAGCCATCGTGTAGCTCAATTCAAGTAATAATTCAAGAAACATTAACCCAGTTATTGATTTTGTTACTTGACCAGGGATTAAAATTTCCAGGTCCGTCGCCAACAACCCATGTGTGGCTAAGACAACGTTAGTACGACCAACTAAATTGTCAATAGATCAACTCAATTTTTAAATTTAACGTTTTATGTGTTTCGAAGATTTGAATAATTTTATTAACACCTATTATCACTTGTTCAAAAGTCATTTAGGTATCTTACTCTTCAATGTTTATTGATTTCACAGGGTTCAGGGAAACTTTCCATATAATTTAGAAACTTCAAAGAAAACTACTAAACTGTATGCATATGCAAAATAATCCTCAAATGGAAATTTTAAAAGCAATTTTCGGAAGCGTATTAATCGATTTAGGAATTCTCGTTTGTTGCTTTATTAGCTCTAAAAATAGAAACTAAAGGCAAGTATAATATGTTTTGCGGCATTTTAATGTTTTGAAATAAGCTTTTGGTATATTTGAAACTATTTAATGAAATATTTACTACAAAAACAGTTTTGTGAAATGAAGGAAAAAATCATTCATTTACCTAAAAAGTAAGTTAAGGTTTTAATATTTATATTGCATAGTTTAATTAGAATTGTTTACGTGTTGCCTAATATATATATTTTGGTAAACCTATTTTGTAGCATTTTGAAATTCAATAAATCTGCATGCTCCAGGTAACGATGATTTTATAATTATAAAATTACCAAAAAAAGTTGAACTATTTTTGCTTTTTAGACATTGGATCTAAAGTACCACTTTTAAAAAAATATTTATTAAATAAAATGTCATAGTTTCAATTTTTAAAATAAATTAGCATAAATTAATTAATAAAACATTAGTGCAGATGTGATGTTCCAACACATCTCTCCCTTCTTTAATTATGTTCTTGATTCCTCTTCCAATTATTTTTGTCGCAAGTCTCTTGGGCAATTAATTTGTTTTTAGCTGCAAAACAAAAATTAATCCTAAAATTAAAAATATTTTTTGAAATAATATGTTAACAAAATTGAGATTGATATAAATAAATTTTTATTTTGAAAATACAAATTGAAAAGCTCAGTGGAAGAACGTGCTAAGTGACAAAAAGATGGAAAAAAAATGATCTTTAAAGTTTTTAGTTTGCATTTAAACTTTACTTGCAACAGTAAAAATATACTTAACTATAAGATTATGAAAAAAGGGAAACTTGTTAAGGATGGAATATGAGTTCATTGACACATAAATCTAAAGTTTTTCAATAATGTTACCTAGCACGTTTTTACACAGTTCTTCAATTATAATTTATTCTGAATAAGGGTAGCAGAGATAACAAAAATTAGCCTGATTCCCAGGGTATAAAACATATTTTTATTTAAGAATATATAAAGAATAAAGCTTTTTCAATACAAAAAATATCAAATTAAATATTATGCTATGCTTAGATTAAAAGTTTTTTTGCCTCAGAAAATTTTTTAATCTCACAAAAAACTAAAATATATCTTGAGAATTCTGCAGGGCAAAACATTGTATCTTTCTATGAATAAATTTAATGGTTTACACACTTGTGGTATAAAAAAGTTAATTAGTTTTGTTGGTGAGCGAATAAAAAACCTAAACATTATGTTAAACAAATTACAGAAGATTTAATTAATTTTTAATTGTATTTCCTAGTAAATGCGCCCGATAACGTGCCTACTATAATTATCAATTTTATTTTGTCTAATATTTTTCTTGATGTTTGAATCATAGAAATTTTAAATTATTTTTAGAAAAACTGTTTCAAATTTTAATAGCTTATTCTCAGTTTTCAACGTAAAATAATTATTATAAACTAACAAAATAGTCCAGAATATAGTTTGTTAGTTTTGTGAAAATTGGTTCTATGACTTCACCAGTGTGGTGAAAAAAAGAATTATAAGAAAAATTCTAAGTTCATATATTATCGTTCTAACATCAAACTGTGTCCTTAAATCCATATTAAAAATTCTTGAAATAAAAGAGATTGTTAAGTTACGTAATTGATGATATAGTGATTATCGTATTCACACAAATATTCCAAATAAATATACATTTAAACTTACTACAATATCAAGTACATTAACTGAAATATTTTAGTATGTGGTATCCAGTATTTATTTTTAGAAGCAAATATCACAGTTAGGTAACGCTGCGATATTTGCTTACGTAATATTGATTTGATACATGTGATAGTCCTTTGATACTGTTCACTGTGATATTGCTTTGATAAATTGTGTATGAATTAGTCTGTTGAGTTTTGTATTTATTAGTAGCATGTATATAAGATGTACATGCTAATTCATGTGTACGGTGTTTGGGTATTTAAATATTTCAACTTTAAAATGTATTTGAATGTTTTATAGCAATTCTAAAATAATTGATTTGATCTTTGTTCTTAATTTGAAAATGAATATTTTAAACAAAATACTTCTATTAATTTTATAGGGCACTTAACAGAAACTTCAACCCCAGTTTGCACTGAAATTCACATAAAATATTCCTAACAAGTTCTTTTCCGAAAAATTTTAGAAACTTTCATGAATAAGGTATCCTTATAAAAAGTTCACAAGTTTTTTAAAATAAAAACTTCAATAAAATGACTTCAAAGCGAGAAATAGAAAGTTTACCATTTGTGTATGCTTCTGATGGGCATTCCATCAAAACTTTTCAAATGAAGGTTCATTTTCGAAGCCTACGATGAAACAAAATATTCTTTAGAAGAAGTTAACGTTCAGAATTTTTTATCAGCACCGAATCGCCAGAAGCAAAATTGAAAGTCGTTGTAGTCAGATGTATTTCGAAACTCAAATTTATTCTAAACGAGCTAGGTTTTTCTGAATTTGAATTTTTTTGTCAAAAGAGGAGAAGGATTGTGGCAGGAAATATATTAGAGTACCCAAAGAACGGAAGCTTAAAATTTTCGTTAAATTGTTTCATAAATACCGTTAATTTATTTAGAATTTGTTGAAAAATATGAAAAGGAAATTTAAGGGGAATAACAGAAGAGTCTTGGGGGTGATGTAATTTTTTTTTTTATCTCAGTAGATTTTTATGAAAGATAGAATAAAATATTCTGCTCATTAAAAATTATATTGTTAAAATATAAACTAAAAACAATCAATACCATAAAAATATAATTTGATGTATGTGCCTTTAATGTTGGCGCTAATTTTAGAAAAAAAATTTATTTTTTCTAAAATAAAAAATAATTCCGAGGTAAACCGACTCATTAACACACGACAACAGTCCTTTTTGATGACACACATCATATTTTCATATTTGAAATAACAAATCTTTGAAATAAGGATAATATAGAACATATAAATATTTAGTTTTACAAAAGATAATTTTAAGTAAAGGTGAAGCTAGCATAATAAATATCAAGTGAAGAATTAAACGAAATGCATGTATTTTACTGATTTCAATGCCATTTAGCGTTTTTATCCAAAACAGAGAAAAACTAAATTGGAAGGTAAAGTTATCGGACATTTTCCCTTCTGAAACGAAGGAATAAAAGATAAAATTGGTAAAAATTGGTGTCAATTAAATGATTTTGAAGGAAGCCAACATATAATTTCATTTAGCAAACCGAATTCGCAGAGTAGTAATAGTTTTCTCTTTAACTTTACAGTTTTATTTTCAGCTATTTTAAATTGTTAATTTTGGTAAGTCATTCCATTCCTTATTTCAAGCATCTTGTTTTTCTTTTTATGTCATTTTTGTGAAAGAGACAATAGAACCATGGAATTATTTTCGTGAGTTTAAATCTTTATATAATTTTTTTACAATGATGAAATTACAAAGTACCAGAATTTGAAAAAACATCAGCATTGTAATAAATTAATTAACCGTTATGTGTGATTTTTTAATATTTATTGGTTTTTTTCTGAAAATGGACTTTAAAGTAATATTTTTTTAGGAATTGCATTGCATATCCTTAGGTTTTTTAATGTACATATATTAAACAGAAAATGTGTATTTGTTTCTAAATATAAAGTCAATTGATTTTTGAGTGAATAATTTGAATTTGATAGCATGAAAATATATGAATATATCACATCTGTGCCTAGTTTAAAACTTGAAGTCCCTTTACATAAATTTTTTTATGATATTATTCTTTATTATCTTAAATCTAAAAACCATTGAATAGTTTTTGATATAAATAAATGAATATGTCTGTAAAACTTATATTTTTCTGTGACATCTCAAACTTGTTATTGGTTTCTCCTGGTTTCCTGTTATAAAAAAAACTTTCGAATATGCTTTTAGTCATTTTTATATGAATAATTCAAAATTTTAGTGTTGAAAACGTGAATAAAGAAGTTATTTTCCAATATCTGTTATAGTATGAATTATTATGTCTTAATAATTAACTGTATTTGTGCATGCCCCCGAATCAGTGCTAACAGTCAATGATTTCTGTAACTCAAAGTCAACCATTAAGGGTCTCTCAAAATCGGAGGCCGGCAGGTATATCGGCACCTGCTCGAAAACTACAATACGATCGGATCTCTTAAATCATCTAGTGCTTCGAAGCGCAAGAGCTACCGATAGCGAGCAAGGGAGCTCAGGACGCGAACATGATACATGTGAGGGCATCAAGTATCGTTTGTTTTAATCTCGAGTGTATCCGAAAAGTGAGTGACGACGAGCTCGCCCAGCTAGCTAATAGTCCGCGATCTCGTCCTATATCGATGAGGCCCGCAATGATCGAATGACCGTTTATTAAGAATTGTCATCCTGCTCCACGCCATCTAGTGCGTAATCGCTTCTGCTATCAACAAATCCACTGTTCCAGGAGACGAGAAGACAGTCGCGAGGCATCAGTTACTGAAACTGACAGATCAGTTTCTGTATCCTATCATGCTTTGAATTTGATTAATTCATGCAATCGTTATCCTCTGCTGCATCCTGTGACTATGCATCATTTGAACTTATCTCTCAAAAGTTCTTTGAACGGAATCATTTTGTTATTGGTTTTCTGGTTTCCTGTATGAAAAAAAACTTTCGAATACTTATCATTTTATATAAAGGGTCGAGAATTGGTGTGAACGTGATAAAGAGTATTCCAACAATTTATGTACCCCATATTTAATTGCTCATCTAAGTAATTAACTGATTGTCATTGCTTACCTTCTCAACTTTTGGTCGACTGTTTTTTATTATTTTAATTTAATAAAAAAAATCCTGCATAATTTATACTAACATTTTTCAGGTTAGTGGTAGAAATAAAACAATGCATTTGACATTACTGTCCTTTTCAATGAAATAAGGACTGCATAGACCAAAATAATTGCAGTGTGCAAACGAGTGAGTTTTCAAAAACAGGAAATTAAATATAATGTAAAATTGTTAAAACAGCAATTTTTACCTTTTTTCAACCAAAAAGGATAAAAAAAAAACCAAAATCGAAGTTGACAGAGACGAAATTAACAATTCTTAAATAGCTTATTGTTTAAAATATTAAACTTCTAAAAATAGTTAAATAAGGATAGCAGTATAAATTGGGTTTATATAATTTAAGTTTACTTTTCTCCTACTCATCTAAATATTTTTCATTACATATGAAGAATAGTAAATTGAAGACATATTTAAATTGAACAATGCCGAAATATTTTATTTCACTTCAATAATTTGGAATACATATCTAATGAAATTCGCGTAAATACAAATGCATAAATATTTGCTTAAGATGTTTTATGTTAAAAAACTTTTAACATTAATTAATGTTTGAGAGTGTATTTAACACTAGAAACCTTGACCATAAGTTTACAAAATCGAAGTGTATAAACTAATTAAATGAAATTTTCTTTATCCTTATATTCATAACATTGAAAGATTAAAGATTAATCAAAAACTTGTTAAAATGATTACGATTGATTAAGTATATTCATTTAACTAGATTTTTTCTACTCTTTTCATCAACGATAAAAGAAAAGTTTATCTGAAATCCGAGTTTCTCTTTAGTAGGATGAGAAAAAGTAGAGTCTTTCATACTTTTTATCCAAGGTTTCGTTTTTCTCCCGGTACAAGCTTTTCTTATTTTATCTATCGACATTTTCAATTTAAAAGGTCCTGGAACAAGAGGAAGGCATCTGCTAGAAAAAGTCTTAATCTTTTCAAAACAAATCCTTTTTCCAATCAATAGAATGGCCTTTTAAGTAATGCTGCCTTTCGAAATGTTATCCCGTGTGAGTTTGTTGTTAAGAGATACTAGGTAACTATAATACGCATTGCATTGTTCTTATAACTTCATATAGAATTGTACATGTAATGAAAGTTTATTTTCCAAAGGACTCAATTTTTTTAATATTTCGAAATATACCAGAGAAACAACAGTTTAATTTATTTATTTCTCGAGTATTTTCTAACCATAAAGATGAAGTTAGCTACAGTAAAATAAATATTGCAAAATTATAAATCATGGCATGATGAATGAAAAACTATTTAAATTTTTTTACTGATAAGGATAGTTTTCATTTGATTTCTACTATCCTTTAAAATTTCCATTGTGGCATTTATATAATTCAACTATCACAAAATATAAGCTTTTATAAAACAAATTATAAAACAAAATAATAACACTTGGTTAAATTGATCACAATCCCAATCTACCTGAAGTACTTTAGAAAAACATAATTTTAAAACAAAGTAAACATATTTTATATATACTATCAATGTGTGATGGTGAAATCTCTCCTGAACTACACAACGTAGAAAAAAATGCAAAGGTAAGAAAAATATGAAGAACAAAACAGGGAAGTTATTCCGCTTCTTTAGAAGTTTCATTTCAGAAGTCATGATTTTTTTAAACGATTTAATATACATAATATAGAACCTTCGTGAACTTTATGGTCTTGCGAAACAATACAAGTAGGTTTGTAACAGAATCTGTCACCTAACCCGCTTCCACACAGAAGTTGTGTTAAACAGGTAAAAAGGCGCCAAACACAGCATTTATTCTATATTAAACATTTACATGCTAAATTTGGCTAGTTTCATTTATTTTATTTAGGAAATTCAATAATCATTACTTATCGTTTGCAAAAATTAATTTATATTTCAAAGAATAAATATGTAATATACCTCGCTTTTAAATAGAATGAAAATATGTCATATCAACATACAAAGTATCTCGTAGTAAAATATATTTGACGTCATTTCAAACTGATCGATGTCGCAAAATAAATTTATTTTAATTTATTGTCTAAAAGAATTAAGTTTCTTGGGCGATTGTTGCGAATGGCAATGGTGATTTAATTCTAATAACAAACAGGGCCTTTAGCTATTTGTAATTCAAACTTTTAAACGCCAAAATTAACTATTTTCCTTAATCTTTTTTCTCAGATTTAATAATTAGATTAAATTAAATTACAGTTCGAAAAATATATAATTAGTACAAATGATGCTTTAAAAATAAAAGCGAAACTTTGCAAATTTTTTATGCCAAGTTAGAATTCTCTTTGCATCTTTCTTCATACATATATAATGAACCATCAAAAGAACTCTATTATGATATTACAACAATCCAAACTGAATTATATAACATAAATAAATATTCTTTCAAAAGTTTGTATTTTTTTAAATAAAGTTTCTCGTACGTTTAACGAAATGGCAACAGTGAAAATTTTGAATAAAAATGGAATTTGCATGTTATTTCAATGTAGATTAAATTTTAAGTTATTTAAATTTTAAATAAACTTCTAATTTAAATTTTTTAATGAAATTTGGAATGTAGCCTAATCTGATTTTTTGCTTCAAAATGACGTATCCCACTTGTCTGTGGGACTTGTGGTTCTTTCTGTGAAAGTGGGTGACGGACGGACAGACAGACGGACAGACAGACAGACAGACAGACAGACGGACTGAACGATTATAAAACCTTCCACTTTTTACGTTATAAACGTAGTGTGGAAGCTAAAATTAAAACTAAATAAAAACTCACGGGTTAATTGAAAATACTTTAGTTTGAATATAACAATTATTTAGTTTTTAGGTGTGAATTGAGCGATAACAGTTGGGGCAACATATGTAAGTATGAAATATTACAAAAAATAAAAGAGATAGATGAAGTTTAGCAATGTTTTCTGGTGTCCGTTAAAGAATGGTATTTCATCCTTAAATATTGTTTTTATCCACCAAAGATCCGTTATAACTCAATTGAAGACTTTGTGCCATTTTTTTCTGATTTGAAGATAAACAATTTAACTCTTCCGCAGTAAAAAAAGCAGAATGTTTATGAATATATAAAAAGAAAAGCCATGGAACAGTTGATGTAAATAAATTTAAAATGTTGCCTAGTAAAAATATTTAAAGGAATTAAAAGCGAGTTTGTAAATATTATCTATATATAATAGTCTTATACGGCACCCAAATTTCCTTATATTTCTATCTCTGGAATGGCAACAATCAAAATGAACAAAAATACCACTAATTTCAAAATGACCGACTGAAAACAAAAAAAAAAGTGTTTCTTCAGGAATGGCTTGAAAAAGAGAAAAATAACTATAAATATTATGCACAAAATATAGCTAGAATCGGTAAGTTTAAATTTAAAACATGCATAATATTAGGGACGTTTAATGTTTGAAAATTTGAATTATAATTTCGATCGACTGAACTACCAAACACTGTTGTTAATAAAAAAAGGAAAAATTCAAATAGTTTTGAAACATATTTTCTAAGCGTTGACGGCTACCGCAGTTTCCAATTTATTTACAAATGGATCTTAGTCAAGCACTCAAGCAGCGAAATATTTTCGCAATAAAACCAGTAATTTAAAAGGATTAATTTATAATTATTTATGTTAAAAGGATACTAAAGGCGGTTAGCTTAAAGGACCATGTCCGGATTGGCGCCAGTTGAAAAATGTCGCCACGTCAAAATGACAACAAACTGAGCGTTTACAAAGTCTGGCGGGGTTGGCGAGCGATAGCGAGAAGGAGGCGTGCCCCTAGTTCATATAAAATTTTTTACTAGTGCAACTTTAAATTTGCCAATTGTAAGACATTTTATATTTTCTTTAAATTACAGAACAATTCGTCGTTGAAAATTTGTAAAAAAACTACATGTCTTTTAATTGAAATAAAAGTCGTTTGTATTACACTTTCAATTACTTTCTATTTTAAATTAAATTAAAAAAGAATAATAAGAAAACAATTTAAGTGCAATCAAAGAAAAATAAATTTGCCTCAGGTTGATTGCGTTTATTCAATTCAAATCATATATATTTCATTTTTTCTTTATGGAAAAGCATGAAGCAGGCTCAAGCAAACAATGGAGGTTTCACTTTCGGCCAACTTTTTTTTGATCCAACGCAGCATTTTTTTAAAGAAAATTTCCCAAGACATTGTATTTCCTTCAGTGGAATTCATTTCATGGGAACTGAGGAAATTTCTGCGTAAGAAAATACTTTCATTTCCGGGCTTTATCCATTGGGATATACGCCTCGAAAAATTCTAGTTTTGAGATCGGCTTTGGCAGATATTCGAAATGAGTTTTGCAATAAATCTTTGGTAATAAACGTTATTCGACTTATTAAAAAAACATAAGTGTGGTATTAAAAAACAGAAGTGTGGTATTAAAAAACAGAAGTGTGGTATTAAAAAAATAGTTGCTCTTTTATATATATAAGTATAGGAAAAATATTTTTAATATGTTTTAAAGATGATGTTTAATCGGTAAAGGTTTTAATTAAGAATGAGTTAAAAGGTAATGTTATTTTGTAAACTAGTTTTTGCTTAGAAATAGAAAATAAAATACCGATAAAATAGTCTGAGTGCTGGGATAAAAATTTAGCGTATGATTTCGATACAGTTTATTATTTGAATAAAGGTAGTGAATGTGGTTTGGAAGTTGGTAGTGGAAGTTTGGCAATTGAGGCAGATATTAGAGTCAGCGGGTGTAAACTGTTCTGTTTTCTGAGAGTGTGGAACGTGTAAAAATATTGGTAAAATGGTTTAGTATAACTGAAATTTCGCTTATATATTAGATTAAATAAAGTTATTTTCCACGCTAAGAACTGGACAATTTTATCAACTAGTAAACAATATACATGTATAAGTGCACCACTTTTTCACATAACCTCATTTCACTCGATCATTCTTAATAATGATAGATAACTATTCTAGATAAAACTTTTGGATAATAACAACTGGAACTGCCACGCCTACAATGACGTCGCAGTTACGTCAACCGCTGTCTTAAACCCAACAAACAAACCACCCAGCAGCTAATTCGTCTTAAACTAGAACGGATACGCCTACAGTGACGCTACAGTTACGTCAAGCATTGCCTTCTTTCTCACAAACCACGCTCCTCCCCGTTCGAATTGTACATTATTTTTCGGTTGGATGATTAACATCGTCTGAGCTAAAAATCAAACGGAAGTTTCAGATGCGATAAAATAATTTTTTTTTAAACACTACCTACTTTTACTCATAATCTGTAAAAAATAATGTTTTTAAAAAATGCATGTTTTAGTGTTTAGTTATATATATCAGTATTAGTTTAAATGTTTCCTCTTAATAGATGGCACAGATGTCAATCATCTCTCCAATAGAGGGCACAACCACTCAAATTATATAACTTCTTATAATTCAATCAGTAGAAATAAAATTGATTTCAACAAAAAAGGACGTTTTTCATTTGCTGAGCATCAACCGACAACTTTATCAAAATATTTACATAGAAAATGTTTGTTGCTTATCCTCCTTGTCTGACGCTAACGAATGGTTTTGTAAATGGTTGTCAAACCTCAGTTGTCAATCCATAGTTAATGAATAGACGAACTATGAGTTGTATACAGGCATCTACTTGGGTCTAACGGTATTTCATGGACTACAACTTAAGCAATAAAATATATTAAAGCTTATAAGCAGTAAAATATATTAAAATATATACAAGCTTAAATATATTAAATATCATTATTATTTAAAACAATTATACAACATTGAATTGATTCAGTTTTTTACTTAATATTTAATACACAAAAAACAACTTACTAGTTGTTAAACTCTTGCTTTATATAGTATACAACTATAATGATATAAATAAATTGTACTTCTTTAACTTAACATTTTCGTTGTCCAATTATTTAAAATATCTTTAGATTAGAATATAACTTTAAATACAAATATCTACCGAAATAGAAACGTACTCATTAAAATTAAGCATGGCTAGCCACAAGACAATTTTCGAAATGTCTCTAAGCTTCATAGGCCCTTGGGCTTAATGTAATCCAAGCATAGTGGTCAGCCGGTGTTACTAATGCGCGCGATGTCCAACGGTTTTCAATAGGTATAGCATAGTGACAATCAGTTTGGATTTCGGTTACGACGCTTTGAATTGAAAGTGATTAGGGGACTCAATGGTGTGGACTCAAACTCAAAGGCGTAACTGCAATTTGCTGTTTGGGAATGTAATTGAAATCGAAATGCTGATGTGCGAGGGGATACTAGGCTCAATCAAGATATTCGTGGAACAGCTTTAGACCAGATCGTTAAAAGGTATGCTATATTTTATGATAAATGTATGATAAAATAGAATTATTATGTAGAAAAATTGACTTTTAGGTAACGTTGGTCAATTATATGTAAGTGCCATTGTCAATGAAAAGTAATTAATTCCTAGGTTTGTTTCATAACGAATGTTTACACAATATTAATAACACAGAATTTTTCGACAGTATACAGGCTATTAGTGTGAAGTAGGAATGGAGTCGATAATCCAATAATACAGCATTAGTTTGATTTGTTGGTTAAGCAACAAACAAACATCCCTTATGAAACAAACCTTGAAATTAATTTCAAGTTATTGACATATATTCGAATGTCAGTATATTGAAATTGCAATTGTTTTTCCATTCAACCTTCAAACGATACCTTCACCCCCTCCCCCCCCTACGCCCTTAATTATGAAGTATACACACCTGTAAACCTAGTGAAGACTAACAGTTAACATTTATTGTTTGAATGAAACTTCAGGGTTAAAAGAAATATTTGCTAACCGTGGTTTTTTTTGTAAAGTGTGAATCTGTTTGTTAAATCTGAAAGTGTTTTAAACAATGATTTATTTTAAAGTACATTTTACAGAACCAAAAAAATACCTAGTTAAGTAACTCTTTCAAGAAAAACCACTTGACAAATATTTTCTTAACAAAGATATTTATTCTTTTTACTTTTCTAAAGCGAAAATATTCTTTTGTTATCACTTACTAGTATTTTATGGCTCTCAAAGGGCGCACGTGATTTTGAATGTTGCCCATGTAAAAAAATTTACAGAAAAAATAAAGAACTGTTTGAATGCGACAGTTCGTTGGTGCTGAAAAACAAACCTTTTTTTTTTATTTCTATGCCAGCACTTCGTGAGTAGAATATTGGATTGCCATGAAGAACGAGAGAGAATTTGCTTTGACAAAACTGTTTTTTCCCCTATCCAAACTTAAGAGACTTCGAATCTAAGTCGTCACTGTGTCATATTCTTGCCAAGAAGGTACCTGGCTCTATACACAGCATTCCATCCTACATACGGATATGATGTCGAAAATAAATCGACTTAATCACGGTGTTCAACTAGTACATTAATATACTGACATACATTTATTTCCGGCTAGGTGCTTGATAAGAGACCCGCTTGTAAACCTTCGTCAAGTAAAACAGACACAGACAGAATTTTCACTGACACAGATAGAGAAATTACACACAAGGCAAAAGGCGGGAATTGAACCCGCACCTGATACAGTGCGCAGACTGTTAGCGTAATGGTTAGCGATCTTAATCACTAGGCCACCCGGGCCCCATACTGACGTACTCGTTATATTTGTAATTCCCAATATCTGGCGTTAGTGTACGATATAAGTTTTGTGTGATGCCATTCAAGTGTTGACTTCGTTATTTGACTAAGGTGCTAAATTACGACGAGGTACGTTGTGTGGTAAAGCTATATACAGATCCCAGAAATGGACGGCCAAAACAGGGACATGTCTAAATTGTGGAGGTGGCGATAGATGGCAGCATCTGTCTTGTATGTGTGTGTATGTCGTGTCTGTCCTTCTTGACGAAGGTTTATAAGCGGGTCTTCGTGACCAAGCACACAAGCCTGAAAATATATGTCTACCAACCAACTGCGTTTTAGTATTTTTGGTTTTGTTTAAACTTTTGAAACTAGCTATTTTACAATTTAAAATCAAAATGAAAGAGGTATCAGAAAAATGTAAAAAAATATATTTTTATTACAATTTAGAAGTATATTCATTCGCTTGAGGAAGAAAAAGTTTTGCTTCAGATACAACTTTGACAAAATAACAAAAAGGCTGTGGAACTCGGCTTGAGAAAATATTTAAAAGTTCCCTGGGGGGAAGGACGTCGAAATGATTCAAAATAGTTTTACGGAATTGGAAACCTTTACTATGAGTTACAGATGTGCAAAGAAGTGTGAGAAATGTTTTCAATTTCAGTTCCTGAAGCCTGAAGTGTCGTTTAACTTTTGGCATTTATTGATGGTGCCTTTGAAAATAACATCGCACAAACATTTTCCATTTTTTAATTCTTTCGAGTTAAAGAAAGGAGAGTAGGTTAAAAAAAAGTTTTTTTTTATTTATTTAACAACTAATTGGTCATTTTTGTAGATTTAATTTCAATTAAACTTGCAAGTTTGATCAAGTAATAAAACGAAAGCAATACACATAATTATACAAATAAACAACTGCAATACAGATGATCAAACAACTAAATAACTATTTCAGTACTTAAATAACTAGCAAAAGAATTAATACATAGTCACTTTATCCATCACAAACCATTAAACGCTTCACTTAAACTCTAATTGACCACCTAGTTAAACATTAAACTCAAAAATTCATTAAACCAACTCGATCGTAGACAATCGGATGCCTCAATCAACACAAGTCCGCGTTGTAGCGGACTAATCTTGCCTCAAACGAAAACTACACTCGGTTTGTTCCGGGAAAGCGTCATTAGAGTTAACCCGCAGAGGGGCCGTTAATTCATTAACTGCCGTCGAGAACTTTACTGCCTTCTTGGACTCTGTCGTTTAGTTGCCTTGGCTTGACAAAGTGTGATTTCTCATTTATTTTTATATTCACACTGTAAATAAATCTGTGCAATTACAGCACATTTTGTGGTTACTTCTACACCACAGTGTTGTAATGTTAGCTTTAGAGCAAATTGTTTTCCCGCTGTACAGAGTCACATGAACAACTTACTCTATTAACGTACTCTATTACTCTATAAACGTAGAAGATGGATGCATCCAATCACTGGAGTCGAAGACAAAACATAAAAATCTGTTTAAAACTTTAATCAATATTAACTTTTTTACACAAAAATATTTAAATCTTGTACATTATGAAGGAATTTTTAAAGCCAAATTTTCGCATTTAATTAGGTAAGATTACCATAAACTTCTCAATAAATCCTGTGTCTCTTATTTTCTTGATATTTCTTACAAGCTGTAGTGTATCAAATTATAAACGGATCGAGTATTACCAGAAAGTAAATAACAGGTTATTTATTTTACTCCATTAAAAAACGCATAAATTTGCATTTAATTTCCTTAGTTTTGGTTTTAAGTTTTTGTTTTTACTCGGTATGTTACGATTTCGATGGGTTCATTTTTCATTTTAATAATAGAATAATATATGACAGATGTTAATTTATTTAGTTCAAGCAGAAAATTGTGAATATTTTTTGAAAAATAATTTTAAGTATTTTTTATTTTTGAAAAAGCTTACCATACAAAGCAACACGAAAGAAAGAGTGGATTTCCCAGATATTTGAATTACTAGATATTTGAATTATTATTTGATCTGAAGCATGTAGCTTTTTTTTGTAATACCTTTAATACCAAAGAAGTTCTATTGCATACCGATTGCGCATGCGCAATTTTCTCAAAAACCCTATTATGACGTTCGACAAGTATCAGGATAGCGTATATCAAATATGAAGTACATAGTTCTTTTAGTTCAAGCTGTAGAGTGGTTTTAAAGAGACGGACTAATTTTCAAAATCCACTTCATCGGAATCAGTACCCTCCAAAACAAGTAGAAAAACCACAAAATATCCATTTCGGATTTCCTACCCCATCGCAATACTTTCATTACCTTAGATTTCATATTAAGTCATTGAAAGTTAATATTACATTCATAAATCGTAAGTTATCACGTATTTTTTTCACTTATGTATTACTATAACCATAATTGTCATTCTTGATATTAATTATATTGATTTTTACACACGAAATAGTTTAAAATAATTATATAGTCAAAAGATAAAAAAAGGCGTTAAATGTTGCCTATAGAAAAAAAGCTATCATTTTGTGATAATATCAGTTACAATTTTGTTAGACCGTAGAAGTTAGTTTAATAGGATGCTTGGATGAGAGGAGAAAGCTGAGTGAGCTACAATGAGGATATCAAATATGTCCCATCTTGTTAATTTATACGTGTTTTAACTATTGCATTATTCTAACATAGTAGAAGAAAAAGAGTGCCATTAACCTTCTGCCGGTTAATTTACCGCATTCACTATTTAAATTTATACTGGCAAATAGGATGTTTTAAATTATAATGTTAATCAGGATTAAAGTGATAAATTAAATTTAATCCTAAAATTCTATTTACTGGGAACTTGGAAATAGTATTAATAGATGGGTGATTCTCCTAAAAATGCATAATTTCAGTGTTTGATTTAGTGAAAAATAAAAATTAAATATTGAATAAATTTCCAGTGTCACTAATTTATTATATTAAACCCCAAGAGGCACTAACTATTTACTTATAGGATAATTACGTTATCTATTAAACCTACTAAACCTGGGAGTGTAGTTTTATCAAAATATCGGAACCTTTATCACACATGTATCCCGAAATAAGCATTCCGTTAAAAATCCTCAATTTTTTGTAAAATTTGATATTGTGAATTTAAAAATAACATTTTTGCTTTAGAATGTATTATTTTTCTTTAGAGATTTTTTTACACTGTTTAAATATGAAATACCCTACTTTTCAATTTCGCTGTTGCAAATCTCGCATATTTGGCTGATGCCTTCTCTGTTCGAGGTAATTCTCAACTTTTTATAGGCTTTTCATCCATTCATAACGATTCCCAAACACGATATATCAATGATAAGTCGGCGACTTCCCTTTCCAGGCGCATTGAATTGACGATATCTGTTTCGGGGAAATTGAAAAGTAATGAAAATTCAAAATTTGATATAGAAATTATTATACTGCAAAAGGTTCTTAACACTTTGACTGCTAATGACACACCAGCGCGTGGCGTGGTTCCGATTCGCCGATAACAGCACATTCTGATGAAATTCATAGTCCCATTTCGCCAACCGTTCTTATGAGTTCAAGTTCGTTTGAAAACTTGATAAACATGATGGTCTAGTGGTTACACAAACTACACGATCTAGCTCTTTCATATACCCTTTTGTATGATATTTAATTGACACCTAGTACTCCCAGATGTGACTAATGAATTTCCATGCATAGATTTTAAAGCTTATGCAGTTTTTGTGTTATTGCGAAGTGTATCTTTCGCCTATTGATAACAAATATAATACAGCCATAATTATGTAGGGATGTTAACATATATATCTGAATTATGTTATCACCGCAAGCAAATTTAAGGTAACTTGGTGATAAATTTGAGGATATAGAACGTAGAATATTAGATTTTACACTTTTGCCACCGATCCTGCTGTGCTTGGAATAATACTTGATGATTTGAAAGAGTACATTCTATTTCAAATTACGAGGAAATTAAATCTTTCGTCTCAAGTGTAGGGCGACCAGACATACTGCATTTCGCAGTGTGGTTTAGTTTGTTATTCAATTATCTAGCTATAAAAAAATTACAAATAGTCTCTGTTTTATTTTTTTGTAGTTTTTTCAAACAAAAACAATCCAAAAAAATATGAATTATGAAAATTCAATGATGATTTCATAGTCAAAAAGTCAATCACTGAAACAAATCTTGTTATTGGCTTTCAATTAAATAATTAGGGACAGATGATGAGTTATCCGGTTGGAAAAGGCCAGGAACATTTCCTCGTATTTTTACGACTAGCTGTCGTGTAGCTTTAGTTAGCGACTTTAATTCAACCTAGCCTTGTAATTTTACGATCTCCAACTAAGATTTTTACTTTTTCGAAAATGAAGAAGAGTTAACTCATTTCCATTGTAACGAACTGGTTTAAAAAACAGGATGTTCTTCTACTTCACATCAGCCTCTATCGATGAAAATTTTCCATCGCTATCGTCGCAGTCAACGTGTTAAAGGCTAGACTAAAATCTTTTATTGACCGGATATTTTAGGATAGGGAATGAATTTTTAACGTTTCTTTTATTACGTTGCTTCAGTTAACAAAAGTTAACTTATAGTCTCTGGTGTTGGTGTGCTTTTTCTATTTCCATAAGGAGCTTCTGTTATTAGATATTGTTGTTAAAAAAGTTTTTAACTTAAAACAGTAAATTTGAATTTTTTTTCCATATTCACTCACCATTATATTTTATATTTATTTTATTGAGTGATTTTAATTCAGTTCTGTTGAAACCATAGATATCATAATTAAAGTATTAGATTGGCTGATCACGTGACCTCCTATGCTAACGACGGGACGTGCATGGAGGCATTTTAAGAGGGCAAAATTGCCAGTGTTGCTGCTACTTTAAGGAGAAAAATACTACCACAACATCGGAAAAATACCATTTAATTCTAAAATTACCAAAAAATATACTAGAAAAGCATTTAAAGTCACTAAAAAGATTCCAAAATGCAGCTAGTATTTTTACGATATTTTTTGTAATTTTAGAATAATTATAAAATAAATTCTAAAATATCGTAAAAATACTAGCTGCATTTTGGAATCTTTTTAGTGAAAATCCTTTTCTAGTATTTTTTTTGTAATTTTAGAATTAAATGGTATTTTATCCTTAAAGTGGCAGCAACAATGACAATTTTGTCCTTATAAAATGCCTCCATGCGCGTCCCGTCGTTAGCATTGGAGGTCACGTGATCAGCCAATCTAATACTTTAATTATGATATCTATCGTCGAAACACTTTGAAAATATAAATTGAAAAAAAAGCAATAGCAAAAAGTATGTGTTCTCTGAACAGAATCATAAGAAAGTGTTATATTCGTACTGTAAACATGCGAAAACATACTTTGCATGAGAAGATACTTGTTAACTTTTATTAGAAGAGAACACTGAATCACACACAAGTTGGTACCTGAATGACGGTAAAAGGTTATGTAATAAAGTGAACTTAATTTATACCAAAGTGGTTGTTGGAGGAAAAATGAAAAGCTTTGGCGAAAAAGGGATTCTCTATTTTGCCTTATCCATAAGTTTTAAAGAGAACGTATATTTGTGCATGATACATTTGTAGTTGGTTGGTGAATATTTTTAATGTATAAAGTGATTTGTTTACAATTGCATTATTTTAATATTGTAATTTTTATACTAAATTTTTTGTAAAAATGTTTTTAAATTTAAATTTAATGAAACGTTTTATTTTGAATTTATTCTGCAAAAAATTGGCAAAAATTATGTGTTCCTAGTTAAGCATATGATTTGGGTTAGGTAGTTCCAAACAACTAACCATAACTCAATTTTAACTAATAGGCAATATAAAATTTTAAAATATTACCTAAAATTTCATTAAAAGTATATTTAGTACAGGGTGGCGCAAATAAAAGTGTCATCGGTATTGAGCTACGAATGCAGGGAAATGCTTGGCGAGAAAAACTATTGAAGCCGTCTGAGAGCTGTTGAAATCATAAATTATTCAAAAGTTCAATGGCTTCACTTGGCAAATGGCTGTTTTTTTCATTGGTTGGTTTGGTTGGTTACACATGGACTATTGCTAGTTTAGAATCTTAGTGCGGGCTGTGTAAGTGTGAGTTGTTCAGATAAGTGCACAGGTGAAGATGACCCAGTATAGCAGAGGGTACTTCCTTGTGGAAAGTTAAATTGACATAGTTACCAGCAAATAATTTGCGAAGCGTTTGTTCGGTCCATATATAGAAGCGATCAATAACTTTACTTGGGAACCTGACTTTGCATTCATTTTTAAATTGACAGTATTTCCTGCAAGATTACTTTTATTTGCCTCACCCTGCATTATGTTAGGTTATTAAAACAGATTTATGTGAGGAAAAGCCAATTTTATTGAGGAAAGTATTACAATGGGTTTGAAATTTTTATACATCAATCACATTCATTTTGACACTGTACATATAACATTTATGTCCACATTACAGAAGTGTAAAGATTTAACAAACTTGAAATTAAATTGACAATTTAAAAATATTTAATGCGTTAATATTTGATTATAAGCATGTATCTCGAATCGTAAGGATATTTTAAATCTTAATACATATTTGAAACATTTTTATTTTAAACTCGATATGTTCTTGCACATAAAATAAATAGTATCGATTCTATTTTCACACCAAAATAGATTAAATAAAGAACACATTTATGTATTTTTTTTGCAAATAAATTATTCGAATTTTTATATGAAAAACTAACCTGTATCAATAAAACTTCCTGTACAAAAGTAAGAAAGTTTTTTTGAATTGTCGACTCGTGCCATAATTTCACTGAGGGGGACGCCTCAATATTGCGTAAAGAGCAAGATGAACTAATATTCCAAATACGATGTATTAGACCCTCATTTTCCACAGTTGAATAACGGTACATGTAGAAATTTGAAAAAAAAAACTTTCTCATTAAAACTGCTCTATAGCCTAAAGTTCTTTTGTGTACTTCGTAGTGTCGAAAAAATCAGCAAAAATGTTTATTTAAAGATAATTTTGAATATGAGTATTTTAAATGAGCAGGTTAGTTTTCAGTTTTATTTCGATCAAAGTAAAACTATACAATTTAAATGAAAAACATATTTTAAATAATTGAACAAAAATAGGGTTTATAGCCTTATAGGTTTATTGCATTATACACACAAGCATGCTCATTTACAAAAACAACATTTTTCATACAGACCAACAAGAATTTATTCAACAAGATAAAAGTTTCACATAGAACAAGTACAATGATATTACTTGCTAAAATGCAGGTGTAAACTAAGACACTGAAGGGTAAATGGCCAAAAAACGTATCATTTCCATTTTAAAATAAAGTAAAGAAAATTAAAATCGAGCATAATTAGTGATCTTCACCTAATTCGTTTGAAGAAATCTATTTTTTTTATTAAGGGCACCCAAGAAGTCCCATTTTCCTTTTTTCTAATACTTTTTAAATTTTGTTTCTATGATAAGTAGAAGTATTTAAAAATATTTTAAGAATGCGAGCGATGTAATAAGATTTATATACAACTACTAGTACGTTTTCGGTATTATATCACAATAGTGGTTTGACAAGTTCGATGTACCTTTTCTCAGAACCTGCAAGTTTTTAAGCTTGCACATTTTAGCAGAATGTTTCCAACACATGTAAATATACTTTAAATTTCTATTTAATTGATATGTTAACAACTTAAATATTTATGGCCTTTTAAATAGGAAAAATGGGCTAAATTTTCATAAAACTTGGATTAATCTGTAAAAAAATTTACTGTAAATTCAAAAAGACACCTATTACTAAATCGAAGCTTCAGTGTATGTAGGGGTGTTTGACGCATACATAGACACCCAGGGGTGCCTACAAGGGGGGGTCAACGACGCAGACTGCGTCGTTGAAATTTTAGGGGGGGGGGTTGAATTTTTTTATAAAAATTATTACGAAACTGCCAATCTTCATTTAAAAACTCAGCTAACTCTTATTCTTACTGATTATCTGCCCCCCCCCCCCAGACGCAACACCGGGGGGGGGGGGGGGGTTAGAAATTGCACTCTGGCGAATTTTTATTTGGTTTAAAATAAAACACAAAGTGGCAAGAAAATCAAAAGTGGCTCCAATTTTTGTATATTTTTTTTGCCTTCAAAGAGTATGAATGGGTAACCATAATTCGAAGCAACACCAGGAAAAAAAGGAGTTATAAATTATGTTCGATGGCGTCTACCATACCATACCAGACGAAGATTTCTGACAATTATTTCCAATAAACAATCCGATCACTGAAGTTTAAACACTCATAAATCTCACGCAGTTTATAAGTTTATAAAACATTTCGGTGAATTGATGACGTTTGTCATGGTATCAATGAGATATTCCCGCCATATTTTGCAGCTGGCTCATAAATCTTTCGAACTTTGTTTAACAGTTTTACGAATTAATGACCTTCAGATAATATTTCTGACTTTTCCCGCCAAATTAGACTTGAAGCCAAAATAACTTAATGATTGCTTTAGAATCAGTAGAAAAATACTTGTCGTCTTGTGTCAAATCTGTGGGATTTGTGCCAAATCTGCTGTATTTAGAAATCCGGCCCTGAGTTACCCCATTCGATGGTACTTAAAATATCATTTTACTATAAGGTTTTCTATATACACCGTAAAGATGTAGTTAGAGGCTACTTTGGTTAGGTACTCCATTAGGCCATATAATAAAAAAATCCTCACCATTTCTTTTTTTTTTTGGGGGGGGGGGTAATAATCTTCTAGGGGGGGGGGGGGTGCGTCGTTAGCTCTGGGGGGGGGGGATCGGCACCTCTGTTGACACCAAATTTATGTATGTGGCTATAATATGTCCTGAGAAAAGGTACATCATAAAAGAGATTTTTACCATGGAAAGTACAGGAGTTTCTGCGGGTTTTCGGGTGCCCTTAAGTCAAGTAGCTTTGTACGTTAAGATATTTGAGTAAGCTCAGAAAGACGTGCATATAATATCTCACAGTACTTCAGTGTGTTACACATTTAGATACAATAAACGAACAACCACTTTCAGTCTTTTTAATTTCTACAACTATTCTACAACACTCTAAAGAAAGTAACTTACAATAGGGTACTTGACTCTATCGCTAAAATACCTTCCAATATTACTTAAATTATAGTTTGAACCCAAAAATAACAAACGTATATATTTTTTTGCAAAATAAATCTTTAAATAATTAATAAAAATCATTTTAAAATGGCTTTTTTTCATCGGTACGTCACGTGATCACAAACACGTCGATTTGGCTGACGTCACTAGTATATATAAACAAACCGGTGTGATGTTTTTTTGCTTGCAATTAAACTGGATTTAATCCAATTTACTATTAAAATAAGGATTATACAGATATCGGAAGGAGATTTTACAGAAGCGGATAGTTCAAATTTGCTTAAAGTAGATTCCAAAATGGTTTTTCCAAGTTTGTTTATAGTTACTAGTGACGTCATAGATACCACGTGACAGCCACAAAGCGTTTTCGGGCGTAATTTTTCGTCCTAATTTTAAAATTCATTTTTCTCCCTTTTTATGGGGTATTTGAAAAAAAGAAAAAATACGGGTCCAATATTTTTGGCATAAGAATATTTTAAGCAAATAAATTTTTTTAGTCAAATACCCTATTCATCACCTCAAATTACGAGGCTTACATAGCTGTGTTCAATCTTCCCGCTAAGTCTAGAAACAGGCACCCGTAAGATATTAAAAAAAAAAACCAAAACCAAATTTTTGGAGGCTAGAAATAGACAGCTGGAAACGTACAATCTAGCCTAACATAACTAAAATTTTCAACTTGTTACAATTATACAGGAATATATATTATTTTAAAATGATATAAATATAAAAAGTTTTCGTCCTAATAATGTTCTGTGTCCGTATAACTTGTTTTGAAAAAACTCCTTTTTGTACAAAAAATTGAATAAAATGATATGAAAAAAAATTGTAAAAAAAATATATACTTTTAATGCAATAAATATATTTTTTAACTTTAAAAATATTGTACTGTTGTTTCCGAATAAAAGTTGGAATGAAAAACGGAAAAGTTTTGGCACAAATACATTTCTATATTATGAGTAGTAATTTTTCCGCTGAACGATCACTTTAATGTAAGTCGAGATTAGTGACTATAGCGTTTGAACATTTGATAATGACATTCAAAAAGAATTAATTGCTTAGAATATCATTACTAAATGTTTCCAATTGCTAAAAACAAAACAAAAAAACATTAAGTTATTTGAAAATTACTGTAGTTTTTATAGTGCATCAAATTTCTTTAAATTATGTAAAGACTTATTCTAACTTTTTTTCAATTTTGCAATAAGAAACGTTTTTTTTGTATAAAAATTGTGATGGAACAGATTTCAAAATAAGTAAATTAAATATCGGGCTAAATTTACCATCATTTCAATCCTTTCCAGAAACTTATATGAAGTGTTTAAAACTTGAATATGTAATTGAATTTTATGGCAAAAGTTTTGCAGACATATTAGACTTGTGTAACATTTAAAGAGTTTTGGATGTGTGCTTTTCAATGCAATAATTGGCTTTTAAAAATCTACTGAATAATGAAACAGTTATTCTAATATTACACAATCTATAAATGTTTAAATTATAAATACTTTTAAATATAAAGTTTTCATAAATTTTCTATTTTTAAGTTTGTGCATTGGGATACAGATATTTCCCTAATACAAAAAAGTACATTTCCAAAAGAAATATAAAGTTTATTGTGAAAATGAAGCCTTTATATTAAAAAGTTGTAATTTGAACAAAGAAGGATAAAAGGATCGGCGCAAATATAATCATGTACCTTAAAATAAGAACTGTTCTTGCATAAATATCGCATTACAAAAGAAATACTCACTGTAAAACTTTGGTGGAACATTACTCCTTAAACAGGGTTGAGCTGTCAAAAAGTGTTGCCACAGTTCTCTCTCTCTCACCCTCACGGGTACTCTCAAAACCTTGTGCTAACGTATGCTACTGCACTGCTCTTGCATTCCAGGCTATGTCCTGAAGGTACACGACATCAACAACAATCGTCCGAAGTAACGTTTGTAACGTTACATCATAAAATCAAAGAAAGTAAACTTCAAGCTTCCTCCAATTTTAAGGCATAACATTACACAACAATACTTCGTAATCGCTGCAGCACCACTTTTTTCAAGCTGCACCGTGTTTACGGAGTAACATTCCATCAAATTTTTTATAGTGAATATTTGTTTGCATACCCTTTTTATTATTCTGCTTTTGTAGCTGAAAATTGTAATGAAAAGCATTCTTTCGTGACTATGGAACTGTGGGTATAGTTGAAATGATAAGTTAACTTGTCTTGTCTTGTAAATTCTCTTATCATCTACACTTAAAAGCTCTTTTTTTTAATTTTTGCTTCATTTATTCTTACTATGTGGAAAATTAGTGATTTACGTAGGTTCAAATCTTACAGACATTTTGTAAACACAGTTTGTTCTTAAGTTCAAAGATTCTTGGCGCCAATGTTTAGAGATCTGTCCATCAGATGTATATGAAACTAACTAACGTAGATATCATATTTCAACAGTAAAACTAATTTTTTAAAATGTGATTTTGTACATGAACTATTTGCGTTAATTTTCTGTACCAAATTAATCTAAACCGGAAAAAGGGTCTTTATTTTGAACACCAAATAGTGATAATTGAAAATTATAAACTTAACAATATGTACAACCAGAGATTGTCAAGTATTTGTCAGAACATAACAATAAGCAAAACAACAAATTTGCAAATAAGTGAGTAATAAAAACTAAATATTTAAATTCCTTAAATTCTTATGCAGAAAAAGTGAAAAAAAATTATAATAAAAAAAATCCTTTATTTGCAAAAGAGTCAAAAGTTAAAGAAGTATATTAGTAAAATTATTAAAAAACTCATTATTTCTGGCTACACTAGTAATTTGCGATGAATATAAAATTCTGCATAATAGGGTCATAATGATATTGGACGTATATTATGCGATATTGTGTGCTTGAACAAGTATTCCTCATCTTAAACAGACTGTCTGGCAAAGTGCTACTAAGAAAGAAACGCCAGTAGCCGAAACCAATCACTATTGTGAACCTATTTTAAAGTTTTGAATCTTTACATCCTTCTTATTAAAAAAATCATTAAGTTGTTAACAATCATTCACAAACTCAAAATCGGGCCACTAACGTGTCATCACGCAGGTTAGCTAGCTGGTTTTCTGTTCTGGGTGGTAATGACTCAAAACATCTATGTAACGATGCCCGCATTCCAACCATAGAAATTTCCCTTTAAATCTGACCACCGTATAGTGTTTTATATAAGATAGTGACATAGCTAGAATTTAGGGATCTATAACAATACTTTGAAGGAGAAATGGGTTTCACACAACAAGGGGCCAAACAAAATTTATGGTGCCAAGTGTGCTTTTGGCGTGTAGTATCTAACACTTAAATTAGATCGAGAGACATTTTACAATACCTTAAGAACATCCCAATTCGTATTGGTTCGAAACCACTCACACTTCTGTGGAGCACTTACACTTCCTAGAGGCAAATGGCTGCCTATTAAAGTTCACTTGGTCGTGCAGAATCAGACATTACCTAAATTTTGGACACATTCACATTATATCGAAAAAAGGGAATTCATACACTTCCTATAGGTCAAGGAGTTTCATTCATCTTTTATTTGGATCGAAATCTTTGGAAAATCTTTGGATTAAGTTGCACTACAAATTTGGAGGCAAGTGCTTAATGAAAATTCCTTTCAACATCCTTCGGACAATTCCTTTGATAGAATGTTACAACTACATAAAGAATCTTCTCTAATACTTAGAAAGGCTTCACACACTTCTTTGGTCGTGGAAACTCACACACTTTTTTAGTACAAGTTCCTCTCAAACTTCTTTCAATAAAGGATCATCACACACATCATTGGGACGAGGATCCTCGCCCACGTAACTCACCGAACTAACCTTCTTAACAGCGATCCTATTCCTATTGTCACAGTGTAAAGACGTCATCTCCCTCTCGCTGTCCGTCTGTCCTCCGGAACAGGTGAAGGTGTCCTTCAGGGCTTGTCTGAACTTGACAGACAGAAGTTGGTACAGGATAGGGTTAATGGTGGCACTCAGGTAGTAGGTGATGCCTGAGACGTATGTGAGAGTGTTGAAGATGTTCTCAAGGGGGACTGTGATGGGGATTTGAGTAACCTCGACGTAGATGGCCATCAGACGTTGAGCGTGGAAAGGGGACCAGCAGAGGGCAAATAGAATGACGACGGCAACTGGAAGAAGAAAATAAAGAATTGTTAAAATTTTACATAGGAAATAGCATTTCAAGCCAGACTATGCAATTCTGTGTTTGACAAAATATTGTGTCTTAAACTATCCGCATAATTACAAAAGATCAGGATTTGTTTAAAAAATGAAGCAAAACTCAATTGAAAATGTATTCAGAAGGATTTTTCTTAAGCCCTTTTAAGAATGGTCTTCCTGAATCTTTTCATCCAGGATTAAAAGTCTCTTCCGAGACATAAAGTATTAATGAGCGAGCCACTCATAGCAGGAAGGACGCCACGAAAGCCACAAGTACTTTTAAAATTTAGAAAAAGAAATCTGAACTAATAGTAAGTTAAATAAGCCAAAAGAAACTTAAAGATGGCATCTTGTGCTCTCTAGAAGATTTTATATAAATATTAATATACTATAGACATTTTATGTACTTTACAAACTGCAAAACTGTTTTTCTCCATGATCGTTTATTCAATTTTTTTCTAACATTAAATGGATATAACTCAAAATCTACTTCGTATAGTGTGTTGAAATTTTCCGCATATATTTTTCAAACATATTTTTAATATGCTTTCAGATACTACAGTTATTTGTTTTAAATGGAGATTTTTTAGCTTAGCATACAACGAGTTAATTTTATGTAGATTCCAAACAAAATGTATGTTTAATTTTTTTAAATCTAATAATTTAATTTCTGATGATCTAATAATTTAACTGATCTAATAATTTAATTTCTGATAATTTATAAAATGAACTCAAAAGGATTTAGGAAAAGGAACTCAACTTCTTAAAGGAACTAAAAGGATTTAGTTAAAAGAAATTGTTGCGAAAAATAAAATTTCAGGGTATAGGGGAGACCGGGGATAGTGTTCCCATGGGGTAAGTTTTCCACCTGGCCTTATACAAGAAATGAACCGTTAGGAGGCGCCAAATTGCTGCTTGGTTTATGAAACAACCTGTTTTATTTCACCCACAAGAATTTTTGCTCAGTTGGTGTTGTAATATTTTCGTTAGAGCTGTTTTTGTGATTTTTTCAACTTTGACTGAATTTTCATGCTTACACTCAAACCTAAATCAAACTTACTTTTATTAAACTTACAGTTTTATCATTGCTTATACTAAAAGATGGCTCTTTTCTCTATGTAACTATACATTCGTTTTCAAATTACTAAAAAAATTTTACTCGTTAAGGTACAATAAAGTCAAAATATGACGGCGAGTCCTGTTTTCCAAAATTTCACGGAGCAAGTTTTCCAACAATGCCTTGTAGAAAATCGTGCTCCAACCTTTGCAAATTAAGCTTAATATTTCCAAAACTACACTATTTTTAGTGCATGAGCACATAATGAAAAAAGTTTTGCTCTAGATTCAAAATTGTCTGCACAGTAATGAAAAAGGAAGCTAAATGGACTCGTAGTATTCTGAAACAATCTATGTCACTCAAAAATTAACAGGAATGGGTGTAGTAGCATCCAGAAACTTAAATATTCCCCATAGATCGTGAATAATTACACTGTAAAATAGTAATGTGTTGCACCCAAAGTTTTGAGGCAATATTGGCTTGTTCAAAAAAAAGGGGGGGGGGGGGGGTGGAAGCAATCACACCAAACTTGAGGCCAATCATTTTTTTTGTGATCCTTAACAATACTTAAACAACCCCTAGAAAAGAGCACCAAAGTATAGTTACACAAAAGGGGAAGTTTTATGTAAGTTTAAAGGGATCCAGATGGTAATGACCTTTTATGAAATTGGTTAAAATAGTTAGGTATAATAAAAAAGCTTTTTTTTTAAAAACTGTAATCTGGGTATACTCTTTTAATCTATTTTAGTTTACAATTAATGTACGTAAAAATTTAAAAACGTTTTTAGAATGTGTTAAATCAAAAAAATAGTTGGAAAATTTGCCCCATCACTTTTTGGCAGTCTGGGAAAATTTACACCGCATACGGGGCAAGTTTTCCAGCTCAACGTGCTAGCATTTAACCACTTTCTACTAAAAAGTATATTTACTTTTTGGAAAAGTACTAATGCTAAATTGTAGATAAGCATGTGAGGAAGACAATGACATCTTGTTTATTTCAAAATAAATAAAAGTAAAAAATATACAACCAAAAAGAAGAAAACATGGAAAACTATCCCCGGTCTATCCTATGTAGTTTACAAACACATCAAAATAATCAATTTTTTAAAATTTTAAATTGAAAATTTTCTTTAAGTAAAACCCTTTTTTATTACAAATTACTTTAAATAATTCCATAAAAATCGGAGAAATTTCTTTAAAGTCAAATTACTAAAGAATTTGGTGTTTTAAATAAACTAGCTGATGGTCTTGTGGTCGGTTACGTGAAAGAACGGGTGAAGAAATAGTTGTTTTTAAATATCGAATTTATTTCGAAGGGAAACAATTTGACGGCTGTTGTAGAGTTTGTTTAAATAAATAAAAAAAACCAATTTAAGTAGTTATTTTTCTTTAAGTCCACAAATGCTTTTGATATACTTATATAAAAAAACACAACATGATGTTACAATAAAATATACAAGGCAATGCACTTTTTAGTGAAAAGTTAATTAAATTATTTCATGGTTAGTACGAAAATATCTAAAATAATAATGACTATGTTATTTAGATGTTGATGGACAGTTACGACGTTGGACAAATGTAGGCATAAAAAAAGTTTTATAATTTTGATAAAAATAATGAATTATTTAAAAAAATTAGTGCGATTTTGTTTGGTTTTCATTTGTACAAAAATTTTAGCCATTTAACTATCGCCTTGACTTTTCATCTGCTAAAAATCAAGCAAAAATGCAACTTTCCTATAAACCAAGGTTTTTGGAAGATTTCCACGTCCCAAACAATAAAAATTCCTTAATGATATTTGTAGCACTTTCTATTTTTTGGCAACTATGTGGATACATAAATAAAAGTATAATAAGTAAGTAACCGCTAATTTTTATTAAAAAAATACAAAATGAAAAAGAAATGCACTGAACTTTTATTGATAACTTCCACAAACTTTAAATTAAATTATACACACGAAAAATATACTTTTGGTGTCTAACATACAATTAAATAATTGGGTTATTTTATTGGTGTAGCATAAATTATTTTAACTTGCAATATATTTATCGCACGCAATGCAACTTTTAAACCTATCCCTAAAACTAAATCCGCTATTGAAGTTAATGTCACTTATCTAAAATGTTCGATGATGGAAATTAAGAGATATTGTAAAGTAGTAACAGTTTAGTAGTTAGTTTTGCCAAAAATTATCGTAAACAATATTATGTCAAGTGAAAAGTAAAATATTAGCAATACCTGCAACTAAAAACACACAGCACATAAATACATATAGCACATAAATACAAAACATAATATTAATTTTATTTTTTATTTTATCTTACAATATAAAGCGTAATTTTTTTTTATATTAATATCTAAATAAATAAAGATTTTATCTTTTTCTATGCATAATATGCATATGCTATTAACATTTATAAAATTTAAAAACTACAAAATATAAAATTAATTTCTAAACTATTTTTAACTGTCTATTTAGAAAGAAAATTACTTTACAGTAAAGTTTTTGTTTTGATTTTTATATCTTTTCTATTTTTTTTTAACTAAAGACTTACTAATGGCACTTTAATTACCAAAGAAAACTTATGGTGTCATCGGTAACGGATGAACACTAAGCTTCATTTTCCAATAGTTAATATGGAAATAAAGTAACTTTTTAATATAAATATACTTACAAAAACTATAAATTGATTAACGATTAATCAAATGTTTATATCTTAGAAAATAATTTTTTATTTATTTATAAATTGAAATTAAAATATTTTGGAAGGCATTATTTGATTTCCTTGCTTACAAAATCCTCGAATAAATCTGATAATCTCTCTAAGGGATACATCCATCAAAGAAATTTCCTGTATTTAAAACACATTAAAAAAAATTCCTAAATTTTTTTAATATATTTTCTTTAAAAGTGGAACCTGCATTGAAGAATGTTTTAAACTGTTCTTGCATAAAAAGTTTTTTTTAAGAATGTTCTGGAAGAAATTAGGTACAACTATTCCATGAAAATCTCAGGTTGTAAACACATTCCTTTTGCCAACTGTGTCTTCTGGACATTTTAAGTTGTTAACCTTTTAATTTAACTTTGAAATCATTCAATCCAATTTTAAGGAAAAGAAAAAACCTTAGGGTTGCTTTGGAGTTTTATTCGTTAACGACTATTGACAAAAAAAAAACAATCCGAGCTAAAATAAGTTTTCTGCTTAAGTTTATCAAAATAACCGAAATATAAGACCAATGAAAACCAGTCGTGAAAAAATTTTCGTAGGACAAGCTAAGTTACACTAAAACCAGTTTTAAAAACTTTATTTGTAAATGAAGGTGTAAATTGTATTCCCAAAGTCGTCGTTAATAGGTTAATCCTGTATTTAACTCTCAGGCCAAATAAACTTTTACCGAACTTCATTTTTGAACCTCATTAACTGAATAAAGATATAGCATCTGGCGAAGTTAATGAAAATGGCCGGTCACAAAATATGCACGTTATAACAGAAAATATATTAAGAAGAACATTTATTTTATATTCAAAAGAAGATTTTAAAACGTTCATTATTATTTCCCATAATTACAACAAAATATAAAAAAAGAAAAAAGACAAGCAAATGCGTTAAAATGAGTTTCAGAAATGGATAAACATATTTCGTACAAAGAAAGTAGTATGGATATGGGAAAAATATATGAGGATTTATAAGGTTTAAGAAGACATTTTTAATTTTAATTTAATATTCACCATGTTCTATAATAGAATTTAGCTAGATTTATTGCTGCTTATTTGAAAAAACATACAAACACTGAATAATTGCAATTTGGATTTTTTTAGTCGAATGTTTTAAATTAAATGCTTATGGTTTATTTTTAAAACAAGTAGATTAAAGTTAACCTTTTGAAAAAAAAAGACAATCGGAAAACAACATAAAATCAAAGTTCAAACATACTCAACAGCAGGCCAAATTAGCGTCAAAAACATTTTGTGTGAACTCTCAGGGCAGAAAATTGACGTTACAAACCTGTTATTTCACTAAATTCATTTCGCTTCACGTATTAAAACCATTTTCTTCTAAAGATATCTTAGTGATTGCTGAAGTGTATACAGAAATATTCCACTAGAAAGTGCAGATTGGCGGAAAAATAGTATTTTTTCGCTACTCTATTTCAATTAGTTTTATTTTTATAAATCTCAGTTTCAAATTATGAGTAACACGTGTGGAGTGTTCCTTTAGTCGTTTTAGGTTCTTTGAAAACCAGACAATATTAATAAATTTTTATTGTGTTAAATTTTTTTGTGATTTCAATTTTTGACATGAGGCATTGAACGTTATATGTTGATTTCTTTAATAATAGTAAAATATTTTTGATATAATGGGATCAGAATAACTAACAAAAGTTTGTGATAAAATTGTTTGAGTTAAAATAAAGTAAGTTAAAATTATTTAAAACTGTCTTGTTACAATTTTTGAACAACATTTTTTACCCCTAACATTGAATCATTTAACAATTGAAGAGCTTAGTGGAAGAACGTGTAAAGTGAGAAAAAATTGAAAACACTTTGCAGCCCGATCTGTTAAAAACGAAACTTGCAAACCGTAAAAATATACTAAACTTAAGGGGAGTCGGATGGTTCTATCTCGCCCGTGTTAATTTTACTAACTTTAGGAACATTTTTTTCAGGAACTATAAAATCATGTTTCGTGTTATTATTTCTTCCCTATTAATAGCTCTTGGATTTAAACTGAGGAATTTTAAATATCCCTGCTTAAAAAAAAGTAATGTAACTTTAAATCGGATTTTCGGGTTTTTTTAAATACATATTTTAAAACAATCACTGTAAAAGTATTTTTAGCCTGCTTTTCTTTTTTTAATTCGAAAGAATTAAAATAAAAAAAGTATATACATAATCATCATCTATATCTATCATAACCCTAATAATCATCATCAACTGAATCTTAACTATCTGTCGCGAATTTCCATAGAATTAGATCTCAATCCAATTTATATTTTTTCATCTGTTTCCGTACTTCCCTGCCAAAATCTCTATCTGTCGGCTAATTTCTTGAATTTTGTTGAGAAAGTTTGAGCCTAATACCCGAACTTATAGTTTTGTCCATCTGTCTGTCTGTCGGAATAATCTACTATCTGCGGCGAATTCCATTAATACATAATTCATTTAAATCACTGTAGGTATTTTAGCCTCTTTTCTTTATTCGCGATTTCGTGTCTGTCCTGCGTCTGTCCGTTGTCGTCTGTCCGTACCCTTCCAAATCGGTTCTATCCATCGGATCTTAAAATTCTTTTTTTGTTAGAAAGCTATGACCTCAGATACCCAACTTTCATATTTTGTCGTCTGTCTGTACGTCCGGACGACATAAATCTACTATCTGTCGGCGAATTTCCCATTGAATTAGCATTGAAATTCAATTTGATCATTTAAATCACTGTAGGTATTGAAATGCGGTGATGTTCATCTGTTGTCTGTTCGTATGTCTGTCTGACTTCCGTCTGTCTGTCCGTCTGTCTGTCTGTCTGTCCGTATTCCCTTCCAAAATCGGTTCTATCCATCGGATCTTAAATTCTTTTTTTGTTTGAAAGCTATGACCTCAGATACCCAACTTTCATACTTTTTGTCCGTCTGTCTGTACGTCCGGACGGACATAAATCTACTATCTGTCGGCGAATTTCCCATTGAATTAGCATTGAAATTCAATTTTGAGTCATTTAAATCACTGTAGGTATTGAAATGCGATTGATGTCCATCTGTCTGTTCGTATGTCTGTCTGTCTTTCCGTCTGTCTGTCTGTCCGTACCCCCTTCCAAAATCGGTTCTATCCTCGGATCTTAAAAATTCTTTTTTTGTTAGAAGCTATGACCTCAGATACCCAACTTTCATACTTTTTGTCCGTCTGTCTGTACGTCCGGACGGACATAAATCTACTATCTTTCGGCGAATTTCCCATTGAATTAGCATTGAAATTCAATTTTTAGTAATTTAAATCACTGTTGCCAAATCAACATGGCATGAGAAACTTTATTTATTTAAACATATTTGAAGCAAAATAATATTTTCATGAATCAGTTTGGAATGACGTCATAAAATGTAGCACAATTGGTTCTTTGATTATTCATTAATTATCTACCAAGAAAGCGCAAGGCGTACTTTTGCATGCAATTATGCTTAGTTTTAATTTACATTTCTTATTTTTTAATGCAGTTCGGAGTAGTTTCATTACTTTTGTTATCAATAAATATTTAATTATTCTTCGAACTACAAATAAATCACGAGCAGATGATAAATAATATTTAATTAATTTACGAAAGAATATTAAGGAAAATAGTTGATTTTGGCTTTTAGAAGTTTAAATTATAGCTGGGTGCTGTGTTTCGATTTTTTTCTAATGTGTATAAATCTAGTGTAGAAACGGCTGTTGATGATATTTACTTTAGGAACCTAGTTTTTTTTCCCGATTATAACTTCAGTAAGTATTTAAGTAACAGGAAAGTAGGCTATTTAAATTCTTTATGAACTTCTTGTTTTATACTGTGAAATATCCCCAGTTTAAATCAAAGAGCTATATATAAGCAACAAGCTATAAACAAAATTCAGAATGATATCTCATATAGTTCCTGAGAAAAATGTTCCTAACTGTTAACAAACCTGAAATTTCACGAAACGCAAAAGAAAATTGAAGTATAGTTAAGAACTGATAGACAGAGTTTCTGAGAAATGCTTATAAAAAGAAAACTACTAAACAGAAATCGATTATCTTGGTCTTAAAGTAAAGCAATAGATATGCAGATTAAAAATAAAAGAAAAACAGAAAATCGACATTTTTGACCAAAACCCCCCTCCGACTCCCCTTAAAGTTTATAAAAAAGTGGAAACTTGTTATCGTGAAGGAACTTAGTAAGATGTTCATTGACACACACACACACAAATCTTAATCTTTTAAAAAATTTCACTCAGTACGTTCTGTTACTAAACTCTTCAATTACTATAAAATATAGAAGTTTAAACATGACTGCTAAGAAATAATGTAAATATATGATTGCCTGGTCTAATGTAGCACATTTTTTTATTTTAACAAATTCGTATTTGTTTTAATACAACTTCTGTTTCATACCCAAACTACGAGGCCATCTCGCTCCCTGTTCCAATAACAACTAGCTAAAAATCGTACGCAAACGCGGCATTCGTGATTCAGATTTAAATTTCTAAAACAATATTTGTAATTCAAAAAAGTAATTCAAATATTTGATTCTTAAAATATAAAAAAAGGGGTTAGTGTAATACCTATTATCCTTTATAATTCAACTTTTTAAGTTTAGTTTCTCACTTTCTAAATGTGATGAAACCTTCATTCTACTCATTTTAGATATATTTTTCATTTAAGAGTTTTAGAAAATCAGTTTGATTAAATAAGAAACGTTGTTATCAGCAAATGTACACGTGAGAAATGCATTAAATTTGCCCTTTGTATACTAAGAGTTTTCGTTAAGCTTGATCTGGCCTCTGAATCTGTACTGGTTACAGAATTTCGACCATAGAAATTTCCTTTAAATCTGACAAGATGGAGCATTTATATATATGATTATAGGGAAGATGGAAGGATAAATAATCACGTGTGAGATACCTTAATGTCATATTTATTTTTAGGATGCAAAAAACTTACAAATCATAACAAACCTTAATGAAACTAATTTCCATCATCCAATTGTTGGATGATTGGTATGATTAAGATGATGGGATGATGGGCAACACAATTGAAGAGCTTAGTGGAAGAACGTGCTAAGTGACATTATTTAAAAAATTGAGATTTTTGTGTTAATAAACATATTACTAACTTCTTTAACGATAAAAAGTTTCCTCTTTTTCGTAAACTTTAAGTTTAGTATATTTTTTACGGTTTGCAAGTACCGATTGCAACAGATCCGAGTGCAAACTAAAAACTTTAAAGGTCATTTTCTCGTTTTCACCTTTTTGTCACTTAGCACGTTCTTCCACTAAGCTCTTCAATTGGGCATGCATTTATTTTATGGTTTATATAGTTTGACAAATTTATAACTGACACGTTCCACTGATATTGAAGAAAATTAGTTTAATAAATAAAAATAGAAGCTAAAAGGAGTTACTTTACATACATTCGTAAAGTAAGATATATGCTAATTGAAAATATAGCACTGATTTGATGGGGCATTATTTGCTTTTTATCGCGTGGCTCCATCTATGTCAATAGCGAATTTATAATTCTCGTTGTCACAGTTTGTTGATTCTGAGTAAACTGCCTAGGTTTTGATAAATTAGACGCTTGGACAAGCACCTATTTGAAGGCAGTATATGTTCCTTCAAAGTTGATTATCACCAAACTATAAGATGCCAGTCTATTTCATAAAAAAGAGCTTGGCTATCAGTATCATTCCGTAGTTATCAAACAAAGATCAATGATATCATTCGCTGACTTTACATTCTGCATTCCACGCTTTTTTTAGTAATGCACATGCATTCTAACGTATGAGTCTTATAGCTAACTGACTCGTCTGCAGATAACTTCCAAAATTTTATTGAAAACGACTTCTTCATACAAATCTAAATTGTGAAAACAAAATCGGTTACAACCTTTTTGAACCAAAGTAACGAAATGTTATAAAACGAAACGTGATCAAAATGAGTTTAAGATCTTCAGTTTTAAGACACGAATAAAAGTGAAAGAAAAAGAACCACTCAAGCGCAACTTCAATTATAGATTGGGCCAAAACTAGTGAGCGTCTAATGCCACAAAGAGATATGTATCTAATCGGAAATGAATTAGGGGAGAGCATTAAGCATTTCGAAGAAGTATTATGTTTTTACTCTGAACTGAAAGGCCTTAAATTATTTCTAAGAAAACGTTTTCGGTTTAAAGTGTGGGTAATTATGTTTTAGTGCTTCTTGAATGCTCTGTTTAATTATTTGTACATTTTATTGCATTTTTTGCATTTTTAATTTATACAAAATTTTGATTATATGCTAAAATATAAACGAAATACAGTTTAAATTGGTTTTCTTTAGCTGTGAGTTAAAAAAAAAACCTTTAAAGGCAATATCTTTTGTTCCACATAGCTTTAAGGTTTGGTGAAAAGATGTTACTTAATTTACGGTAAATATTCAGTCTTATTGGTATTGTTTGTTCATCGAAAACATGTGAACCATCTTATTCCAAACATATCTTGGGCCTTATAAATATTCTTATACATTTTTATTTATAAAAATCATATTTTATATATCATTCTTTTGGCTTAATATAAAAAGGCATTGGACTCCCTAAAAAAAGACTTTACGGCTTTAGATATCAAGCAATTTTTTTTAAAAGTGAAGCAGGCAAAGTAAAAGGTCAACTTTTCAGTCTTTACTGCATAATAGATTAACAGTGTACTATCCTTAGTATTGCGATTTTTTGCTATAAAAATAGTGGATAATACAGTCCTGCGAGCTTTTTTACAGAACCTACACTTAAGAAAAGTTGTGTTGACTTTTAATGCAGAAAATTGTTTTTCCCCCAGTTAATAAAAGCTGTGTTGAAACTATACAGAATTTGTATTCCGACCAAATAATAAAGTAGGGCTTGCACAAAAATCGTGTTCAAGGTACCGCTTGCATGCTTTCTTCTGAAATGTTGTTCAGCATTTGTTTATTATATAGGTTTCGCTTAAATAGCTATACTAAAGCTTAAAAATATATAATGCGTTACTTTAAAATGAATGTTATAATTTTGCTATACGTATTTTAGAAAACAATATTATTTAATTTTTTTTTCTATGTGCATGGATATAATAATCGTCTCTTCTCGCTATCGTCAGTTGTGTTCTAACAACACAAATTTGTTTTCGCAAGTCATTAACACAATTATTATATTGAAATAATAAATTTTTTTAATGTTGCCATTTTACACAATACTTGTGTTTCACTTTTGTTATTTGAACACAAGTTTTTTTAGTGTATTAGGGAGGGGTAGATTTAATTGAATAAATACTTAAATCAATCCTTATCAAATGTGAAAAATATTTTTATATGTCTTTCTTTACTACACATACTAAAACCCGCTAAGCTTCGTCGGGCTAAATGATTCTAAATGTGAGCAATAAAGAGTTAACTGAAAGATTTATGAATTATGTGTCTGCCATAATCTGAAATGACTATTTCTGATTCTCACACGGAGAAAAAGTGTGATAATTTTAAGGTACAAAACACCCATTGCACCAGTGGGATTTGAAGGTTTTATGATCGTTATATATATTTTTTTATATATTATCTATTAATACAGATGGGTAAAGAATCTATTTTAACGACAAATTTCAAGATTTGAGGTACATGTAATTAATAAACTACTTATATTCTGGTTCTGGAATCGGAAGACTAAAAATATATTCGCGTCTTAAATTACTTTCTACTTAATTACACTATGCATGCATTTTTGAATAAGACATAGGAAACTATGTATTAAAAAGTAGTTATGGTTTGGAATATATGGACATTACCTTTTTATTCCAAAATATGCACCTTCATATTTGACATTGGTTTATTTTACGAGACATAATATCAAAAAAATTTCAATTTTTGAAATTATAAATATTTAGCTCAATAAATGGACACTTAAGTAGTTCAGTTTAATAATGAGGCCTTTGTAGGTAATTTACTGAAAGATAAAAGCACTCTTATTAGAAAGTTTACTTTGTTCATTGTAACAAGTAAATCAAAAATATATTTATTTAAAATGTTTATTTATTTGTATAGTTTTTGGTATTTCAGACTTTGTTGAAAATTATTTAATATGATTTTTATTGTATTAAGGTTCAGTAATTGAATAGAAGTTAACGGATTCTGAAATTTGATACAAGAGCTCCAGAGAATATTAAACCTGGAA
This sequence comes from Oedothorax gibbosus, assembly GCA_019343175.1. Taxonomy (NCBI): domain Eukaryota; kingdom Metazoa; phylum Arthropoda; class Arachnida; order Araneae; family Linyphiidae; genus Oedothorax; species Oedothorax gibbosus. The sequence goes on from CM033273.1 coordinate 36,614,063, forward strand.
CTAACTTGCTGGAGTTAAACTTGCAAGCCTGATAATGATATCAAGAATAATAAGATAATATTAAACTTAATATTGTAGAGAAGTTAAACTTGCAAGCACATGATTTATTACATCAATATGAGTATCTATCTACTCATTGATTGCTTAATTGAACTCAATTTAGGGCACATACTATGGCCTCGAATAATTTTGCTTCGGATCGGAAGGTAATTAGCTATTAGTTTCTCACTTATTAATTGTGTATAGACGCATAACTAATTGGTGATACCAATAATAGAATATTGATTGTAAAATACTTTATATCTAAATGGTAGAAATGTGAGTGCTTTCAGATTAACTCCAACATACCAAACAAAACAATATTAGGAAATTGCCTTAAGAACGGGGATCAACTGTTCAGAAGAGTAGCTTAATTGTTGGATCATTAATAAATTTTTAAATGTAGATGTTGCTGGGAAAAAACTGCTTTTTAATATCCCAATTGATGCATCGATATATTGCCATATAGTTCCTTGACAGAGAGTAAATATTGACGGTCACATCCTTTTCCTCGCCTTAACCACAGTAAGAAGTTTTAAATTAAAATTGAGAATTGAAAGTTAAATATGCATATGAAGTTGAACATTTCGGTTGCATATATGGAGTTGAACACTATCTTCGCATATTTATTTTAAAACTGCAGTTAAATATGGAGCTGAAAATAACAGTTACATATGCAGTCTAAAATTGCAATAGTTACACTGTATCTTTAAAACAACAAAAATAAAGTTAGATCACTATTAAAATAAGAACCTTCAACATCTGGCTATAAATATCAATGGAATAATTAAAAGTAAATTAAGTAGCAATCAACGTTTCAAATTTCAGCTAAAAGTAACTACATGGTAATCAACAGCAACAAATATGTCCCTAAGGGATCGTTAGGGCTGAAATGACAACGTTTAACGTTATTTCTTATCTTTATTCCCATTAAGATAATAGTTTAAGATGTTTGAGCAAGAAATGAAAAGGAAAGCATTCAGAGAAAATCAATATACTACAAAAGAGCAATTGTTGGATTTCCTTTACGTTTTTATTAGTTCTTTTAAGAACGCAAACTATCCATAAAAATTGGGAATAAATTAATTGTTTTTATGAATACACCAGTTTAAAAGCTGCTTATTCATAGCGTTTTTGTAAAAAAAAGAATTTTTTTGTTAGAGTTTGTGTAAAGTGATAGTATTCGTGTGCAATTGTTATTAGTTCTTTTTAGAACACAAATTATGCATAAATTAAAAAGGGAATTAATGAACTGTTTTAGTGAATACGCCAGTTTAAAAACTCATAACTCAAAGCGTTTTTTTGTAAAAAAAAATATTGTTTTTACAGTTTGTATGATAGTATTTATTTATAGGCGTAGTTTACGTTTAAAACTCTTCATAGTACTATAATTTAATTGTAATAAAAACTGTAAGAATAATGGTACAATTTTAAATAGTCTGAATATAAAACCGGAACTCATGGTTTTAAACTAACTTCTGATAAATTTTAGGTGGATAATAAAGTTTTTGTAGAACTTTTCAAGAGTTTTAAGACAGTATAAATGATTTCTTTAGCTTTATACTTAGTTTAAAACTCAAGCTATTTCATTGCCAAACTTAGTACTAGCTTCAGGTACTTAAAGACTTAAGATGGACCTTTTATACTTTTCTATGCATCGATTGCAGTTTTCAAAGAAGGGTTATTTTTAGACTGCTTTAATCTCCGACTAAGATCTCTACTGACTCTCTTCTTTTATCAGGCATTAACATTTTACTGCTAACCGTAAAAATGTAGGTAAGAAAGAAAAAGTCTTATTACTTTAGAAATCTACAAATGTTTAGTGTCTGAAATTTATTTAAATATGAGCACAAAAAACGAATATATGAGTAAAATCAATGAATTAGTTTTCCACATCTGATTGACCTATACTCACTATAAATATTAATTCTCTATTTTTTACAGTAATAATTTGAAAAAGGGACACTTATATTGAAAACATAAACATTCTTTAAAAATAATTAGTTAAAAAATAATAAAATCATTTTTATATTATGTCTCAATAAACAAGCAAAGAAATCTGTAATTTCGGGACGGTGTGTGTACTTAGAGACGGATTTGTTTTCTTCAAATCATCCTAAATTGAATGATTTGAAGTTTTTAACTTTACAAAAAGTATCATAAGACCAAACACTTCCTATTTGAACTGTTTTACATATAAAAAAATATGGGGAATTATAAGACTCTAAAAAATTGGTCCTAGTGACCATTTCCCCGGATATCCTTTCTTTATTTCTCTATTTTTCCCTTTGGACCAGAGATCTAATCATTATAACAAAATCGAGATAAAAAAAGAACTATTTTCAGATAGCATTAAACAACCAGCTCTTCAAACCATGATAAACTTCAAAGCACCCAACACTACCATTTTTAATGTAATCCACACATTTCTACCTCAGGACCAAAGAGGTACATCGCCAACTTTCCAACTGTGTAAGGGATAAAAAAATCAGAGTTTTAGAATCTATTTGCTTGAATTGAAATTCTACATTTTATTCTTTCTATAGGATTTTTTTTCAGTTTGACAAACCAAATTTGAGGCTTAATGTTATATGCAAATCTACATCTGAAAATGCAAAAAACTTCAAATCATCATTTTTATGAATGCACCCTTCTGGTTCTAATTTACAGACGCACTTTCAACTCTGAGTGAAAGGGGCACAAGTTCATTTATACTGGACGAGTACAATGTTATTGTGTCTTAATTCTGATTGATTTGATTTCAATAGATCAATTCATTTGTAAAGATTTTTACGACTTCGAAAACATTGAACTGATACCACTTTGTGAATATGTCAAAACTTTGAAATAACAAAGCGTTAATATTTTGCTACACTGTTAAAATCTTGGATGCAATATTGCACCGGTATTCTGGAACTTTATAGCTATCGCCACTATTTGGAGCGTGAATTTAGCAACCTTGTGGTAAAACCATAACTTTGATGCACCGCAAAAGTGGTACATAAACGTTCTAAATAGTCGTTGCAGCTAGAAAAGTTGCAAGATACCGGTGCAATCTTGCACCAAAATTTTTAACTGTGGGGTAATTCCGTGTAATTGTAGTGTAAGTCACAATTTAAAAGATTAAAAGCTTTTTAAATTTGAAAATAAATCAAATTAAATAAAGTACGTAGCATTATTTAGTTTTAATAAGTATAGAACAGCTATTCCACTAATTTTTTTTTCATTTAATGTTAAATGTTGTAGTGATAATACAGGGTGGCCTAGCGGGTAGTGTTTGAAACAAATGAAAAAATAAAAACAAATAAGAGACATGAGAAGAATTTAATGACGTTTATTGAATGGACATATTGGGCAATTAATGATAATGAGGTTCGAAGTGCCCGCCATATTTACCAAAGACAGCAGTTAGGCGGTTCTCGAATCCAACCATACTCCATACCCCTTACCCATACCTTCCTCCTTCCTCCATACTCCTGCCATACTCCTTTTGTTTGGCCAATTCTTTTTGTGGAACTTCTCACAAAAGCTAAAATAAAGCTTCCCACAAAAAGAATTGGTTAAACAAAAGGAGTATGGAGGAAGGAGGAAGGCATTTGTAAGAAGTATGGAGTATGGTTGTATTCGAGAACCGCCTAACTGCTGTCCTTGTTAAAGATGGCGGGCACTTCAAACTTCTTTATCATAAATTGCCCAATATGTTAATTCAATAAACGTCATTAAATTCTTCTCATGTCTCTTATTTGTTTTTATTTTTCATTTGTTTCAAACACTACCCGCTGGGCCACTCGGTAACTTTTTACACATGTGACTAACATTACAGAAAGGATTATTTTGCATGGAATTAGCCTATGTAGTTTCTGGATATATACCCCTATGCTTCAGAATTACTAACATCTCCCCTTTCATTTTTTTTCTATTCTCATCCCTCCCTAAAGCTCAGTACCACGGCAATGTTTAATGTTATCTTCGCTCGTTCCAGCAGTCAGAATGGCCGAATCCCCCCGTTTGTCGATTATATTATCCGACCCACCACGCATCGTTTCTTGCTGGCTGAAGATAAGGGGACGAATGACTTTGCTGTGAGGAGAGGAATGCCATGGTATGGAACGCCAGGAATGTTGACTTGAGCGGGGATGTTGTGTTAAAGGGTCTGTTAAATTCATACGCCAGTTTGTTTATGTACTTTGGGTCTGTTAATTCACAAGACATTTAGCAATTTAGTTCATTTATATTTTGTCATACGGCGTTTTGTTTACGTACTTTTGGTCTTTATTCTATACGACGTTTTATTTATGTACTTTTGGTCTTTTAATGCATACGGAGTTATTATGTATTTTTTTGTTATGAATATTCATATGGTATTTTGTTTATGTACCTATAGTCTGTTAAATTCATCCACCATTTTGTTTATGTACTTTGGGTCTGTTAATTCACAATGCATTTAGCAATTTTGTTTATTTACTTTTTACGTACTTTTGGTATATTCATATGATATTTTGTTTACGTACCTTTGGTCTGTTCAATTCATGCGTAATTTCGTTTGTGGACTTTTGATCTTCTAATACATACCCTATTTTGTTTATGTACTTTTGGTCTGTTAGGCCATGTAGCAATTTATAGTTTATTTTCTTTTGGTCTACAAATACATACGGCTTTTTGTTTAACTACTTTTGGTCTGTTAATTTATGCGACATTTTTTTAAGTAATTTTGTTCTTTTAATTTGTGCAAAGTTTTTATTGTGTACTTTGTTTTGTTATATTAATTCGTATGACATTTTGTTTATGTACCTACGCTATTCCTACGCTATTCTGTTTGTACCCGACGCAGCTCGAGGAAAAAAAAGAGTAATTTAAAACTGAAGACATGAAATTTACAGAATAACTGAATATATTAAAACTGAAGATATGAAAAATAAAAACATAACTATAACCTGCAAGACCAGACAATTTGGACAACTTGAAAAACCGAAAGGCTAAAAAAAATGTGCTTAACTAAATAAAGTCAATACATTTCAAATTAAAATATGAAATATTTTAGTATATTCTGGTATTTACAAATTATTTACTACATATACATATACAAAAAATTATATTGCTTTATTAGTAAACGTATACATATTTTGTATTTGATGGCTTGTAAATGTTAAAAAAAGCTTGTTTTTCTAATTGAACAAGACTGGCCTCCTTTTAAGAAGAAAACAGATGTAAGAGAAATTCTTACTGATGTTGAACATTAGCAGTTTTGCCTTAAAAACGAATCGCATTCAACCAGTAAGTTGAAATAGGCTATTTATATACAGTCATTAGACAAATGACATAATTAAAAAACACCATTTATTTAGATTTTCTTTTGTATATTCCATTAATTACATTCTGCTCGAAATGTTTGTAAGGAGATTTGGTAGGAGTATTTGTTTTATAGAAATGTTATGGCGCTGATTTTCAAAAATTCAATTAAATTCAGCAGCAAAATAAACAAAGTCTATATATCATTGTATAAACAAACTGTTTAGTATGTTTTTCTGAATTATACGAATTTCACATGCAATAAATTCAAATTTTTGATTCTGAAGTAATTTAAAACATTCAAACGAAATCAGCACTTTATCTATTTTGTAATCAATATATGTAAATTGAAGCAACTTGCAAAAAAAAAACGTATTGAAAACAACTTCTCAAACTTACACATAATTTCATCATACATTCTTTTATTCAATATGAAACTCTAGATCTTCAAGGAGAAAGTGTTAATTGTTTATTTGGTAGGAATATTAGGCTATTTTAGGATAAAATACGGTTATTGAAATGCTAAATAACTATGTGATATGGGTAAATGTTGTGAACAATAATAAAAACCTTTAACCTCCTGCGACCTGGCGTCTCCATTTGGGGACATTGTTTAAAACCTCTCCACAAACAATTAACATGTTAATTAGTTCCGAAATTGACCTGGTTCGATAGAAGAAGATCCAAATATCAATTTTCAGCCTTTGATTACAAGTAACATTCATTTCTATAAAAAAATAAGTTGAAAGAGGGTCAATACGATAGTAGAGTTCTTAAAAAAATTATTTTTTTTTCAAACTTTTCAAAAAGTTCTTTTAGTAAATAATTTCAAAGGCCCATTTTGCATTAAGAACAATTTTAATATAAACTGTTAACTACAAATAAGTAATACGGCCTTTTATTGCATTTATAGCACAAAAATGTGTATTTTTAGAGCTTAAGGAATGTCTCTCTGTAACGATTAAACATAATTTTTAAAAAAATTAATTTGCAAAATATACTTTTTAGCATATATTTGTTTGAAAAGTACGTTTAGATTAAGAATATACGTGTAGGATTTTGCTCGGGTCTTAAGAGGTTAAATACATAGAATCTATACTAGTATGAATTGTATAGAATTATCTAAAAAATATTGTTTTCAAAAGTAACAACATTACATTTTATAAATTTAATTAGTTAAAGTTCCTTTATTTTTGAAAATTTAAATACTAGAAATATCTATTCAAAACTAATAAATGAGGAATGGTATCCAGTTCTTTATTATGTTAATCTTCTATTTATATGTTGCCTATGTAAATTTAATAATAAAGAATTATAAACCATTTATTATGTTCTTAAGGGTAAAATAAGCAATAATTGCTTTTTTTAAAAATATTCAATTTATTGTGAATAGTATACATAAAAAGCAGAAATAAGAGTAAAATATAGTTATCTTTTTGTAAAGAAAGTTAAACCTCCGTCAAAGTTTTAAGTTTCCATGATACGTCACAAAGCATACAGTGTCTATCTATAACCTGTTTTAAACTATTCTTTATACTTTTTTCAATCGTTCCCCCGTGGTAGACTGCATTATATCAATAGCGAGAATTCGGCGAAGAGATAAATGCCGCTTGAATTTATTTTTGTTCCTTTGGGAAAAATAAAAACATTGGCACCATTTTACTTTGGAAAACATTAAAAATAATATATGAAAAGGATTGAAACGTTTAGAGCAAATACATGGGGATACGGTGGAAGTTAAACTAGCACTTTATTAACTAGCACTGATTAAAAAATATGTGCATTGTTTACGGATTTTACCTTAATCAAACAGTATATAGAACTAAAATGCACACAACACAATTATGATATTCGTTAAAAAAATTGAATGCCAATTTTTATTAAAAAATTACTATCATTTCTTATATTAGCAACTTGAGTGAAATGAAAACTCATAAAATATGACGTTTTTTTTCATTTTAAATATTACTGTTTTCTGATCTGCTTAGATTTTTCTTTCTCTTTCTTTCATAAACTTTTTAAAGAAAACCAAATTCAAAGATGTAAACATGTCTATCAGGCCTCGATATATAAGGATTACTTTATGTTGCAATGTCTAAATTATATTTAAAAATCATTTATAGGATATCATATGACATTGCGTACATTAATATTCGGTTCACTATTATATCCTTGAAGTTTTTCAAAAACTTTGAAATCCAAGTTTTGCCTCTGTGTTACCTTTAAACTCACATATACCCAGCAAGAAAATCTGTAAAATACCTATCGTAAAACAAGTAAAATATACGAAAATCAATTTCTTTTTCAAACCTATAAATCGTTCATAAACTTTTAAAATATCATAATTTTATTCCCTTTACTGTAAAACTGTGTGTTTTACCCTTAGGCTTCCGGATCTGAAGATAGGAATTTTTTTTATAGAATGGAAATATATTTTAAGATATCTTTGTATGACTGACGTCCTTTGAATTTTTACTCGAATACATAAATACATATTCTCCTGTAGAAAAAACCTGGACATGTGGATTTGGTTGAAGAAACCCCATTTTTTCCCTTCATGCCACAGAAATATCTGTTGAAAAAAGCCGGTATCCCAATAACTTTTTTCGTATTATTTCTTTCGAATTGGATATACGAATTTTTTTCTCTGCATCTATTTGCTTCTACTGACGCAAAATTTTGACTTCGAGGCATTTCGAGAAGAAATAGGGGTTTAAAATTTCAGGTTGTTCGGGAAACTATTGAAAAGTAATTTGGCTTTTAAAATAGAATTTCCCTATTGTAGGATTTTTAAAAAGTGAATACTTCTGGATGCAAGAACAGGTTTTCGAAATGCATCATTTGAAAACGATTGCCTCTAAACTTGATCAATTTCGTTTGTTCTTTTGCTAAAGCAAATGAATATGGAAAAAAATATGTATGCTATTTTTTAAAATAAATAATCTGTAAAATTATTTTTTGTGGTTTCTAAAGTTTATTTTGTTTTTTGGACTAAATATTAAATCAAACTGTATAAAGCAGCAACTTTGAAAGAATTGTATTTTTAATTTAACAATTTAAATTCTACGAGTATTTATATATTTTTCAAGTTGATGTTTTATATTCTATTGATAATAATTTTAAAGTTGAACTATTGATTTTTGTTATAAAAATCACATTTTAAAATATATGCGTGTGTTTTTATTGATCGAAAACAAGATTTTTTACATTGTTTTACTAGCTATGTCATTAAGAATCTATGCACATAAAAATAAAATATTCATAAAAAGCATGCCTTGTAAAAGATGAAGGCTTTGATAACAAAATTCTAAAATTAATTTCATATGAAACCAACTTAATACAAAAAATTATCTTAAAATGAATAATATTCACAATACAAAATATATTAAAAATCACCAAATATCACAGAACAAAAACGAAATTTAAATCAAAGACCATTCAACCACCATACAGATAAAACCCTCAAAAATCCAACACAAAAGAAAATTGCAGCTTTAAAATTACAAACAAAACAAATATTAATAATCTACGTGACTTATTTATCACACGCAGAGCATATTTCATCAAAAGAACAGCCTCAAGAGCCAAAATAAAAACTCATTATGCCGTGGCTCAGCCCCGCTGAAGACTGGGGCTAATTTATGGCGTTTAGAGTTTCACAACACTTGGTTGACACTATAGAGTTAAGAAGAAGACGGATATGCTGCTAGACAAAAAACAATACAAAAACCGGTTTGCCAAGTGAAGCCATTGATAGATTTGTAGTAAGCCCAAAACAAACGCTTTAGGCGAAGTATTTGGCGCTATTTTACAGTGGAGTTTGTATAGGCTTACTACATCGACTTGGCGATTTCTGACTCTCTATTATAAAGTAGAATCACAACGCATTTTTATTATGTGTAAAGGGAATTACTGCCAATCTTATGTAAATTTAGATATCTTTCTACAGCCTACATATGCGCAAACATTCATTTTTTGATTTTTCGTTTAATGCTTATTAAAGAATAAAATGGTGCAATTCGGCATGAACTATAGTCCTTACGATTAGAATGCAAGCCTGCCTCTCCTACCCTTTTTTGTTTGGTTTTCCAGGAAATGGCGTGAGGGACGACCTCCCCCCCCCCCCCCAGCGTACTTCGGTTTAGAGAGCAGTTGCTATTAACGATTAACCTCACAGCAGAGCCTCAAGCAAAATCAGGCTTGCGTTGTTATCGTACGGACTATAACATTGAGTGAGTGGTTTGTTTGGGCTTACTAGGGTTACTTGGCAACTTTCTGACGGCTTCACTTGTTTTCTCGCCAAGAAACCCCACCTTCTCCTTAACTTTACGGTTGACACCCCACTCACTCCCCTTTTGTGGGGAATACAAAAGGGCAGGGGTGAATCTCAGGGTGCTTTTGACATTTTTGGGCAGAATTCCAGACTGGGACCCCCGATTCCTTAAAATGACCTACATTTATTCGGAAAAAATGGATTGCCGTCCCAAATAAACATAGATTGAATGTCGTTTCAGATAGACATTAATATCTGTTTGTAGGGCATAATTTTGAGGATTGTATTAATAATGAGCTAATTTGAACGAATTATTTTTAATTTAGCACTTTATAAATTGGTTGGGTATTGGGTATTATAATTTTTGGATAAATTGGGTATTATAATTTTTATTAATAAAGGAGAGTTGAAAGGAGGTCATGAGAAAGGGGAGTTATTCTATTTGGAGCCTATTTAAAAATGCAATCTTGTACTACATTTAAAGCAAGCTTAAATTATTCGAATAATTAAATAAAATATTTATCTCTTTAAAAAATATGAAATCGTATATGAAGTGTACTTTTTGAATTTATTCTTATTTTTTACTGTTTCTTATTTAAGGTAAAAAACTGCTGTTCTACTAACTCACACAAAAGAAAATAATAATTTGAAAAATATTTTACAGTATTTAAAAACTAAAAAAAAAAGATAATTACATTTCCATAACACATAAAAATTTAAATTATGAATTTGTTTGAATTTCATCAGTTAATATATTTTATACAGATAAATTTATTATTTGAACTATTACAGCAACAGATAAACATAAGCCAATTTATTATGCATAACATGGGAATGGACGTGTTGTCGTGTTTAGATACTTTTTTTAATACATTTTGGTGGATTTAAACAAGACGCTATAACTGTTTTATTGAAATTTGATTTTAAAACTATAATTTAATAATTAAATAAAAGTTTTTTATTCAATTTTGAGTTATACTTTTTTTATACTAAAGGCAGTAAGAATTTATGCAACATAATGCGTTTGCAAATAATTAGGTTTAAATATTTTCCTTCCACAGCATTTGAAAGAGAATTTAGGTCAATTTCTAATGTAATTAGTTGCTTGAGTCTCGACTGATGGCTGAGTTTAAATTTGGTAACATAAATGTAGTTCGTTTGGATATTAGAATGTTTGGTTCGTGAGAATTCGTACTAATGATCTTGCTCGATACAGAGGATATTGATAATAAAAAAAAGTGTTTACAATCGTTAAGGAAGCAAATGAATTAAATCTGTTTCTATGACTAATTTATTTTAAAAGAATGTTATCCCAATATATAATTACATTTAAAAGGAACGTAAACTAACCTCCCTTTACTACAAACTACAGTACACGAAACTTTTGTAGTGCCTACGTTGTAAGATTACACTCTTAAAACAAAAGAGTGAAATTCACTCCTATAGGAGAAGTGCATTTTCGGCACCGGAAAGGAGTGAAAATTAACTCAGACTGAGTTAAAAACGCTCGTTTTAAGAGTGTAGGACGCAGATTGTTTTCTTTTATTTCTTTTACCCACTCCGAAAAAGAGTGAAATTCACTCCTATAGGAGAAGTGCATTTTCGGCACGGAAAGGAGTGGAAATTAACTCAGACTGAGTTAAAATCGCTCGTTTGTTTTAAGAGTGTAGACGAATTCTACGAGTAAGAAACTAAAGAATAAATGTTTATTATTTTCTATTTACATTAAAGTATGAATACATTTCATTTTAAATAAAACTTAAAAGTTGAAGGCAGATAAACCTCCCTGTACTACACTCTTAAAACAAAAGAGTGAAATCCACTCCTATAGGGGAAGTGCATTTTCGGCACCGGAAAGGAGTGGAAATTAACTTAGTCTGAGTTAAAACCGCTCGTTTGTTTTAAGAGTGTACAAACAGCAGTATAAAAGTTCATGAAACTTTTGTAGCACCTACGTTGTAAGATTAGACACATGGTACAAAAATATTACATCATGATAAAAAAGATTGAAACAATACAGCATTACTACTTTTGAAATTACATAATATACAAGTTTTTTTTAATTAAATTTTCTAAAAAAATTATGAATGAACAATAAAGAGTATGAAACAGTACTAAACGTACTACTTTTGAAATAAAAGCATAAATTTTTTTATATAAATAGCCATATAAAAACTATCATTAGAAACCTAATTTGATTTTCATATCTAACTTCGCTCTTCCCATTTTTATGCATAAGGGTTTTATGGTTTAATGATTTATGCTCGACATTCGGATAGCACATTTAAGAAACCCAGAGAAATACAGATGCGAGACTGTTATCAAAAAGAATCTAGGAAAAGGATATTCGGATTCCATTTTCTAGGTGATTCCTTTTCATTTCCGATATAAAAAACTTTACCGGCTGAATTTATTGTTGGATAAAAAGGGAAGTAAAAAAAAACTTTAGCAATATTTCAATTGTTACAGTTTTTTATAATAATCTACAGTTTTTCTTTAACAAGAGATATTTGAAAAGATATCAAGACTTTAAATGAGGCTTTGTAAGTTTCGTAAATCATAGCCTCGGACAATGAAACGAATGGAAATTAATCGTTGTTTTATACTTATTTTACTCCAAAAACTTCCTATTTATTTGTATAGATTCTAAAAAAATCTGCGGTTTACTATTTGCTACAAATGTCTTTAAAATTAAAAACAATATTTACCTATTTTCTTTGTTTGGGTTTTAGATCTACGTGGTTAAAAATTTGACACCTGGTTTCACCAAAAGTATAGTTCTTAGAACCTGCAACTACTGTGTAGTAATTATTCTCACCATAAATCCGCTATTTTTTAAAAACCATTTAACAGTTTTGTGTTTCTCAAACCTGAAAAATGGTTCATCCGAATACCGTAAATATGATGAAACCAAGCACAAAACTTTAAACAGTGTAGCAATTATCAATTCTTAAATAAAAAAATCAGTTTAGTTGAGAGCTCTGCGATATGTTTTTTTGCTACAGTAGGGATAATTAGACCAGGTCCAACTCGTTATATCCTAACAAAAGTATGAACATTCAAACTAAAAGTGAAATTCCAATATAGAAAGTTAGATCTAAAGGTTTACGCTTTGAATACTTAACCACAGCTTGGCTCATCCATAACAGAAATTGTACGTTTTTATCAATTACATACGCACTCAACCATAACATAAATGAATATATTTGCAAATACATAACTTTTGGAAAACATAAATATGATAATAAAATCCTACATATAATACAAAACTCATATCAATAACCATTACCATTTCAAAATCTTAAATTTTAATAACTTACTAATTAAGTAAATATCCTTTTATGTCTGTCCATTCATCGAACCCCCTACTACCTTCCATAACAGATATATATGCATTTGAAGCAAATCTGAGGCAATTAAATAGCGGCTTCATCATAACAGAAATACATATATTTGCAGCAAATACATAACTTTTGGAAAACATAAATGTGATAATAAAATAAACATAACATTCAAGACTCATATCAATAACCATTATCATTTCGAAATCTCAAATTTTATAAATCTCAATCATTTATAATGAGTAAATATCACTTAATGTCTGTCCGTCCATCACCCTCTCCCCTACGCTCTTTCAAGTGTAATCGGAGTTCAAAATAGGATTTCAACTGTCCATCACATAGCTTTTAGAAAACACATACATGTGATAATAACTTCTACATACACTACAAAAATTATATCATTAACCATTTTATTCAATAATACCACTCGTGTAACACTAGAGTGACGAAAATTCAACCTAACTTAACCATTACCATACAAAATCTTAAAATTTATTAAACTCAATCATTAGTAATGGGTAAATATCACTTTATGTCTGTCCATCCATCAAACTCCCCCATACAATCCTCCAAATGTAATAGGAGCCATGTCCATCACAGCCCACTCGACAGACATGAGGAAGACTGTCTGTCGCACGAGTGCCATTCCTAATGACATCTGGTGGACTGAATCGAAACCGGGGAGATCTGCAACTTATTAAGGATGGAAAAGAATATTTTGTGGATCTTTTTTGCTTGTTATTTTACCCCTCGAAATTGTATTTTCGCATGGTATTAGTTATCATGCAGTTTTCTGTGTAATAATTGGAAAAAAAAAATATTTTATTAGTTGTGTACTTATTGTGTGATGCTAATACACTGTAAAAGAATTCTGTAAAATTACAACGAAATTGTCTGTTATTTTTTTAACACCCCAGAGTTGTTTAATAGCATGTATATGTTTACTTGATGTACAGAGTCATATGAACAACTTACTCTAATAAACAGAGAAAATGTGTGCATACAATTACTGGCAGTGAAGAAAGCGTTTTCGCCGGTACCACACAATACACTTTAGGGGCAAAAATTCTCAACGCAGGGTAAATGCAGCACTTTTACCAACACACTGTTATGGTAAATTAGAGGGACTTTTACAGTGTACTTTTAAAGGAAAAATCCTATAGTGTTGAGATTTTTTGGTTAGGCAGACTTCAAACCGAGGCCCAGTGGCTTAGTGGTAGTTCTTCGCATTGCCACGCTACAGGTCCGGGGATCGAATCCCGTATTGGGCGAGGTTGACCCATCCTTTCATCCCTTGAGTGGGTTGATAAAATGGGTACCAAGCATTTTTGGGAACTAAACACTGGGGGATGGATGTGCGTGAGGCTGACCACCTTACCGGGACATATGCTTAGCAGCCCAAAGCCCTTGGTCACGAAAGCTGAATTGGGCACGACAGGCCTTGGCCCAGTAATGGGCTGTTGCCCCGAGGAGTAGTAGACTTCAAACCACGACTTTTTGAGAATTGAAAGAAATTATCATTTACCCTTGAGTTGGAAAAACTGATGATCCTTTCATTTGTCTATAGATATCTTATCCAATCATATTCTGGTTGCTATATGCAATAGATATTAGTGAGTGGGAAATAAAATATTTAAAAAAAGAACTCGAGCGACAAGCTTCTATCCCAAAACTTTGTCGCTGCATGAATCCTCGTGTACGACTTCATATCCACTAAATAAGAACACCTATTTCTTCTTAGCTGGCATTACAGCCTTATGTAGGCCTCAGCCTCCACTACAACAGCTCTCCATCTGTCCCGATTCAAAACCAAACCTTTCCAGTTTTTAATCTTCATTTCGGCCAAGTATTTTTCTATATTGTGAATCCAAGTCTTTCTTGGTCTCCCTCTTCTCCTAGTATTAAATAACTTGCTCTTAGTAATTATTTTAGTGATATTATTTTCGTCTCTACTGTGTATAAGTCAAAGCCAGCGGAGTCTTTGTAATTTAATGAATCTTACAATATCCTTGTTTTTTATAAGTTGTTTCAGCTCGCTGTTCGTTTTTCTGATCCACACCAGATTTTCTTGTTTTTCTCCATATATTTTCCTCAACATTTTTGTATTCCTAATACCTTAAAAACTGTTTTATTTGTAATACTCATGTCTCGTTGTCTAACATTTGCCCTCTCAGATGATTTGGGCGAAAGCCTGTCTTACACTCAATATGTAAACTAGGCAATTAGGTACCCAGGTCTAGTGGTCAATTGACGAAGCCAACATCTGAAGATGACATCAAATGTCACTTACGGAGGCAGGATTTTGGACATCCCAGATTCAATTATCACATACGTCTTAGTGTATCCAGCTTCTGCAACAATTCCGTGTATTCGATTTCCTACCAAGTCTGCCAGTTGTCTAAAATTTTGTTAAAATAATGCAGTTTTATGTATTAATGTACTTCATAGGATAGTCAGTTAGAATACGACATTTTATTTAAACTAATAGTTTTGAAGTTCGTTTTACTTCAACATTTCATGTATCATTATCAAATATAAGACCTTTAGCTATTTCTTTAAATATATGTTTAAATTTCTTCCAACCAAAAAAAAAAGAGTCCACACGTTTATAAACGATAGTTAAAAAATATACTGAATTTATACTTTTTGATAATGATTTCAGGCTTCCATAAATTAAAAATTTGTATAACCTTAAGTCGAATTATTATTCCGAAATTGGTAATTTCAGTTATTTTACGTTTCAATTCCTATTGAATAATGTATTATTTTGAATTTCAAGCGATATACTACGTAATTTCAACTCTCAGTCTTTTTAATCCTTTATCTACTGACCATACTTATAAGGCCGCTGTTTTACTTTTCATTGTTTATTTGGAGAAAATGGGGAAAGGTGGAACTTTTTGATTAAACTGTAAGGCTTTAGAACATATAGGTCTTCAAAGATATAGTAAAGTAAATTCTTCATAAAAATTTAACTATAGTTACCTGTGCTAAATCGTTATGACTTGACGGTAATTATAAGTCCCATTTAAAAGACCGTTAATTAATTTATTCATTGTTAGTTTAAGGGAAAATAGATGGTAATGGGGATTTTATTGATGCAGTATTCAGTTTCAGAATATTAAAGATTAAAATAGTAAATGATATTTATTCAACAAAATTTCGTCGTTGGTCAGTGTAATTTAGTTATTATAAATAGAAAGGAGTTTAAACGAAAATAAATTAATCAAAAAGTGCATCTTATGTTCTAACTATTTTTTCCGTAATATATTATTATTAATTGCACTGATAGCTTTAAAATATGCTATAGCAAATTATTAAAATAAAATCTTAACTAATTGCATAAAGGTTAAAAGTTACAGTTTGCAATAGTGTACCTAAAAACTTCTTAAAACCTTTCGAGTTCATTTAGATTGAGTGAAGAACCTTTCAAATAGCCAGAAACCGAGAAACACTACTCATGCACAATAACACTTTTCTACTTATTTCTACAACTGATGAGAGTTTCGTCCCTTGGGGAACATGCTTTCGATTTTCGGCAAACTTGGCACGTTTTGAGTTTGGTTGCCTTGGGCTATAGTGGTCAATTGAGCTCGTACGGTATGAAGGGTGTTCGGGGACAAAATGCGTGTAAATCTAAAATAAAGGCTCTGTTTGTCAAAGTTTGAAGTTGAAGTAAACACGTACCCAAAGACTTTATTTTTGACCCTCGGATGGATAAACAAATTGGCTGAAGTGTAAACTTGTTTTTACTGCATTTGGTGAAATTTTCAACTGAAAATTTAATTTAATTGCATTTTTTAAAATAATTTTTCTGTAGCAGAATTATATTTCTGTTTCAAATCAGCAAAGGACTCCTCCAAACTTTCTTATTTTGTGAAAATAAAAATTTATTTATTTTATAAAATTATGTGTAATGTTAGTAGAAAACAAGAAATATATATAATGTCTCTAAGTTAATTATAATAAAAGTGGGTAAATAAATAAGTATTTATTCTAAAATTTGCATTAATATAATCACTCTTAAGCTGCTACTGAATAAACAAATATTTTTAAAATTTATTTCTATAAATTTATTCCATTGGGGACAAATATATGCATTAAAAAACGAATATAATATATTCTTAAAGAATTGAAAATGAGTTTGAGGTTACATTATTCTACCAGATAAATTATTTGAAATGCCTTTCGATTTCCTAAATTAATTAAATAAAATTTTATATTGAACAAAAATATGTTTGCATAGAAAGCTGAACCAGCAGTAAGAGGATGTAAAAAATAGGCTAAGCTTTTTCAGAATTCTTCGAATGATGATTAGATTTTCCAGATAACTCCAGTTCTCATGACACCATTATTTAATTTATAACATTTACTTTCCAAATATTAAAAAACAATAGATTTACGACATTTTTCTTTCAAAAACGCGGTTCTAGAAATTGATTATAAAGTTTTATTGAGTTTTTCCTTTTTGTTTCAGTAATTGAAATAGTGTTAATTTTTTTTAATTTTGTGTCCAACTCTCCTGAAATATAATTGTTTTTTTCCTAATCAATGCTATTTTTTTATTGCAAGGATACCTTATACGTTTCCCACATAATGAAACATGCAATAGAAAGGACGTTTGATACTCTGTATTAAAAATATCTTAAAATTTGAAAATTGTTGTTATTTTCCACCTAGACAAATAAAAATGCATTCTTGTCAAAAAAGAACACAAAAGTTTGTTTTGATAGGGAAATTGTAGCTGCCTAAAACAGCAATCGCAAGCGCATTGAGGAATGGAGATACATCAGGGAGGTGTAAAGCCCACTTTATATGAGTATTTATTAATGCTTTAAAGTTAGAAAGGCATGGAGCTTGAGATAATCAAAAAGAAATTTAAACCATTTACAGAAAAAGTCTCTCTCAAAGACAATGGCAAATACCACAAAACCATATATCCATGTGTTTCTGGCTGATCGTTTCAAGTTAGCGTTTTATTCTATTTTCCTCGATTTTTTTACAATTGTTTCTTTTTTATTTATAGAAATCCA
Source organism: Oedothorax gibbosus (assembly GCA_019343175.1). Classification (NCBI taxonomy): domain Eukaryota; kingdom Metazoa; phylum Arthropoda; class Arachnida; order Araneae; family Linyphiidae; genus Oedothorax; species Oedothorax gibbosus. The sequence goes on from CM033273.1 coordinate 36,632,038, forward strand.
TGCTTCAGTTATTCGTCGCTGATTCAAAATTCGCTTTTATCTTTTTTCGATGGGTCTTCCCCCCTTTGTGATCTGTTTGCGTTTTTGATGGAAGGAGAAATACATTCCAAAGCAACAACCGCATCTCTTCTTTAGGCTGACATAAATGTAACCATACCTTTACGAATTTTTACAAAAACAGCTGTAAAATATGAATTGTCAATATTGTAAAAGATATATACTGACTAGCTTTATCTACTAGATATTGCTGAGTGTATATCCTTAACTAGTTCAAACTTCGCATCTATGCATAGATATTCTTCCTTCTTTTCATTTGTAAATGTTAAGGGGGAATGGGCGCGCTGGACCGCGGGTCTCCAAACTCAAGTGCCTCAGTATTAATCCAATGGCGAAAAAACTATTTTCTCTGCCACATTTCTCCGCCTGTATTGAATATTTTTACAAACGGTTTTTTTATATTAATAAATGTAAAAAACTTACAGATCTCTAGCTTCCCACTTTTTGAAATTGCTTCGAATATTTTGTGTAAAATTATTTATTGAAAATTAAAAAAAATATTCGTACCAATTTCAAAAAGTGGGAAGGTCGGGACCTGTAAGTTAGCTACATTTATCACATAAAAAATCAGCTTGTAAAAATATTCAATACAGCCGGATAAATGTGGCAGCAAAAATATTTTTTTCGCCATAGGATTAACACTGAAGCACTTTGCTTTAGAGACCCCCGGTCCAGCGCGCCCATTCCCCCTTAAGATTAAATGGATTTCGGAAATATAATAGAATCGTGTTGCGTAAACATGATCAAGCATAAAAAAATCAAATGAAGATTTTTACTAACTAAAGATTTCAAATAATAATCCTACAAATTGAAGTAAAAGCACGTATCTAAAAAATGAAAGAGCCCGGATTTAAAGATTTATTTCATTTAAATTATAATAATTATAAATCAGCCCTTGTTAACCAATAGTACCCTAAGAGTTCAAATAAATTTAAATGGTTGTTGCCAAAAATGTTTTTAGAGTTAAGTAATTTGAAAAGCGATGCTTTTAATTAAAAAAAATAGAGAGAGTGAAAACTTCTTAAAACTGTGTCATAGTGACCTCGACACTTATATATATCTTTGAGAATTTTTTTGGAAATTTGGTTTTGTAGTTTATGAACCTATTCGTTACTAGAAAAGAAAGAAAGAAATAGATAAGAAATTATTATGGTTGATGTTTGCTTGAAAGTAGCAAAATCGATCTTAAAAAATGTATTTAAGTAAAATTAGATAATGCCAATAACTGTATATGCTAGCCTTACTAATAAAAGATATATCTTATAAAATTAAATATTTACTTATCATAATTGGGAGACATAAATTACTATTAATATTATCATTGTTGTTGTCATATTCAAAAGTTAGGAGCTAAATAGTCAGTAAGGTCTATAGGTATCTAAAACATCTCCAAAGATACTAATAACTTTCGAAGAGTAAAGGATTTTATGCGGAGGAGTTAGATGAATATAAACTTGGCTAAATTGAAGAGCAGTCAAAATGTGGTCTGGAAAGGGTTCGAACCTGTGCAGTATGGTAAGCTTATATTACTTCGATGGTTATGAGGGATTTTTATTCTCTTAAAATGTTCAGTCTTCAGTCTGTATATTATGGTTAAAATCACATTATATTATGATTAATTAATAGAAATAAAAGTACTGGTAATAAAAAATTACTTTAACTCAAAAATGTACTCCCAATCGTAAAGGGGATTATGACGTACTTGGGGATTTACAATTGAAATACCAAAGTTATACTCAATTTGGATGCTCTGAATGAGATACACAAATATGTTAAATAATGTTATTTTGAATTATAAATGTAAAGACATGGCATATGATTGGATGATAAGATTAATAAGTATTAAATTATGATACACAATTTTTAAAAAATCCGTCACTATTTCGTTTCATTTACAAAAACCGTCATAGTTTGAGAAAACATCAGTTGAAATAACAAATGTCTTGTGTATTTAAGTAGTTTACGTCAAAACTGTTCTAACAGTGAATTATATTTTTATAATTGAGTTGAAAATCAGCGGAGCTTTAAGATTGATTAAAATCTCAGCTGGGTTAATTCAATTCTTTATGCGTATGTGTCCTTATATACCCTGTGCAAGATCTTTAATCTGCTTGGTATTAGAGAAAATATATATGTAACTTTTTAGCATAATAAACAGCAATATTATGATTATTTGTTATTTTTTCCAGCTTTATATCACACGTATTGCTAAACAAAATGTCACTTGTACTGTTGTCGAACCAACGTTTCCTCGGGTGTCGACACTCTTGGTTTTGTAGGAGGAGGAGAGAGGTGATTTCCATTTTTATGTAGAATGGAATTCGATAGTTTTCTGGCGTTTGATGTTTCTTGGTGTGTGGTACCAAAAAGAAAAATTCAATCGCATGAACGACTGTTTAGATATTATGCAGAAATAGAAAATGCATTGTTATTTAATACGTTTGTAATGGGGAGAAGATAAAACGTTTGAATATTTTGAAGACGAAATTGGATTTAAATATAGTTGTCAAATATTTAAATGTGTTATTTTTTTTGACACATTTTGAGACATAATTTTTTAAAAATTTGAATCGAAGAAAATATCATGAGAGAAAAATTTGTTTTGTACTATTCCAGAAATAATTTGTTTTGGGCGATTCAATTAGATTTTTAGAACTAGGGGCGAGAAAAACCATACACATTTCCATTACCACTCAATAATCGATGTTTGATACGCTAGACTTCGATTAAAGATTTGTATAAGGAGGTTGTCGTTTTTCAGAATGTCCCTGAAAACCAAAAAGTTCTTTGGTAGCTACCAATTGCGCCATACGCGATTTTCTCTCCAAAACTCTTATTATGATGTCCAACAAGTACTAGGAACCTGTGTACCAAATTTGAATTTAACTTAAAAGTTTATTGCTCTTTTAGTTAGAGCTGTATAGGGGTTTCAAACATACTAACCAATGTTCAAAAACTACTTTTCAGAATCAGCTCCCTCCAAAATATGTTAAACACACAAAATCTCCTTTTCGGATTTTCGACCCCCATCGTAATACTTTCATTACCTTACATTTCATATAAGGTAATTGAAAGCAAAAATATATACACTGAAGAGAAAAAAATAACTAGTATAGGCATACATCAGCGAATAAAGGTGAATAAAACCAATCGAAGTTCGTCGCTATGTTCAGCAACGTCTATGTGATGATATCATGACGGGTTATGAAAATTGTAGGGATTCTGAAAGTATCGGGGGTTGAGAAATGGAATTTCATAACCATGCATCTCCGAGGTGGAGATGAATATTGGATTTTCACTTACGATTATTTCACGAGTGTACCATGAATATCGATAATCCAGTAAAACATTAAAACTACAACACAGTAGCTGCGGCCTAAAAAAGATCATGCAAAAACGGATCATTGACGACGGACGAAAATGATTAAAATGATATATTGCAGATACGTGATATATACGGCTCCAGAAGCCTATATCGGTGAATATTCATTAAATGGTTAACAAGTAGACACTTGTACATTACAACATATAATCGACATAGGCGTTTATCACATTTAATGATCAGTTGTCAATGGACCTGGCTTTGCCCTATGTTTTTAAGGTAATAAGCTATGTCGTAGATTTGATGTTTTACTGGATTATCGATATTCATGGTACACTCGTGAAATTGTCGTAAGTGAAAATCCAAAATTCATCTCCACCTCGGAGATGAATGGATATGGAATTCCATTTCTCAACCCCCGATACTTTTAAAATTCCTTCAATTTTCATAACCTGTCAAAATATCAGCACATAGACGCTGCTGAACATAGCGACGAACTTCGATTGGTTTTATACACATTTATTCGCAGATGTATGCCTATACCAGTTATTTTGGCTCTTCAGTGTACTTAATTAATATGATACAGTTTATCTCCATCATAACTATCTTTACATTGTTCGGTATTATTTCAAAAAAATATTCTTAGATAATATTATCACTAATTTCCGAATCTACCAAGATCCAAATAAGTGATTCTTGATAAGAAATTCCGAAAGCAACGTCATGCCTTACTGTTACAAAAATACCTGAACTTAAATATACAACTTGTTTAAAAAATAACTTTAACGAAAACAAATTAAAACAACAAACTAACAAAGGTATTGTCCTTGTACGTCCCAATAACATTCTTCTCATTTAATTTCATCAAAATCAGTCCCTAATTTTTTTTGCGGCGCGCAAAAGAGCTGTTATTTCCCCACATTCCTATGGGGTAACTAAACACAAAGAGCATTTCAATCTATTTATGTAGTTCCAACTGACATCCTGTCGATAAGAATCTCTCTTTTTGTTTACCAACATTCATCCATTGTGGTTGTTTTTCTGTTGCTTGCTGTTCCATCTTCTCCAGATAACAGCAACTGCTTTTGGTCGCGATCGATAACTTTATTTATTTTGGATGGCAATTTTTCTTGTCTAATTTGGCGAGGCCTTTTTGCCGATCCCAACCAAGAACAATTTCTAATCTGTTGCTATCGGATGGTATTTTGACATTTTTCCTATTTGACGCCATAAGTACTAATAGTCTTCAAGACGACTAGACAATTCGTGATGTAAAAAATGCACAACAAATATTTACATATCTATGTTAAGTCATGAGTCAAAAGCATGGTAGTAACACTTCATAACTAGGTTTGTTCCTGAAGTCCATATGCCAATATCAGATAACCCAAACATTTGTATTATAAGCAGTTACTTTTTTTACTCTTGTCGTGTAAAGAAAATGGTTATATTTGCTTCTATATATTTATTTTCACATCTCTCGTTCTTTTAAGGGTTCATAGAAATTCAGAAAATAGATGTATAACCTCAGTATTGAAAAAGGTCTTGTATTCAGTGGAATAGATAGGAGTTATTCCCTAGACAATACTTTTCCATAGAAGGAGTAAGTAAGTAAAACATACAGTAATGTCTAGGGAAATCTACTTATCGATTTTCTTATATAGACATTGGTCCATTACAATAGTAAGGCATAATAGTACCTTAGGGTTGTAAATGCTTGAAGTCATGTATTTGAGAAAATTTCGGAATAAATTTCCTATTTGTGCTGTACTAGATTTGAATTTGTGTTCGAATAATATAAAATATATTTATCTTTAAATTCGAACCTTAACTAGATCCCTTACTAGAAGCAATAAACAAAGCAAAGCACAGTAGTTAAAAATAAAATATAACTAACGAGTAAATGAAGAAATAATGAAGTATTAAGTGGTATGTTAACAAATTATTCTGAGTTTATCTTGTATAAGAACTATCAAGATTAACATTGAAATTAATCAGTAGATAATTCAAGAAATATGATCACAGTACGGTTTTAGCATTACGGCTCAGCATTCTCATCACAGTACGGTTTTATTTAAAGAGTTGAACGTGCTGAGTGACAAAAAGGTGAAAAAGAAAAAAATTAGCTTTAAGGTTTTTCAGTGTGCACTTAAGGGGGAATGGGCGCGCTGGACAGGGGGTCTCCAAAGCAAAGTGTATCAGTGTTGATCCAATGGCGAAAAAAATATTTTCTCTGCCACATTTCTCCGGCTGTATTGAATATTTTTACAAGCGGATTTTTTATGTGATAAATGTAGTTGACTTACAGGTCGAGACTTTCCCACTTTTTGAAATTGGTACGAATATTTTTTTAAATTTTCAATAAATACTTTTACACAAAATATTCGAAGCAATTTCAAAAAGTGGGATTATAGGGACCTGTAAGTTATCTACATTTATTATTTTAAAAAAACGTTTGTAAAAATATTCAATACAGCCGGAGAAATGTGGCAGAAAAAATAGTTTTTTCGCCATTGGATTAACACTGAGGCACTTGAGTTTGGAAACCCGCGGGCCAGCGCCCCCATTGCCTCTTAAATCCATTAAAATCAGTATTTGCGAACGGTAAAAAGTGTACTTAACTTTAAGTTTATGTAAAAAGAGAAGCTTGTTACCTTTCAAGGATGGAATTATATATTCAGTGACATGAAAATATAAATTTTTTCAAAAATATCACTAAGTCACGAATATACTTCCACTATTCATTTGCGGTCCTGAATCTACAATTTCAATCTATAAAACAACTTTCTCCCCGAACACCAAAAACTTGACTAGAATCGACCAATATACATCCGGGAGAGGCTTGTCAATGCAGCATAAAAGTATCCAACGCCTTAATAATGTATGGATTCCAAGCCTGAAAATCGGCCTTTTCATCGTGGTAATGACAGAATACGATGGCATTGTTGGTGCTGACGCCAGAACTAATGTTCGGTCATTTCGGTAGAGTTAAATGTCAAATCTCCCTGCTTTTGTTTGCTCTTACAAGAGCCTTTGAAGGTGTAGTTTGTCTTGTGACTAGAATAATTTAATTATATTTCGGCGTTGTGTTTCAGTGTTTTTTGTAAGTGGGTTATTCTACACGAAGTTTTTTATTATATTGACTGAAAAGTTCATCGTCCTTGTAATATTCTGTGGATTTTTTTGGCTTTGTATATTTATACTCCCTTTGGTTTAACAAGAAAACAGTAAAAATTTAGTTGTAACCCTTGTTACCTTACTTAATAACTAGGTTAACATGAATATTTTCTAAGCATCATTGTAACTTTTATAAATTGAGAAGAATTATTTCAAATTATTATATTATTTTTTGAAATACCTAAAATTTTTCTAAACTATTGTTACCATTGAAATATAGCCACTTTAATAATACTTCTAACTACTGCACAAGTTTTAAACTTGAATCATTTTGTTTACATTTTTATAGATATTAACTCATTATTTTTAAAAAACTATTTAGTAAAATATTTGATATAACCGCTTATTAGAAACACAGTATCTATTTTTCGATCCCAAAATACTCACTCTTCTCACAAGTAAGTCTCATTTAATTGAAGCTAAAGCTACAGAACAATTTATCTATAACAACTAATTACTTTTTCAACCATTTTGTAATATATTTTATCAAACCGCTTATTAGAAGCACATAAGCTATTTATCGATCCTAAAATACTCTGCTGCACAAGTAAGCTTAATTTCACAGAATCTAACTTTATAGAAAACGGAAGCCAAAAAATACATTAAGAATCATCTTAAACCCTTTCTAATCTTGACTATAACGTTAAAATCCGGGCCAGCGAATAAAAGGGAAGTAATGACGTGTCACTCTTTAGGTCTAAGATTAATAACTCTTTTATCAATAAACGATAAATCACTTTCGGAGATGGAAGGGCGGAAATGCAAGCAGCAAAAGTCAAAGTTTTTCACTTGCTGATTCACTTAAGATGATTAGAGAAAGTGATTTAATGTTGCAACCAGTTGCGCTGTAATCCCTTAAGGAACGTTAAATATTTAATTACAAATTGATCACTTATCTTTTGCTTAATTAGTGAGCAATTTCTTGACGAGTGTTTGATCAAGTTTGAGGATTCTGTTATTTGTAAATTTTATTTATTAGTTGCAAGCCGTTTATTATTATTTATGATGCATTGATATTACTCTGATTTCAGCCAAACGTTAAAGTTATCTTAAAATTGAAGAGCTAAGTGGAAAAACATGGTTGAAAAAAATTCGACATTGGTGTCAATGTACATATTATTCTATACTGTAAAGACACAATATTTCCTCCTTTTTATAAACTTAAAGTTAAATATACTTTTTACCACTGAAAGCACCGTTTTTAACTTTTGCATAGTATTATTTTCGATTTAAAAGGAAATTGTTTTTTTTAAAGAATTTTAAAATTTCGTTGCAAAAACATTGCTATTACGTTACGCCTCTTTTTAAATAGCTAACTCTGCTTTTTTTAAACTCCAAGTGCAAATTAAAAACTTTAAAGCATATTTTCTTGTTTTAGCCTTTTTGTCTCGTAGCGCGTTCTTACACTAAGTTCTTTAATTAGAGTTATAGATAAGAAACTTTTATAGTAAAACGCTAAAAAAGATTTGAAATAAAACTCTCGAAAGAAGAATACTATATATTTATTTTTAATTTACATCATTGTAATCTAACAGTTTCATCATATTAAAATTTTTTATAGAAACTATTTCTGACAACATTAAAAAATTAGTATTGTCAGCTTAAATTCAGTGCTCATTTTACTGGTTAATTCCACGTAAAATGATACCACAACTGAAATTTTTTTTCTACAGTTGTAACTTTTATATGTGCTTAAGAAAAGTTTGAATTTTTTTTTTGTATCAACAACTATTATTGTTTCACCTTTGGCAACACAGCAGCTTCAAAATGGCTGCTTTGTTTTGAAAGCATGGTCTCGTGTTTTTTCATCATTTTGAACCCAGGAATTTTAAGGTAAGAAACACATTTTATCAGATTTTTTGGAAAAATTATTAAAATAGATTATCAGAACTATCTTAAAAAACACATTATTAATCGGCATTTATTACTAAAATATACTTAATTAGAAAGATAAAAATCTCATTTTTGACTGTAGTGTAAGTCACGAAAAGATATAAAAGTTTCTATAACTTTTTAAAATAAAGCTTTACTTCAAATTTTTACGATATTTTCTTTCTATAGTAACCTCTGCGTAATTCCACACCTTTTTAATTTTAAAATAAAAAGCATTTTCTCTATTTATAACACATTTTAGCTTTGTAGTGTAAGTCCCAATGTAGTGTCAGTCACAGCTTTGTTGTTTATCTATTATAGATTAGCTATAATATTTGTAGATTTCTTATATTTTGATAATTTTAATTTAAGATGGCTAAATCAACAGTTAAAAGAAAAAAAAGAGCAAAGGGAAAGACTTTTAGCATGAGGAAAATTTCAAACCTTTAAAGAAAAGGAAAGCAAAAACGACTTTACGGACAACACTTTAACTAAAAATACACCACCTCTATTGCAATGTTCCAACCGTTAGACAACATTGAATGGCATTTCTCTGCTACCAATGTTGGTTATCTTTACCTTTAGTCATGAAAAAGGACCATTTGATGGACTTAGTGATACAGTGAGGAGGGGATAAAAGCAGCCACACCTTCCAGGAAAAATTGACCCACATTCTGCTAAAGATTTTTTCACTTTGCATAAGAAATCTGCCCAAACATATCACTATTATACATTTATGACAATTGTATAAAGGGCGAAATATGTAGATTAAATGATATTTGCTCATCAAAGGAAAATAAATATTTCCGATTCTTGACACTCAAAAATTTCTCTGCTTTTTAAATTTAAACAAATACTTACTTAAAACTGTCAATATTTCATTAAATCCCCCAAAAAACAACACTGCTGATTAAACAAATGGAAATGTTGTAAAAGGAAATACCTCTCAGCAAAATTCTGAAAATGATTTTGATGCTGAAAGAAGAGCTTTAGTTCCTTTTGTAGGAAAATTATCGTTAAATATTTTGTGGGGCAAATGTTAAGTATAGATATTATTCAATAAAACTGAAACATCTGTAATGGTCAGGAAGTCTTTTTGCGTGGCCTGAGAAGGAAGGTTTTTCAGACAATTCTATTGAAGAAAGAATTAAGAAATTACCAGAAACTAACTTTAGGGGACGTTGTGTAACTTTTTCCAACTATGATTTTACCTTGTATGCAATTCTTAACTTACCATGTTCAAAATTATTTACATATGTTATGCTATTATTGCCCAAATTTCCATATCAGTGATACAATTCACATGATGTAGTGTAAGTCACAAATTGAATGTAGTGTAAGTCACGCACAAAACTGTTAATAAATTATTTCCTATGATATTTCCACACTTTTTTGCAATTAAATTATTTAGCTTTAAACCTTGTACTTAAATTAAGCACTGGTAGAATGTTTATATAGTTTCTTCATAGTGCACTATGAAGAAGAAATGAGAGTTTTAAATGGTAACCAAAACTCGACTTCCTTTCATGTAGTGTAAGTCACAGAATGACATTTTTATTATTTTTTAGTGAAATACTAAATGAAAATGGTTTTTTATGATTTCTAAAAATAGTATATGTTCAGGGGTAAACTGGCGTACAATATTTTTTTTTAATAAGTAGAAAATAATTATGAACTACGCAAATGAAATTTGTTAAATCGTCCGATGTAGTGTAAGTCACGCGTGGAAATGCCCTACTTCAAATAATCAACAATGTGTTTCACTAATATCCTGGCATTAAACAAAGTAGCCTCTGGTTCTAAAGTTATTATATACTTTGAAATTCCTCACATATAATTATAATTTAACAAATTGTGTTTTGTGTAATGAAGTTGTGCACTATTTAAATCATGTATGAACGAAACGCATTAAGTACGTAGTTTTAAAACTGCTAATGTCACAAGAAAATTAACTAAATTAAACATAAAAAAAACTTAACTAAAACTCTTTTTTTCTTGCATCTTAGATTCTCCGAAAGGTAAACAAAGAAGTAATTTGCTTGGTTTTTTTTTGTTTCGAAAGTTAAAGAATTGTCTTTCAGAAGATTACTAGCAGAGAGAAAAAAAAAGTTTTTTAATGTGGTATGCAATAATGGATTAAATTTGTTCAGCAAGAGTGGCTATTGTAAATATTAAAAAAATTGATATTGGCTAATTCTATGTAAATGTTGTGTAAGTCACAATTTAAGACGATGTTATAAGCTTTTTGAATTTGAAAAATAAATGAAATTAAATAAAGCGCGTTACATTATTTAGTTTTAATAAGTGCATATCAGCTATTCTATTAATTGTTTTCATTTCATGTTAAAAGTTTTAGTAATAATAACTTTTTACACGCAAGACTTAAACTGCAGAAAAAACAATTTTGTATGGAATTAGCCAAATATATTTTATACTAAGTTAGAACTATGTGAATTGGCAAAGTGAAAATAGAAATGTAATATATTTAAATACATAACAAGTTTCAAATATACTTTTAAAAACACTCTGCATGCCTAATATTGTAGTTTTAAGCATTTATGTATTACCTTTGTTTCAAATATTGAATAAGTTCTTATATTCTAGTTATATAATGTACTTAATAAAGTAATTAAGTCATAGAGGTGTTAAAGGTTTACACAAACAATGCAAAATGGTTTTTTTAAAAGTATAGTGGTTATAATATATAAGTGTATACTAAATTTTCTAGTATCATAATTTACATTAATAAATGAGAGTTGACACTTGTAGTTGTACATTATTAGTTTTTACTTTTCTGTTATCGAAAACCGACACATAGGATAATCATATGATTACATAATAAAATAATCATAGATCACACAATAAAATATCTTAAAAATCGTGATTTTTTTCCCTGTTAGCATTTTTAAGCCGTTTTTGTGCATTAAAAAAAGTTGTACATTTAGTTATGGAACCACAAACCTTTTTCTTTTTTCAAAACTAGTAAAAAGAAACTCAACTAAACAACTTTCAAAACTACTTGTTTAAAAATATACAAGAACTAGAATTGTTGATGTGTACAATATGAAATTTGTAAATTTCAAGGAAAGTTTTTTAAAAAAAGTGTGCAAACTTTAGACAGCCATCTATTTCAGTACATTCATACAATCATTTTCTATGTAGCCCATACCATTTCTAGATGCATACATAACTAAACAATTAAAAAAAATGTTTAACTAAAATATAAATTAAAATAAGGAAAGAAGCTTCAATTAAATTTCGACAAACACTTACGGACCTATTTTAAAAGTTCAATGAAAGTTGTTTGTTTAAGCGTTATCTACAAAACCCAACAAATTGTATTATATAATTTGGTCTTAACTCATTTAAACGTAGGTTGGCAAGATAATTTGCCACTCGAAAATAAGTTTTTTTCTTAAGTTAATCTAAGTTAACAAAATATAAGACAAATGAAGACCATTGTGACGAGTAACTGTAATTTTCGAAATAAGTTTTGCACTGAAAACGCATTTAAAAAAATTATAGATAATGTTTTTATTCGAAAATGGAGGTGTTATGGCTTTCACAAAGTCGTCGCTAAAGGTTTAATAACCTTTCAAAAATTAAATTTTTATTGTAATCTCAATCAAAAATTGAAACAAGATTTTCCCATTCTTTTAGAAATTAAATCTATTTTTTCTTTTTTATGCATATTTCCATGATTTCTTAGAAATTTAGTAAGCAAACAAAATAATTGTAGGTCAATTATGTAATTTAGTTCAGACAATGAATGCATCAAATTCATAAGTTTTCCAATGAAGAATTATAATTCTTCTGAATAGCAATCGAATAATACAATCGATCTATTAAAAAATTAATCGGTTTTCCTTTTTGAACATCACACTTTTGAATTTACATTCAGGAAATGAAATGCAGAAGCTGTTTTTTTTTAATGAAGAATATTGCAATGGTATGACATATATTTTGTACTGGAATTCAATTACCAAGTTAAAAATAAGAGCATTGCAACCTAATTGCCAAATTGAATTAAAACTTGTATATATATCCGAATGAATTCTAGAATTTCTCAGTAGTTTTGTCTGTGTCTTACAAAAAGCAACGCGTTCAACCCTTTGAGAAAGGTGAGTACAAAATTTCGATAATTTATTTAAAATTTAATATCTTTTAGGGGCATTTAGTGTCTTAACTTTTACATAATATTATTTTCGATTTAGGAGAAAATATATATTTCTTAAATTTTAAAATGTTTTTGCAAAAATATTGCTGCTACGTTACGTTGCTTCTCAATAATATAACGTTTTTACAATGTTGCATTTTGATATTTAATTCGTTGCACCCAAACATCTCGAGTGGTCGGGACTGTTGTGGTTGTAGTTTTTAATGAATTTTAATTTGCTGGAAACCTCGTGTGGCCCTGGAGTTAGGCCACGACCGAATCAACTAATAAGGCCAGCGAAGCTCTATATGACGTCACACTATTCTTTTGCTACGCGTTGTCAGCTGTTCCAAAAGGTAAGAATAAACCGTTATGAATCTGAAAAGTATAGCGCGATTAAGGTGTAGTACTTTTTCTTTGGAAAAGCAGACAATCCGAACCGAACGGGGCCCCGGATGGCCGAGTGTTTTGCACCATTACGCTAGCAGTCTGCGCGCTGTAACGGGTGCGGTCTCGATTCCCGCCTTCGCCCTGGGTGTACTTCCTTTCTCTGTGACAGTAAAAAATCCTTTCTGTGTCTGTCTTACTTGACGAAGGCTTCATAAGTGGGTTTCTGATCAAGCACACAAGCCGGTATATATATATACCTACCCCCCCCCCCCGAACCGAACGGATAGCGTGATGTCACAAAGAGATTCTGTTGCCTTAAAGTTGAGTAGGCCATGGTTCTAAAGACATGGTAAGAGTGTCACCAAAAAGATTACGATTTCAAAACATGCCATCTATATTCTTAAAAAAGAAACCATTGGCACAACCACGGGGTTTCCCGAGCACACTGAGGCAGATTGTTCCTTTAACCCTTGCAGTTCTAAAACGGCCCCGGTGGCCGTACAACTAAAGATCCGATAACGATACTCCTATCACATATTACGCAGAAACAAAAATATTGTGTAGCGGAAGTGTTAAGGGTGAATGAGCCCGAATGACCACGGGTCTCCAAACCAAACTGCATCTATATTAATACAATTAAAAAATATTTTCTAAGCCAAATTTCTCCGGCGGTATTAATAATTTTTACAAACTGTTTTAATATGATAAATGTAGCCAACTTACATGTATCTATAATCCCACTTTTTGAATAGTTCAATTTGAAAATATTCAATGCAGCAGGATAAATGTCATTCAGTCTCATTAGCCGTTAACATATGTGGAATCCAATATGGTAAAAAAGAATGATTTTCCTGCAATAGGAATAGTTGCAAAATTGGTTGCAAATTAGTATTCCTAATGATACATATAATGATAATGATTTTATATAGTGTTTGTTCACATTACGTTTTTGCAAAGAAACGACATTTTTTATGCATTCTTTTATTACAAAAGAGTGATATTTGAGTAACCATTATTAAATAAAAATTATATACCATTAAAAGCTACCGAACTGATTTTGAACGAATATAATCGAATACATCGCTTTTTTTTATTGTGTACAAAAAAAAATTATCGTAAGAATTAATGAATACAAAAAAAAAAAAAATCAAAAACGATTTTGTTTAAAATCCCTAGGTTATAGCTTCTATGAAATCCTACTTTTGTTGCACGGGTAGAAGTTTCGATTGCATAAAAAAAATCATAAATTACTTTCTTCTTTATTTGTTAACTAATTACATATAAATTGCTCCAAACATGAAATACTTTTAGGAATCATAAAAAGTTCAATTCTATCCAAAGCAACAAAGAAAAAGCAAAAAATACTGAAACATAATCATAATACTACACCAGGGAACGTTGGTAAGTTGGTTGCGTTCCAAATTTCTCTGCAATATCTTTTTGTGTGCAGTGTCTTTTATCATTTGAATCAAAACAGTTCCGGTTGGAACTCAATTTTCAATGGCTAGGATTTGCATAGAAAATGTTCAAAACAGTATTAAAGAAAATATTGCATTGGTTTGATGGAAATGTAACTGCAATTAAAATGATTGTGCGTTAACATTTGATAATAATTATCATCCCCAGTCCCATTTTACTCTAAAGATCTATCAACACACTAGTCTCCATGAAGTATCGCAATAAACAGGTAATAAATTTCAACGTGATACAACTTTTTGACCTATCCCTTAAAGAAGTCATTTTTTTTCGGTTAACTGACGCTAATAATAGTTATTTAAGCAACTAGTGCCGAAAATAATACTTTATTAAACGAATGGCTTTTATTTCACGAGACCGTAGGTCGAGTGAAATAATGCCAAGAGCTTAATAAAGTATTATTTGGCACGTGCTTGCTTACAATATTTTTTTATAATAACGTGCAAAAAAAGTATTTCTACCAATGAGTGATTTTCATGACATCATTTAGTTTCCATGGCGATATTTGTTTGGCGTAAAATTTGTGTTCTTACTTTTGTCTTATTTAATTTTCTTTAATAATTTTTGTAGTACTTGTAGTTTCCATGGAGATATTAGAAAATGCAAAAGTAATGAACCAATAGAAATAAGTGAGTTTCATAATATCATTTAGTTTCCATAGAGATATTTATGACATTTTGATTTTCTACCAATCAGAAACTCTTATTTAGTTTACCGCACTAGTGCCGAAAGTCGTACTTTCGGCACTGTCTGTGACGTAAGCACGTAAAGTGTCATTTTCGCAACGATCTATTAATGAATATGATATAAAAAAGTGAACTTTTTGCACGTTGTTATAAATAGTTATTTATGCAACAAATGTGAAAAGTAACACTTTTTAAAACTAGTGGATTTTATTTCACGAGCGAGGTACGAGCGAGTGAAATAATGACACGTGTTTTAAAAAGTTTACTTTTCACACGTGTTTCATACACTATTTTTTATAATTACGTGAAAAAAATCAAATCTCATTGGTTCAAAAATAATTCACGTGCTAATTTTTTTACGTAAAGAAGATCGGCATCGATAAATATCTGGAACTACAAAAGAAAAACTAATTTTTTAGTTTAAAGTCAAACATTTGAACATGGATAGTGATTCAAAAATAAAAAAATAATAAAATTCACGCGCATAATATTTATAAATAAAGCAGATCAATAAATTTCTGGATTTTATGAAGATTATGAAATAGAAATTTTACTTGAAATGTTGGCATCTTATGAAAAGAGTAAAAAAAAGTACTTTTTTTCACTGCTTTTGGGTGAAAAAAAGTAATTTTGTATCACTGTTTCTAAAAAGTATAACTTTTCGCACGCGTCTGATATTAAAATTATAATGTAAAAATCGGATTTTTTTCACGCAATTATAAAAAAATATTTTTAATTTTAACAAACAAACAAAATTTTACAAATAGTGATAACTGGAAGTAGAAATATGAAAATTTTCTATTCAAATATACAAACACATTTTTAACAAATGATAAATACTGACACCTTATTGGGATATAATTCAAATGAGTTCAAGTGATTAAGTAAAAAACACAATAAAACATACCAATTTATTTAACATAAAGTTGTTATGTTATCTAAATTGTTAACTCTTGAGCTTTAGATAGTAGCGTATTTTTAATGAGCTTAGAACTTATACATTTCTCGTAATAATAATGCGACAAAAAAACACTATCAGATAGTGCAGACAAAATTTCGATGATCCTGGCCTGAAAATTTGTGTTACACTATATATAATAAAATTATAGTATTATTTCTTAAAGCTAAGTCTATTTCCTATACATGACTTTAAAAAAAGTTTATTAATTCACATAGATGCTTGTTTCGATACAAGTTTCAATAATATTTTTAATAAATACAATGCTTATTAATCAGGTCTTAACTGGAAATGCTGAATGAACATAAATGCTGAATGAAAATAAATTCTTTGTCGAGCCTTCATTGCTGGACAATGTCACAAACCACCTATCGGTGCACTGATCAAATAGCATGCATGAAAGGATACGTCACCTGAAACAAGCTGATTTTATTATTTAAAATTATTATTTTAAATTTTTTTTTTCCAAAACTGATTGTTGCAACGTTTTCTAACAAAATCGTAGAGAGAGCGGATAAAAAAAGTTAGAAGATTATGCAGATAGTTTTACTACAATACGATTCAGTAAAGTCGTTAGGAAGCGAGAAACACTTAAGATTTGGCGCATTTGTACTTTATGTATTCTAAAGCGTAACATAATTAAAATATTAAAATATGATAGGAACACTTAAAACAGTGTTTTTATTACAAGAGATTTGTTCAAGGTATTTAAATAAAATTAAGTAGATGCCATGGAAATTCTTCAAAAGGAAAATTGAAGTACCATTAATATTACTTGGGTTAAAAGCAAAAACTATCTTGACTTTTCCTTTCTATATATAAAAAAGTTTAATAATTGTTTTCTTAAAGCAGTTGAAGGATGTTTGCTTTGATTATTTTTAATTTAAATAAAAATAAATGTTCCCGAATTTGTTTAAAAATATACTAATTTAAATATATTTCGTTTAAGTTTAAAAAGGGATTAATTTCAAAGAATACCGAAATATATATATTTTTAAAAATCACTCTTCACAAAACATAAGGATTTTAATTTTTGCAAAAATATACTTTATGCTGGATCATCGAAAGTGTTGAACATACAAACCCAATTTTCCTAACATATTATGATCAAACTCTTAATTTAAGTAATTACTATAAGCTAAGACAACATAGCCTTTGAAATAATGAAGATATAAAATATCTTCACAGCATGAGAAGCAAGTTATTAATCTTGAATAATTATAACTTTGGTAGAATTTCTACTTTTAGTATCTACAAGCTTGTTTTAGTAACTCATAAAAAAGTTAAGCGTAGGATTAATAAATGAGTAAGGAGACATTCTTTTGTTGAAAATTAGTGTTGAGCGTTGATTAAACGTTGCAATTGTTTCAATTTAATAAATCGAGTAGAACAAAGAGTGGATAAAACTAATAATAAAAAATATTTGTCTTAAAATTAAATATTAGTTATGGTTATTATCTATCCCAAAAATAATTGCAGATGTTTAGTTTTCTGAGAAACTTTTATAAATGAAAAATAATTATAATTAATTTTGTGATGTAATGGTTTATAATCGAAAAGTTTGTTTAAAAAATAAGCAAGCATATTTTGGTGATGGATTACTTGATAATTATGATAGATATTAATTTTAATTTAAATTTTTCACTACGTCATATTGTTTTAGTGTAAGTAAAATATTTCGAAATCGTATTCGAAAGAAACACAACACTTTATTAAGTGAACACGAAAATTGATATTGTTCTTATTTCAAAGTCATGAATGGGGCTTTTCTGCTGCTTAAGTAATTTATTAACTTAAAAAAATACAGCCATTTTGAATCTTGAATGTCAAATATATTTTCGTGAATCTCTATTATGAATACTGTTATCGAGCTACTTGTCATTAAAAGTTGATTTAGCTAAAGGATTGTAATTTCAAGCTTGGCCGTAGAACTAACTTTGATTTAGTTATAAAACCATAAAAATCGCTCAAATATTTTAATTGTTTGCATTATGTTATTGGATTATAGTAAAAGCAGTTAAATTTCACCATAAATTTTGAGGAAGTTTTGGGTGTACATTTTTTTATTCTTGATGTTCGCTTCAAAGGGTGCAAAGTGACTTATATTTGCGATAAGTTCGACCCATTTACGCTGTAATGTTACTTAAAAGGTGTTACAGTTCATTTTAGGGAAGAATGATAAACTAAGTACCAGACAAATAAACCAACACTGCATTTATGATGCATTCGAAGCTAATATATACTTTGGAAGCTAAAAACAAATACAAATAACATATTAATAATTTGTATTCAAATTCTTTTTGCGCTTGGGAAGGAAAACTCTTGAAATCTTCATTAGGCCTGGGTGTTTTATTGCCGCAACTGTGCAGCCGTAATAGAGGGGAATTTTTATGACAGGTCCTCATCTGTCTTGATTTAGATTGCTGGATGAGCACAACGCGGCCATAAATCTTACAGAATCAAGCGAGACGAAATAAAGATACAGAAGCATTCGAAAGAATCTTCCATAAGGACAATACTTTTGTGTATACTAGAAAATAGTTTTGTTTATTAACGTCTCATTACCGATTAAATTTGGAATAGCGAAAAGTCTTGCAAAATTTCAACACGGATTAGTCCATATTTTCAACAAAAAAAAAACAAACCCTCAAACAAACAATAAAGAATAAAATTGTGAAAACTTTTCAATTAAACTTTGCAAACAAAAATTTCTCAAACCCTACTGAAGAATTTGTTTTATGATTTGTAATCATGGATGGATTAATTTACATTTTCACACGAAATTGATCTATTTCGTAATTATTTTCCAAAAGTGAAGAAAACCGTAGTTTAGGTCATACGGAAAAACACCCTTAATGATTTAAAACCTGAAAAAATGAACATTTTGTTCCCTTACAATTTCATTATTATATATTTTTGGCATTTTAAAATCAATCAAAATTAATTTTTTTTAACGATTGTAATGTAAATAATATTTTAATATAATTAAATTGTCAGATAATTGCACATTTTAAGGAACATTGAGCAATCTTATTTTGAAAGTTGAAGACAGAGCTTTTGTTAAAAAAATGCATTAGTATTGAAATAAAAAAATAATTTAAAAATCTTAAATATATGATAAGGTAATGCGCATAACAAATTATGCCTAATATTTTTAGATTTTGTTAAATGGTAGTGTTAAAAAAAATTGGGTGTTGGTAAACTTGTACAACATGTTAAATAGTAGTGTTCATTAGTATTTACAACTAAAATGTTAAATTTTCGAGGAGTAAAGGATCACTTTTACAATTAGCGTTTTAAAAATTAGTTTTCAAATATATTTCAAAATTTTCTTACAAATATGACTTTTTATTATTAAAAAATAATGTTTATTCACTTTACAGAAACCTAATGTAGTGATTTTCTATTTTAAAATATACTGATCGGTCATTGTCCTGTGAGTATTTAGAACTGCTGCTTTACAAGGGCGGCTCCAAAAGTTTTCTCCCTCCTTCACGTAATCACGATCATGCATAATTGATTCCGAGAAAGGTTGATTGGAATTACGGTAAAACTTAGCCATGCATTTGAGCAATAAGTGATGCATTGGGGAATTTATGCCACAGATAGTTTTGAATAGATAGTTGCCATTAAAAGAGAGAATTCTAAGCTCGAGAAAGTTCTGAATTTTAACAAAAGAGCTTATAGCATTCATGGAAAACAAATAATAGAATAGAGAACTTTCACTTAATAAAACTAATTACTTTTTTAATCAATAGAACTAATACATTTTTTCCAAATTAAAAAAATTACAGCAAATGTTTCGTGGCATGTTTTAAATTACTTTTTTAGTTTTTGTACAAGAAGGAAAATTGACGTTTTTTGTTTCCCAATAAATAATATATCCTGCTATTTTTCTGCGTTAATTATTCCATAATATAATTTTACAATAAAAAAACAAGACCCGCGTTATAAAAATTTAACAAAAATGGAGTAAAACACCCTTAATATGCAAGTTTCAATGAATTTAACGTTAAGAAAAATATTCCCTCAAATAAAATAATCATGTCCAAGCATAATATTACACATTGGTATTTAAAAATCTGAATATTAAGCAATACTTTGTGAAAGATACTAAAATAGCATGAATAACAAATTCCTATAAAACTAATAATTACCAATACATATAAATAATCATAAAGCCAATGCCATGCTTTCAAGTTTATCCATAATATTCACAATAGCTCAACAATAATTACAAACTACATCCACGGATTAATTTTAGGTTTGTAATTTTAGACGCGCGTAAAATGAATGACTTTTAAGAAAGACATGGCTATTCTGTTTCAGCTAAAAGTTCTAAATAATTCCCCTATGGTCTTGTTACATAAAACATAAGCTTAAATGTTACACAAAGAGAGGTTCAACAATGATCATATGCAACAATTCATTTTATCTGTAATTCCATCCAAATGTTCCATTTTCGTCGTTCATATAGGGTATTATTATTCAGTTTCACTCATAAGTTTCGGTTTCCCATGGTGGGTGGGTGTTCTATCGATTTCAACGTCAGTAGGAGTAATTGTCATAGCATTAAAAGGGAGCGAAAATCCCTTTCACTGCTCCCTTTGGACTGCTAGCCGTTCTTCCCACAAGAACTGTAGAGAGCTCGTTTAGAAGGGTCTTTATTATATATTATTCGAAAAGCTTTTTTTATATATACTTTCGATATTATCTGATTTTAACTTTAGAAACGAGATGTAGTGATTTCAATACGAGAAGTATTTATTTAATTACGGTAGTTAGTGAAATTGGTGTTAAATAAACTATGGTTTAAGTTTAGGTGTTTGTTATTTTTTATGAAAAGATTTACTCGAATCCGTTGATTGTCGAATTTTGGTAATGGTTAATTCAATTAGTCGGAGTCACCAATGAATGGGCCGGGTCCTATAGCTCATTTATGCTTTTGATAATGGGATTTTTGAAACTACACCCTTTATATAGCACTGAAAGCGGATAAGTGACGTTTCTTACAAATTAACTCGATGGGAAAAACTTTTCTTCATAAAGTATAACTTATGAGTTTTATGTAATGTCACCTAATATGTTTGATTACCAAATTAGATCAACTACCGGTATCTTCCGTTTTTTAAATATGTGATTTGGGCGACTTTGTTTTATGTTTTCATATTAAAAGTATCTATAAATTCTGGATGTCTTAAAAAGTTCCTTACCCCAACTTACGAAAATATAATCTTATAATTTTGATGATAAATTTAAAAATGTATCAGCAATTCTCAACTTTTGATGATATCCTATATTTTGTGAAGAATATAAGATTCCCAATGTTTATTAAGATAATTTCTAACCAATAAATAATCTAAAAATTGAATGACATAGAAAGCATAACATGAATTGCATGAATCCCACAAGGACGTAGGAACAGTGGTACTAAAATATATGCATGCTAAATAATGCAGGTTTTATTCCCAGTAAAAAACAATATAACTTCAAAATTAATTTTAAATTAAATACCACATTTTTTAGCATGATATCCGAAAGAAGCTGCGCATTAAAAAATAACAATTTTTTTATAGTTCTTTAGTTTGGGTAAAATAAATGCATGCATCCTATTTTTAGTATCTCCTCTAAATGTAATATTATTTGTGAGAAGTTCGCGTTTTATTTTCTTGAGATCAAATATGTAATTACTCAAGCATGTAAACCAAATATAAAATAGCTTGTTTAAAATTTTTTTTGCCATTTTATTCTGAATAAAATTTTGTGTTACTCTGTATTTAATTAATTCCATCTTTAACAATTTCTTAGTAAGGAGTGTAATTTTTAGTTAATTATTTTTTCGTGTCTCTAAGTTTTCCATACAGGGTTTTAAATTGAAGGCCAAATTATTTAAGCAGGAAAATTGTTGATGCTCGAAATTAAAATTATAGGTTTTTTTTTAAATAAAATTTTAACAGATCAAAAAGTATACATGATAAATATTTATAAATATTTCCTGTTATAGCGCAGATGGTTATGAATATAAAATATTATGTAAAAACAAGCTGCAAATGGATAACCAGTTGAAATTTCTATGATCCAAAGAATTAAAATTGAATAACATTTAACCTATACCGAATTTAAAATAGCCAATATAATTAATATTCAAAGCTTATTTTTAATGAAATTAATTAATATTACGTTTTTATTTCTGTTATTTTTTAATTTATTATATATTTTGATTTTTAGTCACAAGAGAAAACCAAATAATATTAATATAAATTACAAAAATAAGATTTTGAGAAGAAATTGCATGCTTATTACTTATTGAGCTTAACAGAACTACAATAGTTTATCATTTATCGCACATGTCCTCAATACATAAAATTAGACTCATTTCAGTTCAACAAGCACCCATTTCAAAAATCTTCCCTTTTCTATATTAAAATTCCTTTAAAATCAAAGTAAAAGAAGTTAATTGTTTATTATGTTAATTAAAATTGTCGTATTAATCATTCCCTTCACACACATTATCTAATTTTAATTATAAAGAATATAGTTGTTTGATTATTTAAATAAAAAATGAAGCATTCAAACACGAAATTGTGAAATATAGGTCATATTCATACTTTGTTTTAAATAATCAAAAAAGTTAGTAAAAAACAATTTAAATAATAGTTTACAGTTTTTTTTAAAACTCAAATTGAAAAGTGTAAGTCATCAAGCATGTCTATTCTATATTTCGTTTTGTAGTTCTGACTTTGAAAAATTGACAATCTACAGGAGAAATAAAATGTTAGAATTGCATTGGACAATCAAACAGATATTTTTCACGGAATTTTTCTCTTTAATAAAGTTCAAAAAATATAAATGACCCTGAATAAGTACATATAATATGAAACACAGAATTGTAAATCTTACCAAGCATCTTTACAACGGCTTTCCTGGAATTCATCTTCTGCTTCGACACATGATTGCCATCGTTTATGCTATCTGGATGACTCCCAATACTCGCCCTCCTCAGTCGCAACCCGATGAGAACATACAGGACAGAGATAATCAGCAAGGGCAGCGCGTAGAACATCCCCGTGGAGAACTCGAATATATGTGGAATCGGGCTAACCACACTGCACGAGGCACTCTCCAGGATATCCCCGCCTTCAGGATACTCGTGGTAACTTATCCCCAACTGCAGGGCCGTCGGTAGGGCGCAAACAGCCGCCCCGAACCAGATACAGACGATGGTCTTCACCACTCTCGGCAAAGAAGACATGACCTGGGCCCTGAAAGGATGGCAGATGGCGTAGTACCTCTCCACAGTAAAGGCCGTGATGGTCAGTACCGATGCATTGGTGCACATCTCGGACGAGAGGCCTCTGAGGATACAGAAAGACTCGCCGAAGAAGTACGGGTACCTGTACCAGAGCATATAGATCTCTTGGGGTAGGCCTAGTACTAGAAGAAGTAAATCGGATACAGCCAAGCTGAAGAGGTAGTAGTTGGTGGCTGTGTGCATATAGCGGTTATGGGCTATGACGATGCAGGTCAGGATGTTTCCGAGAACACCAGTCATTAGAATGATGGAGTAGACCAGGGTCATGGGAATGACTGTGGTTAAGGGGTCACGAATTGGGCCTATGTGACACTCGACTAGGCTGTAGTTTTTGCAGTACATGCTATAGTTGAAGTTATAGTAGATGTACGTTTGGTTTTCAAGGTCTTCGCTGGTTTCTTCCATTTTTTGGGGGGTTTTGAAGTGTCTGGAATTCAAACTAGTGAAGAACACTAGTATAACAATAATTTGGGATAGGAGTTCACATTAATATCTTAGAAGCAGTATAGGAAAAACCTTTTTCTTCAATTGGAAGTATTTAAATCCTCACTTGAAAACTCAGAAAACCGAAGATGTTTTGACACGACCATTTTACCAGCAACACATTATTTTCTTCTACTATTAAAAATCCTTGAAAAATATAATCAAATTTCAAACAAATTTAAATACATATTTAAATTTTAACGACGCAAGCAAAATAAATTTGAACTAATAAACGCCTATCCTCAAAAAGACCTACTCAAACAAAAAATTACTCTGCGCACAAACTGACATAGCCTAAGAAAGTTCTACAAAGTAACTGCGAACGACTTTCCGCTCCCGACTCCCGAAAAACAGGCGCAAAACTCCCGATCCCGAGTTGCTCTTGTTACTCCGTTCTCATCAGGATGGGCCCCCTAGCGCCCTCTACGGGGGGTGGGGGAGTTAGAGAACCCCCTTTTCCTGGAAATGATAAGGGGGGCATAGAATGCTTCTTTTTTGGGTTGTGACGTAGGAAAAATAATTTGGTTCGAGAAAGGGAAGCTAATCGCTCATGGTCTACAAATTACGTTTTTAGTATCATTTTATAAGGGGGTTTATAGAATTGAGGAATTGTGCAGGAAAGAAAGGGAGGTTCTAAATGTTTGTTTGATATAGTATTTTCACTAATCAAAAATTCAGTTTGAAACTCATAAATAACAGTTTGTTTCTAAAATATTATTAGTACGAGATAATAAAAATAATATTCTCAAAATAATACTAGGAAATAAGAAAAATAAATTTTTCTCAAATTAAAACCCTAAAGTTGCAGAGCGTAAATTTCAACTCCTTCCATGAAGAGGAACTGAACTGGAAAAAATAATTTTGGGTTTCATAAATATATTATTTGAATATTTCTCAATATAAAATAGCTGATACATGATGTATAGAAATAACAACATTACTCAACGTCACAGATTGCATATAGTTGTGCATAAAATAACTAAAAGAAAATATTTATTTAGAATGACTGCTAATTTAGCTGTTCAAAAAAATTCAGTTTTTTTTATCTATCAAATATAAAATCTTAAAAAGTAGAAGCAACTCATACAATTCATTATTAATATATTTTCTTAATATATTAATGTTTAAGAGAATATCAAATAAGTAATAATTTTAATAAATCAAATTGAATTGAATGCAAAGAGCCCATAATAGAATTGTCCATATTTTGTTTATCGTTTTATATGCAATGTGCTAAAAGTTTTTTTTATAGAATTCAATACGTTTCGTTAAAGTGCTATTTTTAATTATTATCTGATACATTTCTGAGAAACTCAAGTTACACAAAACTGACATTTCTGTTTCCTAAAAATTCAGTATAGTTAACCCTCCAACCTTTAGACCCGGCTTTTTTGGCATCAGTCTTTCTTATAATAACCTTAAATTTTAAAATTTCATAATTTACAAATTTTTTATTCATAATGTACTTTTTTTTTCATCTGGAAATGTTTTCAAGACAATTTCTTTCAAAGTAAACCCGATTCTAATTAAAAAAAAAATTGAAATATATTAAATTTAAAATTAGAAGTGAAAACAACTATACATTTTTGCCCATTTCCTGGTTGTTTGGGAGGGAAAAATACCTCTCATTTTAGAGTTAGACCTGGATTTTTCCTTATTTTATGCACCAGCCTTTTATAAACATAATTTAACAATCTAATAAATGATACATTTTATTGACATTCTACTCTTTTAATTTGACAATACTTTTTAGATGTATTTCAAAACTCAACCTTATTATGATTTTGCAGATAAATATATGATTTAAAACAAATTCATTAATAAATTTATGCTGAAAAAGCAAACAAACATTTTTGTTGCGGTTGTTGCTATTTGGAAGGATTTACGATATTTCATTACAACAGTCTAAATCATAATCAAACTAAAAATTTACAATGGCAATTATTCACATATGAGCAATTATTCTGCATATTTTTGCTCTTGAAATTAAAAATTAATGAGTGAAGAATTTATGTTCATAATTAGCCATCACTTTATGATTTGTAAAAGAATAGCTTTCATCTTTCATGATTATAAAGGTGACACAGATGCAACTTTGGATAAACAAAACTAGTTTATTACAAAAAGTATAAATAAAATACTCATACAACAAAATTACAATTAAATTATGATGTTAACTGTTTAAAGGGCATTTATTACAAAACTGCTTCATCAGAAATGAAGTGTTTTCATAGGGTTTATAGTTGGCAAAGTTTTTTGGCTGGGATATTCCTAAAAACAAATAAATGCAATAATTACAAACTATATTTTGAACTGGGCAGAAAGAATGCAGTATAAAATTTAAAATTAATTATTTTACTATGTATACATCCGAATTAAATATGTTTAAAAATATTTTTAATCATTATTAACAGTTAAATATTTGGTATATATTATATATTTAAAATATTTGAATATGCAAAACTATATATGCGGTTAAGTTTATCACTCTAAAATGAAAATTAAATATTTAAAAAAATTCAGCTTCCTGTATATTCATTCTGCGTAAAAGTAACAAATTAAGTAAAAATTAATAATTTAAAACAATTTAACTTTAAAAGATCTTATTTTTTACTAAAAATAATTTCACCTGGCGACATGTCCGTAGAATGCAGCGTTTTTCAATATCATTCCATATCGTTGAAGGAATTCCATCCTAAAAAATTTTTAACGCTCCAATTACTATTACGTTGCAAAAAATTGTTTTTAAGAAGGTACAAAAACTCTGATTTGGTCAAATTTAAGTATTTTATACCTTAAAATAGAAAATTTAAAAAATTATTTTTAAACTGTTTTTTTTTCATCAAAAACTCTTCCTCCTAAGTTTCAGGAATTTTTTTTATGTTGTTCTAAAAAATCATTTCTTTTGACAATTGTTGTATTAATAAAAAAATTATTAATTTGGCTTACAATGAAAATATATAAATATGTTAGCAACTATTAAACAACTAGTTTGGGTCCTAAAAAAAACCTACACCTATAGTAATATATGCATTTAGTTTTAAATATCATAATTAATTTTTCAAATGAACTATTATTTACCTACCTTGGTATTAGTGCAATTTTTCATCTGCAAATTAAAAAAAAAATAATTTTTAAATATAACTATTTGTAAACAATCATAATATTTACATAAACTATACATAAATTTATACTTAAGTACAATGTATATACATATATTTCACTTTGCATGCATTAGTTATAAAATCTAACTACAAATAGGGATAATAAATTATTCATTTTTAATAGTTTATGGACCTATTTTACATACAAATTAAAATATTTTAGGTATTTATTGTTATCCAATATTTAACTTTATATATTGTATTATAGGAATGGTTTAATTTTTTTTCCGTCCTTTAAAAATAACAACTATTTGACGTTAATTATAAAGTAAACAAACTGGATTTTTATCGGAGTCAGTAGATTTTCTCATCGTATGTAAATAAAAAATGACTTGCTACTATAATGAAGACTCTCTTTTTCAAAAACTAAACTCAAAAAGACTTCACCAAGCAAAGCTTAAAATATCCCATTAATATTGCATTGTACAAAGATAATATGCAATTAAAGCGCCAATGAACGAAATAATGTCGACAATTAAATAAGTTCATTCTTAGAAGAAGAAAAAAGTAATTTATATTTATAAAAAAGATAAGTCATCTAGGATTAAATTGATTTAAAGAAATGATACACGTAAGCAGAGGTTCAGCTTATTGTACTTTTAAATAAGAGTCAATAAAAATCTAATTTTGGTTAATGATGGGAGATTTAACTGTTAATTAACGTGTATTTGCGAATTAAATATTTTTAATGAAAAAGCATCGTTTGCCGTAATTTATCTAATGATAATCGGGTTGGGGAACTAATTACACAAACCTTAAAATATTTCCTTTAATTAAAAGTCTACCTTGTTAAAAAAAAACTTAAATAAAAGCAACATTGATGATTGTAACAAATTTATTAAGCTTTTTACAAACCTTTTTTTAAGTAAAAAATCTCAATGTCGTAAAATGCAATATATCATTTGCTGACTCGAGTTTTTTTTAATATAATTTAATGTTTTTTGTAATAATTTAACCAAAACTGATTTTTTGATGTTAAGAACACACATTTTGAAATCTGAATAATTAGTAAGTTTTATTTCTCTTATGCTAATAAATTAGATATTTTGTTAAAATTTTTTCTACTTTTCAAACGATTTCAAAATACGTAAAACAAAAATCTAAGCT
The DNA here is from genome assembly GCA_019343175.1 of Oedothorax gibbosus. Lineage (NCBI taxonomy): Eukaryota > Metazoa > Arthropoda > Arachnida > Araneae > Linyphiidae > Oedothorax > Oedothorax gibbosus. Next base: position 36,660,198 of record CM033273.1, read on the forward strand.
TGAGATGAAACAAATGCTATACTTTGAAATAATTGAGAATATCATCTACTTACAATCCGCTGAAGGGTCCTAGGATTACAATATGCACATTCAGCCTGGAAAAAATGTTTGTGAAATACTAATTATTTAATAATTAATTATTAATTTAATAATAATTAATAATAATTAATAATTTTTAAAATTTATAATTTTTATCAACAATTTAATCTCTTTAAGAAATATTGATAGAAAATTGAGTATTGAGAATTGAGGAAATATTGAGTTTTTTTTTTTTTTTTTGAAAAAAAAATTAGGATATTCTTTTTAAACATTTGTTTCAAATTTATAAGAAGCATTATTAGTTGAAAAAATTTGTTGAAAGTAATTTTTGAAAACAATTTAAAATCATGTTTAAAAAGAATCAACTAGGAAATATAAAAAAGTTCATTCCTAATTAGTGTGAATGTTATAATGCAAAAAATTCTTTTGTGAGAAGACAAATGACGAAATTTACACAATAAACACATTAGGTTAGCCAAAATTATAGTTTGAATATTCATTTATAAGTAACTGTTTTGGCTTTATTTTAAATAAAAGATTTTATATATTTTAGATTAATTCATCTGATACATCAAACTCTTTAAGGAAATTTTGGTAAGTATAAGTTTGTGTTAATTGAGGAATAGATCCTTGGATAAGGGACTGGAATCCAAATGAACTTTGAATGATACCACACGCTTAATGGGGAATGAGCCCGCTGGTCTGCGGGTGTCCAAACCAAAGTGCCTCAGAGAAAAATATCTTCTAAACCATATTTCTCCGGCTGTATTGAATATTTTTACAAACGGTTTTCTATGTGATAAATATAGTTGACTTAAGGCCTCAACAATACCACTTTTAGCTTCCACACTACGTTTATAACGTAAAAAGTGGAAGGTTTTATAATCGCTCAGTCCGTCTGTCTGTCTGTCCGTCTGTCTGTCCGTCTGTCCGTCTGTCACCCACTTTCACAGAAAGAACCACAAGTCCCACAGACAAGTGGGATACGTCATTTTAAAGCAAAAAATCAGATTAGGCTACATTCCAAATTTCATTAAAAAATTTAAATTAGAAGTTTATTTAAAATTTAAATTACTAAATTTTTTTTTATCTACATTGAAATAACATGCAAATTCTATATTTATTCATATTTTCACTGTTGTCATCCACAAGTCCCACAGACAAGTGGATACGTCATTTTGAAGCAAAAAATCAGATTTGGCTACATGCCAAATTTCATTAAAAAATTTAAACTAGAAGCTTGTTTAAAATTTAAATAACTAAAAATTTAATCTACATTGAAATAACATGCAAATTCCATTTTTATTCAATATTTTCACTGTTGCCATTTCGTTAAACGTACAGAAACTTTTGTTAAAATAAAAATAAACACACTTGAAAAAATATTTATTTATGTGATAATAATTCGGTTTGGATTGTTGTATTATCAAATAGAGTTCTTTTAATGTTCTATATATATGTATGAAGAAAGATGCATAGAGAATTCTAACTTGGCATAAAAAAAATATGCTAAGTTTCGCTTTATTTTTAAAGCATCAATTGTACAAATTATAAATTTTTTGAACTGTAAATTAATTTAACAAACTATAAATAAGTGAATTTTCGAAAGAAATGTAAATGGGAAATTGTGGCGACTAAAAAATATTTATTAAAAGATTACATAATTATTCTTCGAACTTTAAAAAAATTTAGCAAACGATAAAAGTTCTAATTATTAATCTGAGAAAGAAGATTAATGAAAATAGTTAATTTTGGCGTTATAAAACTTTGAATTACAATAGCTAAAGGCCCTGTTTTTTATTAGAATTAAATCACATTTGCCATTCGCACAATCGCTCGAGAAACTTGATTCTTTTAGACAATAAATAAAATTAAATTTATTTTGCGACATCGATCAAGTTTTGAAATGACGTCAAATATATTTCACTACGAATCCTTGTATTTGATATGAAATGTTTTCATTCTATTTAAAAGCGAGGAATATGACATATTTATTCTTTAAAATATAAATTGATTTTTTGCAACGATAAGTAATAATCTCATTGAATTTCGAAATAAAATAAATGAAACTAGCCACAAATATTTTGCTTGTAAATGTTAAATATAGAATTAATGTTGTGTTTGCGCGTTTTTTCTGTTAAACACAAATTGTGGAAGTGAGTTAAGTGACAGATTCTGTTACAAACCTACTTGTTTGAAATTGGTTCGATTTTTTTTTAATTTTCGATAAATAATTTTACGTAAAATATTCAAAGCAATTTCAAAAAGTGGAATTTATAAATACCTGTAAGTTATCTACATTTATCATTAATAAAAGCTGATTTATCATTTATAAATAATTGTTTTCCCATTGGATTAACACTCTGATGCACTTTGGTTTGGAGACGAGCGGGCGATCGGTCTCATTCGCCTTTAAGCCGTCGGAACTTTGGACACCACAGATTTGACGAGCACGTATGTCACACTCTTAAAACAAACGAGCGGTTTTAACTCAGTCTGAGTTAATTTCCACTCCTTTCCGTACCGAAAATTCACTTCCCCTATAAGAATGGATTTCACTCTTTTTGTGGAGTGGGTAAAAGAAATAAAAGAGAACAATCTACGTCCTACACTCTTAAAACGAGTGGTTTTAACTCAGTCTGAGTTAATTTCCACTCCTTTCCGGTGCCGAAAATGCACTTTCTCTATGGGAGTGAATTTCACTCTTTTGTTTTAAGAGTGCACGTAACGAGCATCAGTAGACTCGAGCATACTTGGGATAAAATTTTGGTTTATTTTGGTTGATGGTATAAAAGGATTTGTGCCGATAGTACTTCACAAATCCTTTTATACCATCCGATCGACCTCGGGTCTCCAAACTAAAGTGCATCAGTGTTAATCCAATTGGAAAAATATTTTCTAAGCCACATTTCTCTCTGTATTGAATATTTTTTACAAACAGATTTTTAAAAAAATGATAAATGTTGATAACTTACAGGTCTCTGCAATCCCAATTTTTAAATTGCTTCGAATGTTTTGTGTAAAATTATTTATTGAAAATTAAAAAAAAATATTCGAACTAATCTCACAAAAATATTCAATACAGCCGGAGAAATGTGGCTTATAAAATATTTCTTTCTCTATTGTATTAACACTGAGGCACTTTGGTTTGGAGACCCACGGTCAAGCGGGCTCATTCCACTAATTTTCAATTTTTATAATTTTCTTACCACAGCATCTGGTGTGATATTATCTTTAAAACACAGTCGTATTACCTAAAAAACAAAGTTATACAGTGCGTTATTTAATTAAGAGAAAATATAATAAACTACGAATAGCAAAATAATTTGAAACCTGCTATTACATAAAAAAACCCTAATGAATCATAAGTAATTAATAAAAAGGACGAAGCATTGCTTAAAATGTTAATTATTTTGTATTTTTTCTGATAAATTAATAATTTTTTAAAGATTCACTATGAATAGTAGTTCAATTTATTTCCTCTTCTTAATAAGTCATAAAACAAAAGTTTCACACTTAGTAAGTTTAGTGCCAAAAATCTTACTACTAAAGCTTTGAGAAAAGCACGCACTATTAAACCAATGTATTCTCAGTAAAGTCTTCCCATCCAAAGAGGGAAAATAACACCAGGAAAATAATATATTTTGTACAATTAATTCCTTTTCTGTTTAAGCTCATACCTTTGGTCGTAAAGCCTTTTATTGCTAGGATTTACGAATGGTATTTCCTAAGATTTTGAGCTAGGATATATAAGATTTTATGAAGGCTTCAGCAAAAGTGATCAGTCTACTTATCGTGAGAAATAGGTTATTTTAACGGTTTCATTCATACTTTATTGATATTTCTGCCAGTAGGAATATTTATATAAAATTTTCATATACACTTCTGTTGGTACAGTACGTATTTTTTTAATATAAATACTTTTGTCAATGGACAAAAGTTTAAATGCTTGTAGAACTGATATGCTATTTTTTCGAAAGGGTGCTGCTTTTTTCAAGCCTTTTGCAAACTCGGCATATTCTCCAGAACTTAGAGCCATTTTTTTGTAACACTATCCAGGCTGCTCTCGCTGCCAATTTGACGTCCAGATTATAATAAACTTGAACTCTTTCTGTGTATGTTAAAGTGTGTCAAGATTGAATTTTTCCCATTAGAACCCAGGCCACATGGGTACTCAAGGGATCTTTTAAATGCCACGTAATCATATGACTTGCGGGAAGATGGTTTTCTGTTCTTAAATATCTGCCTACTCAGCCGGACTTCGAAACCGCGATCTCAGGCTTATGAGGCGGACACGTAATACCTCACAGCTACTGAGCTGACTTATGACTTATCTGCTAATTATTAACGATGGAAAAGGTAATTGATGCAAGATACACGGTGAAGCCTTATTAACATCCCGAGTAAACTTGATACTCATTTATCTTCTCAGGAAAAATGATTAAACTCTATTATATACATAATAGGTAAGTCCTAACGAGTTTAATTACTCATATTTGGTTACATAATGTTTCAACGTAAAAGGCAAATGTAACGAGTGGCTAAACACTTGTGTTTGGTTTCATATTTTTTTTATATATAGCTAATACAAATACTAATGCTAGTATATTTGTTTAAAAGAAATTTGACTCCTTTTCTTGAATACATTTGATATTTTCTATTTGATTATATTCAAGCTTATATGCTGCCATGGTTATTTCCTTAATGTTGATGTGTGTGGAATTGATTCTTGAATGCTGATTTCAAACTAGTATATATTTAAATAAATATTTCGACAGTTCGAAATGCTCTCATTGAATTTCACGTGTCTTTGGCATTTGGAAGCTATTATCTATGACTATTTGAAATTCCATAATATAATTGTTAATGCTCAAGTAAACCTATAACATAACAATATTATTCCATCTAACTGTAATGGCTTAAAATATTCAAAAGTCGATTCGCACATAGATAAGTGTTTCCAAATAAATATATCCTAAAAAAAGCAATCTCTCGCATTCCAAAAATAGAACAAAATTCCAAGATAGGTCTCCCCGGGGAAACTAAATCAAGTTGGAGGGCAAGAATTTGTCATGGTTTTAGGTCCCCAATTCCTAGCGACAGACACACGCATGCCATATCCAATAAAAGGAGATCACGTCCCTCATCGACGACCAATCTTTTCTCTTCGGTGCGGTGGCAACAAATTGAAGATTGTCCAGAAAGAAGAAGTGAAGTGATGTGAACAGCTTGGACTAATGGGTAAGAAGTGCGAAATTTAGTTCGTGTTTCTTCACACTGGGAGGCTAGGTGGGAATTCTACTAAGGTATAAAATAGGAGCCTCAAGTTTCGTCACGGTAACGATAAAGTTACCCAAGAGAATTAGCAACGGACTCAGTAAATTTTAACCGTATTTAAGTGCTAATTTTGACACCAATCTATTTGTGAAGGCTGATATCTACGGAAAGTCTTATTACGAGTATTGTTTGCAATATAAATTGAGTGGCATATTTCTGTACTTCCAACCTGACCCGTTAGAAATTTGCTTAAGTATAGATCGCAATTACGATTGTTTATAACCCGCTATCATTTCCAACATTTAACCTTTAATAAGATAAACTTTAAAAATAGGCTACTTTCCTATATTACAAATCTGATCTGTAAAAGTTTAGGTTATATAGTTTTAGGAGTTTTCATAAAGCATAAACTTTATCGGACTAAAAGCGTTCACTACCGATAAATAACACCTGTATGTTTTAATTTAAACATAATTATATTTTACAAATAACATATTAATTGTTACAAAACCCTTAACTTTCATGCTGGATTTATTGAGTTCCATCGAAGATTTGACATACGTTTTTAAACATATAATATTCTCAATGAATACCCACAGTTGGAGAAAGGTCGCAAAGTGATTAAATGTGCTTTTTTGAATAAGTTAATTGTTGTTGTAAAAGGGTATAATCCTTAAAAACAATTTAAGTCTTCTTAATGAGCTTTTTACTTTGATATAGATGTTTGTGACAGTTTTACATCAGTATCTCCAGTTCTAGTTTGTCCTAGTACATCACTAAGGAGATACCCAGTCATTGGAAATACATTAAATCAAACAGCTTCTTTGTTTCTATGGTAGGATTCACATTTTAACTCTCTTGAATCGACTGTAACTAGATTTTAGTTTTTGCTGTGCTGTTATTTGATACACTGAAGATCGATCATTAGATTCAACGGTATAAAGCTTCAGAAGGACGTATTTGAGAAGAATTGTTGTGGTGTTAAGTTTGGTACTTTTTTTTATTTTTGTTTCAAAGTGAAGGAATTTCGATGTGTAGAAGGTGTTTTGAGGTTGCTTTGTGGGAAATTGTGGATTGTTCAACTTCAAAAGGAGATTGGAACATGTGTAAAGTTTTTTTTCTTGTTTTCGGTTTTAAAAATAAATACTTTCAAGGTTAAATGGTATCTGGAGTTTCTACGTAATCGTACGCTAGCGTAATAGTTTCTTTTTTGCATATAATAGTAATAATAGTAAATTTGAAATGGACAAGGTTTTATAGATTTTATTAAAAAGAAATGGTGTAATATATTTTTGTATTAGTTTTCATGGAAAGATACAGAATATTTTTTCCAAATAAAATGTTAGTGGAATTATTGGTTGGAATTTTTTAAAAGTAAAATTTAACTTTTTTATTTCTTAACTTTATTTTTTTTTGCTTTATTGGAGGCTAAGCCTCCGCAGACTCGGTATATTCCCCATAACTGAGAGTCATTTTTTGTAACAACATCAAGGCTGCTCTCGCTACCAATTCTGACGCCCAGATTGCAGTCAACCTGAATTCTTTCTGTGTATGTTAAAGTATGTCGAGATTTAATTTTGCCGAAAGAACCCAAGCCAAATGGGTACTCATGGGATCTTTTACATGCCATATAATCATATTCACACCACTAATTTTTTCAATAGTGAATCTATACGACCCTTCAATAAACAATACTGTTTTTTAGGCATTTTAAAGCAACCTTAACTATTTCATACAAATTAAAATATGATTCATAAAAATACTTTTATACTGCAAAAAACGAATTCACAATTTTATTATTGTTAACTAATTAGTCAGATGGAGATTTTTTTAGTCAATATTTGTTGAAAAAGATTCAATTTAAAAAATTAAAACTCTTCCAGTGTAATATTTATATATGTTATATAGATGATCTTGAATCTGTGAGACGACATATCGTCCTGTCTAGTATTTTTATAATGACATTATTGCGTCTAAAACATTTTGTGTACAAAATTAATTGCTTTAGATTAATTAGTGCAATACGTGAGAGAAAAATGTCTGTTTAGTTGGCTTTTCTTGTAGTCCCAAAAGGTTTTTTAGGTCCTTTTTTAGGCTGCTTTTTTAGGTCCGAATGTCTTGAATTATCAAGTGGGTTCAATTCTTTCAGGTATCAAAATTCAGTGAATGGACTCTAAATCATTTTCTAACAAACTCTCAAACTTTCGACGTGCTTTGAAAATTTGGTTAGGGAATTTTCTCTAAAATAATCATCGGATAGCTAACACCCCATTATGCTTGCTATTGGTTATAATTTATGAATTTACTTTATAAAATACCTTTCCTTTTAAATGTTCTTTATAAAGAGCCTAAACCAGCCACTTGATTAGTAGCAATGCATATTTAAATAAATTGTCCAAAATAGAATGCAAATTAGTTGTATGAAAAGAAATTCAGAATTATTTCAACAATAGCTAAAATATTTGTTCTTACCAAACGAAACGCAAAACTTGTTGAAAGAATTGTTATCAACAGGTAAATCAGGAACAAACGCATTTTCTCTTCTTTTCAGTTACTCTACGAAATTCAAAGATAATTGCATAAAAATATTATAATATTCTCAACAAGAATGGAATGATAACTTGTTTATCACAACTATTGAGTGTTTGATTATTTTAGAATCTTATACTAACGTTTATAATTTAAGATTTTCGTCGAAATATGTTTGCACCGATAAATTAATTTTGGGTTGTAAAGTTAAGTATTTGCATGCCGGTTTATTTACTGTTTTATGAAAAAATTTTCGAGCAAAATTATCAAATTATGGTAATTGCGTTGTTAGTTAGCATTTTATGGGTACAAGCACACATATATAGAACAATGTTTCTATCTTATGCAAATACAGATGTTGTTATAGATAAAGTTTCGCATGTTTCAATATCATGCTATCAAAATTATTTTCTTAAATATACATGTTTAAAAATTGTTCAAAGTATACATTTAATGTTCATTCATATATAATTTAAGAATGTTCAATATACATTTGAACATATTCTTTAAACAATGTTGGAGTTTGATGGGGAGCGTAGAGGTTGTAGAAAAAATGTTCTAAAAGATGCATATACACTAAAATGTCAGGATAATTAATTTTTTTATCACACCACTATTAAATTCTTAGTAAATAAAATAACATTAATTGTACTTAAAAAATATCCAAAATATTTTTTGAAATTACTTCATATATCTTAAATACTGGTGTCTTATTTTATTTTAAAACAAAAAGGCTAACAATCAGTCCAGTTCCCATTGTAGCGATACGTTATGATGTATGTAGTGTTATTGATGAGCATCGGGTTGAGGCACTTACTAACTTTGTAAATCATTCCTTTTAAGCATTCAACCCTTAATTTTAGTAAATAACTCAATCGCAATGAAATAAATTTTAAACTAATAAAATAATTAATATTTTTGTTTAATTATGTGGTATGTTAGAAACCTACATTGCTTTAAAAAAACTGTTTTTATTGCAAGAAATATAAGTAATCAAAGCTTCACTTACCCTTTGTTTAAAATGTAGTCAGCTTGATGCGATTTCTTTATTTTATCACAATCAGTTTCAAGATGGAAAGTGTTTAAGTTTGTGTTTTAGCGTGTGCTTATCTGTAAAAAAAAACGACTAAACTTCGAGATTTACTCGACAAATATTGCAGGTGATAAACACCCTAAAAGTAAATTACGACGACCGGTTTAGCATAATTTTGTAATAGTTAAGCATGAAGCATCGGTTTCATTTATTGTATTTTTGTTATGTTAGTTTTGTGGTTTGGTTATCTAGCAAGTGGCGTTGATTTCTAAAAATTAATTCAATGCTTAAAGAAATATTTATGCAAAAACATTTCGTGCAAAATTTTTAGGACATGATACCAATTTTTATGAAACATTTAAAGTATAAATAATCACAATTTTATACGTTTGTTTTGGTAACAGTTAACTAACCTACTTAAAATTGTTTTCACATTGAAATTTTAACTTAAAACTTAACATATTTGTTTATAATAAGTTTCTAAAATTCATCTATTTAAAAAATTATTGTTAAATGAAGTTTCTAGAAAGAAATATTTATTAAAAATAAAATTTTATCAGTAGCTCAATAGCAATAACATACTAAAACATATTTTGATAACTTTACTTATAACAAAAATTAGATTGATATTATTTTTTGATGAAAAAACTCAAATATTTTTCGAAGAAAAGTTATCTTTATAAGATGAAATATATGACACGACAATGTTATGTTTGATGTAACACCAATTCTTTTGACATCAATTTCTTTTAAATTCGAATAAAGTTGTTGGCAGGCCTGACCCTTGAAACTCTTTTTATGTGATTGACAATGTGATTTGATAGTGTACACTTTGGGGATACAAGGATTCTTGTCCATTGGAGCTTTCAAGCATTTTTGCCGTCAGAAGTAGCAATTTTATGAAAAATCGAAACGATTTATTGACTATATGAAAGAAATTTCTGGCGTTGCTTGGACACTGGCAATTTTTTTTGGCGTTGCTTTAAAAGTTGACATGGCCTTAAAAGTATTAGGATATTTACGTTTAAGTGTACTATTCACTTAGCTGGTTTTCAGATAAACTAATGTTTAGAAATGTAATTTTTTGCAATATATTCAGCAAATGTGGTCGCAAATTTTTCATTTCACTTAACTCATTTTCTCATTGATATAAATTGTGTACCAGAAAATATTATAAAAATAATTTTTTTACAATGTTTAATATCATAAAAAAGAAAGTTAAGTATTTTGTTTTACCAACAACTAGCCTTTAAATTTTAGCTACTTAAAAACAAGACATTATTTCAGTGTCACCATCTCCCTTCATATTTGGGGGATTTCAATAATATCATCTTAGTCTTTCCATTTTATGTAATTATTTTTCAAGTGTTTTCTCAAGCTTTTATATTAAATCATCGATATGTTTTTATTGTGCATGAATTTCGCTTGAGTTAGAAGAATATTAGACAAAACTGAAATAGATATTTTTCTAGTTTCGTAGATCAATGAATGAGTTTTACCACATTTGATGTTGTCTTTCTCAATATTCTTGCAATACATAATTTTCTCTTTTTTGTTGAAATCTATATTAAGTGTTTGCTGATTGGTTTTTCTTCTCAAAAATGTTTTTACTATAAATATGATGGGATATATACTTGCTTGGCCAACAAAATATTATATTTGGGTTTATGCCTTGTACACATTTTATTGTATGTGTTTCGTTAAATCATATAGTAATTTTTAAAAAAAATCCCAGGCCTTAAAAGATTATTTTCATAATTTTCCCAGCTTTTCCTTTACAATACATATTAAAAATTTAAGACTTATTATTTGGATATTGTGTATTACCAATTTACCTGCACACTTACCATTATCCATATATTGCCATAAGATATCTCTTTATCGAATCAACGACATAGATATAAAATGTACTACTATTCTAATTGAAAAAAAAAGCAGCTGAAGAGCGAACGAGTTAATCTTGCCAAACCTCTAGTTTGGAAAATAGAGTTGCTACGTTTTGAAATTTATAAAAACAACCTTTCTTATGTTGGCTATTTATCTGCTAAATACATACGTTTTCTTATTAAAAAATTGTTACTTCCATTTTGGTTCATTTTAAGGGGAAATTATAGTTTTTTTTCAAATTAAAATTATATTGGTCTAAGACACGTGACTTGGAAAGTCACGTGCCTGATAAAGATCACCGTTTAGGGTTGCAAATGTGCAGTCGGTTTTATTAATGTCTGTGTGCCCAATTGCTCTCTAAACAAAGCACCGATATCTATTCTCTCCTTTTTTTTTATCTTCCGTATCGATAATCCTTGCCGTTCATCGGAATAGTAATTGGGAGATATAGTATTTTTTAGGCCATATTGTTATATGTACAATACTATGATCTTATCATAGTTCCACCAAACCTGTATTACTGACATTTACTTAGATTAGGTTACATAGCTTTTAAATGTAATTAAAAATTCTTTACTGCCTATATTTAACACTTAACAGCCCTTACACACATTGCAATCTTAACTTATACACACAGGTCTAAGAATAAACATTACTTATGATTAGTCTCCATCTTATAACGAAAAACTGAATCCCGATACCCTTTACTTGCACTTCATTTAACTCATTTAATTGAAATTTTATTTGGAGAATTTAGAATGTGCTTACATTTGTGAATTTTTATTTATGTGACTAATGTGACTAATTTGTAATATCTTGGTTTTTGATTTACCTTACGATTTTTGATGTGTTGGATATTATTGATGCATTGATATTTTCTACAGTTATTCAGAAAACATTTGGATCGTGCCCATAAAAATAACTAATAAATTTATTTCTTCCTGTTCGGATCCGAATACAGCATTTTACATTTCAAGAAATAGATTTTTTTAAAGCTCACTAAAATATAGTCATCCTCTTCTGTTTTATATACGTTTTATCTCTTTTATACAATTGTGTATTTTTTCAATTTCTTAATGTTTTTTCCCCTTTTACGTGCATCTTACAGTCTTTCAATGAACTGTTTCAATCAAAAGAATGGAAATCAAAAATGGTTACGAACAATTTATTTTTACCACATCAAATGTTTATACCATGACAAACAATTTTTTTTAGCTTGTTACATTGTATACTTATCATTGAAATGCCCATCCTTTTAATATTTTCTTATTTATAATTTTAATTACACATAATTTGCAGTAAATAATTAATACACAATTAATAATAATTGCAAATAACTAGAAATACACTAATAGCTAACTCGTATACAGTTTGTTACATCAAATCTTAATATGTTCCTCGGGCACTTTCACAAATAAGCTTTATATTCTTCCCTTCTTACCAACAATTTCAAATAATTCTTTAAATTAGAATTCAATCTTTAATTCAAAATTCATGAAAAAATAAACCTTACAAAAATGTTATTCTTGAAAAAATAAACTTTACTGCAATGGAATTCTTGAAGAAAAACAACCTTACAAAAATGTAATTCTTAAAAAAATTTTTAAATAACTACAACCACAATACTCATTATTCACTACAATACCTTTATTCTCTAAAAAACACCATTTATTTTCCGTCGACGCTACACTTCAATCACCCAACACAATCCTCATGCTAATGCTCACGCCAAATCCCCGAAATCCCCAACCTCCTCATCTTGCGCTTCTTCATCCTTATCCACTGCCACCGTCTCCTCTTCCCCGACTACCAATAATCCCTGCAGGTCATCGGATGTGTAATTGGCATCTCTTCCTCCATCTGAGATGATGAGATTGCCACCGGATGGGGATGCGGAGGATGGAGATGAGATGCTGTTGGAGTCCGGGATGGAGAAGTCGATGCTGCGGCGGCCGCGGGAGACACGGTTGATCTGAAATCATAGACAAATTTGTGGGGTGAACTGTATTATGCTTGTCCGATTCATAATATTCCGTCAACAATGCATGCTCGATTCATATATATAAAAAAACTTGGGGTGTGTAATACTACATGACTTTCAATTATCAGTCAGTAAATCGATACATTTTAAGGTACTTATATACTCCATAAGGTAAATGAAATTACTAAACTTATTTAAAATTGAAAAAGTTTTAAGGCAACAACCTATTAACGGCTGATATGAAATGATTGACAAATTTGTTGGTTGAACTGTATTATGCTTGTCCGATTCATAATATTTTGTCAACAATGACAGCATTCCGTCAACAATGCATGTTCGATTCATAAAATAAACTTAGGGTATAGGTGGGCAATTCTACCATAAATTTTACTTTTATGTTAACTTATAAATGTTTTAACTTATGGAAAATTTAATCTTTCGTTTTCATTTTTCTTTATTATACTAGTACACTTTCCCTTACATAATTATAAAACGTTAAACTGAAGTTATTTCCAACAAAAAAAATACCGGAAAACATCTTGAATTTCCTTACCGTTCTTTCTTCACCGTCTCCATGATGTAGGGATAGAAAACTGAAACCGGTTTGAAGACTACCCGTTTTTTCTTCTTTTTTTACTTTGGTTTCATTGAAATACTAAATTTTTCACCACGAAATATGACTTTTTAGATAGTCCACATAAGTTTTAAGCAAAGTATATATTTAAAATGCTCTTAAAGAATAATATTTTCCAAATTTATTTTTTCAATAAACTCTTATTTGTGAATTTTATATCATTTTGTTAATGATTGTCGTTGCATTTTTTGGTGCGTATAAATTCATAGAATTTTAGAATAAAACTACATACAATAGAGATACTAAAATAATTAAACTAATTGGTTCCGTTTTTATACTTATAAATTTTTCAAATAGGGATGAATTAAAAATTCATTTTTATTCAATAAAATGCAAATTTTTAAAACAAAAATCTTTAAAATGTCAAAGAATATATAGTTGGGTCCTTAAGGAATTTATTTAAGACTTCACTATATTTCAGAATTTATTTCTCAATTTAATTTATCTCATTATTTTTACAAATTATGAAATACAAACTTACAGCACAGTTTTGTTCTATGCACTGGGCTTGAACATATGTCACATTGCTAGGTATTGAGGCCTAAAAAACACATCAATGTAATAAATTATTTTTTTATGTCTCAAGTGGGTAAACGTAAATGTATCAAAAGTGGTAATTATATTTCTTTCTGTAGTTTAATAGAAAACAGCTTTCTTATCGTGGCTACAAAAGCACATTTTTATGAAATTTCAAACAAATCTCTACAGGCTTTCCATGTTATATCCCATAATTTCCATGTTAGATCCGAGTATTAGCGTTCAGCATAGTAAATGATGATAAATAACGTAATAATGAGAAATAAGTAATTTCCCTCATTATACAACATTGACAGTGAATTAAAAATTTGTATTGAGATTTAAAGATTAAGATCGTTTGAAAAAAATAATACAAATGCTTCGGATGCGCATGATACTCTGTTTTTTTAATAGCTGTACATTTTAGAATTTTTTAATAATGGCATTAAAGGCATGTGTTAATAGTAATTGAAGAAGTGTGAAATATATCTGTAAAATTGCAACTCGTTATCCCGAAATATTAATGATTGAAAGCTTTGAAGTTACTCACCCTTTGCACACACGTTTGGAGCTAAAAAACAAGAACAAATATTGAATGTTACTTAAGCTCAAATTAATTTTTTTATGTGCAGTAAAAAACAATTCCAGGATATAAAATATAACTTAATTATATATGCTCGTAGAGTTAAGAAAATGTGTAATAATTAGATATATAAACTTACCACACTTGTATAAGCCGTTGACGGACACAAAAAACATTTTGGCTGAAAAAGAAAATTTTGATGCCAAATTAACATGTATTTCATGCCCATTTAACATGTATTTTATTGGACAAGCTAATTTTGCTAAACAACTTTAATTCCTGTTAAAATATAATTATGTACCTATCAGGTAAATTGATTAACATGTCATTAAAAATTAACATTAATATTTTTTATTTGAAGACTTCAAATGGAAGTTGTATTTTGTTTTTATTTATGATAATATAACAGTATGCAGTTTTCTAAACTTATGATGTTGGTTTAAATAATGAAAATAAAATTTTTAAAATAATATTTCATTATATAAAAATCCATTATGATAAAAAAAATTATTTGAGAAATATTTTTTAAAAACTAAAGCTTAAAAAATATGTTTTCACTGTAGTAAGATTAAATTAATGCTTGATTGAACTCTTTTTTTAAAGTAAACTTTCGATTTGTAAATTAAACTAAAGATACACATATTGATTTTAGTAAATTAATTTTCGTACGTGTTTAATGATGCATTTAAAATTGTTTAAAATATATCACCGCTATATTGAGGAAAAATAAAAAAACAGTTTCGAATAACTGTCAATAGTTTAATAACCTAAATTGTCAGTAAAAATTATCTGCCTTAAAATACTCTACCTTTGTCAGTTTTCGATAATCCTCGCATTAAAAATATTTAAAATTGTATCTACGATTTTAATCATTATACTTAAGTGTGTGCATAAACATTAATTTAATAATTTTATAATTATGTTTGGACATAATTATAATTATGCACATTAAATAATCAAGCTTTTGGAACCTTAAGCAATATACCATTGTAAATTGAGAAAATAGTTCTTGCTTATTAATGAATGGTTAAATATAAGAAGATAAATTTTGAAATATTATTTTTTAGTAAAAGGTTTGGTTTAGTTGAAATAACGCCGTACTAAAGCTACGCATTATAATAGTAAAAGTATATCTGGGTTTTCTTAAGGGGGGGAGGGGGTAGTGTGTACATATACATATATCGGCTTGTGTGCTTGATCAGAGACCCGCTTATAAGCCTTTGTCAAGTATATAAGGCAGAGACAAAGAAAGAATTTTTTACTGACACAGAGAAAGGAAGTACACCTAGGGTGAAGGCGGGAATCGAACCCGCACCCGTTACAGCGCGCAAACTGCTAGCGTAATGGTCTGCGATCCAAACCACTAGGCCATCCGGGCCCCTTTTTTCTTAAAGTAACCATTACGATTCATGTTTTTAAAAAATAAATCGCCCGTCATTTTTTCAATAGCAGCAGCAACTTCTCAAACAAGAATAATTAAATTTATGAAAAACGAAGTATGCTAAATTTTAAAATTCAACTCACCGTATACTGCGCAGGATCTACCGAGTATATGCAAATATTCATCATTGTCTGCCTCCCATTTTGAAGATTAAACTGTAATTTGATATTGGACATTAGACAAAGGCTATTTAAAATAAGCATTTATTAAACAATATTATTGTCAAAGGGCTAGTTTATTAAGTAGAATAATACTTTTAAAAAAGCAATGCAAGAAATAGTGTTTTTTTCAAAAACCTCCATTTTAACGTTTTCACTTAGATTTTCAAAGCACAATTTATACAATCATCCATCATCATTTAAATTTGTGACGTAATCGAAAGGTAAAAAGAATAATGTCGTGTAAGTGGTTGCGTAATAAAACAGCGAAAATCTAGTTTTGAAAAAATAAAGCAAAAAACAAACAAACAATTGAATATTATTTTTTCCAAATCAAAGCAACCGGTTAAGAATTGTAGGAAAATTCATCAAATTTAAAAGTAATTAGTGAATATCGGAATATCGGTCCCATTCACTTACGGATTTAATAATTATATAAAAACATGAGTAATGCTATGTGTTACCAAAAAAATTGATTACTACTAAATTACAGATTTTAGTTAATGCATATAGACCTAAATAACTTTATTAAGATTAAATGTTTACTAGTTTTGAGACAATTTCTTAACTATTGATGAATAAATTTTTCTCACACTCTAAGGAAACATCAAAAACTACTTACGAATGGGAAAAACAACGCGGAACAAGCAGTGACAAAGCTCAATAAAAGAAACGTTTTCTCCATCTGGAATAGACAATGTATATTCAAGTGACACTTCAAAGATTTATTTCCCTGAAATTCAAGACATTCTTATTGAAATATTTACCTTTGAAGAAGTAGTTTACGACTTGAAACTAAATAATAATACTTAAAAGTAATTATTACATTTTTTAGTGAAATGGTTGGTGCCAACAGGTATTTTTTTATAACATTTAAAATAAAGTTAAAACCATTTTTTATATGCTCGAAAAAAACGAACGGTACATATTTTTTATGTAATTAACATAGTATTAAATGCTTTAGTTAATGTTAAATATGTATAGATTGTATATTGATACATTTTTAATTAAGATTTTAAAAGAATTGTAATAATTTTAATTTAATAATTAACCTTCTACATTATGCGTACGAGCATAAACATTAAAAATTTATGTTTTTATATTAATAACTATTTTTAATTTTTTAAACTATAAATAATTTATAACTTTTAAATCATAATGAAGTTTTTAAAAGTATTCACATCTAAATGCAATTTTCAAAAATACTTTCCCGTAAAATAAAGTTTTGAAGTTGCAATTTAAACTCACGCTGTGAAAACAACCTTATGCTTTTAGCTGCCTCTTATCCCATAGTACATAATGGCTACTAAAAGCAATTCACAAAGTTTTCACACAAATATACGATAGGGCTCAAACCACAGACAAACAAACAATTCCCTTGAAAATAGAGCACTATATACCTCATCTATCCTGAATAAGTAACAAACCGTTAATGCCTACTTTCACTTAGTTCTTATTTATATATATATAGACCATATTCTGTGTCCTCTAAATAGAGATATAATCACAATCCAAACATTTTTAACGAAAGGGACTACACATCTAAGTTTTATTCTTTACCAAAATCAAACTTACAAGTGAAAATTCTTAGAAATCACAAATATATAGCTTATTTTCTTTTATCGTGTCTAAAAATAGCGATTACTTATTTTTACAAAAACATTATAGTTAAAAAAACAGTTACAAGATAATAATAATTCAATATAATAAAAATGTCTATTGGTTCGTTTTGGAAAAATATGACTGATTTGAAGGGCATGGGTGGGAACATGCGTTATTGTTTATTATTTAGAGTAGAGTTTTCATATTTTTCTTACAACGGTCTAGTGCTTTCGATGCCTATTGACGCTTATTATACGACGTAGTTGGCGATTGAGAGCTTGGTATTCACGGTTTTCATAGATGATGACCATTGTGTAGTCATTGTTTACTTGAATGAGACAGGAACGATACATGGTTATATTTTTGAGGGGCTGTCGAATGCATGCAAGGGAATTGAACTTTATCAAGGATTCTTAATGTTTTTACTGTTGTAGATTTCTATACCTGCACAACTCTTTTTCATTTGGTATATTTCTAATACTCTAAACAAGATATAAATTAAAGTAAATATATCAAGGATGTATTACTGCTACTGGTTAAAGAATTAATTATGAACTACAAATTTTAAAATATGTTACTGATATTGAAGTTTTTTAAAAGACAAATATTATTATTACTAAATATAATTATGCATACTAATAACTATTACTTTAAAATCTAAGTGTTTCTTCTAAATGCGTAATAAACGTTGTCAGATGATAAATATCCCAGAAACGTGAGATTTCGGTCACTAACCCTTGAAAAGACGTTGATTGGGAAACGTTGAAAGTTCGTATTATTCTGTTTCAGTAATTTCAGTTTTTATTATTTTCTGGATGTTCTTTTTATAATACATTTATTTTACGCATTATATTTAAAAAATCCTTGAAAACCATATAGTTCTAGAATATATCTGAAAAAAAATTCAGTAAGAAATTTTAATATTAAGAACTGGTAAGTGTCATGGTTGCTAAATGATTATAATTTTAGTTTTAAATAGTTAAAATTATTTTAAATGTAATGAAACAAATTCCTACTTTTCCTATAGGCAATAAACATTTAAATAAATTTGAAAATTTCTATGAACATATTGATCAGTAAAGGTCTTTAGAAGTTTAGAGAGAAGGATTTGATAATCAAATTAAACTATCCTTCTACGACTGTTGTTTTACAAAATCAGCACCCACCATTTAATTCTAAAGGAGCGTAATTGAAGTTATTAAAGTGTGAACAATAAAGTCAATTAGATTGCCCATGTGAATTAAACCCTGCTGTTAGACTAAGCGCTTACGATGTGAAATTTTGAATAAATGTTCAACGGCAAAATGCAAATGAGGCTGTAAATAGGGCATTATTTCGAAAGGTGCCAATATTCAAAACGTCATAGCCAAAATATCATTGTGTTCATAACTGAAAATGTCATGGCATTGAAATGTTCTGAACTTTAGAACCTATCATTATTATTTCTTATTAAATAATCACTGTGATTAAGATCTTAAGGTTAGCTATTCTAATATTTTGATTTATGTTTTGACTTAAATTTTATTTGCTTACTTTGACTTCACTTTAAGAAAATTATTGTTTTGCTACGGGGAATTAAATTTCTTATTCGGTTAATTTGAAATTCCTCCTATAGCCTTAATATTGATCATATTTTTTTCACTTTCTCAAATTCAAGTGTGCATTTAAATGATCCTAAAAACTTACTATGGATATGTATAATTTATCTTGCAATTTTTTATCAGTTTTTTTTTTAACTTACAAGCATGTAAATTAAATATAATTTTTAAATAACTTGAAAAATAAACTATAAATCCTAAATATAAATGACCAGAATTCTTTTTAATAATTTCAATCTTATTTATTCGAAAAAGAAACTAGAACTTTCCGGGTTAAATGAGTAAATCTTCCGTGTTCTATCTTAATCGTAGCTCCTTTTAGAAAAACATTTTCTCTATGTCGCTCTGACATAAGAGACCTTCTGAAATTAATAAGCGCGAGTAATAAACTGCTAGAAAGTTAAAGAAGAAAATAAAATTCCCGTATAATATTTAAGATCCAGAGTTTATGAAAATATGTTGAAAGTTTAACGTTTCTAAGGATAAGGATATTTAAAGATAATTATTTTGTACAAAAATGGTGATTATATTCGCTAGGCAAATTTGCGACGACAAATTGAATTAAAAGGGTTTTAACAAAAGTTGTTTCACAGGTTTGTTATAAAAATTAACTAATATTTAATTAAACTAATTATTTGACTGAAAAAGGCTTTTTTTTACAAAAAAATTTTTTTTTGTTAGTTTTATAACTTTTTTAGAGCGAAATGCAATTGATTTGTAAAATGTATTTTAACATTTCATGTTTACTGCCTTCAAATGGGGAAATTTATTTAGTATTTGATGTTTAGAATAAATTTGGGAAAATATTTGTATATGAGAAAACATTTTCATATTCATAATAAGCGTTCTGAAGTATTCGAGAGAATAAGCTTTTTTTTACGAAAAACACATTATTGTTAGTTTTATAACTTTTTAAAGCAAAATGTAATTGATTTGTAAATTGTATTTTAAAATTTCAAGGTTAAATTCGTGGTAAAAAGTAGTCTGTTTTCTGTTGAAATTATATAAAACTACCGAAGTTTTTCAAATTTGAAGAGCCATCAATGGCTTTTTCACTTTTCTATTAGTGTGAAGTTTTTTTTTTAATTTTATGTGAAAAATTCCTTGTAAATAATGGGGAGAATGGTTAAAAACATTTACACACAAGTAATTTTACTAGTTTATATATTTTTATTTCAAATATTGTAAGCTTTGAATCGTTACCTTTGGCTCTTTATTTTCTAGGATATCTTTTTTCTTGTAAAATCTATTATTTGTATTCTTATACAATAAAAAATTTATAAGAAACTAGAAAAATGCTTACAAGTAAGTAATAATAAATTGCCTTAATAGTAGTTTATTGGATGGACACTTGCATCATTATGTCATACAACATAGACATATGCCATGACAACTCTACTGATTAGACGTCTATGGCTTAATACAATCATATGTAACTACTTACGTAATTAGTAATTGGGGAATCCTTTCCTTTTTGTATTAGTAGGAAGTCAGATAAAATGTCAATGGATAATTCGGAACGATTTGTTTTTATTATTATTCTGACCTTTAAGGAGATGTTCCTATTGTAAAGTTATTTTCTTTACAAAATGTATGTTTATATAACTTTATTTAAAATAAATTGTTTTAGTTTTATGGATACTATTAAGTGGAATACTGCCTTCAAATGTGGAAACTTATTTCGTATTTGGTGTTTAGAATGAATTCGGGAAAATCTTTGTCTATGATTTCGGAAAACATTTTCATATTCACAATTAGAGTTCTTGAGCATTTATTCAAATCATAAATTTGTCAAATATTTATTTTTAATAAAACAAATACTGATTCAATTTACATAGTTTTTCAAAACACTATCTGAAAATGTAGACTTTTATATTTTAACGTATTTATACCTATTTCAAGACATTTTTTTTACTATACAAGATGCTTTGAAAGAACTAAAATAATATTATTTCCTATATGTTTAATACTTATAGTACACACACAAACCGACATACAGAAAGTAAAGATAGGTCTGTTATATCACATCTTTCAAACAAAAAAAGAAACTTTGAAAATCAAATGTTTAGAAAAAGAAGTTTATAGAGAGGTAATGGATGGACAGAGGGACGGATAGAAACACGTCCGTACAGTCAGATATAAAAATAACAAAAATATATACTTTCCTCATGTGTGTCATATCCTTCAAAGAAAAGAAAAAGTTTTAAAATAGGACATTCAGAACGGAAATCGAAAGGGATATGGACAGATGGATGGGCGGGAAAAAAAAGTTAAAAAAAGGTATTTGACGTCATTAATTTGAAACATTTTTTTTCAAAGCAAAATTTTAGAACAGAAATTAACAGTAGTATGGGCAGATAGACGACAAAGAGACGAACGTACAGTAGGGATAGACGGACAAAAATTATAAAATATAGATTTATGATGTCATATCTTTTGAACAAAAAAAAATGAATTTCTAAAATAGGATGGTTAGAACGGAAGTTGAAAGGGGTACAGACGTATGTCACATACCTCGTGTAGCTTTAGCGCGATGTTTATTCAACTCAACCCCCCAGCTTTTATTTTTTTATTCTTTCGTATTAAAATTAAAAAAAAGTAGGCCAAAATATTTTTTTAAAAAATGTATAATTGTAAAAACACGTTATAAAGAAAATGTGTTAATAGTTTTTGTTTTAAAAGATATTGTAAAATAGTCCTCGCGTTGCTCTATTGCGTTGATAATTCAAACTAACCTAACCTAACCAGATATAGTAAAACAACAAACGAAAGTATGACGGAATTTCAGCTCGCGTGACAACGTTGCAGGTTTCGTGACACTCTGTGCTTCCGCTGAGAGAAGAACTTTGTTTGTCCGGACACTCGGGAATTTATGGAACTTTTATCGGAAATGATCTGTCAACACCAGAGAAGATTTCAAAAACTACAACGGTTTGTCTGGTTTGTGGACAGAAAAAAAACATAACAAAAAGGGTTGGTAATAGGAGTTGTCTTGTGATATATAACATAACCAATCTCAAAGAGGATTTTGATAGTTTTGTATTCATCAAGATTTAAACTAGTAACATTTGTTATTATACTTATATGTTTGTATATGCATAAAAGGTTTAGATTTTATGTTCGAATACATAATATTTAGTTTATTCTTATTTTTTATTATTTGAGAATTATTTATATGAGAACTTTTGTACATTTGTTTGGTCGAATTGCATTACATTTTTTCCTAGTATAGTGAAATAAAGTGGGAACATTGTATTAATGTTTAAGAATTAAATATGATTTTATGCAATAAATTTGGTATATAAAGGTTTTTTACTTTTGCTTGTAATGTTACCATTTGTATCTAGGAATTATTCAACTAAACTTATAACATTTTATAAACCGAATTAAATTAATCAGTTCATTAACAATAATAGTGCATGTTATATCCATAATTATTACTATTATTATTATGTGTTACGTAATAATCCATGCTAATGTGCCACTATTAAACAATGCAATTAAATGCTTGGTCGAAAGTATCGCTTATAATAACATGTGTGAACGTAATGGGAAAAGGCCAAAAGTATAATTAAGGATTACAAATAGAATCCGAATATTTGTGTTTTAGATTTATCTTACTTATCATTTGTTTACTCTTACTTTTACATTCGTATTTAAATCTTGTCAAATCTTGTCTTTCTACTGAAAATATTGGTTTAATATATTCTAATTAAGTTTGTTTTGTTTTTAATGTTAATGTAAAATATAAATAGTATTTATATATAACTTATTGTAAAAAGAATTACACCTAAATCCACCACTGATAGGGTATCCTCTCTTAATCACTATCCATCTCTGAATTTCGACAAAGTATTTTTATTTCATTAAATTTATAAACAGTAAACCATCATATTTTAATACCTCCATTTTCAGATTCGAAATCCCACTGCATTTCTTTCAACAGTTTTAAAATATCCAACAATGACATATTCATATATTTGATAGAAATTAATCCTGACACCTACAACAGAAAGACTAACCAAACAAACCCAAATTCCTTCTCTTTAGCCTCAGGAAAATGTTATGGTGCCTTCAGAAGTAGAAGGGGATTAACTTATCAATTCTTGACAACCGAGCCCGTTTTGAAAACGCCTTCGACACACTTTCGCATTTCGTTATTCATTTCATTTCGAACTTTCTCCAATAATCTATTTACTTTTGTATTTTGTCGCTGTCATCGACATTTAATTTATAGGAATGTGATTAAAAATGGAGGTTTTGGGGGTTGTTTATTTTGTGCTTCGGTGGCGAGACAATAGAAAAAGAGGATTTTACTCAGAAAAGAACCAAACGTGAAAAACAAATTTGAAGAAATTTTAGTCAGATGTAATGAAGAAATTCATTGAATTTGCTTATTGAAACACTATTAGTTAAATTTAATGAGATGTAACCTTATTTGTTTATATTTATAATATCTCAGATTCATTGTAATCTGTGCGTCAAAATTGGTAGCGAGAGCCACCTAGATGGTGCCACAAAAAATGGCTCTCAGTTCTGGGGAATATGCCGAGTCTGCAAAGGCTTGACCGCCAATATTGCCGCCCCATTGGAGAAAAAAAAGAAAAATATTTATATTATTGATTTTATTACAGGTTTAGGAAGATATTTGTACTATTTAAAAAGTAACTTGTACTTAAAATAGGTCAATATTGAGTTAGTGTTTTTGCTTATTAACCGCAAGGTTACATTCAAAGTACAATGGACAATAGTTCAAACATTTGACAATAACCGACGTAATAACACTGTACATAATAATGTGTGTGAATACAATTTAAAATGAATGTAATGTAAAGCGGTAAGTGAGAAAAACTAAAGGTATCGTAATAGTTTTTCCATCCTTTAGTTAACCACCTATGATCATATTTAAAACTACAAACGTCACATAAGAGTGTGACACTAGTATAAATATAACTGGCAGCTACTAACAAAAACTATACGTTTTTGTAACTGAGTTCGCCCGTTTTTATAGTTAGAATTTTTAAAGCATTACTTCTACCATTAAAATTATAATATATTAAAATTAACCAAAACGTTGTTGGACGCCATAATAAACTTAAGATACATATCTGCTAAGACATTTAATTTTAAGCTTCGTTATTCTTCGTTAAGCTTCGTTATTCTTCGTTAAGCTTCTTATTTTAAGCTTCGTTATTCGTTGATGCTTTTTACATATAGCTCGGGTGACAGGGGAGAGTTTTTCTATTCCAATTTTCTCCGATTACTATATTATAGCATTGATACTTGGAACCGTTAATTACTTGCTAGTATTAACTTTTAAGTTTCAAATAAAGAGCTAAAAAGTTGCTCAGAGTTGGAAAAAATTACAAAAATCAGGT
Source organism: Oedothorax gibbosus (assembly GCA_019343175.1). Taxonomy (NCBI): domain Eukaryota; kingdom Metazoa; phylum Arthropoda; class Arachnida; order Araneae; family Linyphiidae; genus Oedothorax; species Oedothorax gibbosus. The sequence goes on from CM033273.1 coordinate 36,684,854, forward strand.
CTATCGACAGCATGGTAAATAGCATGGCTACTAAAATTATTATTTGGTCAGATGATGTATACTGCGTTGATACGTAGGCCAGTTCTACCCCTGGTGGCACTAAGCGGCCCATTTTTTAAATGAAGGTGTGCCAAAAACCTGCCCCTTTGGAAAAATAGCTCCGATGTCCTCTATGAAATACCAATCAATTTTCTCTTAAAAACTGGCGTTTGGTTCTTTTTTTCAAACAGACACAATACAAATATTTACTCCCTTTTGTATTGAGGTAAAAGGGTGTGTTATTGGAAGTGACTGTTGAAACGGGAAAAAGGCGGCGCTTTTTTATGTTTCGTAATGCACGTTCAACATTTGATGACAGGTGCGACATTGTTTGTTCAATGATAAATGTAGGTAAGTTATTGTTAGTAATGTGGCGCACTTCGAGAAAAAAATACAAGCGTTTCTAAACTTTATTTTTTTGTTATGTATAGATTAACATTTTGTAACCGATTTTCAGAAATATATTACACACTTAACCGTTATCCTTTGTAATATTTAATAACGCAAACTAGAACAATTAATAAAAACACATGCTAAGATTGTTCAATATAAAAATGAAAAAAAATTGCACACAAGGAAAAACATTATTTTGTTAAATAGTAGTATTACAAAAAAAAAAACCGGTAATGGAAAAAGATTAATACCTTAATATTTTTCTTCGACTTTCGATTTTTTTCTAAACTTAAGAAGTTATAATTCCTGATTATTCTATTTTTTACAATAAGGATATTTAAAAAAAGAAAAATATGTTTTTATATAATCAGAATAGATTTAACTGAAAATAGATTTTACCGAAACACTTTTAAATTATAAGCACAAACAATTTAAAGTTTTTTATTGTTGAGCTAATAATAATACGATATTAATTAAACACTTATGATATCAATTAAACAACAATTAAAAGTGCTTATTTCCTATTTATTATACTTTTATTTGAGTATAAAAAAATTGTAGTTTTGTTATTCAAACAAGAAAAAAAATCCCATAATCCATTCACCAATAATAATGTTGTAACCTTCTTAAGATTTTTATAACCTTACTTTTTAAATTGATAAAAAAAGAGAACAATTTGTCTTTTATTTATAAAATGGTTTACCGTCACATAAATGCATTCAAAACATAAAAATCACTTCACAAGATGACAAAATACCCAGAGATTTTTCTGATCTTAAGTCCTTTTCTCTTTTGGTTTTCAAATCCTTTCAAAACATAATTTTTTAATGCATTCCGAAATGAAAGTTATATTTAGGATTATTGTGTTTAGGATTATATTAAACCAAACTTTTATTCGGCTTAAGTGCATGGAAAAAACAATTGTTAACTTCATAAGAAATAAAATATCTTTTGATAGCAGATTAAAATGTATTTATTTTTGTATCAATTTTTTTTCTTTTATTACTTCCTAGAAACATGTATAATTTTATGATTTGACGACACATTTTAAATTTGAAAATATATGTAGGATTCTTTATGTGTTTAACCAACTGTAAGTCACGTTAATATCACGTTAATATCAACGCGGAAGTTTGCGCGTATCTCTCAAATACACTAGCATAAAATGTAACATTTTAAAATATTGAATGTTTTTGCATTAGTTGCAAAACAAGATACATTATTGCTTGGGAAAAAATTTAAAAAACACTTTAAAAAGTAAGGAAAATTGTATCATCATTCTACGACCATCAAATAAGTAGAGTTGGTAACGTTGAAAAAGTACTTGGTTCTGCAGATTTGTATCTGCAGAACCAAGTACTTTTACCAAGAACCAAGTGCATGGATACTACTTCTTTTTAAAATTTAGTTAATAGGTACGTTATTTAAGAAGTTAAATGTTCTGAAATTAGTTACAATACGGTTACAAATCAAAGTACCGGGTATTTATATATTTTTTATACGCGTATAAATATTTATTTTAATACACATGTATCTCAAAAGGAATTAAAGTAAGTTTCAAATGAAGGTATGATACGAAGCTGAGAAAATAAATAAAATTTCCTAACATAATGAATTTTTTCTTAACTTCCCGAAACTTTTAAGTAAAAAATGTCCAGAGAAATTCTTTAAAAATTTACATGAAATTTAGTAAAAACGATACTACTCACACTTATTATTTATACTTCAATTCAGAAATAGTGATAATACATTTACTCTTCATTTGTTTGAAGGATAATTTCTATATATTAAATTTAAGCATACTTTAAGCATAGATATCAATATAAAATAGTTTTACATTATTTTGGAAATAGTGTTTTTCTTTATTGCAGTTTACATTCACCTAATTCCTAAGTGAAGATAAAAACTATGAGTACTTTTAAGGAATTTGGATGTATGATAAAATATATATTTACAGAATAATAAATTTTAAAAAATGAAAAGTTTCATGAAAGTTAACAAATTTAAAATAGTGCTGATCATATGACTCTTTTATAGATACTCATATCACTTACCTTTAGTTAACCATACACTTATGCGTGCGCTGTAAAGGTCGGAAGCAAACTGCTGTAATCCATTCAAATTTAAGAATATTTTATAAAACAACACCATAAATGACCCATTTTTATGTCAATGTTAAACGTCCAACAGCTGTTTGAATTGTTAATTATAGTTGGAAATACCACTGGTCTGAATACCAGTGTCCATACAAATATCGGTCAGCAGATGGTTGTAAGGTAGAAAAGTAATAAAATGTTCAAACAATTAGTTTATTATCTAGATTTTTTACCAAAAATAACGATATTCCTTATTATTTACGTTGTCCATTGTAAAAAATACGTTTTGTAATAACTACCACGTTCTTAAAACGATATTATTTGAACATGTTTATATTTTCACATGGTATTTAATATTTTATCAGATATATTTGATTTTTTAATTTTTGACTATTTTCATATACAATTAAAATGAACCACCTAAAAAACGTAATTTCTCTAATAATAAAAATTAAATAGTCTGAAAATGTGTAATACTCAATAACGTACAAGAAGAATTTTGACAGTAATATTTAAATTGCTGAATGAGAATTTTCAATTATAAGAATGAGAAAATTAAAATTTCTTTTAAAATAGAATATTTCAAGCAAGACTTTTACTGGGTAATGATAAAACGGACATTCTAGAATAGTTTATTAAATGATGAGACTGTTTGTTCTTGATCAATACATTCCATCAAATTATATATTTTTGTAGAAATATTTCAATGTGATACCATTTAACAATGTAATTCTTTTCTTTAAATTTACTCTAGTATTTAAAAACTGGTTTTGAAATATTAAGTTATATAAATTAAATAATTAAACATTTATTTCGAATAATATAAAAAGTTTTAATAAATTCAACCCGGTAAAAAGTAGCCTTATTTTTTTAAAAAAAGTCTATACATTGAAAAATACATAACATTACGTTAATAATTATTGCTTTAAGTTATGCTATCTCTTACTAGATAGCAAAATATCGTAGAAAAAGTATAAATAATACACAGACTCATCATGAAATTATAATATTTTTCTCTACAAATAAAAACAAAATAAACTATACATACAAAACACATTGAACACTAAACAAATCTTCAGAAGACAAGCAATTCAACACCACCCAACAAGTTCTTATTACCATTATCAAATATACTCAAGTTATCATTATTTTTATCAATTCCTCTTAAGCTCTCATTATATTTATTAATTCATCTTAAATTCTCATAATCTTTATCAACTTCATTGATATTGTCAAAGTTCTGCACCCACTCGGCATATAGCATGTCGGGTCCGGCCACGGTATCTTCTTGCTTGACTATTGTAATGCCATCTCTATGCGGGTGAATTTCCTGAATTTGATCGTGACCATTTTGGGGGTCGTGATGCATTCCATGTAGAGTTTGGTTTAGTTGAGCTAGGTCGTAGGATATGTTGCTGAATTGTTCCTCATGTATACTGCGTTTGCCTCGAACCTAAAATGTGGGATTTGAAAGCTTAGATTTTAAGTAGTGGGTGGCCACAGCCGACTCAACTGATATGACCAGAGAAGCTCTATGGGACGTCACGCTACCCGTCTGGTTTAGAATGTTGGCTTTTTTTAAAGAGAGACGAAACCTGTTTGTGTGGAACCCGAATAAATATGGTGGGCGATGGGCGAATAGGTTTCGTACTTTTTCTTCGGGCAAGCCGACAATCCGAAGCAGACGGATAAAAACTTCTATGGTTTTAAAGTTGAGTAGGCCATGGGATATCAGATTTTTCTAGAAATACCATAATAATTTGTTTTTTTAACTGTAATTTTCAATCTTCTTTTCATTAAACTACTGTTAAATTTACCTTTATAATAAATAATTTACCATATAGATTCAAGAGAGTGTGATACAAGACTTTCACCTTTAATAATTGTGCAATTAATGATTTGTTTACCATGTCAAACATTATTGTTAATGTAGAAGGTTTTAAAAATTGAAGTAATCTTTAATTATCTGCCCTGAAAAATTGAATTTTATTATTGAATAAAAAAATTCGGAGTTAATGAGCAACTAAAAATCGAATAGACAAACAGTAAATTTAAAATTAATAAAATATTTCGAATTATTTCAATTAACCAGTTTGTAAACCAAACTGTTTAATTTTTTTTTAGTTTATGAAAGTTATTTTAAATTGACCGTTAAAATGGTTGGGTAAGATAGCCAAATTCGAAACGTGAGAAATTTAAACTTAAAGTGACTTACCAAGCAATTCTGCTGTAAACATCGCGCTTGCTGGAATGTAATATTACTAGGAATCGATGTCTGCAAAAAAACTTTGAATATTAGTAAATATTCCTCTTTTTTCGAGTCATTATTTTTATTTTAACTTAGATTAAAACCAAATTCTATTCATTAAAATAAAACTAAATTTTTTGAAATATATTACATCCAAATAAGATTGCTTATAAACTGTCTGACACAATACATTAGCAAACTGATAAAAACAAATAAACTGATAAACACAATTATTATTCAAGTAAAAACACCTTTATGTGTCATTAAATCTTATTTAGAAATAAATTGTAAATATGTATAAGTGAAAAAGGTATAAAAATTTCTTTAACAATCTAAGAAGCTTTTACTTCAGATGTTATTTTTTTAATAAAATACCAATTTGATACTGTAAAAAAATTTCATTGTCTTTAAATATTTGTTAAATGCTGATCAAATTATATTTACTATAATAGTTTAACCTATATACCTATAAACCTACATAATTCAAATACTTACTCCATTTACGCAGAGTGTCACCTGAAAATATGAAAAGATTTTAATTAAAATGTCGGCTAAATTATTGTATTTAACAAATATTTTTTAACTGCGTATTTGTTGATATTGTTTAAAACATAACACAAAAATACGTGTAATTTTTTTTATGATATTTAATACTTACCACACCAGGAAAAACAGAATTCGCACACTTGATACATTGTGGCTGAAAAAATAGCTTTTGTTATTATTCATGTAAAATTGCAAATAAAAAATTAACACTAATTAGTTAAATAAAATTAATTAAATAAGACATTAAATGGATATATTTTCATCTAAAACTAATACTAATATTTTTTCGGTATCAAAGTTTCCCTGTTATGTATCTCTACTACCGGAAATAAAGAACATTAATACAGATATTTTTTATTTTTCAAATGCAATGGAAACATACTACTTAAAACTGCAAATGCGTAGGTTGATAATAAACTAAATGAATTTTACTGACAATACCTTGGAAAAGAACTTATATTTTCTGCTTGCAGAAATCCTAAACTAAAGCAATGCACCATTGTTAATTTGGTTGCATGTTAGCAGCTACTTTCTGTAATTATTTTTGTGCTAGTGTTTTATTGGCAGCGTCTAATGTGGTACCTAATAATGAAATATGTTTCAAGAAATCTGCATAAATTACCGAAAATTTGGCTGGATCTACAGACTGAATGCAAAGTCGAGTAACCTGTTTTTCAAATTTTGGAAGCACCTAAAAGAAAGATATTTTTAAAAATATTTATTGGCGTAATATAATCTATTAATTTCGATTTTAAATGTTCAAAATAAATTCAACAACTGAAATAAATTCTAATATTTACATACATGATTACATTTCATTACCTTTAAGAAGTTATTAAGAATCTGATTAAAATATATTTTATTCCAAAAAGGAAGCTTTAATAAATATTTATACGGAAAATTTTGTTACTGAATACTTTTTTAAGAGCATTTACGAACAAAAATATATGGATTGTTTATTTTATTGTATTTAATTAAAAATATTTATTGTATTTATAAAAAATTAACTCACACCAAAAAATATAGCTGAACCAGCTGTCAAAAAACATGCCAAAAGTAAAAGGACATGCATCTGAAAGAGAAATATAAATATTAAAAAAAAATATGAATTATATGAATAGAACTGAGATACGACTTAGGTTTTTCTTTAGGATATCATAAATTAGTTTTCTTTTTATTGATTGAATTCTGAAATTGTAACTTTTTTAGAGGGTTTAGTACAATTTGAATAGAAAACCAAAATTTAACAATACGGATTTTATTATTCAATATATTTGTTTCCGTTAATACTCGAATTCAACTAAAATCAGTATTCTCCAGCAAAAATTCGTTTTAACTAACCCCTTTATTTAAAATTAGTTTTCACTAGCTAAATTTAAATAACCCTAACACCCTGAGACGGCTAAAAATTAAGATGTACAGAGTTGTTTAGTCGTGCGTTATTTTTTTTCTGAATAAAATACTAGAACTTGGCAGTTCGTAGTGTTAATAAAATCAAATAATATTTAAAACATTTTATAAAATGAACTATTTTTAAATAAATAATGTAATGACCTTATTAAATAAAAAAACAGTAAATCAAAACAGGATAAATATATCTTGACTGATCGTAAAGAACAAACGACGCAAAATTACGTGACACATTTCCGCTTCAATAATTTTTAAATCCACATAAAAATCATTAGAATATGAAAAGAACAGAAAAAATATGTTTAGATTGTATTTTAGATATGGTATTTGTGAAAATTGTAAGGGTGTTGTGTTCGTAATTATACATTATTTTGATAATAAGGAATATTTTCTACAGGAGTTTGCCCTACATGCGGAAACATAATTTGCCTTGACTTAATTTACTAAGTAGTTAATATAATTAAACTACATATCAAGTTGGTTTTTCTAATGTATTCGGTTTATTAAACTCTATTAAAAATGACACGATCAATGAGGAAACAAATGAAAAATAGGGCATTTTAGTTTAAATGTCAAAAACTTAATTTTCTAAATCTATTAAACAAGTTTCTTAAAACTTTAAGGATTCTGAAATATAGTGTGGCAATAAGAAATCCCTATTACCGCACATTAAACAAAACTTATTAGTAAATAATAGAATTTTTGTAATGTGAATGTCATACTTTTGTCAATAGTGAATATTTATTTAATTTTCTTTCATTATTTGAATTTTTTAGAATTAAAAAAATTAAATGGGATGATAAATGAAAGGACAGTACCCATTATTTTCTACAATTCAAAAATCGGTACAAAATTGAAAGTTTTACAAGCGTCAACCAAATGCCATTTCAGAAATAAAAGGAAAATCATGTCATTATTTTAATTATTTCAGTTTTAGGTGTAAGTGTTTTTTTAAATAAAGGAAGGTTGTAATATAATTGTATCAACAATTTCACTACAATTAAAAATGTCATGTTTAAACTTTGGTTATAACAAAGATATAGTTAAAGTTCATTTTTATTAAATTTGTGAAAAAAAATAAGTTTTGTAATAACTTTACTCAGACCCCCATTATCTGTTTTTTTTCTATCTTTTAATAATAAGTATATTTATTTGCAGATACAGTACACACCAACATGAAGATTTTATTAGTTCTGACATACGCAGTATGCATTTCTGCAACTATCCTTCCATATGTAAGTATACAATATGTAAACGATTCAAAGATGGATGAATTGTTTCTTGTAAAAACCTGACTTGTTATCGTTCATTATCTTTTGCAAGTATATAAATATATACATTTCTGTGTAGTTTCTGAACCATCTCATTCAGATGAAGTTGAAGTTTTTGAAGGGTGGAAAGTTAGGCGACATAATTGGTGGCAACAACAAGAACAATGAGACCAATGGAGACAATGGAGAAATTGAATATGCGAACGTTTGTATCTATTCAAGTGATCCTGGTAGATTTAAGGTAAATGTCTATGGAAGCAAATTGCATTTCAACACTTTTGTAATTGGTAATATTTAACATATAATTATTAAAAATGAATAACAGTAATTTCAACTTTTTTTATACTTAAGTAAACAAGCATTAATCATAATTTTAGTTTTCTCGGTGGAATCATATTCGTACCCTTAATAAACTAAGCACTAAACTCTTATATTTTGAGAGTATACATATCTGTTAACTTTAAACTTGTTATGTGAAAGTCATAAATTTAATTGTTGGTGCTCGTTTTAGCTTCCACACTACGTTTATAACGTAAAAAGTGGAAGGTTTTATAATCGTTCAGTCCGTCTGTCTGTCCGTCCGTCCGTCTGTCCGTCCGTCACCCACTTTCACAGAAAGAACCACAAGTCCCACAGACAAGTGGGATACGTCATTTTGAAGCAAAAAATAAGATTAGGCTACATTCCAAATTTAATTAAAAAATTTAAATTAGAAGTTTATTTAAAATTTAAATAGCTAAAAATTTAATCTACATTGAAATAACATGCAAATTCCATTTTTATTCAATATTTCACTTTTGCCATCCACAAGGCCCACAGACAAGTGGAATACGTCATTTTGAAGCAAAAAATCAGATTAGGCTACATTCCAAATTTCATTAAAACATTTAAATTAGAAGTTTATTTAAAATTTAAATAACTAAAAATTTTATCTACATTGAAATAACATGCAAATTTCATTTTTATTCAATATTTTCACTGTTGCCATTTCGTTAAACGTACGAGAAACTTTATTTGAAAAAAAAAATATTTATTTATGTGATATAATTCAGTTTGGAGTGTTGTAATATCACAATAGAGTTCTTTTGATGGTTCATTATATATGTATGAAGAAAGATGCATAGAAAATTCTAACTTGGCATAAAAATGTGCAGGAATGTGCGAGGTAGGTTATTCTTTGAAATATAAATTAATTTTTGCAAACGATAAGTAATAATTATTGAATTTTCGAAATAAAATAAATGAAACTAGCCAAATTTGGCGTGTAAATGTTTAATATAGAATTAGTATTGTGTTTGGCCCGTTTATTCCTGTTAAACACAAATGTGTGGAAGCGGGTTAAGTGACAGATTCTGTTACAAACCTACTTGTTTATTTTTTAAATGGTACTTAATTGACAATTAATTTTTTTATAAGAACTTTTCGCAACCTCACAGTTACGCAATATCTTTTTTTTTATCATATTTTAAAAGTAGAGTTTATGAACATAATAAGTATTTTCATGTGTCACAGACTTTTTAGAATTTCGTTTTTTTCTCTTTCAACAAAAAAATTAATAATTTGATAAAACAGGGCTTCAAAAGTTTTAGTCATTGAGCCAACTGAGCTAGCATTGATTATTTTTTATTCAATTAACTTTGCTCTACACATTTTGTTAATTAACTGGATAACAATGGCATTACTTTAACCATTTATGTACTGAATTTAGATTTAATTGAGACCCAGTGGCGTGGTGGTAGTGCTTCGCATTGCCATGCCACAGGTCTGGGGATAGAATCCCAGATTTGGAGAGGTTCACTCAACCTTTCATTCCTTAAGTGGATCGTTAAAATGAGGGCCAAGCATGTTTGGGAACTAAACACTAGGGGATTAAGCGTGAAGTTGACCACCTAACCGGGATATATGCCTAGCACCCTTGGTCTTGAAAGCTGAAACGGGCACGGCAGGCCTTGGCCCATCAATGGGCTGTTGCCTATTTTAAAGCTATCTGTGCAATCAATAATAAGGTAAAAAACTGGAACATAAAATGCACTTTATAATGAATTCATTTTCGTTTTTCCTTCTTTCTAATTATAATAATTAAATTACATTGACCTACAACGAATTTTTTTTTAATTAATATGATTTACCATTTTAGTCTTTAATATTTTGAAATTGAATTCTGCATCAATAAAATACCCACTACTCTCTATTTACCCTTAAACGAATAATGAAAGGTAAAACAGAGGTCTTTTAAATGGAACTGATAAGTACCGTCAGGGCATAACGAATTGGCGCAGGTAACTAAAGTTAAATTTTTCAGAAGAATTTGTTTCACTTTTGTCGACTTTAATGTGCTAAAACCTTACAGCTCAATCAAGAAGTTCCACCCAGCCCCCCTTTTCTCCAAATGAACAATGAAAATTAAAACAGCGACCTTATAAACAATTCTTATAAGTACCGTCAGAATATAAAGGATTAAAGTGAACAGTGTAATGTACATGTAAAAAATAATGTCTAAAGAGTAAATTTCACTCTATTTGATTGACTTTCCAAGGAAAAACATTTTTTGTTATGTATTTCGAATTAGGCTAGTCGCATCTCGTATAAGGTCATATCTTTGTTTATAAAAACATGTTATCATTTCCTGAAATTTTAAAAAATAGCATTTTTTGAGAATCACGGCCTGTCGTACATTTCAATTGTGCAATATTTAGTATTTAAATATTAATGTTTTATACACATTATTATTAAATACTTTCATATTGAAATTTTTAATATACAGTATTATAAAATATATTTATATAAAATAAACATTTAATGTCAAGAAAATTTTTAGTGGCGCATTATTTTTATTTACTTCTTCTTTTGCAGCCGAAATGTTTTTTGTGTCCGGAGGTAGTTTACCCAGGAGCTGTAAGTAACAAAATTTTGCTTTGACACTTGTCACATGTCTTGTTTTATTCGTAAAACTTATTCCCAAATAGTATTTTTGAAAAAAATTTAGCTTAATTTCTAAACCTGAAAATAGTTACAAAAAATAAGAGAAGGAAAATAGCAATATACATTTTTTAAAATTTTTTCCCCCTACCCTGTTTTTATAAGGTTTAACATACACATAAAAACAAATAGTTATTTGGATGTAAAATCTTTTGTCACATGCTGTTCTCACAAGATTATCTTTTTACCTAAACATATTTTTATATTTTAAAGTAGCATAAAAATCATAAAAACGGTGTTTAATATTTTTAACTTTAATTTGATGTATTATTATTTGGAAATCAAAATTTCTCTTAAAACCACATATGTTTTAAAACTATTTTTATTATCGATTTTAATAATGTGTATATACATACTTATTCACTTTGAAATATAAATTTCATTTAATGCTGGAATATATTTTTGCGTCAAATAATTTTAAGTTGTTTTTTATCACAATTTGTGAATGGATAAAAGATTGATAATATATTTAAGGGAATACTTTAAAATTATATTATTTATGTGTATCACATTTAAGTTTAATTTAATTTTGGTTTCAATTTTTAGCTGGCAGCTTGCGCTAATGAAGTAAGTATATTTTTATCAACCTTTTTGTTTTTTTGAATTTGGATTGTATTTTGGATTTTACTTACAAATTTTGTTGAGAGCTTAGTATGCTCTTTAAAATTCTAAAATACTTTAGTTGATAATAATAATACATTTAAAATAAATGCTTGATAGAGAAATATATTTTATGCACTGTAACATGATAAATATTGATCTTTAGGCTGTTCAAAGTATTTTTGTAGGTAGTATTTAAAATCTAACAAGAAGTCTAATAATTCATCTACATAAATTAAGGAAGGTTTCTTGTTTATCGATTAATTCCAATTTCATAAGGATAAAGAAGTAGAAATTATCACAAATGTCGTAGAATTAACAATTATTAAAAAAATTATATTAAACTTTTCTTCGTTTCTATAGTTTTACATTTGCGACTTATGACTCACGATTGAAATTTGACCAAATAAGATTTATTTAGCTATTCTTAATGTTACCTCTAAGGTCAGCATTAGGAAATTAACTATTTACAAAGAAGCCAGTAGGTTTATAGGTGACCCCAGTTTTTTGCCATTATCAGATATATGACATTTTGACACTCATGAAAGTAATAAAAAAGATAATAGTGACTGTAATTTACTATAGGATGGTGAAACCGTAGACTTTGATCAAGCGTCTTGCGTTGAAAATAACTGTGAAGTAAGTATTGTTTTATATAAATCTAAATTTTCAGCTTTAACATTACGTTTATAACGTAAAAAGTGGAAGGTATTATAATCGTTCAGTCCGTCTGTCCGTCCGTCTTTCACAAAACGAACCGTAAGTCTCACAAACAAGTGCGATACGTTATTTTGAAGCAAAAAGTCAGACTAGGTTACATCCCAAATTTCTTTACAAAATTTAAATTAGAAGTTTATTTTAAAATTAAATAACTAAACATTTAATCTACATTGAAATAACATGCAAATTCCATTTTTATTCAATATTCAATGTTGCCATTTCGTCAAACGGAAGAGAAACTTTTAAAATAAACTTGAAAAAAATATTTATTTATGTGATATAATTCAGTTTGGATTGTTGTAATAGCACAATAGAGTTCTTTTGATGGTTCTTTATATATGTATGGAGAAAGATGCACAGAAAATTCTAACTTTGCATAAAAAAATATGCAAAGTTTCGTTTTTATTTTTAAAGTGTCAATTTTACTAAGTTATTTTTCGAACTGTGAATTAATTTAAAAAACGATAAATAATAACTGAATTTTCGAAAGAAAGTTAATGTAAATGGAAAATTGAGGCGACTCAAAGATATTTATTAAAAAAAAAATACATTATTATTCCTCGAACTTCACAAAAATTTAGCAACCGATAAAGGCTAATTATTAAATATGATAAAGAAGATAATTAAAATAGTTAATTTTGGAGATTAAAAGTTTGAATTAGAACTAGCTAAAGGCCCTATTTGGGGAGTTTCTTTTTGAGTTGTATAAATAGTTTGTTTCATATTAAACACAAATGTTGTGTGGAAGCCGTTTAAGTGACAGATTCTGTAACAAACCTACTTGTTTAAATACTGAATTTAAAACAGGACTATATCTATTGTAAATTACTGCTATCGAATTCGATTATTTAAAAAATTGAAAAAAAAACCACACAGCTTACTTTTATTTTAATTTATATTCAAAACAACGAAATTTCATTTTTGCAGAAAGTTAATAATCGGTATCAGTTTATAAAAAAACTCAAAAACTATTATTGAATTGGTGGTTGTCATCAGTACATTAGATTAATGGAAATGTATATGCACCGCATATTGTTCTATTCTACTTATATTTTACCTATGTAAACATTTGCGTAAACTCAAAAATTTATTTTTAAATTTCAAAAAATCGGTACAGTTTTCGACTGGAATGTTATATTTTAATACTCAAATGAAGAAGTACCTCATAAAAACGAAAGAAGAATGTGTATCAGAATTAAAGATATATGGAAGAGGAGAAATATTTATTTTTTACAAAATATTTAAACAACGGAGAAAGCCCAAAGATATATTTCCAACAAACATATATTAAAAACTGTAAAATTTTTCTCGATAAAATTTAGTAAATTATTTTCAATAAATTTACAGGTGGAGATACCAAACAAAAACGCTCCTATCCGTACGGGCCGTGACACCTCAAAACTACCGAAAACTACCTCAAAACTACCGAAATTACATCGTAATGTAACCATCGGACTGTATTCAGGTCCCATTAAAATGTCGGATATCAGAAAAGTACAGAGGTCTGACCGGGTCAGACATTTAGATGACAATAATTCAGTGGACGACTTATACAATGGGAATGTTGGAGGTGTATTTACTATCAATGGCACTGATTATTTAATTAGTCGCCAAGTTATACTCATAGCTGGGAAATAAGTGTATGGGCTGTTATACGCTAACCAAGGAAGAAATAAAAGTTGTTTTTAGAAATTGTGTTCATGTGTGTTTTTCTTTTATCAGTTACTTTTTTCATATAAGTCATTATTTAACAATATTTGTAGGATGTTAATACATCAAATATAATTCATTTAATTTAAAATAATAACTTAAGAAAATATAACTCATTTTAATAATATTTTTCTGATATTAATTACAATGATTATCATTTATTTAAAAACTATTCAATAACTTTATATAGTTTGAAAATATAAAATTGCTATATCTAAAAATTTCAGATAGATATTATGCTAATAATTCAAATAATAATAAGTTTTGCTGTATTAGAAATTTCAGTTAAAAATTTTTCCAGTTAGTAATTATTTTTTCTCGTTTATAAACTTCACTAATTATTACATAAAATTTCATAGAAATTTGTGTTTTTCATTTTTATAAAGTACTATCGATTGAATCCCACTGAAATAGCTCGTGTAGTACATAAGAATCTATTTATCTTTAAATATTTATTGACATACTTTGTTTGATTTGGTTAGGAAGTCACAATCGAATTTTTTTTAAATAAATTTACTATTGAAATTAATACCAAAGAGTAGACAAATTAGCAAGATCGGATATGTAGGATAATGTTTATTAAACCATTTCCAATCGTTAAGAATTTTAAAAACACAAAATAAATATATAATCAATTAAACATCGATAAGGTTTTCAAATTGCATTTAAATTACAGAAAAATATGGGTGAAATTAAGTTCTTCCATCCTAAGTACCAAAATGTGACACTGTATAATTTTAAAATTTTATCTACTGATAATTAAACTTTATTGAAAGGGAAATTTTAAACTTACCGTTATTGAAAATTCACAGCATCCAGATACAACAGCTAGGTCCCTAAATTTTACTTAAGAAAACTCTCAAAAATGTGTGGGAAAGTCACGCTTGTGCGATGTCTTTCCACACAATAGCCATAGCTTTTATATGATGACTCTTAAGTAGAGACATAAAATTTGCGAATTGTGTGCCGAAAGGATACATTTATTTACAACCGATTCTCTTTCTAAGCATAACTCACCCTGGTTCTACCATTCAAGTTTCTGGAAAGTTTGAAGGGAGACCTTTCATAAGGGATGATAAAGAAATTAAATTTAAGATATGTTTTACTCGTTCATTCATTACCTCTTCACTCCAGAGGTCTACATGCGTAGACTATTGTAGAATTCACTTCACAATAAGCTTTACGAATCAGCTGCTCAATCAAGCTTAACGAATTTAA
This sequence comes from Oedothorax gibbosus, assembly GCA_019343175.1. Classification (NCBI taxonomy): domain Eukaryota; kingdom Metazoa; phylum Arthropoda; class Arachnida; order Araneae; family Linyphiidae; genus Oedothorax; species Oedothorax gibbosus. The sequence goes on from CM033273.1 coordinate 36,700,084, forward strand.
AATGCGAATCAACTGATAAGTATTAGTCATTTATTTGTATAAAACATTTATTTGTATTGTAACTCAAACGAACTCTTCAAGAACAATTTCGATCTTGAACAAGATCTCGAAAAAAAACCCACTGTATTTTAGCAATAAATATTTGAAGCTTTTTGTATTGCATTTTGTTTAACAACAGAAGAACATTCATAGCTATAAAAATTCATATGATAGCTTAAAACTTCAAATTTCATAACATTTATGAGCCTTTCGCAATTAATAATTAATATTTAATAACATACTAATAAGTATACATTCGTTTGAAAAAAATTTGTTTATATAAAAAATATATGTGTAAGATTTCGCTTGCTGAGGAGTAAAGAGAATAATCAAAATAAGTATATCGCATCGTGAACGGGAAAGTGACATTATGGATAAAAATAACTTTTAAGGTTAAAAATATTCAAATATCTAGCAATAAAAGCTGATCGTGTGTGTGTGTGTAAATTTACCAGTATAACAGTGAAAATACAGTTATATATTTCTTTATATATTTCTTTTTATATATTCAGTCTATATATTTCTTTAATGAAATAAAAGTCAAAACTTTTTTTCGGACTATTTTCCTGAAAAACTAAAATTTTGTCGATATACCACTCATGGTGTATTATGTTTTTTAATGTCTTGTGAGGGTGACTGGTTATATTAAAATTAAGCAATAGGTTATAGCAAACTGACAACGTAATTTTAACTGTTGTCAAGTGATTAGGCCGACACATAATTGGGCACACAACTCAACGCGGTAGATACATAATTAACTGGTCATCATATTTGACTAAGAGGGACTTATACATTGTGGTTTATTTAGTAAGAATTTAACACATACTACTCATGTATATATATGATATCTTGTTTTGTTATAAAGGTTGACATTTAAGCAGCATAATGGCAACCAAAAATATACAACTCTTCTATTCATTATATTTTTTAACAATTTCCTCGTCTTCAGTTTTTAATTTTATTTTATTTTGTCTTTAACACAGACGTATAAAACGTTTTATTAGACGCCTATAATTTGCGAAATAAAATTTTAAATTTATGTCTAAAAATGTCAAACATAAACATCAGTTTCTCATTCGTCATTTAATTAAAATAAAATTTTGATATATCTTTTTAATATTTAATTATTGGTTACACACTTGGAAATATTAGGCAGTTTTGAAAAAGCATAAACATGTACCAACTACTCACAAATAATAATGTATTAAGAAACTTTGAATTTTCCTTTTGCTATTTTATATTTAAGATTGGAATGTTTATAAAATGATACATTAAGATTCTGTTGCGATGAGAAACAATAGGGAGTCATTAAGTGAAATTCTTGTAAAACGTTCCAAGGTTAAAAGGTTGGACCCAAACAAAAGAACTGGGCTTGGGGAGAAGTTTTTACTATCGCCAAATTTCAAACACTATTTAGAATGGGTCTGGTTATTTCAATATTTCATTCGGTATTGCATTTGGCTTTGGAAACACTTGTACGTATGTGAGCGAAAATTCTTCTATCATTTCAAGGTTGTAATTTTACTTAGAAGCTTTTGATATAGACTCAGATAAAACTTATGGTGACTTTTAATACAAAAAATTGTGTTTTTCCAGGTTATTACAAGTTGTGTTGAAACAATACAAAAATTGTACTGCGACCAAATAATAATGCATGATTAGCATAAAAATTGTGTCGAAGAAGCAACACACATGTATTCTTCCGAAATGTAGTTCAGCATCTGCTTTTTATTGTTTCGGAAAAAAATAGCCATACTAAAGCTTTAAAAATATGTATAACGATGCTTTTGAATGAGAACAATGTACTAATTTTGTTATTCATATTTTAGAAAAATATATAGTTTACATTTTTGTCAATCGCACATGGACAATTCGACCTATCCATAACCCCTTCTCGTAAAATCGTCGGTTTCGTTGAAACATACATTAGTACATGTAAGTCATCAGCACAATTCTTGGACAGGAACCCAACGTAATATTGTAATGTTGAAATTTTTCAACACTACTTATGTTCCGTTTGTGCTGTTTAAACACATTTTTTTCTGAGTATAGGTATCCTTAAAAACTAACATAAACTTAAAACACGCATACATCTTTTAGGTCAAGAATACAAGAATAAGCTAATAATCAGTGCTTGATCTTAAGCAAGCCATGTCTAATAGTATTTTTTTCCAACTGAAAAAAAAACTGTGTTTACAGTAAATACATATTTTTTACAGTTAAAAACAGAAAACAGTAATAACGTGTTTTATCTGTTAACCGCAACTCAAATCGTCAAATGTGAATTTTTTGGACCTCAGAATTTCTCCTTCCTTGATTTTCTTCTTCTCACCATGCTTAACCTCTAACAATCTACACTGTTTCTGTATAAATTATTTTAGGACTCAAGATTGAAATACGTTTTCTCTGTTAAAAGCAAGAATAATTTTAAGTAACAAAAAAAGTTTTAGACTGCGCAACAGCTTATTTGTGAGCATTTAAAATTTACCAATTTGTGGTAAAACCATAATAATTTTACGCACCACAAAAATGACGAATCAACGCTCCAAATAGTTGTGGCAGCTAGAAAGTTCCAGGACTCCTGTGCAATCCTGCATCAAACTTATTAACATTGTTTGTTTATGCATCCAACATATCTCAGAATCATAAACACAATCGTTGTTTTTATGGTAGAAAAAGACTGTGAACAAAACAAAAAAGGCAGTATTTCACTATAGTACCCCTTCCGCCTAAAGGGTAATTTCTCTAATTTACTTTTATTTGTGAGTCGAATATAAATTGTATTTATTCTTAATAACTAATTTTCGAAAACCTAAAGTATGTAAACATCTTCAGTTTGCATGATTTCCTACACCGTTGTAAAAAATAAGTGCAGAATTCGGTGGCAGTAGTTACTACTCACGATAGATGTTTGTCTTTTAAATTAAGATGCTACTCAGTTATATTTCAGTTTTTGAAATGCTAATTTGTATAGCTAGCATCAATGCATTCCACCCGTGTGACTTCCAGAGCGTTAGACCGTGTCTTTATGAACTCTAAATATAGATAAACTATTAAAAAAATATTTTAGATTAATACTACAAATATATATATATATATTTATTTACTATTATTTTCTGGAATTCATATAATATTTATTTATAGTATGAACATTCATTATCAATGTCAATAGGATAAATAAAAACTTGTTGGCCATTTGAAGTAACCATTAGAGATTTACTTCCAAACCTAAAGGCCCCCAAAGAAAAATAAGTTTCCGAAACTTGTATCAAAAGCCGTATGAATGAGATTTGAGAAAACATAAACATTTTTAAAGATTCCGTAGAATGACCTGTTAACAATCTTATTTTCTTTCGTTCTACACACAGTGCACTAAAAAAAAAAGTGTGCTGACTTTCAATAAAAACATATTCTGATTTTCGCAGTAATTACAAGTTGTGCTGAAACAATACAAAAATTGCTTTGCGAACAAATAATAATGCAGGATTAGGATACAAATTGTGTTAAAGGTACTACACGAATGTATTCTTCCGAAATGTGGTTCTGCATCTGCTCTTTAATATTCTTCGGATAAATATCTTTGCTAGAGCTTAAGAAATATGCATTGCGTTACTTTAAAATGAATGCTGTTATTTTGTTATACATATTTTGAAAACAATACAGATTACGATCTTTTTCAATCGAACATAGATATTATAATCCGTATGTCGTCGACACAATTCTTGTATTGAAACAACATGATATTGTAATGTTGCCATTTTTACACAATGTTTTCTTTCACTTGTGTTGTTTGAACAAAAACTTTTTCTGTGCGTGTAATAATTTATTTAAAGTTGGTCGAGACAATAACTTAAACCTACGTTATGTCAATCGATAGTATATAGTAAAAGGTCTGTTTCAAACGTGCGTTAATTTATACATAGTATATACGTGATATGGACGGCTTCTGTGTATGATGCGTGGATAAATAACGTGATGCAATAATGGTATTTCAATGGTGCATTACGAGGTAACAATTTTCCGGGTCAAGTTCAGCTAGGAGACATAAAACACTAGAAATGCACCATCTTAATTTCAAATAGTAGATTAGGGTAATCAAAAAAGAATTTGAAATTTTTTTAAAAAAAAATTGTTTTTGTTTACCATAATACAGCCATAATATTTACCATTGTATAAGCAATTGACATACATTTCTATAATTTCAATACCAATGTATTATTAAGTTTAATACATTTAAGTTATTTGTGTTGAAGAAAAGGATCATCTACTTTTAAAGATATTACAATTGAAACTACACTGCTCAAAAGAATTAGGGGAATGCATGGTTTAAACCCTTTCACACCCAATGATTCCATTTGGAATCTGATGATTCCATTTGGAATCATCAGCATGCGATTTTTTTTCTTACTAAGTTCAGCTCGCACTTATTTATCGTTAGATGATAGAATCATGTCTTTCGAAGAATTAAATAACGTTTGTTTTAATTAAATGAAAATATGAATAACATGGTAAAATAAAATTCACTCCCAAAAAATTTTATAAAATAAATTGACCCTAAATTCTTCACGCTTGAATTCTTAGATGTTTAAAAATTAATCTTAACTTTTTTTAATAAATAAAGTTTTGAAAAAAATATTGTTATAAGTTATTCAAAAGTTATGATACCAATTGTTGCCCTTTAAATTTTAGTTTAAAAAATTAAGATTTTGTACCCCCACTTTTTACCATTTCATTGTGATGCATAATGAATCTATTTCCCAAAGTTAAGATTTTTAAAATAAAAAATAAAAAGTTGAAACTGAAAGGGTTAACAAAAGTACAGAAAGTGCTCCCCTAATTGTTTTGAGCAGTGTAGATAAATGGACAGTTTTGAAAGAATTGCAAAAATACTTGATCCATAAATAAACAAATTGCCAATGTTAGTTAAAATTTTATGGTATATTTCATTTAAAAAAATAAATCTGAGAAAAACAAAACTCTAATATTCTTAAAATAACGTTCCCATTCAATTAGGATAATTGTAGTTCCACTGTACATGTGAGTAAACTGTATCATAAACAATGGAACCAGTTATCTTTCTAGAAATAATCAAGTACATAATTTCAAGTTTTATTTTAAAATAGATAAGCATTGCATTGAGTACGTAAATAATTTTCTCGTCCTTTGAATTTTTAAAAATTTAAATGTAGGAAGATAAAATGTTTCGTTTTCATGTATAGATGGCAGCACTAACTTATTTAATTGGGCTGTCGCACACGTTAGTCGATTTGATTTCAAAAATGTAGTTTTTTTTCCCTATCAAGTGCACATTTCCTGCAAATGTGAATTGAATAAAATTTAAGTAAGATGATTCTCATTAATATAGTTTTTTAAGTTTTCTAAATATATTCCAAGTGATTTTTGATCGAATACCATAAATGTTGATATGGTGATTTTTAAAAAAAATTCACGAACTCATAGAGCCAAAAATACACAAGAATAGTTCGTTTTAATTTACAGAACCATCGCAGGTAGTGTAATTTTTTAGATAAGATTGTTCTATAACAACTATAGTAAATAATTAGAAAAACCCATTATATAATGTAGATATAACTATCCTTTTTAATTCATCAATCTACAATAACTAATTTTAAATAACTATATTTCCGTTAAAACACTTAAAATATATTTGTATAGTTAGTATATTTTATACTTACAATTATTGTCTGATATACATACATATACGCTATGCCAAAGATGAAAGCTTTTTACGAAAAGTAAGAAAGAAATTTTTATATCTAAAAATTCACTTGTTTATTAGTCCATAAAATAAACACTAGATGGCAGCACCATAAATTGACCAATAAATTGACCCAATTTGACCACCAGAACAAATTATGTTAAAAGTGTGTAATACTTAAATGGAATAAAATTTCAGTACAGTCAAAAAATCATCTGCTTTCGAAAGCACACATATTTCTCCGTATTGTGAGTGATAGCAATTTGAATCACAACTCTTATTTCATTTGCTAGAAAATACTATAATGTGATTTACGATTTTTTGTAGAAGGGACACTTGTTTTTACATACACAAAAAAAATATTTTTAGTAAATTCTAATTCCTATACAATTGAATTTAATTCAATTTTCAATTTTTTGAATTACATTATATAAAAACAGCATAATTAAAAAAATTATATGACACAATGAACATCATGCATACCGTCACTTTGAAGAAACATCACATTTTAGTTACATTCAATTTTAACACATTCCCTTAAAGTTCTACTATTTTATAAACAGTTCTTAATTATTCAATTGTACTAAATTAGTACTTAATTGTTTTACTTACTTTTTTTACTCTTAAATTACAATTAAAAATAAAACAATTTATTATTTTTATTACATTTAATCTAAAATGAGAAATATTTGCTACACTGTATTTATAATTTCCAACTCAATCAGTCAAAATTGTCATTGTTTCCTAAATTGCATTCTCAATGCTGAAATTTGGAGAAATTGGGATGTCTTCATATCACTTTTCATGCGCCGATCGGGAATTTTCAATTGAGCTCTTGTTACTACTTTCTTGTTCGTGGTCTGAAGAAAAGTGATACCAAAGGTAGCGATTATGAGAGTGATGAATAACAACAAGCAGTTTCAAAATACTCAGACAGTCAATGTGGCATAAGTTGGTAACCAATACAGATTAAAAAAAAGTAGTTTCTAATTTAAATATTCCATTTGTTTTTACTTTTACCTTCATTTTGTACAGGAAAATTTATTTAGTTTTCATATCGGATCTTATCAAACGAGAGCCAGTTTGCTGGACTGTTAATTGAACGTTCACCAAAAAACTATGTCTTGGAGCGTTGGTTAAACTCTGGTTAGTTTGGCCTTACGTATAAGATTAAGTTTATTGGGAAGGGAAGAACTGTCAACCTTACGATTAAAATAGTTGTAATACTCATTTAATCTTCACTCATGATAAGTCTGGAATCCTCAACGCTTAAAAGTATTTATGATCGTACACTGTTATTTTTTCCTTTTTACAAAACAAAACATTATTGGAAAAGTTTTCTGAAATGTATAGATTTAAAAAAAAAAAGAAGAAGAGAATGAAAAAAAACCCACATATGTTTCCCATAATTGGTTTTCAAAAGAAAAAAATCATGTTCATTGTTCAATGATGATTCAAGTGTTCCTCGTGTATTTTTTAAATAAAAATTATCGATTACACAACAAATTATTCGAGGTTTTTTTTAATGGATTACCAGGCATTTGGAGGAAATAATCAAATTAAGACATGAATTTGTCTATCGAATGACGTTGAAAAGCGATCTCACAAATATGTACTATGTTTTTGAAAAATAAACAGTTTTGGCACGATTGAAATAAGACAATTTTTGCTAAGGGTAATCCGCAATTTCCTTATGTCTCGTACATTTATCTCATTGCGATAACTGCTTATTAAAGTAATTTAACTACTATTGAAATTTTGTTTTGTAATAATATGTAATTATTAATCAGCAAAATAAATAGAAGGAAAATATATTGTTCTAAAAATTGCAATGTTTTTAGTTTAAAAATATTTTTTCAGTGTGTTAAGAATCTTTAATTTTGGGCTTTCAAAACGAGCTAAGGACTGAAAAAATCGTTAAAGAGCCGCAGGCCGCAGGTTCTAGGTTCTAGTAGCAAATTATGAGGGTGATGAATAGAAATGAGCAGTTTGAAAGTAAGCAAGTGTCAGAGGCATCTGTTGGTACAGCTGGGAAATAAAAAACGATCCACCCTTCGGTTTTCAACTGCTATTGGTCAAGGAATTTTGTGAAAGGTGTCAATTTTCAGAAAATAGCGTAAGGAATTGAGAACTGGCAACAAAAATTGTATAAGGGGTCGTCTACATATTAAAATGAGTACCAACTTTAAAAATTCCAATGGCAACACCCAATTTTTTTTATATAATAATATTTTTCATCTTTAAAATACCCCAGATCCAAAAGAAAATTTATTAATTTGCTTTTATTTGTTGAGATATAAGCATTCAAAGTTGAACGCCCATAATGTTAAAAAAGTTTCACAAACTTTTATTCATACCTCCACAAATAAAATGAATTAAACCAAATTTTTTTTCATTATATACTTCTTAATCTTCCAAAAACAAATCACACAAGTTTTTTCATCAATTTTTCATTATTATTATTTTTCTATTTAAATTTAAATAAGAAAAAATAAAACATGAAAAGCAACCCCAAATTTTTGTTACATAAATCGATAAAGTAGATCAAGTAGAACCAAAATCCCGAATTTTTTAATTCAACAACAATTATTTGCCGAGTTATTGTAAAAATACTGAAAAATAAGAATTTTAGGGACCGTGTAAAAAATTACTTATCAAATTGGATACTAACTTGAATTATCGTTTGGTGGTTGAAAAGCGTTTTTGGTAAATGTTTATTCAAATTATTGATGTCTGTCAAATGTCTAAAAATCTTTTCTTGTTTCAAGTGCATACAATGTATTTTGTTTGTATAATTAACATTAAATTATATCGATTACTATGTTTTTGAATGTATGTTATTTCCAATACAATTTCAAAAAGTGTGTTTTATATTAAAAATTAAAACCCTAAAATATTATTGGAATTCGGTGTTTAGCATATTTCATTGTTACCACATTGATTATTTAAAATGATTAGTGCCCACTGCCTTGGTTAAAAATCATTGCCAAATCATTCTGCGTAATTTTATTTTGCTTTCCTTAAATATCGTGTTAGGATCGTAACTCTCGTTTTGTAATATGTGGTTTATATTACCGATAAAGTGAGTCGGGGTTCCGGACACAATCCCGAAAGCCAAAATACCGACAAGCCAGAATCTCGAACGTCGAAATCCCGAAAGGCCATAATCCCGACACAGACGAAATCCCGAATGGGTCGAAATCCCGAAAATAGATTTTTGTCCATTTCTCGATTTTAATTTTTTTTTTATTAAAGATTACTTATTTATTTACTTATTTAGTTAGTTATTTATTTATTTAGTCAGTTAGTCAGTCGGTTAGTTAGGCAGTCGGTTAGTTAGCCAGTCAGTTTGTTAGCCAGTCCGTTAGTTAGTCAGTCATCAGTTAGTCAGTCATTTAGTTAGTCAGTCAGTCAGTCAGTCAGTTAGTCAGTTAGTCAGTTAGTCAGTTAGTCAGTCAGTCAGTTAGTCAGTCAGTTAGTCAGTCAGTTAGTTAGTCGGTTAGTCCGTTAGTTATTCAGTTAGTTAGTTAGTTAGTTAAGTCAGTCAGTAAGTTAGTTAGTAAGTTAGTTAGTAAGTTAGTTAGTCAGTCAGTTAGTCAGTGAGTCAGTCAGTTTACTGACTAACTAATTGACAGTCAGTTAGACTAAGTTAGTCAGTCTGGACTAACTAACGGAGTGACTAACTAACGGACTGACTGACTAATGACTGACTAACTGACTGACTAACTAACAGACTAACTAACAGATAACTGACTGACTAACTGACTGACTAACTACTTACTGACTGACTAACTAAGTGACTAACTGACTGACGACTGACTGCTAACTAATTAACTGACTAATAAGTAACTAACTAACTGACTAACTATGATTAAATAACTAACTGACTAAATAACTAACTGACTAAATAACTAATAAATAAATAATCTCTAATATTTAAAAAAAATCGAGAAATGACAAAAATCTATTTCGGGATTTCGACCCATTCGGATTTGACTCATCGGGATTTCGGCTTGTGGATTTGGCTTGTCGGGATTTCGGCTGTCGGCATATGTCCCAGACCAGTGCGCCGAATTTTAACAAAATTTTTGTAGCAATATGAATGAAACACAATTTGCATAAATGTAAAACACAAATGTAATAATCAGTTGTCTATCTGATTGTAACTAATCGCATTTGAAAATCTGTTCGTTATAAATAATCGTATGTGTGACTTAATTTAAAATTAAACATTTTCTCGTCACCTTTATTTTTTCTGAATTTTAAAATCCAAATAAAAAAAGTGTAAAACATAAAAAAAAATCACAATATTAGTGAAGAAGGTTTAATTCTAGATTCTTTGGCGAGATATAGTAACCCTTTTGTTAGCGTCGTTCGAAAAGACTCCTAAATATACCTCTTTCAATTTGAGATTTCCCCTAACGAGCTCAAAATTATGCTTTAATATCTCAGCAAATAATGCAAAATGAATAATTCTTTTTAATACCTGGGGATTTTGATGTGCTGAACATTTTTATGCAAAAAAACTGGTGTTGCCATTGGAATTTCAAGTTGGTGCTCATTTAATATGTAGACGACCCCTTATGCAATTTTGGTGACCAGTTCTCAATTCCTTACGCTATTTCCTGAAAAATGACACTTTTCACAAAATTCCTTGACCAATACCAGCCGAAAAATGAAGGGTGGATCGTTTTTTTTTGCTGTAACTAACCCAAGCTGTAACTAACACAGATAATAATAAAAAAAATGCGTAAGTTTTGAAATCAAGTATTGCTTTGCCACGTAAGCATTTTTTCTACCAATTATGAAAATAATAAAACCAACTTTAAAATGAATATATAACCATAAACTTAATTCCTCGGCGCAACATCCCGTTAGTGGGCCAAGGCCTGTCGTGTCCATTTTCAGCTTTCGAGACCAAGGGCTCTGGGGAGCTAAGCATATGTCATGGTTAGGTAGTCAAGCTCATGCGGAACCAACAGTTAGTACCCAAGCATGCTTGATCCTCATTTTATCGACCCACTTCAGGGATGAAAGGTTGAGTGAACCTCGCCCAATCCGGTATTCGATCCCCGGACCTATCACATGGCAATGCGAAGCACTACCACCGCGCCACTGACCTTCGAATACATAACCCAGTAATTTCATTATCAATAGGCACGTTTCAGGTCTTGGTGGCAATAGAAATGCTGAATGAAAATAAATTCTTTCTTAAGCCTCGATTGGTGAAACAATGTCACTTGGGAACAGAACACCTATCGAAGGAAGTCCAGGAATAAATTCTGGAATGAAAGCTAAAAGTGAATACTTCACTTGAAACAAGCCAATAGATAATGTTAGAAACTGGTGTTGGCATATCGATTTATTAATATGTATCAACTTACTTTGCAATTAAATGCAGTAATTTGGACTGTTTGTTGAATGCTTTCCCTCACCTACCAAGGCAATTTACTGGCAATTTAAAAGACTTTTTAAGCAAATATCCCCCATGCGTTCACCTGATTAATGATTTTGATAAACGTGGGTTGTCATATCGCCAAAAATTTTCAGTGTCTTCCCTTTCAGTCCCAATGAGCAATTTGGCCTCATCATTTTAGAATTTTTTTTCTAATCGTCTATAGCCATTTCTGATATCAAAAAGCACATCATTCGATTCTTCAAACTTTTTTCTATTAGAAAATATTTTTTATTAATCCCAATATATGACAGCCTTATTATTTTTTTAAAATTCTGCTCAGAAAAATGATGATGCCAAATGACATCATTGGGACTGAAAAGGTTAAGTAAGGCCTACACCTAGTTACAGTTACACTGGAATTATATAAATAAGGTTTTTTCTTCTTCTAATTATTAATTCAATTATTTTGCTTACTTTGCACACAAGAGACGCATGAACACTCTTTTGGTTGTCTTATATCCAGAGGAATGCATATCTTCGGCTGTGGAACATTCGGCCACAATTTATGACACTCATTTCTTCGTGTTTTATTGCACCGAGGACAGTGTCTTCGGCAGTTGAACCTGAAAATGTATTTGAAGCTAAATATATGTGGCACAGCAATGATATAAAAGCCGGGCTGTCTATTGGCGACTATTGGCGAGCTTAAGAAATTTTGCGTAGGGTTGCTATACGTATCAAGTTGTATAAAATATGAAGAAGAATGTTTACCGCATTTTGGGTATTTTTGCCGCTTGGCAACGTAACGCAAACCGCAAAATCGAGAGCAGCCATTATATATTAGCTGTTCTTAGATGTAAATCTGGAACAGCACTAGCATACACTGTTGGGCACAATGCTCTATTCGGAACAGCTAGCGTATTATAGCCGGAATACTATTTGGCGACTTTGGGGTTCGTGAAAAAGTAAACACAGGGTTGCTATAGCAACAAGATTGGTGTTAACATCTATTGAGTTGCACTAGAATGTTTACTAATTTAAGTACGTTTTCGCTACTTGGCTTCAAAAGGAAAGTCGCCAAATCGAGACCGGCAATAATACGCTAGCAGTACCCTCTATTCTGTTTGTTTTGTGTGTAATATCCCCCTATATGGTTGTCCAAAATATCGAATCGAAATGAAAGCAATATGTGAAGGTAGGGGTTGCCACATCCAAGTATTTCACTATTTGGTGACAAATCAATGGTCAGCTGTGTGTGTATCCTAAAACCTTAAGATATATCGAATATTTGTTGCTTCATATCGTACTTAATTTTGAAAACCTTAATTTTATTAGAATGTGGATAAAGTTTTTAAGTTGTAACGTAAATCAAAATAAGTTGATTATAAATATTGCCAATATTAAGTAAAGAAATTTCATTAAGTAAAAATTTCAATGGTTGAAAGCTTGACAGCTTTTTTTATCGTTTCGTTAGTAAAGAACTGTAACCATCTTTGTTAACTAGCCGGTCACTGATATGTTAGGTTTTACATAAAGGGTTAGCCAATAAAATCAATAGTAATGTTGAGTGACTTTAAAAATTTGGCTCTTAAGCAATAAAAAAAATAAAGGAGGATATTAAGTTTAACTAATATACTAAGTTATGGTAATTTCGCCACTTTTATAAATCTAATGACCACTTTATTATCACAACGTTTGCAAAAAATAAAATATTAATCAAGTAAAATAAACGTGTTTTTTTAAGACAAAAATATGCCTACATTTGAAATATTTGTTTAACAGGCACGGTTCGGAAATAATTGAGAAAGACATATGCAAAGAATTCGTAACTAAAAATTATTGCAATTATTTCATGCGTATATTCATATTTGTTTTATCGATAAAATGTTGTCTCTTCACATTAATTAAACATTAAAAGTTTATAAATAGATAGAAATTTATTCGTGAAGATCCAAATAGAACTCACCGTAATGGAGTGTAGTGCACATAATCCATAATTATCTTTATTTATTTCGCTGATTTAAAAGGTGTAATTTCTGTTTATGTAAATGGAAAATTTTCTAAAATATATCTTATTTTAAATAAATTATGCTCGTGTGTTGCCAAATTTTACTTTAGGGTATATTATTAGTTCTACTTTTTTTCAAATTTTGAGAAAATGTACAGCTATAACGTCTGAATGAAAAATAATCATAAAATACCACATTTGAAATTTTTTCTTCTGAATATTATGTTTATACATTAAAACATGGTATGTGTACCTATAAGAACTAATTTAAGTCATTTGAAGAGTATAATGTGTTGTATTCTTGTCAAACCATAATAATCAGTTTCACCCTATATGAAATAAAATTCTATATTTTACAATAACTAATTCTCGGCAACATTTTCAAGTGGTGAACTATATTTTCTTTTCAATATCACGAGAGAGTTTGACACAATTCTAACTCAAAATTTTGGTTGACCCTTTGAGCCGTAAATATAAACCTGGTGAGTCACACCACAATCTATTATGAGTTTACGTGTTCAATATTATATTTATTGTTTTTGATGTAGCTTACTTAACCAAAGACTATTTGAGCAAGGTGTTGGAAGGTTTGAGGCTCAGAAGGTTTGACGTTGAGAGTCAAACGAATTATAACTGTCTAAATTTAGCAGCGAGTAAAAAAGTAAAACAAAATAGAACGACCCACGTTGACAGAGTTGTTCAATTAATGACAAAACGCGTAAACTAATTGGAAATTATGTGCAAATACACATTCGATTCAGGCGAATTTTGTGCATTTAAAAATGTGAAATATCTTTATAACAAAATTCGCGAAATTGCTTGTTTGAGCATTGAAGGGAATAGTTTTGTTATAAAAAAATGCTTAAAGGTTTCAGAAATCGATTTCTGAGTTTTACATACTTTAATTGAGATAATAATTCTTTGATATACTGAATATATAAGTGTTTTCTGCATAATTTCTTCATCAAATATACAAGCTTATCATTTTATAAATACACTTCACTTGACCAACTTTGTTTTAATAACGGTTTACTTTATAAAGTATAGCAGGGGAAAAATAAACATTGAAGTAACAGAAACTTTGCCCTTAAATGTAAAATGCTTTCGTGTTTTTAATTAGATTCTTAGTCATTACTTTAAAGTTGTTCATACTTTTAATTTATGAAAATGCTTTCTTGGAATATGCTAGTTGGTTTTTATAATGTTTATCTTTTAGAAGGACCATAAACAAACATTTTAGCATAAAAAAGGCGGTTATTATGCCAAGTGATTTTTTCAAACCCTATAAGAAAACACGAGAGCGTAATAAAATTTATGCGTTCAAATAAAGTGTTGGGTTTTATCTCGAAAAACAGCCTGCCGCGAATTTGATAAAAATGCAAATTAGTGTGATTCCTATTTTGTTACTGATGTCTCAGCAGCGTCGTGAATAATGTTGTACGATAATTCAGTTCAAATATTCTAAGATCTTCTTAGCATTAAAAGTTTATAAATTTATTTGCCCTGTTTACAAAATGATGACTTTTGCAGAACTTCCTGTGCATTTTTATTACTTTTTGAGTTTATAATTACTAGTTTGTATCAATATGTAATAGGCCAAGTGACATGTTGAGCAAAATTCTAGGTGATAAAATTTCTTGGTAATGTATATATTAATCAATAAATATTTAAATTAAAATTACAACTCTTAAAAAAAACGCTATCTAGAACTTCATAAATGATTTGGGATGTATTTTTTCTAAAGGAGGCTGCTTTTTTGGCGGATTAATCCTTTTGCATGCTTGGCATATTCCCCGGAATAATGAGCTATTTTTTGTGGCACCTCCAGACTTTGGAAGTGGTAGCTCTCGCTATCAATTTTGAAGCTCATATTACAATGAATTTGAGCTCTCGATGGATGTTAAAGTATACCGAGATTTATTATTGTTGAAAGAAACCAAGCCAAATGGGTACTCGAGGGATTGCGGGTGCAATGGTTCTGATGAAATGAAGAAAGCACGAGATCTTTGAAAAATTCATCGCATCGTTATTTCGCCAACAAATTAAGAACTTATTCTTTTTTCTACGTAAAATACCTAGCGTGTATTATTATATTTAAATTATGTGCATAGAACTACGTTCAAATTTTACTTATGGTAATATTTTAACTCTGCTATCTGTAGCAGAGAATGCAGAATTCGTTGGTTCTGTGGCTTATTTTAGTTTCTATAACCAAGCTTTTTTAAAAGCAATTTTAAGAAAGCCTGTTAAATTTAATATTACAACTGAAGTTGTTAAAAGGAGCGAAGTCCATTGAAAGACTTCCATACACGTTTCTCCTTTCATTAAAGTGTATAGAGGAAGAATTGTAGAGGGAAATTATGCTATGCTTTTTCAATTAGTGATTCAACTAAAACAGGAAAATACAAAGTACTGTTATGACCAAATTCCACATCGATTGCTTACAATAGGACGAATAAGATCTCCAGGGTTAACAAGATTACCCGTATATTAGAAGTACGTAACCGTAACCAGGGTGATAACATTACTTCTAATTAGAAGACATTGCGTCTGTATTTGTTTTATCCAAGCACTCGTCTGTATGCTGACTTTCTAACTTAATGTGCCCTGTTTACGAAAGAATGTTGTTTGCATCCAAAGAAGAAAAAGAGTTAATGTGAAGGGTTAAACGTTTACTTTTTTATATCATGATAATCTGGATAAGAATTTAAATGTCCGTTGTTGAATTTTAAGAAGTTTCACAACAAAATTGTAAAAACAAGATAAATAATTTTTAAAAGATTGGTCACCAAACAAGAAATAAAATAAGTTTTATAGCAATGATATTCTTGAAATTTTTATTCGCTTATTATAGACATAGAATATCTAATATTACTTAAGCAGTCATATTTTATTAACTGTTATAATTAAATGTAATAATGCGTATAACAAACTTCTAAGTAAAATCTCGTTTGAATTCACAAACTATTTAACTTTTCCAGGTGTTTAAATTTTTTTACAATAATACTTTGATACTTTGTTGTTTCAATAATACGAAATTTTAATTAAGTTATATTTACTATATAAATAAGTTTTTTATAAATATTATACAAATTATATTAGTCATAAAAACACACTAACTACTTTAATAAAGTACTTTGCATTAATAAGCAAAGCAATCTTAATTTATAATGATTACCATAGTCATAACTTTTGCATATCGAGTCATACAATACTTTAATATATTTAATATCTTATAATTAATCATCTAATGAGTTGCTTTGAAATTTTTTAGTTTTTTTTATTTATGATATAACCAACTACAATTTGAAATAAATAAAATTTAAAAATTATTAAATGCGACATAAATTTTTAATTTTAAAATAAAACAGCAAAATTACCTTTTTATTTTATGCATAACCCAATTAACTCATCTCTAAAAAAGAGTCACGAAACAAAAAACCCTAACTAATGTGTTACCATTTCTTAACTTTATCTTTCGCTTTAGTCGAGTTGACAAGGGTCGTAACCGAGAGTTACGCCCCTGAGTAACCAAGGAATCCTGATTAACGACACTGAGAAAGTAACAAACCGTGACGTAGGAGACAGTCGTGACATCTTCATCATCCAAGAACAACGTCTGGGAATAGAGGCGGGCTTGGCTTCTTAATATAATTCAGTGGCGTTTTTTTTATAAGATACTCCTGATTATTTTCTTCTGATATGTCTGTTTGGTTATCCTATTAATCAATCTGGAATTTTATCCAGTTTATGGTTGAGTAGAGGAGTCATTGTTAGGAATGAAGATTTTATTTTGTGTTTTTAGATGTTTGTTTATGAACTAGCAAATAAATACTCGTTCTCTGCACGGACAAAAAAATGTAGTGTGGATCTATAAGTGGAAGCTTTTATAAAGGCTGTATCCGTGTGTCCATCCTCCAACTACTTTCATAATTAAAAAGTACAAATGATATTGACAAGTGCTTTAGACAATGCTATGGACAAGACACACATTAAAAAATTCAGGGCATCGAAAGGAGAAGTCATTGAAAATCTCCGAAAAAAATTCGAATTCGAAGCACTTCAATTATTAAAAAAAAAAAACTGCACCTTTTAATACCCATTCAAAAATAATAAAAAGATATTCAATCATTAAATAGAAACTTTCTTAATTTAAAATAAAAACGGAAAATTTATTTTTGTGTTATGTCAGCTTTAAATAACTTCACAATAAAAATCAAAATATGATTATTTGATATGATAGTTTGCTTATTTGTTTAAAAAGTGGCAGAAAGAGCTTTATTTTGTTTTCAAAGCAAACGTAATAATTTTTCGTATACATTTAACCATTTATTAATGAATACTGACGTTTTTGTACTATTTTATTCCTATTGATGAGTTTTTTTTTGTTGCTTATTGTCTTATTTAAAAATCATTCAGTGTTGTTTTTTTGTTTTGAATTTGATAGATTGTTTCTATGTTCGTGTATGTATATATGAAATGTTTTGCCTCTATTTGAGAGTGAGTTACATTAAATATTGAAGTAAACATAAATTTATTAAACTATAAAAAATAATTATCTAATTTTCGAAAGAAAATAAATGAAACTATCCAAATTTACCTTTACATGTTTACTATAGAATTATATGTTGTGATTGAAACTTTCTTATTTCTGTTGAGCAGAAATGTTGCATATAAGCTGTCAAAATGGTAGATTCTATTACAAACTTACTTCTTTTTCAATAAAATGTAATTGAAAGCATAACTTTATACTTATTTTCTAAAAAAAACTTTCTTTTACCACAAATGCAGTGTGTGATTTTTCTCGTTTGATATTTGACATCTTAATTTCTAAATGATCCTACATTGATTTATATTTAAACAATTATTTAAAAAAGAAAGTTCAAAATTTTCTCAAGCTGTATCAATCCTAACTTTCCTTGAATTATAAAAAAAACACTCTTTAATATATTAGTGTTCAATTGCTTGAATACTCGATACTTCCTGATACTCAATTTTGATCTTACCCACAATTTCTTATATATTTAACTCAATACATTCTTTTGGCCTAATAGAACAAAACAGCTGCTGCTAGACATCTACGATCCAATATCTGCCGCAATTCTTCTACCCAGTAGCGTTCAATGCAATCCTCGACCTTTCGCTACCTCCGTTTTGAGGACATTTCCCAAGCTCTCTTTAGAGCTTCTGGAAACCGGTCCGTTAGAGCTTTACGACTCGGAAAATGGATAAGTGTGAGCCTTGGCCTTCACCGAATCCGGACCCAAGCTCCTTCTAAGTCAGCTGTTTACGACCCCACGCCTGACATTCCGGATAGCTCTTGGCCCAACCCATAAATAGGGAAACACGTGCTGACGGGGCGGGGTTTGGGTTTGATAGACAAGTAACTGTAATTTCTCGGATTTCAGCAAAAAAGATTGGAAATTACCCTGGTTTTATTGATTGGAGTATTTTTGTAACGGGGCTACACATAGTATTGAAAATGGTGTTCGAATGTTTAAACGACGGTCAAGCGACTAGATTGTTTCACCAACAAAAAGTAAATAGCAATATCGTAAGCGTTGTTAGGACATGAGACCACGAAATACTTAAATAGAAACTGGTTAAATGTTTATTTGAGAAATTTACCAATGAGCAAATTAGTGAATTATCATACGAAAACCTCCGAGGAAAACTGTCAATGAATAAAATTTTAACATAAAGCTCTAGAACTCTTTATACGAAGAGCTTGGAGTTTTCCAGTATCCTATGCAACATCTATATCAATCTATATTAGATACCTTTTTAGGTTACACTTTTAACCTCGCAAAATCTACATAAAACAGCTGCTTACATGTCGGTATGGTGCACAGTGAATCTGTGTCTTGATTTTGCTTCTGTTGCATTAAGTTCCAACTCATAGAAGTGAACCTCGTCACTTGGTAGTAGTTAAAATTTAAAAGTTGAATATTGGTTGTGTTGTAGCCAAAAGCACAGCTGCGACATGTGTTTATAATTTCTGAGTTAAATATCAGTTAGTATTTTGTCAATCCATTGGAACGACAAGATGACTTCCAGCCATTTCACCCCTGTCCTATATCTGAACTTTTTTCTTCTGGTGAATCGGGAAAGAAACTTTTAACTCACTTAAAAAATGGTTTCCTTCTACTCCGGTTTCCTGAATATTTTAGGAAAGGGCGTTATTTAAAATTCAGGAACTGGGATTGTGAATATGTTCTCCACTGTAGAGTGCGAAAGATGTATGGAGTTTAACGATTCGTGGATGGAAAGGCTTGAAGTTGTTTCATGTTGCTTCGACATTAAATCTCTTAGAATTGAAAGAGAAGAAGTATGTCAAGGTAAGGTTTCTTTTATCACCAAGAATATTTCCGTCACCTTAAATGTTCCAATATGCTAAATAATCTTTTTCTCTAAAGAACTCCACTTTTCCTAGTTATATTGCTTTTATACAATTTTCATACTTTAAACTCGATTTTTTTAAAACTATAGTTCTCTGTCTGTCCGTTACCTTATTTCACAGCTTAAACTATGTATATAAAAATCAAATAGATCCCTACACTGAAAATGTTGGTTCAGGCACGGATTCGGAGAGAAATAAGGAAATATTCAAGATCCACTTCCAGCATTTATTAATGTGCTATAAATTATATTTACAAAAAAGCATTCATGTAAAAAACACCCAATTATGTTACAATTAATATATTTAATTCCCAAATATATGCTAATCTATAACGTTCAATGCGGTTACTTTTTTGTGGAAATACGAAAAGTATTTTTTGAAATTTTGCATTCCGAATCATAACGCATTTTTTAGGGTTGAAGACTGTTTGAATCCCAGCCTTGTGGCAACAAGGCTCAATTTTCAACAAAAAATTTATTTATAATCTCAAATGTCCAGTTCCGATAGAAAAATCATTGCTTGTGTAAAATGCGAAAATTTTCATTCATGTTTACCAGCACGCATGCTGTAACGGCTACATCGTGTGATGTAAATTTTGAGCATTTGGGCCTCAACAGTCAACATTGATACCGTTTTAATTCCCGAGTTGTAGAAAAGAAGAACTCTTAAACAAGGTGTAGGAATACCGTAGAATTGTGTTTACATCACAAGCTTTAAAAATTTAGAATGCGCGGTAAAATTACGGAAAATGTACTGTATTTTCCCACAAATTTTACTGTACAAAAAATTATTTTTAAGAGTTTTTTGTGAGCTTAGTTCCTCTATTCATCTAAAGTTATGTTTCCTTTGATACTTTTAACTTATTTACAAAGCAATAAACAAGATTATTAAGTGTACTTTAAATTAAGTTATAAAACAATACTTTGAATAAAACGAGTTATAAATTTCACTATGCATTAATTCGGTGTTAAATATGCAGTTACTTAAAATACATTCTATTTATTCCTAGAAAAACCTTTCTTTGCTTGTCACAAAGTAGGATTAAGTAATAGGACTTCAACCTCGACTCTTGGACGCATTCATTTTAAGGAGGAACGAGCAAAAAAAAAGCAATAAAAATAATTGCTTTTGAGTACAAATAATACAGTTAGGGTTAATGATGTCAATAAAGTGCGACTTTTCTCGCTAAAAGAAGACAGAAGATTCCGCATTTGTCTTAGTGTTCTTTTTTTATGGAACAAAAGAGGTAATGGACAAAAAAAGGAGAGAAAATGGGGCAAGAGCTCTCGTGTGGTAATCCAACAGAGAGAATAGGACGGTTTAAAAAATAGCTGGTGTTTTTGAAACATTTTGGAAACATGTTTGCAAGAAATTTGTTCCGAAACCAGACAACTGGAATAATGCGATGTCGAGTGCAGGTATCGGTGCGGTCATGTAGAAAATAAAAAAAACTTTAACTCTGGTTTTTTAATGAAAATAATTGCAAATTAAAGCAAAAAAACTTTATTAAATATGCAAGGATTGACAAAATGTTCTTTTTTTCGGTAATCAATAAAATTAAAAGTAAAGAATCCAGGGTTATATTACGATACATTAATTATTTTTATTAGTTTCCAAGATGCGTTCTTCATATGCAAATAAAAAGAGGCATTTAGTTTTTGTTTGCTTTATAAATGTATATAGTTTAGTTGTTTGTTTCATTGAAACAGAAACATTAAAAACACAGACACTGTTTGCTTTTCATCTTTAAAGACTATCCAGAAAGCAAAAATTAAAAAAAAAAACTTACAATTTTTGTGTTAGTTTAAAGAATAAAATATTTAAAAGATAACATTTAATTAATTTAATAGAATGCACCAAAAATGCATTCAAATTGTCCCACTAATATTTATCTTAAATGTAGAAACCTTTTTTTTAGAAAAACTAATATTACACATTCTTCAACAAATGAAATAATGAACCATTTATTTATGCCAAAAAAAAGAGAAAAAAGTAATATTCCTCCTCATAAATAATTGTGAAAAACGTCTAGTACCGCATTAAAATGAGTTTGGTTGAAAATTTACTGAGACAGAGGACATTAAAGCCTTAATAAATTAAAATATTTCTTTTTTTCCCCTATCAAAAGTAAATTCTATTACGTTTTTTATGCATTAAAATAAAGATATTTTAATCTAGTTTGAAAGTTTCCCACTTCGTCGTATTAAACAATTGTGTCATCGTAAAAATACTCATAAATTTAAATATGGACTGTCTTACAAAAAATAAGCTATAAAAAACCCTAATAGGATTATAATGGATGATTTGAAATATGCGAGTCGAAAAAGAATAAAAAGAAGTTTTCTTGTAGTCTAAAGATCTATGTGACAGAAAATTGGGTTGTCCTTTTAACGTAATTAGTTTGAAGCCCCAGGCCTTTCAAATATCTTAACTGGCTTCAAAAACTTTTAAAATATAAAAGATTAATTTTGTTTTAAAGATGCATGTAATATCCTGATTGCTTGGAACAAATGAAATGTTTCTTCGAGTTTAATATTTTTAAAGCAGGACAAATTTAAAATTCTATCATAGAGAATGCGTTATACATAAATATTAAAGATAAAAAATTTAATATTATAAAAATCTCTTTTTCCTAAATAATTGCACATAGTTTAGGATTCTTTTTGACGTTGTTTGATACATGACTGTCATTTATCAAAAAGTACTCATTTGAAAATATATCATTTGTATTATTTTCTTTTTACAATGCTTTCTTGTTAAAAATATGTTACTTATTTTTAATCTCTAACATAGATTATGTCGGATTAAAAGACACTGAAAAAATATAAACCATTTTATTTTAAAAATTTGATTGCTTCAATTTGAATATGCTTAAAATGGTTCGAAAATAAGATTTTTGAATTTTAAAAACTAAGTTTTGTCAACATGATAAGATATTTTATCTTTTAGAACAAGTATTTTGTTTTTATTTTTTAAGGTGTTTATTTAGAAATATATGTTTTATTGAGTCTAATGAAAGAAGATTGCACTTTTCATTTGCTTGTTAAGGGAAATTGTGCTTTAAATATGGTTGATGCATAAGTGTTTCAATTTAATTCAACCAATTAATGGTTATAGCTCTGGACTGCAGAGCTGGGGGTCTGGGTTCGATTCCCGGGTAAGGCTTGGCTGTAAATTGTACCCATCTCAAGTTTTGTAATTGGGTGTAAACCTGTTGGGCTGTGTGTCACAATAAATTAAAATTATTAATTTATGGAATTGTGCTAGTGTTTAATTAAGTTATTTTGTTACGTTACCATTTGAAAATCGCAATTATTTTTAAAAAATCAGAAAAAATCCATTTTTATATATCATTATTATTCCAATATATCATTATTAATACAAAAATGCTTTTTTTGGTCAATTTGTCGAATCAGAACAATCGTGTTGCCACATTATCACCAAACAAACATTACATTTATACTTTGTTCCTGGACCCGGATGGCCGAGTGGTTTGGACCATTACGCTAGGAGTCTGCGCTCTGTAACGGGTGCGGGTTCGATTCCCGCCTTCGCCCTGGGTGTACTTTCCTTTCTCTGTGACATTAAAAATTCTTTATGTGTCTGTCTTACTTGACGAAGGCTTATACAGGGTGGAGCAAATAAAAGTGGCCCCGGCGTAGAGATAGGAATGCATTGAAATGCTTGGCGAGGAAAACTATTGAAGTAGTCTGAAAGCCTTCAAGTCGAAATAAAAGCTTATTCAAGCGTGCAATGGCTTTGCTTGGCAAACATGTTTTTCATTGGTTGGATTGGATGAGCGTTACATTAGAGCTACTGTTGGTCTATTGGGGAGTTCAGATCTTAGTGCGTAAGTGTGAATTGCGGCTGTGTGAGTGTGAATGGATCAATGCACAGTTGAAGATGATACTCACAGTACAGCAGAGGGTTTTCATTGTAGAAAGTTTTATTGAAAAAAATTCGTCTGAAATTGTGGTCAGTTGTTTGTTAAAGAATTTAATGGTGTAAAAGTGCTAAATCAGAGTGCTATGCAACTATTAGTTTCGAAATGGCGTCAGACAGGATCTGTTTTGAACAAGTCCAAAAACATTCCGAACACCATATTTTGTGTCTTGCAATCAATTTAGAATATTTTGTATTCAAAAACCCAAAAAGGTCCGATTCTCTAGGATATATATTATAAAATTTCCTAACAGCCAAAATAATCACTATTGGGAAAATTTTTTGCACAGCTGTACAAACCTTCAGTTTTTATTGCACTCCAAATAGCTTATCAAACCCTATCATAGTTGCTGGCAAATAATTCGCCAAGCGTTTGTTTGGGCTTAATATTAAAGCGATCATTAGCTTCACTTAGCAAACCTGTCTTTGCATTACTTTTTGACTTGGCAACAATTCTATCTTCTTCCTATCTCCATCACGGGCCACTTTTATTTGAGCCACCCTGTATAAGCGGGTCTCTGATCAAACACACAAGCCGGAATATA
Source organism: Oedothorax gibbosus (assembly GCA_019343175.1). Lineage (NCBI taxonomy): Eukaryota > Metazoa > Arthropoda > Arachnida > Araneae > Linyphiidae > Oedothorax > Oedothorax gibbosus. The sequence goes on from CM033273.1 coordinate 36,724,135, forward strand.
TATGTACCTACCCCCTACCCTCCCCCTCTACTTTGTTCCCTAAATTAGTAGGGTTATTTAAAATTTATGTTGCTGTATATATTTTCTTTTAAATAATTAATATTTTCAAAATTCGTAATCGTAAAATTAGTAAAAAAAAGTGAAAATAATGTCTTTAATTTTTGATTTTATAGAAATAAATTTTTCTTTGAACATATAGTTTACGAGTATGGTTTTATTTGCTAATTCAGTTATGTAAAAGATTTAAGTTTGTTCAATGGCCATGTGTCAGGTTTTGAGTGGCAACAGAAATGCTAAATAAATTATTTCTCGAGCCTTAAGTAGCGAATGAATATCACATGAGAGCAGAGCATCAACCAGATCACCAATCGAAGAAAGTTCAGGAATGAAAGCTGGAAGGAATTACGTCACCTGACAATTAATGCTAAAAACACACCTAGGCAATTAATGCTAAAAAATAGCCCTTTTAAGTTTTTAAGAAAAATTAATTAAATATAATCATACAAACAATGTTTTTTATTCCTGTTTAAACCATCGAACAACTTTCTTTTTTTTTAACTTATAAAAAGCCTGAATATTTTAAACAATATCTTATTGCAACCTTAACGAGGCGATTCTAAAACGGAAGACTTTTTAATGAAATTCAATGTATCATAAATTGTTATCTTTTTTGAAGCTGAATTGAAGTAAACTGTCGGAAAAAAATAGAAATGCCTTTAAAAGCAAAATCATGTCTCTTCGATTTCTAATTTAGCTAAAGCTAATTTAGAATGCATAACGCTACAAAAAATACCAAATTTAAAACTCATCGTAAAACATTGAGTTTTTTCTTCTTGGAGAATGATTTAAATTTCATTTTTATGTTTACTTTCAGCTAATTAAGACATGTAATGATTCATTTAGCGAAATAAAGTTTTTTGCAATATGAAGCTTTCTCTAGCAATTAAATTTCCATGATACTTCGATTCAAAAATGCCTTTGAGCAATGAAATAAAAACATTACTATAAAAACAAATTTTTAAAAAAAATAAATTCACTTTTTTATGATTATTATTTTACTTAGGGGTATAGTAAAGTGTAAATCCATTATAAAAATCATTTTTTATATCGATAGTTTTAAAAACATTAGGATTTTAATAACGAATAAAATATTTCAATTCAAAATTTACGATATTTTTTAAATAATTATTTAAGCTGAAATGTATAAAACATTTGCTTTAATGCATACGTTTCTTGAATTTTTAAAGTATGCAATACCAATGAATGCTTTTTAATTTTAACCAACTCTCAGTATGATTAAATTCGCTAATCGATCAACAGTTGTTAATTCATATGGAATGTTGTTTGATAAGATAAAGATAATTTGATGAATTTGAAAATGTAAATATACAGGTAAATATGACATCAACACGCACTCCTATCTTTTTTGTGACAACGTTTATTTAAAAACAAATTGCTATGTTATAATTAAACTCATAGTTTCCTTGCACAGAAGCCACGACCACGGGCGGAGCTATAAAACGCGCCAAGCAATCAGATGAAGACAAAATAAAATGGCTGAAATTTCCTCTTCATCTGATTGCTCCTCGCGTTTTATAGCTCCGCTCATTGTCGTAACTTATGTGCAAGGAAACTATGAGTTTAAATATAAACATTAACATTGTGAGCTTGCAGAATACTTTAAACAATGATTGATTTGGTTATTAACGCTAACTTCATTCATTGTTTACGCTTTAGTTCAGTAAGTGACTACACTCTCTATATATTTCGATTGATTAAAAAAATATTATTTTACAATAAATACGTTATTCAATCATTCATTTTATATTTCATTCAATATTTTTTTAATGATATTTTACGGAAAAAGTCTTGCAATTTGTAAATCATAACTTCAAATTATTTAACCAAATTAAGTTTTAATACTATTAATGTATTAAAAATGAGTTTTAACAAAGAAAGTGAGTTTTAGCAGAAAATGGGCAGGTGTTTAAAGTAGTGGAAGCATGAAGAAGTAGTTATTTTTACTCAACCATCACATATAGTTTTCTCAACCATCACATATAGTTGAATTATATCATACATACATTATTTACTAGGCTGCTTGAAGAAAACATAATTCTTTTATAAAAACATCACTCGGAACTAACTGCTGGCTTCCTAAGCAGCTTCTTAAATTATAAAACGTTGTTTTCTCCGAGACACATTTGTTTTCTTAAAACAACTAAATAGGAAGAAACGAGCTCGCGGACTTGAATTCTGCTAAAACGAAACAGTCAAATTCATGGTAGTTCTTCACTGATTAAATAAAGAGAAAATTTCTTTTAAGTTGTAGCTCTTAAATATTTCAGTTGTAATGTGTTGCTTGGTTGATAACGATGTCTTTAAAGTAAATTATTTTTATGAAATAATTAAGTTATGCGTTGATGACAGAATGAGTTTAAAATGATATTATAAAGCTTAAAGAGTAAGTAAATTGGAGTTAGGTTCAATTGATGTTTTCTTATATAAACAATTTACTAATCAACCTAGCTTATATTAAATGACACCGCTTTTTAGCGAATTACAGCACAATTTTATTTAGCAATCAACTTTTTAAAAGATACCAATGTGTTTTTTTAACTGGAAAATAATTGGTCATTTAATATTTGTTCCAAATATTTCATTAAAACAACAAATTTTTTTATTTATTTGCCTGGTATTGTTTCGATAAGTATAATAAACAAACAAAATACCAAAGTTTATTATAATAATGTCTTTATATGAATAAAGGAATGTTTTTTTTACATTCCAAACACAAAAATACCGTCGTTCTCAATTTTAAAACAAGGAGTTTGCAAGCTTATCGTCGTTCATACCGTTAGCTTAAAAGTGCATTTAATTACGTTGCGTCAAGAAAGTTAAAGGCACCATTTGAAAATAAAATTAATAGATTTAATTAGAAAATAACCAAATAGCAAATATTATCCCAAAAAGAAATATAATAATGGTAAAATGAGAAAACAAGTTTTTAATTAAAAAAATATAGATCTTAGTTTAATTACGTTTTACAGCTCAAAATGAACATTGAAAACAAAAAATTAAACGTGGGAAATATGAAACATAAAAAAAATGAAATTCGTTGAAAATTTTATAATTGTTGCTAAAAATAAAAAATTATTTTTCTTCTAAATCTTCCAAATAGCAATTTTATGGTGAATGGGTTTGTAAAAAAAATCATTGAATATTCACTTAAAATAATTAATAAATAAATACTAATACTTTCTGTGTACATATGTAAAGAAGGTATTGTGGTTTTTATTCATTTCTCCAATATATCGCACAACTATTAATGCTGATATCATAAAGAACTAAAAAAAAATGCTAAAACCTTTTAATGTACGTTTTGTTTGCATCCGGTTGTTTAAAAGGTTTTTTAAACATAAACTTAAATGAAAAAAAAATAATACTCCACTTAATTGTACTTCAAATGTTTTTTCCCCTGAAATAATTTCCTAAATAAAAGGTACATTAAATTTGTAAAAAAAAATACACTTCTGCATCTCAGATAACTCCATTTAATATTATATCGTTTATTAGATTTCTAGAAGAAGAATTTATCAAATGCATTATGTTCCTACTTTCAACGAAAACTCATTTCAAAGAGGGGTTGAGTTTTAAAAACTCGCCAACATCCTACTTATATTATAACTAAAACTCAATTACAACCCGCCTCAGGCTGCAGTGAGAAGTATTTTAATGAATTCTGACTTTGGCGAACAATTCCGGCGTTTCTTTGAAATCAGTCTCTTGATAATTAAAGTTTCGTGGCTGAATGGCCCGGCACTTAAAAAGGAAATAAAGTTTGTTAGAAGAGTATTTTAAATCACAAATTTTTATATAAAGGTTGAGCAGGAATTGGATTTCATGAAAAAAAAGACCGATTTTTTTTTCTAGGTTTTTACTTTTTGATATGTGTATTATGTTGGGAATAAATAAAAAGACAATTTGCAATTTATATGTTTTTTCTAAATGGCTTATATTTTTTAAAACATACTTGCAATAATAATAAAATATAAATGTCGAAAGAATTTAAAATATGAATAATATTTGCCTTTTTTAATATAGCTTAGGTAAAAAACAAAAGTTTGAGGCTGTTTACTTAAACTATATTTGATTTTGTTTCTTCCTTACACTTATAATAATTTATAATAAGTTATTTTTTGAGTTTATAGAAAAATATTATTTTTAGTTTGATTATCATAACTTTTAATTCTTAAAACACTTATTGGTTAGGTAAACAACCTTGGAGTTTTTATAAGCAATAACTTAGAGCTACGTACTTCAAATTTGGTACACGAGTTTCCAAAGCCTGTCGGACGTCATAACAAAGTTTTCGAGAAAATTGCGCATTAATAAAGGGTTGCTGCCATAAACGTTTCTGGTTAGAAAAGTATTGGAATTACTTTATATGGTATATAAATTCTTTATTTGAATTGATTTAGGGGGGTGGGGTTGTAGGTACATGGTTAATTCCACGTAAAATGATACCACAACTGAAAAAAAATATTTTTTTCTACAGTTGTAACTTTTATATGTGCTTAAGAAAAGTTTGAATTTTATTTTTTTTTGTATCAACAACTATTATTGTTTCACCTTTGGCAACACAGCAGCTTCAAAATGGCTGCTTTGTTTTGAAAGCATGGTCTCGTGTTTTTTCATCATTTTGAACCCAGGAATTTTAAGGTAAGAAACACATTTTATCAGATTTTTTGGAAAAATTATTAAAATAGATTATCAGAACTATCTTAAAAACACATTATTAATCGGCATTTATTACTAAAAGATACTTAATTAGAAAGATAAAAATCTCATTTTTGACTGTAGTGTAAGTCACGAAAAGATATAAAAGTTTCTATAACTTTTTAAAATAAAGCTTTACTTCAAAATTTTTACGATATTTTCTTTCTATAGTAACCTCTGCTTAATTCCACACCTTTTTAATTTTAAAATAAAAAGCATTTTCTCTATTTATAACACATTTTAGCTTTGTAGTGTAAGTCACAGCTTCTGTTTGATTTATCTATTATAGATTAGCTATAATATTTGTAGATTTCTTATATTTTGATAATTTTAATTTAAGATGGCTAAATCAACAGTTAAAAGAAAAAAAAAGAGCAAAGGGAAAGACTTTAAGCATGTGGAAAATTTCAACCTTTAAAGAAAAGGAAAGCAAAAACGACTTTACGGACAACACTGTAACTAAAAATACACCACCTCTATTGCAATGTTCCAACCGTTAGACAACATGTTGACGACATATTGGTCATCTTTACCTTTAGTCATGAAAAAGGACCATTTGATGGACTTGGTGATACAGTGAGGAGGGGATAAAAGCAGCCACACCTTCCAGGAAAATTGACCCACATTCTGCTAAAGACTTTTTCACTTTGCATAAGAAATCTGCCCAAACATATCACTATTATACATTTCTGACAATTGCATAAAGGGCGAAATAGGTAGATTAAATGATATTTGCTCATCAAAGGAAAATAAATATTTCCGATTCCTGACACTCAAAATTACTCTGCTTTTTAAAATTAAACAAATACTTACTTAAAACTGCCAATATTTCATTAAATCCCCCAAAAAACAACACGGCTGATTAAACAAATGGAAATGTTGTAAAAGGAAATACCTCTCAGCAAAATTCTGAAAATGAATTTGATGCTGAAAGAAGAGCTTTAGTTCCTTTTGTAGGAAAATTATCGTTAAATATTTTGTTGGGCAAATGTTAAGTATAGATGCTTATTCAATAAAACTGAAACATCTGCAATGGCCAGGAAGTCTTTTTGCGTGGCCTGAGAAGGAAGGTTTTTCAGACAATTCTATTGAAGAAAGAATTAAGAAATTACCAGAAACTAACTTTAGGGGACGACGGGACGTTGTGTAACTTTTTCTAACTATGATTTTACCATGTATGCAATTCTTAACTTACCATGTTCAAAATTATTTATATATATTATGTTATTATTGCCGAAATTTCCATATCTGTGATGCAATTCACATGATGTAGTGTAAGTCACGCACAAAACTGTTAATAAATTATTTCCTACGCCTACGATATTTCCACACTTTTTTGCAATTATATTATTTAGCTTTAAACCTTGTACTTAAATTAAGCACTGGTAGAATGTTGATTTACTGCACTATGAAGAAGAAATGAGAGTTTTAAATGATAACCAAAACTTGACTTCCTTTCATGTAGTGTAAGTCACAGTATGACATTTTTATTATTTTTTAGTGAAATACTAAATGAAAATGGTTTTTTAAGATTTCTAAAAATAGTATATGTTCAGGGGTAAACTGGCGTACAATATTTTTTTTTTTTTTTGAATAAGTAGAAAATAATTATGAACTACGCAAACGAAATTTGTTAAATCGTCCGATGTAGTGTAAGTCACGCGTGGAGGTGGAAATGCCCACATATATATTCCGGATTGTGTGCTTGATCAGAGACCCGCTTATGAAGCCTTCGTAAGTAAGACAGACACAAAAAGAATTTGTACTGTCACAAAGAAAGGAAAGTACACCCAGGGCGAAGGCAGGAATCGAACCCGCACCCGTTACAGCGCTTAATGGTCCTTCAATGACTGCTAGCGTAATGGTCCAAACCACTCGGCCATCCGGGCCCCGAATTGATTTATTGAGCGGTAATTGAAAGTTATGTAGTGTCACACAGCCTTAGTTTAAAAACATTTCTTACATGCATTGCAAAATATAGTTTCGATGTATTTAACTTTTTCAAACAAAAAAAATATAAAACTCTACCAAGACAAAAATTGAGGGACCACAAAAGAAACGAAACATGCCCCGCCATTCTCGCATTATTTCAACTTATGTCTCCAGAAATAAGTAAGAAGCAGCCATTCACTTAAATGTATCATCAACTGAAGTTTTCTGACAGAATCTGCTTAGCATAGACATTGCTTCCGAATAAAAGCGCGTGCATGTTTCGGTGCAGTCAAACTAAACTCAAAACCAATTTGAATATAGTAGGGACTTTTATTTTATTCTGAAAAACCCACGTTTCAGAAAATAAGAATTTTTTTTTTACATGGAAAGGTGGGGCACAGAAATATCCTTCTCGTTCTGAATTTTTTCGTTCTTTCGGAAGACATTTGCATGGAGATCCTATTTAACATTATTGATGTCAACGTTACGCCGGATGACTTTGGAAGAAATACAACTGGGGATCTTTTTCAGCGTTGAAGCTCTACGCGTCTTTTGAATTTTGAACCGAATTTCTTCTATTTTTAGTTTCTAATTTTCATACAGTGTTGTTTGTTGTTTATTTCTGATAGTAGTTTTCACGGTATGCAATGTCATATAATATGAGAAGTCATATAGTATCATAAATATGATGTTTTTTTTGCTTTGTTTAAATTACTTAATTTAAAACGGTTAAATTACTATATTAAAATGCATTAAAATTTAAAACACCGAATAAAAAAACGCTTTTCAAATGTAAATTAAAACAATTAGATTTTTTTGTTTACCAAAATTTGGTTAGTTAGGTAGATTAGTTTGAATTATCATCGCACTACCAAAAATTAGTTTCGGTATTAATACTTAACTTTTATGCCTTTGAAAAATAGGTTATTGGCAAGTTTACTTTAAAATTTCCATTCTAAGTTTTGGTGAAATAACAAGCCAATAAAAACGAGACTTCGTTAAGAAAATTACCTGCCATAAAATTGAAATATGCGATTCTTTAGAAAAAAAACTATCACAAGTGACTTATAAATTATTTAATAATTACCTAAACAATAACTTTATGAGAACAAATATATTTCTTATATTATCCAATTAAGCAGCACAAAAATGTCGTGCCATTTCATAAAGCGGGGGTACACAAAATAATTGTGTAATAAAAATACTCTAAAGCCTCTTCAGCTACATTTCTCCTTGTGTTTTCTCATCCACAAATGACTAGCTGAATATAAAAATGGTCGAAATCTGCTGAAAGATTTCCCTACACGCTTCTTCTTCCAATAAAGCGTTGAAAAGATAAAGCATATGGGGAAATGTTCCAATTGACTTAATACTTTTAAAACATTTGGCGATTCAAATAATCCAAGAATCACTGCCAGGCGAATAACAAGGAGAAATCTGCAAATGTTAACGAGCCCCATAGGCACCATTATTAATCATGAATGGGGGAATGTCTGAAGCCATTCGAGGATTGAGACCAGGGCTGGAGTCGATGAAGCGCACCTGAAGAAATGTAATCAATTTGCTGTTGTTGTTAATAGCATTATATGCAATTAGTGTCCAGATTTACCCTATCTAAATTAATATACGATGGTATTGCAATTCTGTTAAAAATGTCTAACGTGCAGTCAAATTTATTTTGTTACGTTGTGTTAATGTAGATTGGTATTGTGGTAGTATTTTTATAGTATGAGTTAATTGCGTCTTTGTGTGAAGATTTATATAAGGTTATGATTTTTAAGCTTTTAAGAGCAGTTATTTTAATGATTAAGAATTGTAATCATGTAAATAATGAAATATTTAGGTTTACAAAATATCAAAACAATTAATGTTTTTTATGATTCACTTGGTTCAGGATATTTTATTATTATTTTACCAAATATTCAAGAGTGTTGATAAACAAACTAAAATTATTCTGCTTAGATCGATAATGGGTGATATATAAATGGATTTATAAGTTTTTTTTACCAGTTGCTGAACAGAGGACTGCCGTGAGCAGGTAAACTGCAGTAATCGCAAAAATGAGTTGTACCATTTTTGATCTGCAACAAGTTTTTTTCTAGTATGTTTTCTTAATTGTTAGAGTAATTGAGTGCTTGCAACAATGGTCCAAGTCATTATGGAAGTTACTGCAGTTTACCTGCCCACGGCAGAGGAGATACTGATAGTTAACTTTATTTTATAGTTTTGCTTTTAAGATTTCTTAATGTTTCACGTAGCTTAGAAAAGTTTTAAAAGATTACATTTTTGTTATGTTAATTAACTATTAATAAAACCTTTTTCGGTAATAAGAAACTTTTGGGGGGGGAGGGCAGGAGGTCATCCTAAAAGGGGCAACATTGAATTATCACAATCTAACACATATATCAAACTATTATAGTCCCCGTAGAACTAATGCAAGTATCATTTATCCAACATGGTTATAAAAACTCCAACGCCCAATGTTATACTACAAGAAATTCACCTTTTTTCTATTAGTGCGTAGAATTGTTACTATATTTATACCTAATTCATGTTCTAAATCATTAAGAAACGTATTAAACGTTAGTAATCATGCAAATAATAATGGACATCTGTAATCTAGCTTATTAATACTGAATAGCCATATTAAATAAAGTGAAAACTCGAGCCTCTTAACATAAATTATTCATACTTTAATAATTCGTTAGGTTCTGACAGTTCCTTCTAATAAAAAGGTGTTTTGTCACGACATTAATTATAAGTTGATTAGCATGAGAATATTTAATTTTCATGTATTTTCAATCGATAACTTTTGTGTTGTTTGCGCACGTCAATCTTTCGAAAAGTGGACATTTTCAAAGAAGTTCTAATAACGGCTTCTTTTTAATAAACAGCAATGTGTGTTATTCTGTTAAATATAAATCAATGCAAACTATGTGCGTTTTATATAACTTGATATTATCGAATTTGTACTGAATTTAAAACCTTTTGTTAGTTATTCGTAAAGCATATGAAATTAAATTAGAAAAATTGAAATTGCTTGTGAAAACAATTTGCGTCCATAGCATTTTTAAATGATATTTTTAAAATTCAACACACAAATGTCTTTAGGTTAAATATAATTACTTAGCACATATTTGTAAAACAGATTGTATTTAAATATGGATTTCAGTTAATAATAAAGAAAGTTATTTACACACTTCTTAAACAAAAATGTCCGTATATATCAATTCCGTTTTAACGTATAATTGCATTCTTTGTTGTCTTTGTTTGGACAAGTTAATTATTGTTAAACCAACAAAATTAGAGAAAAAAACACGTCAACAAAGAAAATTTGGTTCTTCTAACTAAAAATATTTTTCTGTGATAAATTATCAAAATGCTAGTATTAAGGTAGCTTTATTTCGCCTGAATGCCGAAGACAATGATAAACAAGACTTGACTGCATTTCGATAGAAATAAACCCTATTTCCAAATTGGATTCAAGGATTTTCACTCAAATGCTCTCACGAGAACTGCTTCTCGAAGACCCGAGATTTCAACGATACATATCCAATTGTTAGTTTAACAAAACTGTGCCAAACAGTTTTGTCAAAAATAAGTATTGTTTTGAGAGTTTACATGTTACTAGCTAGTAGCTTATACCATGCGTTGCATGGGTGTACACTTAATAGTACCTATGTATTTTATGTAAATGTGTCCTAATGTTTCTATATGTGTCCTATATGTATTCTATGTAAACTTTAACTTTATAACAAGTGATTCCCATAGGTCGCATATTGTAAACACTTCTTGTAATAATGCTCATTAGATTTATTGTTTTTATATTGTACATTTATTGATGTTTTATTGAGTAGTCCTCATTTTATTCTGTTTATTTCAATAATATTAATGTATCTTTACTATTGAAATAAATTTAGCATTTGTTCTTAGATATGGGCCACAATTTAAAAACAGCTTCTAACAATGATAATGCTTCATTTAGTTTTATCAGATTTATAACTATATTTGTCCAGCTACTTTTATAATTTCAGACCCATGTATGCTATATTTAAAGATACATTTACAATGGTGCTTTCCAGTTGACTTTGTCATTCTCACATTCAAACCCAATCACATCAAACCAACCAAACATCAATTACAACACTGTCAAACCAAGAACGCATGTACCTGAAACAAAGGGTCAGGAGGGAGAAAAAAGATACTGCATCAAAGGATTTATATTTCGGAAAACCAATTTCTTATGATAGGAGTGTTACGTGACTCACCATGAACAATCTCAAGTAAGAGGAATGTTGGATTGTAGACGTCACTTCACTTTGTTGAACTCATTGCGGTTGAAATCCCACGAAGCATAGTTGCGTGTGGTTACAAGTGGCGTAAGAGTTATTAGAGTTTAGTTTAGTTTGAATTATCGTCGCACTAGAGCTACACGAGGGTATTGGCGACGGGTGTCGTATTTTAGAACCACAGTCAAGTGACGAGCCGACACCTGAGTAGGCACCCAACGCAACCGAGTTATTTGAGAGTTGTAGGTTAGGTTAGTTTAGTTCGAATTATCGTCGCATTTGAACTACACGAGGGTGGGTGATGGACGTCGTAATTTAGAACCACAATCAAGTGACGAGACGACGCCTGAGTAAGCAGCGTACACAGCGTTGTAACTTTGGAGCATATTTAACGTGCACTCCCTCAACACGGGGTATTATTCGTCGGATATTTTCTGACTGCGTGGGTCATTTATAGGTCTTCAGTTATTTTGGCGTTGCCCGGACCCGAAACTGGGACCTTCCACATGCAAGGCGTACACCTCAACCGACAGGGCTTCCCAGCACCCAGAGATTTGTAAAATAGTATGTTTGCAAGTCTTTTTTATTAAACAAATAAGGTATAGCATACATAAAGGCATGATCCACATAAAATACATACAGTGCATATCAGAAAACAAACGTTAAAATCAATAAGCCAAATGAGATGACAAGAAATTTATACAAAGTTTATAAGAAAAGATAGAAGATAGCGTTTTAAAAGTTTAGGTGTGGAATGTTTTCGATAAAACTAGTAAAAACTAGCAATTATTCAGGTTGAATAAAGTAATTATAGTTTGGAGGCCTCCCACTAATTATGAAAAAAATCAAGTTAAAATCTAACAAAGTCATGTAATGGGCAACTGATAAGTAGATGTTCTATGGTCTTATGTCATGTGTCAAGATGTCATATTTGAAATTTTTATTTGTTCTTACTAAGAATGGGTTAAGACGCTAGAAGCTAAAGTGACGTACACAATTAATTTTAAGAATATCAAGATGCAATTTTTACGACCTTGTTGTCGTTAGTAAACTGTTGAATCCTTATCATTGATATTGTTTGCCAGTAAGAAAAAATTTTGTCGTTTACTTTAATTGGGTTGTTTTTATAAGATAATATTTTTTACATAATTAATGTGTAACTTCTTTTAAATATAAATTTGAAGAGTACGTAAACTGTTTAAATGAATGGTGTGAGTGATGTTTAGATAAAAATAAATTAAATAGTAAATAGTTATTTATGCAACAAGTGGGAAAAGTTATACTTCTTAAAACGAGTCGAGCGAGTGAAATAATGACACGTGTTTCAAAACTTTACTTTTCACATGTGTTGCATACACTATTTTTTATAATTACGTGAAAAAAAATCAAATATCATTTGTTCAAAAATATGAAATAATGTTATGAAAAAAAGTTTTACTTGAAATGCTGGCATCTTATGAAAATACTGAAAAAAGTACTTTTTTGCAATATAGCGCAAAAAAAACGAACTTTTTCAAATCAATAATCGTGGCAAAAGTGATGCTTTTAACGAAATCGTGCTTCAAAGTTACTTTTGCGAACTAGTGCGACAAAGTAAATAAGAGCACCTGATTGCCGTAAAATTCTTTATTTGAGCGTGATATTTTATTCGGCGTACTTTATTTTTTTAGCACGTGCGAAGAACGTATATTAATTTACTAGTACGATATATACATTACTTTGATCACATTTCAAGTAAAATCTATATATAAAAGAAAGTCGCGTGTTGGTTACACTATTTATAACTCAAGAACGGCTGAACTGATTTAGCTGAGAATCGGTAGCTTAGAATCAGTAATAGGCTATATGATACTTTTCATTCGAACCCAATCGGGTGTAGGAGTGCAAAACGTGAGCCGATTTCCCCATAGAAATAGCGTTGTAAGATTAGAATTTATACGTTTTATTTCAATTTAAAGAAATTTCAGCGCGTTCAGCGCTAACGAAAATTAAGAAAAGAAAAAAAAGAGCACGTAGGTTTAATTTTCTGGATTGTTATTTGAATATCAGTATTTTATTTTATTTATTTATTTTAAATCTTTTGATTTTTTTTTATGGTGGATCAGATTTCCTCAACTAGATTTTAATTATGTTTCCGAATTTAATTTAATTGGTGTTTACAAATGGTAAGAAATGAAGATATGGAGGGATATATTCAGAATAAATAAGGAATTTGTACTTTATAAAACTTTTCCAACCATACAAGATAATGAATGTCTGTTTTGTCTTCTGATGTTAAGATGGCGTAATGGCCTATTGAATTTTGGCATTGGCGGCTTTTGGCGAAGTTGAAAATTTAACGTAGGGTAGCTATTCCCATCCAGTTGTATGGTTAGGGTCAGTTTGAATTATCGTCGCATTAAAGCTACACACGAAGGCTATTGGAAACGGGAGTCGTAATTTAAAAACACAGTCAAGTTACGAGCCGACACGTGAGTAGGTACCCAATGCAACTTTTAAGGGCGACATCGTACGCAGCGTTGGGAATTTGGAGGATATTTAAAGTGCCCTTCCGGGGGGGGGGAGGTAACGAATAATACGGGGTATTATTCGTTGGACTTTTTGGCTGCACGAGCCGTTTACAGCTCGGCAGTTATTTTGGCGTTGCTGCCCGGACCTGAACCTGGGACCTACCGCTTGCAAGACGAAAGTCTTTACCGACTGGGTCCCCCAACCCTATCGAGTTGTAGGAAATATGAAGTGGAATGTTTACCACATTTGGGCAGTTTCGTTTTGCGCTAATCGTGAAATAGAAACAGTCCATTATATCATATAGCTGTTCTGGAAGTTTGAACAGGGGCCTATTTGAAAGCCCTCAAACTCCTGGAAGGGCCTGGATAAAATCAACCCCTCATATCAGAATGAGAGGAGTTTATAATATCCTAATGGAGTGGACCAGTGGAGAGGGGATCAATTGCTATAAAATAATGTTTACAAAAAACTACTAATTAGGGTACACTCGTGCAACGCCGGGTTTATAAAGCTAGTTAATTAAAAAAATATTTATGAGATATATCCTTTATTTTTAAATTTTAGAACAGCCGTACTAATTTATGATCTCTGACAATCTTTTTTTCGACAAGATTAAAGATAATTAAACAGTGACTAATTTTCTTACTATAACTATTTAAATGTTTTATTACCCGAATAATTCTATTTAGTAAAATGATCAGTATAATTACCAATAATAATTGGAGTGAATTAGTTCATTATTTCCAATTAGCGACACATTAAAGGAATCAGATAAGTGCATTAATTATCTAAATCCATAATTTTGTCTGTTTCATGAAAATACTTAAAAAAAAAGATTAGTTTTTTGCGTTAATTGTTATGTGAGTGTGTAATAATTATGTTCATTGGATATTCTTTAGTGAAATAACATTAATTATAGCAAATAATCGGTAAATTTGTGAAAAAAATCTTGGAATATTTTTGAAATAATAATAATAACAGCAATAACAATAATAATAATGTTCCCTCTATTATATTCAGGAAAGTTCGTAACTTTGGCCAGTTAAAAATTTGACAAATCATTCTTATTACTTTTAATTGAAATAGCTATTTTACAATTAAGTTTTATTTCTGTCAAATGCACTGAATATGAAGTTTATGTCTTCAATTGAGGCACTTTGAATTAGGCACTTTGAAGCTTCCAAACTAAAATCACGTTTTTATTTGCTGCAGGGAAATATTAAAAAGTATTTCTAACTTGTATTCAAATCCATATAAAGTGGGTTTATGAAGAAAACCAAATTAGGTTTAGCGATTGCAGCAAGGTTTATTGGATCAAGAAGCTAACGAAGTGCACAATCTTGACTCGTAGAGTGCAATGCTAGTGGCGCATCTATATGAAATTAATGATGATTCTATTTTTACTTCTTCAAGTTTACTGTTATACAAAATAGACTGTAATTCAAATTGTAATTTTATAATTAAATTACAAAATATTTTCAAAAGCAAAAGGTCCCTGTTAACAATGTTGCTACTTTAAGATATTTTATCCTTCAGAATTTCGTATCCCAAATCACAGAAAACTATTAAAATAGAATTTTTACAATTCCTACCATAATAGAACTTTTATATTTGAATACAAGTATCAAGATAATTTTACAAAAAAATGAGAGAAAAAAATTAAGTGTGTAAAGTAATATTCAATAAAGCCTTTCTTACTTTGAGTTAGTTCATTTTCTGAGTAGTTTTCGGCAAACCTGCTTTGAATATATTGTTCTGACGAATTTTGTCAAGAATATACCTAACAAGAGCTGGATCTTTTTGATCTCAATATTATTTCGTTCTTTCTGTAATAATAAGCTCCTTCCATTGAAGATGATATGCACTTAATATAATATAATCTTAGGAACTGCCTTACGAAAATATTTATATTACACGGATTTTCTGAAAGCAAGTTCTATTGAAATAGGAGTTAGGTATGATGACATGCTACTCGTATATTGTTAGTGCTTTTGTATTGTAGTACAGATCTCACGTTACCCGTTGTTCATTAATGCATACGAAGTATTGTTTGTTGTAAGAAGGTTTTCTGAAAGGTTAATGTAGTAATATATATCATGTATTTATAGAGTAATGAAGTAAGATGTTGAGTAGCTTTAAGTAATTAGGTTTTTTGTGTGTGGAAGAAATAAGCTATTTGTAAACATATTTCAGTTATTGAAATAACTTAATAACATTGTTCAGGGGACACGGTACCACTTTAAAAAAATCTTTAATTTTGACATATTCACTATAAAATTGATGTTTTATTACTTCAATCTGTATTTAAAAACAATATATGACAAGAAAAACTTAAACATTATTTTATTTTTTAAGTTATTTAAAAAAAATTGAACTTTTTTTTAAATGCTAAGGCTTTTTTAAATACAAATATTTTAACCCACCCACACACACAATTTTTTTTCTCATGTACTTTGAACTGTTTTACATAAGAATTGGTATCCAAATTTCATTTATCTTCAGTAGTTGTTTTATAAAAATATTTATCTAGGAAATCCCAAATTATTTTAGCATATTTGAAAAATGTCGACTTTAGTATTTTTTTTATAAAAAAAGTATTACTTTTGAAAACAATTTTAAAACCAATTCTTAATGTTAACACATTTGACAGACTGCATACAAAATTCCTTAGACTTTTATCAATAATTAAAAAAGCCTTAGCGTTTGGAAAAACTTGTCATCAAGGAAAAATGAACACCGAGAAAAACACATTTAAAGTTTTCATTCTTTTGCATTTTTATCCTACCTTTCCTCATAAAAAGTGGAATAACTTTTTTTTAAATATAGCTAGACTTTTAAAACTTGGTAGACTTATTTAGAAGATTTAAAACTTTAATGTTAGCACACACACAAATAAAAAAAATCGCAATTTTTGCCATTTTTGAGGTACTGTGTCCCCAAATCTTATAAAATAAAAAAAGCTTGTTTTAATAAAAATAATACAACTTATTAATTTTGAAATTAGGATTTTACAGTTAAGAAGCATTTTTCATAAGAAATTAGCAATTAGCACTTTAAAATTTATCTTACTAAAACTACTTTACTGATTTCATGATGCTTTAAGAAGAGTTAAAATAATAGTCAATCAGTGGATTATTTTGAAATATTAACATTAAAAGCCTTACTGTTTTCGCATAAATAGTTTTAAGGAATTTTTAAATTAAATTTACAGAGACTGTAGTAAGTTTGAAATAAATGAATTAATAGTTTTTTCTTAGACCGAAAAATTTAAGTTTTCTTAAAACATATCATATGTTTCTTTTCCAAGTCATGACTAATGTTGCCTGTCTATTTGATGTTTCGGGGATGCTAAAAGAATTTTTCTGCTTTCAATCTGTGGTTTTCAGCTTTCCCAAAATATTAAATTATTCGGTAATTTGGGTTTTATTCCAATGGTAATTATACGTGAATTTCGTCCAGTACAATTTTGAATCTGCTCAAATAAAAATTATGTTTAAATTCGATTTATTTCCATGCCAATTTAAGAACACCAAAAGAAAAAAAAAAGTTGCAGGTGGTACCAGTCACATGCATATTAGACCTACACTTTGAAAACAAAAAAAAACCGAACATGACTCATTAAAAAGTCCTCAACCGAAGGCGGAAACGGGAATTTCACCAATATATCGACAAGACGGTGATAAGGTACAAAACCTAATATACGTCTCCCCCAAACTCCTAGAAATAAATACAAATTTAAACTGAAAATAAGTGCTTTTCTGGCGCACATGCAAATCAATCTCTTTTCGGGCTCCCAGACAAGTAGTAATGGCCAATGGAATTTGTACCCAAACGCGAAAATCATGAGGACAACCCAAATCATTGGCACTTAGTTCAGTTTCGCTCGAAGTAATCATTTCTAGATTTTCATCGGCTTTACTCCGTTATCTGCCTCGGAATGCAAATGGCCAAACTCTAACACAGAACCCTATTAACAAGACTGTAGACTGTTAGATTCATATATTAGGTAGGTTATTTCTACACACTCTTGGAATTTAATGAAAATATATTTTTAAGTTATGACTTTATCTACAACCAAATTTACCATATAATGTAATAGATAATAAAATTTTGTAAAGTATCTGAATCTAACACACACACAGATTAAATTAACAATTTCACGATTTTTAAAGTAAAAATTCACAAAGGCGTTTGATTCTATTTAAGAATTTCCAATTAGATATTTGAATTGATCTATATTATCAAATTTACATATTATTTATATTCGTTTGGTAAATTAATTTCTACATTGAATTATATCTTGTAAAAGCATTGCTTCCCTGTTTTACTCATGTAATATAGTTTTAATTGCATACGTCGTTAAAATTAGGGTGACCAGATGTGCTGCCTTTTGCAATACAGTTTAATTTGTTATTCAACTCTTCAGCTATAAAACTTTTGTAAGTACTCCCTGCTTTATTTTTGTAGCTGTTTTAAAGAAAAACAATAGAAATTAAATATTATTAATGCAAATGTAATGATGATTTCAAAGTCGAAATGTTAATCACTGAAAGAAATCTGATTGAACAAATCTGGCTAATAATAAGTGGCGAAAAAATTGTTTTACTGTTTTGTTCATAGCATTACATTTCGATTGTATACTGCGTTAAAATAAATATGTGTGTACAAATTACTTTCCATTAAAACCAACATTTCATAAAGAAATTAGTCTAGAAGAAAAGTAAGTGCGAATTAATGAATGTAAAGTTTATGAACGTAGCTAAAATGCTACACAAATGTTTCAAAAAAGGCTGGCCTGACCATATTTGTTTCAGTGATTATTTGACAACTATGATATCATAATTAAATATTTTCATAAATCATATTATGTTGTTTCATATACGTTGATTCTGTATTAAAAACTCAAACGGAGACTAGTTGCACATTTTACATGGCTATATGATTGAATAACAAACTAAAGTTAGTTAGTTTGAATTATAGTCGCACTAGAGCTACAGAGGGCTATTGGCGACGGGCGTCGTATTTTAGAACCACAGTCAAGTGACGAGCCGTCACCTGAGTAGGCACCCAACGCAACCGTTAAGGGCGACATCGTACGCAGCGTAAGGACTTTGAAGGATATTTAACGTGCACTCCCGCCACACGGGGTATTATTCGTCGGACATTTTTGGCCGCACAGGCTGTTTATGGGTCGGCAGTTGTTTTGGCGATGCCCGGACCCGAACCTGGGACTTTTCGCTTGCTAGGCAAATGCCTAACCGACTGGGCTCCACAGCCCTAACAAACTAAAGTAAACTGCTAAAATGCTGTACGTGTGATCACTTTAAAAAGGCAAACCAAAATACTTATAAAGACCCTGCGTTGGGAGCGGCAAGTTAGCCCCACATAATACATCGGAATTTCGAGGAGTAGTCTCTCAGATATATTGACGGTGGAATGATCAAATCAATGCCCGCTTTTTGGTATCGTGGAATAGAAGGTATCGCTTTAAAGCATAATGACGAAGGTTGGTTAAAGTTTGATAAAACGGAATTACTTTGTATGGCTCTTTTGGTGGATATTAGATAAAGGGTTTTCCTGGTTTGATCTTCCTGCTAGTTTCATCCAACATTTTCTTCCACTTCAGATGAGAGATTCTTTTAAAGTTAAATGATGTATGTTATTGGTGATTAGGAAGAGTAGGAATGTAAGTGCTCCGCAGGCACATAGTGCGTAACTTTAATGTTTTATCAACGGAATTTTGGTGGATCGCTATTTCTTTTTTTAAGAGATTGGATGCTTTAAAGTAACTAAAGTTTCAATTAACTTTGGGTCATGTCGTGTGATTATTTGAATTGCCTTTTTTCCTTATACATCAAAACGAAATAATTAAAATTTTGTTTTTTAAAAGTGCTTACTGGTTCAGAATTATTATGATTGATGGAAATAATATTTAAATTCTTTCTTTTTATTTCTATTTCTTTGTCTTAATTAAAATTTACGAATGAATTTAATACAAGACATACACGGAGGGACAGGACATGTGAACCTTCGCCAAACATCGACACTCTTCTTCAATTTAAAAAGGTAATATTTAACAATTTTGATCAACTATAGTTACACTGGGAAACAGGGACATTGAACAATGAGGTTGTTTCACTTCGTGGATGGCAACAGCTCCAAAGGTTTTTTTTTTCATTTGTTGTCTGTAATTACTTTTGATTTGGTATTATTTGGTATTCTAAAATGAGTTTTCTAAGAATATTTTACGTATTAAAATATTTTTAAATGACAACTTCTTGCTGTGCAGTTGGTTGTTCAAAACATTTGTTAAAGAAAGCTTCCATTAAAAGAAAAGTTCGGTCATTTTGAGAGCGAAACCGAGGCAACCAATGAAATCGCAAAATGAGGGGAAAAACAAAACAAGAGCATTACATTATAAGAAACATTCACATTATGATGACGGAAGAAATTATGACGAAACTTCTGAAAACTTATAGATGGAAACATTTCTTCTCGCCGAATAAATTATAATTCTCTCTATAACAGCGCCGACCCGGCGGTGCAACGGTTAGGGAGCTAGCCCTTGGAGCCTCTGGGTTCGGGTTCGAATCCCGATAAGGCATGATGTTTGTGTTTGTCGAGTATATGCGGAGTACGTGCTCGTTAAATCTGTTGGGTCCGAAAGTCGTCCAAGTTCCCATACCAAATCAATACCTCTGGGGTGACAAGCCAATTCTGGGGATCCTCTAGTTGGCCTCTGTCTCTAAAATTAGATGTATCCACTTACGAGCAGTAGTGCTGCCCTCTAGTGAGAGAATTATTACAATGGACCATGACTGGTATAAGCGCGCCAACCAACCATCACTATAATAGCCAAAATACGCGCCAAATGAGTAAAATAAGTTTTTTTTGGCAGAGAAGTAAGATTTTCATTTGGAATAATTAATTTCAGAATTATGTGTCAACTAGGTAGAAACTACGATAAAAACTTCTAAACACGTCCATGGTAAGATTATAATTTTAACGCCACATCCGTATTCAACCGGCCAAAATAGCCGAAAAAAACGTCAAATGTGTATCGTACTTTAAATATTAATCTTTTAATTTGAAATACATGTACTTGACCACAAAGAGAGCTTTATATCGCTGTCCCGTGCGAAGGACGGATATTAAATTGCTAGTCTGTGTAAAATGTTTACAAAAATATACTTTATCAAAAATAGTTTTCTAATTTTTTTATTTAAAATTAACTAAAAGAATCCAATACAAATCCTTCTTTAAATAAAATAAATTCGAAATTCAAATACGTGCTTTATTTTACCTCGGCGGATTATTCCCTATAATTAATTCCGTACACTCCCCCCGTTCTCAAATAAAGCCCCTATCCCAGATATATCACTTACCCTCGCCGTTAAATATTCCTCTCGCCGCGCTTCGAGTGTCTTCGGCCCATTTCGAATAAAAGCCCGATAAAAAGACGACATTAGATTTGCGTACGGGAGATGGCTCGTTGTATCGCCGTATCGGGGCTCGCATACAAATGATTCGCATTTCCATAAGCTTTGGGCCATCAGAACTTTCGAGCACAAGAAATCTCTTTTCTGCTAGAAAATTTCTTAACAGTAAATGCAATCATTATGATGACTGCACCATTGGTTTCTCCTGTTTTTTTCTTATTTGATTGGTCTCGGTTTGATGAGGTTGTAAATGACATCTTATTGATTTTGAGTGATGGGTTTTGAAAGGTTTGTTTTAAACCATTAGAAATGGATCATGGAAATATATGGCTTTACCTTCATTCATGAAAAATGTCGCAAGTGAAAATTTTGTCAGCTTGGATAAATTAGGCTTTCATTTATTTTAGGAAAATAATGTCGTTAACTTAAAATATTTATTTTTCAATTCTACATTTGTAATATTAAAAAAGATGCATAAATGTTGAGGGAATTCTAGGAGGTTTTTGGTGCAAATAATTTTTTTAAAAGTCTGTCTAAGGTCATTCAAACAACATGCAATTTATGTTTATATAAGTTTGATATGATAAACTATCGCAATATTTGGTCAAAGTTTAAATATTAAATACGTATCAAAGTAACACGAAATTGTCTGCCAAAAGTGGCACTGTCTGTAATACATTTGTCACCTCTTTCACTGTGGGCGTGGCAAAGGTTTCGGGTAGTAAGCCTGAGAATTGGAAACTTTGGGTTTCGGTTGAGAAATAGTATTTTTAACTTATAGTATCTATAAGTTGTGTTAAAAAGCCCGTGTGTACCTTAATATCACTTATAAACTTCCTGAGTTCATAGCTTATAGGTACCTGTGGCCGCAATCTTAAAGACGATGAAAGAGAGTTTAGTGCTGGAGATCTGGCTCTGTTATAATATTTCCTTTAAAATCTGAATGCACTCCGATTTGAAATATCTACCATATAGTGAAAAATAAGTTTCAGAAAATATTTTTGAGTAAAAAATCAAGCTATTTTCTCAAGAATGATAGTAAAAAAATGAAATGGAGCTTATGACTTTTGAAATCTGATATTGGTACATAAATTTTTCAATAGAAAAATTTCATTTTTTCTGAATCACGTTTTTTCTATAAACTAACTATCAAAAACATGTTATAAGTCAAATACGATATTGTAAATTTTTAATACTCATTAAAATAAATGTTCAGTTACAGCTTTGTGAAGCCTGCCTATCATATTTTCTCTTTTTGAGCGATCTTGTAAAATGGTCCTGGATAGATCGAGGAACGTATGAGGGTCACGAATTTGTCCCAGAGCGAAAAGTTTAAAATTCGTTTCGATGGATGTTTTTTTATTATTTTATTTTGTTCCTGGACTAATCCTCGGGAAAGGAGTTATCCTGAAGAAAAAAAGAAACGTTTTTCTGTTTCTGGGAAAGAAATATGAAAAAGATGATATGGAGGAGACGGGTTCTCGTATGGGAAAATAGAAGGATATGTTTTCAAAATGTGAAAGTTGGTGAGAAGAATTTAAATTTACAAGATATTTGGTCGGTTATGAAATTGTAGCGTTTTGTATTAATAATTAAGATATTCAACAAAAATAGCTTTTAACCAGACAGAACAAAGGAATGTACTATCTAATTGCAAAATGCTATTGGAACTAGAATTATATGTTAATGAAAATAAAGGAGCAGTATAGCATTTTTGTTTTTTGTACTTCACGTCCATAATAATGTACCTTTTTTATGCAAAAGAGTTACAATACAAGTGGATTCATTAGTTTGAATGCCATGCATGATTCAGCAAACAAAAATCACGTGCGCACTGCTTAAAAATGTCTACATTTATTATTAAGTAACAATGGGGTTGTTTCACGTCGTGAATGGCAACGACTCCAGCAGTCTTGTTTTCATTTTTTTTGTCTGGAATTACTTTTGTTTTGGTATTCGAAGATGAGTTTTCTAAGAATATTTAATTATTTAAAGAGATTTTCAAGAAAAATTCAAGAAAGTTTGCATAGAAAAAAAGTTTCTTTTCATCTATGACGGTAATTTTGAGAGTGAAACGAAACAACTAATGTAGAAAAATGAAAGAAAGAGCGAGAATCATCTGAAACATTCTCATTCAATACCCGTCCTTCACATTGGACAACAAAATATAGCTCTATATGTTGTCAAGTACATGTTTTTGAAAAAAAAGACATCCACTTTGAGCCCCGAATCGCAATTAGCATTTTTAACGTGTTATTTGGTGACTTTGACCAGTTGACGACATAAGAAGTATGAATTTTTTTCTTTAATCATGGAAGCAATGAGAAGAGTTTTTTACGATGGATCTTAATTTTCACATAACCCTCAGCCTAGGTGACGCATAATTCTAAAATAATATTATTTCATTTCAGAATCTTGGTTAGATGCCAAAAAACTTCTTTCGCTCATTTAGTCCGCTTATTTCGTTATTATAGTGAGATTATGAACTTATTTGGTGAGAAAATTGGCACATTATATTCCATCTTATTTGTTTTTGTTCGATTTTAACTATAATGGTTTTTGTTTGCCTGTACGGGATTTTTCCTCTGACGGTGCCATAATATTTTTATTTTGTTTCTTAGTAATTTTTTTTTCTTGTAATATATAAAGATTGTTATTAAATTTTTAAAATAAAGTTTCCATCTATGAGTTTACAGAATTTCTAACGAAATTTCTACTGTAATCATAATTGTTCAATGTTTATACATTCCAGTATAGCAAGTTGATACATAATTTTTTTAATATACTTTATTTTTTTATTTAAAATAAAAATTACGAGGAATAAATGACATATGGCTAATTTTTGGGTTGTAATTTGGCATTTTTTTAAACTTCAAATAAAAAAAATAAATAAGAAAAACCATTATCTAAAAAATACTATTAAATTTCTTACAAATGATAGGTTTAAAGAAAACTGCAAAAAGCGGTTTCTTACTGGCAGACTATATATCTTTAATAATAAAAATGAAACCTGGTGTGTTTGTATGTGTATTTGTGTGTGTAAGTACTTTATAGACTCTTAAACTAGACATCCGTTTAAGTTGTAACTTTGCATAAATGTGTGGTTCATACTCATGTTACGATTACGAAACAGAGTTCGTAATCGTAGTTCAATATGTTCTATTTTTAGAACTGGTTAAGTATGCCCCTCTGACGTGTAGAATGAGTGTAAAAAAATGCAACCATTGCCAGATTTTGGAAGTAATATTTTGTGAATGAAATTACATGGAAAACTCAACATAGAAATAAAATTTTTCTTTATTATATAATTTTTGATAGAAAAATTAATTTCTTTTGATTTATTACTAATAACATCTATATGTAAGAAACTATGTGGTAGTTAACTTAAAAGGTAGAATTTGTAAGAGACAATGGTATTTTTTTTATTTATTTATTTTATTATTTGAAGTCTGAAAGAGCGGTAAATTATCACCGAGAAAATAAGCTCTATATGTTTAGGCTCATAATTTAGATTGTAATTGAAAATAGTAAAATGCAACTATTATTCATCAGTTATATGAACATTTGGAGTTCTAAGAACATTGAATAATTGTGATGAACGTTGAAATTGCGACAAAAATTCTTGAAACTTATAGATGGAATCTTTATTTTAGTTAAATAGCCAAATAAGTTCTCAATTAGAAAAATAATAAGCGAAATGCACTTGTTGCCATATATCTAAGATTTCGATAAATAAAAATATATTTTTAGAATTATGATGTCAAATAGCTAGATTAAGGGTCATGTGAAAAATTATAAATATAGTAGAAACTACTACAAAACTTCTCATAACTTCCATGGTTAGAATATAATTTTTATTTCTCGAAACAGATGATTGAACTTCGAATGCATATACCTTAAAGTGATCGCTATATTATCACCCGTGCGAAGGACAGGTATTAGATTACTAGTCTCTAAAAGTAAAAAAGTTCTTATTTTCTCTTCCTTCGTCGTAATACAATATATAAAATTTGGATGATCTTACGAAATGAAATTTGTTAAATCTGAATAATAAAACAGAATCCTTATAGCCAAAACAAAAACAAAAAATAAATGAAAAAAGTATTTATTTTTCACTTTGAATGAATGTAAAATACAATTATATCCTTCCATTTCTTTTAAAATCCGATAAATATATTTCTTTCTTCATTTATTTTTCTTTTGCGCTTGTGTGTAACAGATATCGATTTGTGTTCCAGTAATGTTTCTGATTACGGAAAAAAAATCGTTCCCGGTACGTAGATACAACCTATAAATGAGAGAGATGGGGAAAAAAATAAAGAAACCAAAGAAAATCGAACGTTCGAATTTCTCCACCCTCTGAAAAAAAGAACTTTGTCTATCGGAAAGGAACAACCTTCGCACCTAGAAGGGATCAGGTGCAAGGAGGGCGTTCGTGGAATGGGAAAAGGAAAGAATTTTCTGGAAATCCTTTTGAATTCCCCTACATTGCGTTTGCAGACTTAGTTCCCCCGTTATTGGGCGATAAACTACCAAGTATTTTTGATTTATTGACGCTAAGATGTCAGAAAACTCGAAAATATTGCGGTTTAAGACGTCTTTGTGGGTCGTGTTTCTTTTTTTTCTGGGGTTCCTCCACGGAAAAAGATTTGGTGAAGCAACGTCAAAGCCTGGAGATTAAAAATTTCTCCACCTCTTTCATTGTGGCGTGGGAAAGGTTTCGGGTTATAAACCTGAGAACTGGAAACTTTTGGTTTCGGTTGAGAAATAATGTTTTTATCTTACGGTATCTCTATAAATTGTGTTACAAAGTCCCTGTATTTCTCAGTAACTCCTATAAACTTCCTGAGTTCATACCCGATAGGTTCCATATAAACATTTAGTAAGAAAGTAATTAATTAGTTAAGAAATTGAATATTATTTTCTTATAATTACAAATATGTTTTAGAGTAGCAACGCCATAAAGCTTTTAAACTCATTGATCTGCCAATGAATTAAGAAATTCAAGTGGACTCTAATTATGAATGGTAATAATCACTGAATCAGACCTGGTTTGTGTTAGCAAAAATATTTAATATAACAAGTAGGTTTGTAACAGAATCTGTCACTTAATTCGCTTCCACACAACAGTTTTGTTTAACAGGTAAAAAGGCACCAAGCACAGCAATGATATTCTATATTAAACACTAGCAAATTTATACCAGTTCTTCGCACGGAATAAAAAAATATCAAATAGATTCCAAATATGTGTACCATATAACCTGCTATAAGATCATAAACTTGTTATTGTTTCCGCTCGTTATAAATTATAAAATCCCGTTTCATTGCCTTAAAATTCTAAAAGGAAAAATACGCTATAAAATGCACTCATAAATGTCAGCACAATTCCCTTATAAATGTCATCACAATTCCCTCATAAATACATAAAACCTTTTAGCTCATTTGGCGCGTTTTGGGAAATAATTAGGCGAGAAAATAGATATAGCTACCCACACCCATTATACAGCTCTAACACAATGACATTAAAATTTGGCGAATTTTAGTTAATAATTTGGCGAGCTTGTATTTGGCGAAAAAATAAAGACATAAAACACTAATAGCTCTAGTGCGATGGCCTTTATTAACCATCATAGTTCAGTAATAGCTTAACTATACATTTATTGCTTAAATATGCATACATGCAGTCAACAGAAAAATCAATGAAAAATCATCAAATAAACCCACAATAAAATCCGGGAATGAAGACTGTCGGAATTACGTCACTTGAAGCATGTCAGTTATTTTTCAAATAATGAATTTAGTTTCTGTAAGTAATCGCAAAAGAATGAAATAAACATTTTGAATTTTAAATGCTTTCGTTAAAAGTTTTATTTAATTTTTTCAGCCGATGGCATCAGGAAAGAGAAAAAATTATCGGATTTGAGAGAAAGTGGTGTATTTTTTTCAGAAAATTCGAATTTTCTCTAAAAATGGAACAAATATGAAAAAACTAAGCCTCAGGTGCACACGTTAGTATTAAAGGGAATCTATCTTAAAAATTTCGAATTTCTGAGGGCAGTATAAGTAGGTCTTTTACGATCCGAAGACAAACAGACACACAGACTCTTTCTTTTATTATTATAGATTTACATGCCAAATTTGACTAGTTTCATTTATTTTATTTCGAAAATTCAATAATTATTACTTATCGTTTGCAAAAATTAATTTATATTTCAAAGAATAAATATGTAATATTAATCGCTTTCAAATAGAATGAAAAAATTTCATATCAACGTACAAAGAATCTCGTAGTGAAATATATTTGACGTCATTTTAAACTGATCGATGTCGCAAAAACTAATTTATTGTCTAAAAGAATTAAAGTTTCTCGAGCGATTGTTGCGAATGGCAATGTTTGTTTAATTCTAATAAAAATGGCTTCCTATGCTTTTTAAAGGAGCATTAAATTTTGCAGTTTTTTAAATAATTGAAGTACATCGAATTCAAATTCTTTTCTGAAATTTTCAATGTATTCTAATTTTGATGTCACACTTGTCCGTAGCATTTGTAGTTTGGGCTATGAAAGTGGGTGACGGACGGACAGACAGACGGACTGAACGATTATAATACCTTCCACTTTTTACGTTATAAACGTAGTGTGGAAGCTAAAACTAAGGTATATATAAAGTTGTGAAGGTTACAGACGCAGTTAAGGAAAGCTGCTCGCAGGCAGCGCCCTGCCCTGTAATGGCAGTAATGGCTGTAATGGGCATACTATGTAGAGAATTAAGTCTCTATCCCCAATTCACAACAAAAGTAATATAAATTTCACCTTGATAAAATATATTTCTTCGAATAATTTGGATATTTTAAAGGGGGATCTATTGTTGATACAAAGTTATTACAGAAGACAATTAAATTGAAATCGTCTCTCAAAATGCTTGTAAATGAGAAGTACTTGACATAATGGTGAGGAATTGGAACAATAAAGACTATACAATAATACGATCTTATTAACACTTATATTTTAAGCATAATACACTCATATAACTTCTCTTAACACTCATATTTTAAGCATACCTATTTGAATGCATTCAACCGAATATTTGAAAGGTAATGTGTGTTAGAAAAAGTTTCGATAGCCTGGCATTTTCGTTTGACACAGTAATTTTCTCTTATAACGGTATTAAAACATAGCAATTCTAAATTCCACATTTAAATATCAGCTATTTATTATTTTTCAGTCCTTTTCCAACTTATTTGCAAATGTTTCCCAGACTATACATATATGCACTATATCGATTTAAAACTACATACACATGCAATTTCCCCAAGATAATGAAACACACAACCAATCCTTGAATTATCACTGAACCCAATAACATAATTTAACTCCTATTAAAGAGAAACCTTAAAAATGTCCCGACAAGGAATTTAATCATATAAATGCAATCGTATTTTCCCAAAGGTACTTTCTGCAGAGATATGCACAACACGGGCTTGACTGACGCTAATCGCATAAGCTCGTGTCAATGTACGAACCAAAGCTGCGCCTATTCACACATACAGCGATTTACATTTATTTACTTTTCTGATTTAGAGAGACTCTATTATATTTGCGATATTTTGACTTGTAAAACAGATGATAAAGTGGCTTTTCACTGACAAAAATGACAAAGCTGTTTTGAAATTGAATTTTAAGTCTTATATTCTTAAGCTGTTCTCGTTTTAGGTTAAATTTCGGTTGCTAAATATTACGTGGTAGAATATTATTTCAATTTGTCCCAGATGAAGAAAGTACTTTTCATAATATGTGGATAAAGTATTGAAGTCCTATTAAATTAGTGTGGAAGGGTTAAATTACTATGTTTGGTCATAGTAAAGAATAAAAATGTTAATTTTAAGGTAAACTTTGTGTCATGCATCGAAAGTAAAGTAGTTAAAAGAACTTCATACTTTTACAAAATTTGAGCATTTGACTTTTACTTTTTAAAAATTACATTCTATTGTCATTTAAAGAATAAAATGACGTTAAATGTATCAAAATGTTATTTAAAGCCACAATTATAGGTCATTTTAGAACTTGCCCGGTCGTTAATTTCTAGTTTCACAAAACAATAGAAATTCGAATTTCTTTAACTAACCATTTAATATAATGAAATTTTTTATTGTTATTTATTATACAAAATTTATAGTTTAGAGTTTTATTGTATTGATTAAAAAATATTTTCTTAATTAATATAAAACATGACTAACTAGATTGTACTAAGCACCAATTCAACGTATTAGAATATTTGTCCATGAACCATGATCTTAAACAACCCCATCCAGGGGAGTTGAAACACCAAACACTTTCTCACCAGACTTCGACCCAGTCGACTGATAGTCCCAAATGGGAAAATCTGATTTTTCGCCTTGGCGGATTCGGCAAATAAAGACGACGAAACTCAAAAACAACTTTTAAAAGCAAACATCTCCTTCCGCCTGACTCCCCATCCCGACATTGCCCCTGCTTTCATTTAGTTGGTCGTTTGGCATAGCTGTAACGGACATTATTGTTTATGTAGGCACTGTTAAAAATGATATTTTTCAGATTATTTAAAAATGGAAATCCGTGGCTACCTTGCAGCATCATACGTTCGGAAGGAGCTTCCAACAAATGGTGAATATTTGTTTAGACTTTTAAATTTGTAGATTTATAAGTATGTTAAAAATACAGCTTATAAACCAATGATCTATCCTTGTTCAGCTATGTTTGGCACGTACTAAATAATAAATAAAATAAACATGTTTATATATTTGCAAAAATAATTTGTGACTAGAATCTAATTTGCATTTTTCTATCTCATTCAGCCTCAACTGGCTGTAATGGGCA
The DNA here is from genome assembly GCA_019343175.1 of Oedothorax gibbosus. NCBI lineage: Eukaryota > Metazoa > Arthropoda > Arachnida > Araneae > Linyphiidae > Oedothorax > Oedothorax gibbosus. Next base: position 36,753,939 of record CM033273.1, read on the forward strand.
TACTATGTAGAGAATTAAGTCTCTATCCCCAATTCACAACAAAAGTAATATAAATTTCACCTTGATAAAATATATTTCTTCGAATAATTTGGATATTTTAAAGGGGGATCTATTGTTGATACAAAGTTATTACAGAAGACAATTAAATTGAAATCGTCTCTCAAAATGCTTGTAAATGAGAAGTACTTGCCATAATGGTGAGGAATTGGAACAATAAAGACTATACAATAATACGATCTTATTTCCACCAAACTATTGCTTGTTATCGTTCATTTCAGAAAGAAATTCTTCCTATAAATCAATATAGTGCACAGTGTGTCCCAAATGGGTTAGGAAACATATATTCCAGTGTTATATATCTACATTTTCGACATTTTGTTCAGTTTTTTTTAAATCACCAGTTCATTTTTAAGTCATTCGACCCACAAACTTATTATTTTACAAAAAATTTTAAGTCACAAATTTTATTATTTACCTTCCGTACTTTTTTGGCCGAACCCATACGGTACTTAAAATAAATCAGAGCCAAGTCCCTTACCGACTAGGTAGAGTAATGCCCTTCGGAACTAAGATCTGTGGGTTTGAATACCACACTGGCAATGTATGCTCCTAGTCCTTCTGAATCGGCTTAAGGCAGTAATTTTAATAGCAATGTCGTATCACAAACAAACCATTAGAAATAACTGGCCAAAACCAGTCTAGGGAGTCAATTTCACTTCTGCCACTCTAAGGCATCCAATCCGTGATTGATCCTTAGGTTGTGCAATATGTTCGCAGTAATTCGAAATCAGCTTTAAATACAAATGCAAATAACCGTCGACCAATAACAGGCCAGAAGACTAGAAAAGTTGTCCAAATTTATACTAATTTTATACCGATTTACAATAACTATCGAGATTCTTCTTGAATTCTTCTAATATCTTTGAATATACAACATAATCTGGTAAAGCATTCCACTCATTGATAACTCTGTTTTTTAAAAAAATGTTTCCTTACCTCATTTTTTTAAAGTAGGATTTATTTAATTTCTCACCATGTCATCTGGTTCGACTGTGTGTGTGTGTTTAAGTTAAAACTAACTCTCTATGTCTCCCTGCTTGATGAAGTTCAATAACTGAATTCAAGCAGTAGATTCTGTTCAAATTAGTCATATTTTATGAAAAACAGACTACAACACTGTCCATTAAACTAGCACATATCAGTTACATTCCTGCCACACCAAGGGATCGAATTGGTTTTTGTGCCTTGGGTTTTTCTCATCGGCGTTTGTCTTATGCAAGGGGGAACGTAATTTCCAAAGCTGGTTCCTCTCCGTGATTTGTAGTCCAGATCTCCCATGACTGCGGCAGCTGCGACGTCGTTTTTTCCTACTTCGATTTCCTGCCCCCTTTTTTGTTTCTTTCTGCTGGCCAGAACTGCATGAAAATAATTTACTTCTGGATGTTGCCAGCGTTCGTCTTCTTAAGCTATAATAAATCAGAGACAAGTGAGGGATAAAAGTATTACGGGGTGGAATAATTTTGGGCTATTGGGTGGGATTTGTTTTTCCCTTAGGCTGGACGTTCTGATATTTTATGGTTCCTTTAATGCTTTTAGATGGTCATTGATTTGTAGATCTTTTAAAATTTGACGTTTTTAAAGCTCTTCATCGTTTAATGTATATGTTTATGACATACTCTTGTTTTATTTGCAAGGAAATACAAATTGGCTTACGCGTATTTTAGTCATGTGGAAATACGAGAAAACAATACCTTATATAAAATGTTATTAAAATTATTAGAAAATAATGTCTTATTAACAAAATTAAAAGTTAGTTATTAATAAATTTTAATGAAAGATAATGTTAATCCCTCTATTAGCAGTTGATGTCCAACTTTAACGTTTCAAGAGCACACATATTGTTCCTATTATGTTCCAATTTTATTGTCAAATGTATTTACATGTAGACTATCCAATAAAAAAAATCTCCTGGGACATCAATGGGAAACTGCTGTCTTCCAGCAGCCGCACTGCTGATTCGGTGCCGGGAAAAAGTGTACTTTAAAGTCAATAAAGTGACCGCGGGAAAAGCAACTGTTCCAGCAGTGCTGGCCTGCAGCGATCCATCACTTATTTCCAGACGGCTGCATTTTCTCCAGTAGTGAAACGGCAGTTACAGCTGTTTTCCAGCGACAATTTAGCAGCGGGCCAGCAGCAAATGCGATTTCCAGCACTTTTCTAGTAAGCCCCCCCAGCCAGGATGATGCTGTATGGCAACAGCAATATTGTGAAAATTCAGCTGTATTTTTCCTACAGCCTTATCAGAAAACTGCTAAATAACGGAAGCAATACTACAGCAATTCAGCGTTTTCCCCCAGCCCCCCAGCAGCCTGTACAAAACAAATTCCTTCCTATATATTTAATTTTTTAATCTCATAATGCATTTCTTTCAAAGGTTCAATAAAATTATTCTACATAAATTAGCTTCTGACAAAAATGAAATTAATTATTACTGATTTCACTCAAAAATTAACACAAGATTCAATTTTATATTTTTAAATACATATTTATTTGTTATGTTTTTCAATAACAATTTTCTTCTTATCACTTCTACATCAATCTATGCTTTGAATCTTTTTGAGTTTGACGAACAGCAACTGAAAGAAAAAGATATCTCAATAAAAGAAAATAAACATAATGTGTATTTAGTTATTTTCATTTGGCAATTTAGTTTAACAATAATCCCAATTTTACAACAATCTCCAGTGTATATAATCTTAACTTTAGAAAAGCTATGATACTATGGCAGGTCTCGATTTGGTGATTCGAGTTACGTTGCCAAGCAACAAAAATGTGGAGAAAACATTCCAATTCATATTTCATTCAACTCGATAAGTATAATAACCCTATGTTAAATTTACCAGCTCGTCAACTGTCGGACCGGCCATTATATCATATACAGTCCCTGGACAAATTATTAGACGCACTGCAAGATTTCATGTATCAATCAATGATGAACAAAATACCTTTAGAAGGACATTTGTGTTCCTAAACTTAAGCTATTGAATAGAAAATACTGTCTGCTATACTTAATACATATTTCGACATCTTTTTTAATGATATGGCATTCTTTGGTATGTTTTCATCATTACTAAACAAATACAGTGCGTCTAATAATTTGTCCAGGGACTGTAAGTACCAACTTAAAAGTTTGTTTTTCTACTATCGGGAAGCCTTAATATCTAAAATTACTCAAATAGATATCCGTTTTGTTTGTGATGGTTTCTGCGAAAGGAAACAGCTTAAATAAAGCATGTTTAGGTAAATTTTATGATGATTTCATAATCTAGTCATTGAATGAACAAATATGGTCAGGCTTAAAACCTTATGACAACCCTAACAGTGGTCACTTAATGAAATACAATTAATACAGTGAAAAGCAAACTAACACAAAATGAAATCAAATTAATCTAATTCTAGGTTTAAAGCTATACTGGTTATCAAAGATCAAATGTTTTTCACAATGTCCTAATTATTTTCAAAAGGATATGTTGAGTTCAAAAATTATGATGTATTCCTCAAAGAAGGTTGGTATAAAAAGCACTAATTTATGCTGTAATACAAAATTCTTTGAAAAAATTACTGAATGCATATTATCATTTTGAAATGTTCCTTTTCTCAAGAAACCAAATCATTATTTTAACAAGAAATTTTCTTACAATAGTTGGTTAAGAATTTGCGCAAAAATGTAAAAGTAATTGGCTTGTAATTGTGCAATTCTCAAAATTATTCTGTTTCGAAATTTGACTTTACTTAATATCAAAGGATTTGTCAAAGAAAAAAGTCTGACATTATTTTTTCGCTAACATTTCCAAACAACTCAATACTCCACTTTGTGACAATTATGTATCTTAATTAACTCGAAAAAGTTATATTTCGAAAGTGCAAGTAACTAACTAGCTTCTTTTTTTACCATTATCGAACTATGTCCATTAATGGTTGTGCCCATGGCTTCCGTCTGTGATCATGCCGTCGCTATGAGAGGCCCAATTTGGACTCATGCATTAATTAATGGGAAGATTCTTTCGCCTTAATCACATTCTTTCTTCGACGAGTGCTGGAGAAGGTAATGAAGTTTAAAAATAAAAGAATCGGCAAAAGCGATCGTAGTAAAAAGGAAAATAATGAGAGAAACCGCATCGAGACTGGGAACATCATTACGTTGTTCTACGGGGAGGCGGGATTAAGATAAAGAGAGGTAGGATGAAGATGAAGAGTTTTGGCGAAAAAACTGAAGATAAGTCGCCAAATCGATGTACTATGCCGTACCCAACTACATGTACGATAAGATTTCAATCAGACGATTTTTTTAATAAAACTTTAAAAAAATTAATGCCGATTTTCAAAGAATAAAGTAAAAATTCAGGTCAAATTTGGAAATGAGTGTAGTTGTGTGTGTGTGTGTCCTGTGTGCCATACAAAGGTGCCAAAGGTATAAAACGTTACAAAATGTTTGAATTGGTAAAAGGTTTTGAAAAGTAAAAATAACCAGTTTTTATGTGCCATAAATACACAAACAAGCTATCTCAGTCCTTCGTAATTAATTTATCCATTCTAATATTTGTTTTAATGGAAAATCTCTTATAAATTTACAGCTGCTTTTTTTATGTTATTCATTGTTTAATAAACTATAGTCCGTCACATTATAAATTATGACATCTGCAAAATATTGTGCTTACAATTCGCCAATCATTTGTTTAGGCTAAACGAACAAGACACCAATGGCTTCACATGGAAACCCTGTGCTTGAATAGTATTTTAACAATGAAGTATCTCTATGTTATTCCCACCTAGTACATGATCTCAACCCCTTCTTTACTCTTGCTGAGTTGATGAAATTTCGTAATCGCCAAACCGAAAGAAATAAATTGCCCAACATACCAAACACTTGAAGGAACTTTGAAAAAGGGTGTTTGATACTCGAGGAAATTAACGTTTTATTGGACATTTTTAAAATGCTCCTTGCGGTTCAATTTTTGTCTAATCTTGTTAATTCATTTTATACAAACAGTTTGAATACAACTTAATAAAATTGGGTATGGATTTTGGATTCGACTTTTTGTTAATGTTTTAAAAATAAAACTTGCTGTGACGGCAAAAAAAAGGGAATTTTTCAACTACATGAATTACAAAAATTGCAAATAAACAATATACATAATTATAAGATCTTAAAATCCACGCACAATTGTCTTTTAAACATTACAAGTAATAATTACTCCAAGTTTCAAAAAAATGCACAAAATTGTGAATCACAAGGGACTAATTGAACATAATAAAAACATCAAAATATACATGCTGAGTAAAAGGCTATTTAAGATAAAGCTGGGGACTGAATAACATACAAATTTTGCTTGGTGGGTTTACAAAAATTGAAATCGATCATCGATATTTGTGAAATTTTTTCCTACCCGGTCCCCTTAAAATAGCAAGTCGACTTTTTAATTTTAAAATTATAACAAAAATGATTTTATAAATATAAAAATTGCCTATTTCTGTTTTGTAACGGTATCTTTTATAGATGTAGACGAAATTGTTTTTATTTTATTTTGATACTGAATAGACTCATAAACTACTCCACCGAATTTCAAATAAAATGTTTGAATTTTTTTTTTCAATTTCGTTGGTTTATTTTAAGTCTCACATAGGCACAATGATTATAAACGTACTTCCTTGTTTGAATAAAAGATTTTAAAAATGCAAGTGCATTTGATTTTATAATATTTACCAAATTCATCGAAACAAACCAAATGTGTTCACGGAATGTTATATTGAAAACTAGCAAATTTATACCCGTTCTTCGCACGGAATAAAAAAAATATCAAATAGATTCCAAATATGTGTACCATATACCCTGTTATAGGATCATAAACTTATTATTGTTTCCGCTCGTTATAAATTATAAAATCCCGTTTCATTGCCTTAAAATTCCAAAATAAAAAATACGCTATAAAATGCACTCATAAATGTCATCACAATTCCCTCATAAATACATAAAACCTTTTAGCTCATTTGGCGCGTTTTGGGAAATAATTTGGCGAGAAAATAGATCTAGCTACCCACACCCATTATACAGCTCTAACACAATGACCTTCGAACAACCGACCAGCTTATAAATTATTTATAAAAGAAATGGCATATTTGGCGAATTTTAGTTAATAATTTGGCGAGTTTGGCAACGTATTTGGCAAAAAAATAAAGACATAAACACTAATAGCTCTAGTGCGATGGCCTTTATTAACCATCATAAGTTCAGTAATAGCTTAACTATACATTTATTGCTTAAATATGCATACATGCAGTCAACAGAAAAATCAATGAAAAAAAAACATCAAATAAACCCACAATGAAATCCGGGAATGAAGACTGGCGGAATTACGTCACTTGAAACATGTCAATTATTTTTCAAATAATGAATTTAGTTTCTGAAAGTAATGGCAAAAGAATAAAATAAACATTTTGAATTTTAAATGTTTTCGTTAAAAGTTTTATTTAATTTTTTCAGCCGATGGCATCAGGAAAGAGAAAAAATTATCGGATTTGAGCGAAAGTGGTGTATTTTTTTCAGAAAATTCGAATTTTCTCTAAAAATGGAACAAATATGAAAAAACTAAGCCTCAGGTGCACACGTTAATATTAAAGGGAATCTATCTTAAAAATTTCGAATTTCTGAGGGCAGTATAAGTTCTGAGGCAGTATACCGTTTTTTTATTTATCTATTCTTGATATTCCCTTTCAGGTTGTATTTTAAAGACTTAATAACGCGAATTGTAATTGCTCATTAAATTTTTTATATGAATTAAGTTTTTTAAATGAATTCCGGTAATGTAATGAAATTAACTTTTAAAATTTCTAATTTGAATTGTGGGTTTTTAATTGAATTAGGATATTTTAATGGAATATTCAGGTTCCTTTATTGACTTCCGGCTTCTTAGAGCGCGTGGAACAGCGAGTATCAGCTAGTCAATAAAATTAACGTAACTTTCAAAATGGGAATATTTCTTCTGACGTCACGCTCGCTAAACTGCGATTTCGTTGGTTGTTGGGTTTTCTTTGGTTTTCTTTGACAAAGTGTCGAAACAGCTCATTGGTTTAAAAAAAGGTCACGCGATCTGAACTGCGATGCCATTGGTTGTTTTGTTTTTTGTGGCAAAGTGTTAAAACAAGCCCATTGAATATTTTTTCTATTTCCTTGGTTTGTTTTAAAAGTCACATGGACACAATGATTATAAAAGTGTTTAATGGTTTTAATAAAAGTTTTAAAAGTACAAGTGCATTTGATTATATGATTAAAAAAATACTTAAATACATAGAAACAATGATTATCTTCAGTCCTAATAACAATATAATTTATCTTCAGTCAAAATTATTTTCGTTTCCTTCATAATAATATTTTATTGTTGTGAAGCATAAATTCTGATAAATTTACTACTGTATCCAAATAATTTTTTACAAATTAAGTGCACATTAAACAATTTTCTAACCTTAAAAATAAATGATCATAAAATATGTTCCAATAACAATAAAGGAATTTAAGGAGCTACTATATGGTTACGGGATATAATAAGTATTTTCTAATAATACAGTCCCTGGACAAATTATTAGACGCACTGCAAGATTTCATGTAAAATATTAATTACCGGGTGATATTGTACCGTTTTATTATTTTAAATTGATTTGTTTTTTATTTTTATACTGTACTGTCTCCTGCATTTGAGGATGATGATTCCACACATAAATAATCTTATAATAAATAATTAATATAAATTAATCCTAATCATAATTAATCATAATTATCTTAAAATAAATACAAATATGGAGTCTACAACAATTCTTTAAATAAAAATCAATAATATTGTAGTTTAAATATATCATTATTGCATAAAAACTCTTAAGAAACATAAAATTACTAAAAAAAATACAGTGCGTCTAATAATTTGTCCAGGGACTCTCTCTATATATTTTTGAAATTGAACCACTAAAATAAAAACTGTATGCAACGAAATTATTTAGTTTTAGAGTAAGTTTACTTTATACTATATCGATATCATAAGATACACGTTTATATTTTGGTGCTAAAGGAATAATCCATCGTAAAAAAATGAACTAATAAAATAAAATACCCATATTACTAATCCTAAGATCACAAAAATAAAATGTTTGAATTGTATTGCAAGCCTTTTATATGAAGAAGGGCACAAATACCAGAATATTTTTTCAATAAAAATAATAAACAAACAACGCTTTTGACACACTAATAAGTAGTTACTTTAGAACTCCCACATTGTTTGAACAAATAATTTAAATATATCTTACCTGCAACAGAAAAAGGCCCCATACACCATGTCATAACACGAAACATCGGCCTTTATTCTATCAACATACATATTTACAAATAATTGAAATTTATATTTACCAAAAAAAAAAGTTTTATAGTCCCATTAAAATAGCAATTTAAAAGATTTCCGCCAAACTTGGTAATACAGTAGCTTCATTTCAGCCCCCGTAGCCCTTCGTTAAATAACTTTTTTTAATACTTTCCTTGCGGTCATTACCTCGATAATGGGCTGTATGAGCACGCGAGCACATTTTACTTTTTTGCGGTGGTATTTTTATAAGGAATTTGTTTTTAGATTTTCGTAAACCCTTTCTTTTGCTTTTGACCTTTTTTTAGAAGAAACGAATATGCTGAATACGGATATTTTGATTTTGTTAGTTGGAAAGGAACTAAACTGCTGTTCAATGAAGCGAGCATTTTTTAAAACCCTTTTAGACCTGTTGTCCAATAAAATGATTTTTTCTATTATAACTGTTAAAATAGAGGCCCAGTGGCTTAGTGGTAGTGCTCCGCATTGCCACGCCACAGGTCCGGGGATCGAATCCTGGATTGGGCGAGGTTGACCCATCCTTTAATCCCTTGAGTGGGTCGATAAAATGGGTACCAAGTATGCTTGGGAACTAAACACTGGGGGTTCCGCGGGAGGCTGACCACCTTACCGGGACATATGCCTAGCACCCCAGAGCCCTTGGTTTCGAAAGCTGAATTGGGCACGGCAGGCCTTGGCCCAGTAATGGGCTGTTGCGCCGAGGAGTACTGAGCGCCGAGGAGCCGTACTGTAAAAATATGAATATTAATTTGTTTAGCCTTTTAACAATTATTGATGCTTTAAGTGTTAGTTGCGAGATTTTTCTGATCCGCTGAGAATTGAACATCACCTTTTAGTTATAGCTATAGTTGGATAGACTAAATTTATAGCTATGGTAGGGTAGGGGTAGGTACATATATATTCCGGCTTGGTGTGCTTGATCAGAGACCTGCTTATGGAGCCTTCGTAAGTAAGACAGACACAGAAAGAATTTTTAACTGTCACAGAGAAAGGAATATACACCCGGGGCGAAGGCGGGAATCGAACCAGCACCCGTTACAGCGCACAGACTGCTAGCGTAATGGTCCAAACCACTCGGCCATCCGGGCCCCATAGCTATGGTTTCGAATGGTTTACATCATTTAGAAAGGATGGACTAACGCCGGTATGATTGTAAGTAAGAAATTAGTCAAAGAAATATTAATTTTTTCTTTATTTTAGCTAGAATTTTTATATTTACTTCGTGTTTAATTATTTTTGAGGACTTTTGAAAAAGTTTTAAAATGTTCGAGATTCTCAAATTTTAATTTCAGTACTTTTTGGACTATCGCAGTATGTACTATAAACAAATAAAATTTAAATAACTTAAACGAAATGACTCCTGAAAGAATTTAAGTCATGCTTATGACGAAAAACATCAAGAACCATTTATTGATATTTTTCACGATTGAATAGAATTCAACTATTACTTAGGCTATATAGTGTATTGCAGGTCACGAAACACTACCAAGTACCAATATTAGAATTTTTTAATAGTATATATCCGTAAGTTCTTTTCAGAAAAACATGAGCCATTTGCTGGAATTATCGTTTGGTCCTTATCAGAAAAGTGGGGGTTGAACAGGTTGGTGAAATAACTAGGCTTGTCATAAAAAAACTGCTGACGCACGCCTATCGAAAATAACTTTCAAAGCTTTTATAGTATCATTGTTTGATTAGTGTTTTTGCATAATGAAAAAACCCATGATATTTGAGTGGAAAATATTTTTGTATTGTTCATTGATTTATGGACTAAATCATTTTTGTAACTTGGAAAATTAGCTTAAAAAGCAATGATAAAAATAAAATATTTTTAAATCAAAAAAGTAATATTTTACTTGAATTCTGTCTTTTGTGTATATTACAACTTTTTAACCTGAGTTTTAATGAATTACTTTTTAATGTTTTTGCATTTGTTGAATTAGGGCACTCACAAAAAAGTTTAGAATTGTTAACAAAAGAAAGTGGATATATTTAGTCAAAACTTAAAATGAAAACCCCAATTCAACAAGGGTATTATTTTGCATGAAAAAAAAGAAATAAGTAACGTGGGATAAGAAAATTAAATTATTTTTTTATATTTAAAAGGTTTGTGCATTAAATTTGTTAAATATTTTTTTTTGAATTGGGAAAGCTACACATTTTACACTTTTTGAATAGTATTTTCTGCTGAAGATACATAATTTAATGGTTTTTATATTATACTGTTGTCATTAATTTATAGTTATCGTTTAATATTTTAACGTCATACTTTTAAATGATCATTAAGTAAAACTTATCACATTAAGAACTAACAATTACAGGACAAAATAAAAATAATGTAACAATCTTTTTATAACACTTTTTTTCTCTTTAAGTACTGTTTATTGTCGTTTTGGATTTAGAATTAAAAAAAAAAGTAAACACAAAAAGTACTCTTAGAAAATTAATTTTTTTTTCACTTGGGTATATTTGAGCAGAAATAAATCTATTCTACTGTAATCTTTTGATTAATTGATGTCCTTTGGGCTCAAAGATAAGAACCATTCCCTTGTTCCTTACAAATCCCTAAGATTGTAAAAAAATTAGAAATTTTTAAATGTTTACCTTAATGTTCTCTAATAACTTATCGTCAGTTTTTACAAAGAAGAATTTTTTTAAATTATTTGCTTTTGATAATATTGTTTTCATAATAAAATAAAAACACCCTAGAAGACATTTCTGTGAGTTTCTTTTTTAACATTGCTGAAATTTGAATTTTCAACGTATTTACTTTTGAGAATAATGTTTTCAAAATAAAATGAGAGCAGCTAGATACTCGTTTATTTATTATTTTATTTTAACAGTATAATAGACTAATGTCTCCTCTAGTCTGTGAGAATATGCTTAAGGAAATAAATATTCTTAAGAAGGTATTGTCGAGTTTTATTACACAACGGACTTGCAAGATAGCTTTTACAATATATATATACTTAAAAACACCGAAGCCACATCATCAGGGCTGTTCAAACTCTAGCAAATTCTTTCGTATGAAAAGTATACCATTACACTTATACAATACCAAACAAATTTACACAATTTCGCACAGAATATTTCATCACTAACAACACCTCTTTACAGCCTCATAACCAAGCCATTTCCCTATCAAAAATTCTCACAAAAGCAGTTTATTGTCTCCACGCGTTGGTGAGAATATCGCAAAATGTTTATCGAAAAGTGGCTCATCTCCCCCTGAAATAACATGACAGATATGCCTCTCTTCCTCGTATCCCGCTATGATGTGCTGTAAGAGACCAGTCGCAATGCACACACTCTCCTTTGAGATCAATCCATCTTTGTGATGGATGGGGTTTCCTGTGCGCTGTCGGGTTAGTGTGGCTAACGAAAGGCCTGTCAAACTGATAAAAACTTCCATCTCCTCTTGTTTGAATTTATGATGGGCTAGAGCGATTGGAAGTCAAGGGAAGAGCTTTATGTCTGAGGTTTGGTGATTTTAAGGTGTCGCCTGAGGAGTTGGTGGGTTTTCAAATAAGTTGTTTTTCAGGGTTTCTGCGGGGGTTGGAATTTTCAGGTAGATATTTAACAAAACTAAACTCCTCAGCCCGTTAGTTGGCCAAGGCCTGCCGTGCTTGTTTCAACTTACGTGACCAAGGGCTCTAGGGTGCTTAGTAAGTATTGGGTTTCAAAAATTAATTACAATATCTCTTGTTAAAACTAATTTGCTTTACAAGACTAAGTATCCAACAAAATATTTAAACAAAAAACAAGTAGGTTTGTTACATAATCTGTCACTTAAACCGCTTCCACACAACATTTGTGCTCAACAGGAAACAAACGATTTATACACCTCAGAAAGAAATTCGCCAAACAGAGCCTTTAGCTAGTTGTAATTAAACATTTAAACGATAAAATTAATTATTTTCATTAATCTCCTTTCTCAGATTTAATAATTAGACTTTATCGTTTGCTTAATTTGTTTGAAGTTCGAAGAATAATAATGTAATCTTTTTTAATAAATATCTTTGTGTCGCCACAATTTACCATTTACATTTCTTTCGAAAATTCAGTTATTTATCGTTTGTTAAATTAATTTACAGTTCGAAAAATATATAATTAGTGCAATTGATGCTTTAAAAATAAAAGCGAAGCTTTGCATATTTTTTATGCCAAGTTAGAATTCTCTATGCATGTTTCTTCATACATATATAATAAACCATCAAAAGAACTCTATTGTGATATTACAACAATCCAAACTGAATTATATCGCATAAATAAATATTCTTTCAAAAGTTATTTTTATTTTAAATAAAGTTTCTCGTACGTTTAACGTAATGGTAACAGTGAAAATATTGAATAAAAATGGAATTTGCATGTTATTTCAATGTAGATTAAATTTTTAGTTATTTAAATTTTAAATAAACTTCTAATTAAAATTTTTTAATGAAATTTGGAATGTAGCCTAATCTGATTTTTTGCTTCAAAATGACGTATCCCACTTGTCTGTCGGACTTGTGGATGGCAACAGTGAAAATATGAATAAAATGGAATTTGCATGTTATTTCAATGTAGATAAAAAAAATTTAGTTATTTAAATTTTAAATAAACTTATAATTTAAATTTTTTAATGAAATTTGGAATGTAGCATAATCTGATTTTTAGCTTCAAAATGACATATCGCACTTGTCAGTGGGACTTGTGGTTCTTTCTGTGAAAGTGGGTGACGGACGGACAGACGGACGGACGGACTGAACGATTATAATACCTTCCACTTTTTACGTTATAAACGTAGTGTGGAAGCTAAAATTAACCGTCAGAAGGATGCAGATTTGTAAACCAGTCACCTGATTATTAGGTTTTCTAGCAACAAGCATAATTTTTTTTTAAATTATCATTTTTATGATCCTAACAAATGTGAAAATTTGAAGTATGGATTAGTTTTTCATAATGAATACTGCAACACAAATATAATTTTTAAATGTGCATTGAAAACAAGTTTATACTTCAGACAATTTGCTTATCCCTAAGAGGGTTAAAATTTAGATTCTTAAATAACAACTTCAAGATTTTTGTAGTATGCTAAAAAGTGAAATTTAATGTAAGAACCCACAGATTGACACATCGTATCTTATTTTTTATAAAAAAAATAGGTTTGTAACAGAATCTGTCACTTATCCCGTATATATATTATTTTATTTCGAAAATTCAATAATTATTACTTATCGTTTGCAAAAATTAATTTAAATTTCAAAGAATAAATATGTAACATTCCTCGCTTTTAAATAGAATGAAAACATTTCATATCAACATACAAAGAATCTCGTAGGGAAATATATTTGACGTCTTTCAAAATTATCGATGTCGCAAAAATAAATTTATTTTAATTTATTGTCTAAAAGAATGAGTCCTAAGTAAGTTCTCGAATGAAATAAAGAAATAGTTGATGGTTGATATGGAAAACGACAACAGCGCTATGTACCACTGCCAGTAACAAACAAACGGGTTGCGATGGGTATTCGAAAGGATGGCTTTACAAGAGGCTGGGAAACCTAGAGTGGTGATTAGAAGGTTTGACATGGCCTGGTTGGCCAGAAAGACTTTGCCATGATGCCTGAGGTTCTCCTGTATGATAAGAGAACTGATTTCGAAGATGTCTGTTGTTCCCAGGACTGAGAGTACGGCGTACAGGACCAGGGCCCACACGTCATTATTCTTCTCAGTCGGGACTGAGGTGCAAGGTTGCATTGTGTTGTTGAAGGACTGAGCTCTGACATGGCGATGTGCTTGAAAGATGAGCTGGGAGGAAGGGTGGAGAAGGTGCGCATACCAGTCGATGCCGTGGTCTGTGGAAGACTGTCCCTGGACGGTCTGGAAAAGAAAAGGTAAAATATTAGTGCATGCTGTTGTCATTTAGTAACATCCACTTTATAACTTTAAAATAGTGTTGGTGTTTGGAACCGTTTAGCACTTTGTCATCTATCAGAAGCTATGGCAATGGTGATTTAATTCTAATAAAAATGTCTTCCTATGCTTTTTAAATGAACATTAAATTTTGCAGTTTTTTAAATAATTGAAGTACTTCGAATTTGTATTCTTTTCCGAAATTTTTAATGTATTCTAATTTCGATGCGCTGAATTTTTGACGTATCACACTTGTCCGTAGCATTTGTAGTTTGGTCTATGAAAGTGGGGGACAGATGGACGGACTGAACGATTACAATACTTTCCACTTTTTACTTATAAACATAGCGTGGAAGCTAAAAATATAACAGATTTTGTTATCAAATACGTATAAAAATGTATTGGATAATATCATTAACGTGCACATGGGAAGCTTAATGTAAATTGATAAGTTGCAAGTTAAACTCTTTACCTAGTTGGTACCCATATTGCTGCTTAAGACGTCCACCCACTTCATGTTTGCGGCTTATTTAATCCCATTGAAAGTAAGATATGCAGCATTATACCATTTATTTTTCGTTACAAAATTTTGATAGTTTATCTTTGATAACACTAAAATGAACCTTTTCATTTTTATAGATATTTTTACTTCAATAAATAGAAACGGCATTGCCAGTGCAAATTAAATTAATTATCTTAGCCGCAAAATAAATTAAGTGATACTATTAAATCATCATTTAATGTAGGCAACATCAATGACAAGTAAATTCTTATCTCCTTTCAAAATAGAAATTTTACTTTCTTCTCCAGTTCCAAAAAAAAAAGTTACTTCGAATTCATTTCCCTTTAGGCAGACCATTATCAGAGGCACCCAAGGCGGAGAACACTGAACTGTCAAAGACAAGAATCCGTATTAAGGGAGCCAAAGACAAAGAATTTCGCGCCAGAAACAATAACATCAAGGACCGCAAGACAGCATCCATTCCCTTTCTTCTCTTGCACAACTTGAGGAATTATAGTTATCGGGGATTCTTCGCCAAGCTTCTGATTCGTCGCCAACGTATAGGTTATATTCCACGATTTCAAACTTGTAATTAACGAAAAAATCCCTAAAATGTCCTTTCTGCTTTAAGCCAGGCGACGCACTGCCTTTGTCCAGTTTACTAGGAGACCTCCATACATAGTTTAACGGAAGGCAAATCTGTAATCTTAACTATTGATATTTTAAAATTTTCTTAATAGTATCTATCTACAATAATTGTAGTCACAGTCATACACATAATGGAATAAAAAAGTATTTATCATATTGTATAAGAGATCGAGTCTTCTATGTCCAAATATTTACTATTTTTCTAAAGTCAGTAGACATCAATTGAGTATTTTTATGTATGTCTCTAATTAACTGCTGTAGATTATTATCTTATTTAAGATCTAAATTTATAGCAAGCTGGTTAACGTTTAGTGGCTATTTAGTAAACCTTAAGCTAATTATATGTTCTCCATTAAGTCTGTACGTTAAATTAAGAAATGTTGGTTGAAAGTCTATATAATACATTTTAATTTTCCAGCAGCCATACATTTTATAACAACATTAATAAACAATTTGTTATTACATCATCGCCTAATTTTAACGTAACTATAAACAATAACAATTATGTGTCTTATGGCATTGTGTACACCAACATTTAGTTTTTTAAAAAAAAATATGAATACCCAAACTTTTACAAATTTTAAATAATTACATAAGAATTGAAATTTACTCTTACAAAAAATTGTTTAGGGAAATCTATTTTCAGAAAAATGTATGTACACCAGTATTTTATGACATAATAACATTTTGAGGAAGTGCAGAATAAACGCAGCTCTTAGAAACTTTGTATCTGTTTCTACAATTAATTGATTTTCTTCACCTTACAATAATAGATTATTAGTTCATCATTTCAAGTATTGAGAGGATTTCAAAGATGACAGAGAACTTTGGCGATAACACCCCCGGTAACTAGAAGTTCCTATCATAATTTTTCTCGGGGCGCTATGATGTAAAAAGTGTGAAAGTTTCTTGAAGAAAGACCCCTTTTCTCGTCGATACGTCTTAATTGATCAAGTGTTGTCGCTTCCTCAAACATAATAGATGGTGGAGAGTTAATTGGCTTTAGGTGAAGGACTGTTTTTGTTTCGAAATTGGTGGAGGTGAAACTTCGTAGGGGGTCTGAAAGGAAAATACGTTTAATGAATAGCTAAGCAAAATTCTTCTTTAAAAGCTCTGAATTAGGATTAAACTTAATTGCATTTCATGAAGTACCAAGTTTCCACAAAAAAATCGAAGTTTTGATGATATAGCACTATTGAAGATTCTTTTCTAAATTTAATACAATCATTACTTTTTTAAGTCACAGAATTTTTACCAAAATCAAAACTATCACACGTTTGACGAGGACTATTTATCGTTTTATTCATTTTGTTATCCCATTGTACGGAGAGAATAATTCTTACTACATTCACATACACTGTAAAACTTTTGATGTAACGTTGAAGCATAAAACAGAGTAAACTTTCACTAAATTTGTGTAACCTTACATTTCAGAGTAACGTTACATTAAACATAGTAACGTTGTACAGCAAACTGGAGAGTAGTCGTTATTATACACAAGTATTTAGGTTGAACAAGTAATCATATTGATATGAGAGAGGTTAGTTAAAAGCCGAAAAAATACCTTTAATTTTTTCACTGGAACAGATTTATAATATAAATATAAAATTATATCAATTAATCCATCTGTTGGATGTGTTAAATGAGATTTTAAAATCCTTCCAACTCCAAACTAATTCATAATCCAAATAAGTGGGATGTATTCTGTATGCATGTTCAGTAATAGTAAAATATTTTCATTTATGGTTAGTAAAATATATAATTTTTTACCTAAATATCTTAAGATACCTAAGAAATAGCTAGATCTTCCTTGTCATACTTATCAACTCGAATGCATTGTTTAAAATGCAGTACATTTTATTCACTTAGCCGTTTTCCTTTTAAATACTTAAAACAAAGCATTTCCTTGCTGCATTAAAAAGATTTTTATCATGCTAAAGTAACTAATTTCATTTTAAAACGTTTTTGAAAGTTTTTCGTCACGAACGAACTCCTTATTACACTAAATACACGCAACGTTGCCTTGAGGTTTATTATAAACAAGCTGTACTTTGCTATGGTAAGTACTTTACTTTAACTAGATATCAATTAACCAAACACTTTTGTTACCCTTATGATAATCACATTCAATAAAAATAAACTTTAAAGCTACACTTTTAGCACGAAAAAAGAATATTCACTTTCTCATTAAATGCGGGGAAAAGATTAGTGTCAAGATGTAAACCACGAAAATTCGGTAATTTGAATTATTTTAAGATTATTTTACTGCAGTAAATGGAATGCACTTACGTGAAAAGTGAAGCATTGTACCATGTTAATTCAAAGGCTGATCCATCACTTCTCAATGCTTCCGACCAAAACTTCAGTCTAGCCAAAATTCCATACTCCAAAATTCTCAAAGTTTTCTCATGAGACAAAAAATAGTTTAGAAACGTGTATTTATGGTGTGACTTAAAAAATATGCCTAACAAAAGTCTTTTTTTTTAGAAATTTCTTACACTGTAAGAAAACTGGGGTGCGGGGAATAATGGAAATAGGGAGCTAAAAAAAGGTGGGGCTAACATTTGCTAGTGGTCAAGATCTAGAGTCCATATTTAATTTGAGAGAAATTGTTTTGTGGAGTTTAGGGGGACATTTTTGTTGTCCTTACAGGTTGTTTAGAAATTTGAATAATGATAATTAAGAATTAAGTGCTCTTTTGTAAAAGTAGTAGATAAATAAATTCCTTCCTAACAATTAATAATATAAAAATGTGGGATCAATAATGTTGAGAGATTGTTGGAGAACTTTTGATCATTAATGTAGGGAGAGTTAACTGAGTTTGAGCGCTCGGTTAATCGTGT
This sequence comes from Oedothorax gibbosus, assembly GCA_019343175.1. Lineage (NCBI taxonomy): Eukaryota > Metazoa > Arthropoda > Arachnida > Araneae > Linyphiidae > Oedothorax > Oedothorax gibbosus. Next base: position 36,772,250 of record CM033273.1, read on the forward strand.
TAGTCTTATCTTAGTGTAATTCAATATTTAATTAGTAAACAAGGTAAGAACTCCTTCAAGTTCTCTAGTGGTTTGCTTAAGACGCAGTAAGGCCCCGAATTTGTATATAAAGACATTGTACGTAAATAGTATCTTCATGTAGTAGATATGTTTCTTCTTGAAAAGTCTTTGAGTTCAAGAGTAGTCGACAATTTATTGAGCATTTTATGTTCAATAATACATTCATAATTAATAGTTCTTGGATTTCAATTGAAAGAAAATCTAACTGTTGACTTAAGCTTCTTAAAAGTTTACTTTTTAACTGGATCGTGTTCAATCTTCTTCACACAGTAAGATACCGAAAGCATATTAAAGTATGCAAATAAAGCTTGTTATTTAAATTGTTCATCATTGTTCTTATTGTTAATTCAAAGAATTATTATTCATTTGAATAATGTTTTAAAGATTCTGAATATAACTGAAGGTAGTTTACTATCAATTCCAGTAGTGTCAGAAGGAAGTATTTTAGTAAAAGGAAGTATGTAAGATTAATTAGAAAAAAGACAGTTTCTTACATGAAAACGCCAAAAAAAAAAAACGTTTGAAATTTTGAAGAAATAAAAGAAAATATATACTTGTCAAAACTAAAATTTAGATTAAAAAATTTAAGTTAAACCAATTAAAGTTATTTTTCTAAATAAAATAGGAACAATTACAAGAGTTCCAAAATTTTTATTTTTATGTAATATGCCGTGTGACGAATAATTCATATAAAAACAGATGTTTAAAAAAATAATATAAATAAATCTGTGATTCATACAAATTGTTAACAAGTCAAACTGTAAAACATTTAATTGTGTTCAATGTAGAAATATAAACAAAAATCCGTACTCTTACACTTTGCTTGGAATTGGTATATGGTTTATAATTAATATTGATTTGTAATAAAAGTAAATTATAAATGCAAATAGGAATGAAATAAGGCGACAGTAGAAATTGCGAATAACTACATTAAAATTAATAACAGAATGAATATTATATTATAATAACATATATTTTATGCAATGAAAAAAATAAATTAAAATTTTAATTTAAACGATAAAATTTGAAAAGTTTTTTTTATGAAATATTCAATTATACACTGCTCAAAATAATTAGGGGAGCACTTTGTCTACTTTTGTCTCCCCGTCCAGTTCCAACTTCTTGATTTTTATTATAAATATCTAAAATTTTGAAATAGATTCATTATGCATCCAGAATGAAAAGGTAAAAAACAGGGGAAAAAATCTTAATTTTTTAAACTAAAATTTAAGTGGGAAGAAATTGGAATCATAACTTTTGAATAAATTATAACAATATTTTTTTAAAAACTTTATTTGTAAACAAAAGGTAAAATAAATTTTTAAACATCGAAGAATGCAAGCATGAAGAATTTAGGGTCAATTTATTTCATAAAATGTTTTGGGAGTGAATTTTATTTAACCATGTTTTTCATATTTTCACTTAATTAAGACAAACATTATTTAATTCTTCAATAATAATGTTTTAATAAAAATAATTAATAATTAAAAATAATAAAAATAAATGTTTGGGAGTGAATTTTATTTAACAATGTTTTTCATATTTTCACTTAATTAAGACAAACATTATTTAATTCTTCAAAAGACATGATTCTTCCATCTAACGATAAATAAAGGCGAGCTCAACTTAGTGAGAAAAAAATCAGAAGCTGATGATACCAAATGGAATCATTGGGGACGAAAGGGTTTAAACCATGCGTTCCCCTAATTGTTTTGAACAGTGTATTTTCAGAAATTACTTGAAAATTATTAATTCAATAATTTTCAAAAGGATAATTGTAGTGTGTATAACTTGTTTACTCATAGTGACAATCACTTGACTCACTTGACAATTGAATATAAGAAAAATATGAAAGTGAATTTTGCTATTAATCTTGTTGATGAAACATAGTGCCACCGCGGTAACAAAAGTAAGAAAGAAACACATGCATTTTGCAAATCGAGAGAAATTTTGAACACATGTAGGAGATTCATTCACATTTTAGAATGAGTACATTGCAGATAATTATTAAATTAATCAGGTATGAAGGTACATAAACAGCGTAACTATGGTTTGTTGACCAGCTGTTAGGGAAAGGTAGACATCAATGGAATCAGCTAGACAGGTTGGCTGCAAAGGATTCCGAAAAGATGCAAATATCCTATTACGCCACAATCGGCCAAAAAAGACAGAGGCTTATATACAAACAATGTAAATTTTTAAATAAAATATTGTGAGGTACCATGTCCCTTTAAGCAATAAACCTATTTTATACACCTGCTTCTTAAGTATTTTTTAACAGAAATATCTTTTTTCTATAGACAAATAAAACAATTACATTTATTTACACAGTTATCATTACACTCTTAAAACAAACGAGCGATTCACTCTTTTTGCGGGTGGGTAAAAGAAATAAAAGAAAACAATCTACGTCCAACACTCTTCAAACGAGCGGTTTTAACTCAGTCTGAGTTAATTTCCACTCTTTTCCGGTGCCGAAAATGCACTTCCCCTATAGGATTGGCTTTCACTCTTTTTGCGGAGTGTATAAAAGAAATAAAAGAAAACAATCTACGTCCTGCACTCTTCAAACGAGCGGTTTTAACTCAGTCTGAGTTAATTTCCACTCCTTTCCGGTGCCGAAAATGCACTTCCCCTATAGGAGTGGATTTCACTCATTTGTTTTAAGAGTGTACATAAAATCTATATGAGAACAAACAATTTACAGCTTTAAATAAGAACCCTTTTTTATATTTTTGATTTAAAAAATGCTTCGCACATTTCATAATGAAATTCAAACTAACATTAATTATGAGTTTCACTACTAATATACGCAATATGTTAAAACAAAATAAGCTTATCCTAATTAAATTTGTATAGTTTCCAGTTAAATGTTAATATAATTTCAAAAATATTTTAATCCCTATTTCCGATTTCACTTTGTCAACATCTAAAATGGCGTAATTTCCAGTTCCTGCGTTGAAGGGAGTCATACATTTCAGATCTGCCTGTCAATTCCTATCGAATCCAAAGTTCTGAATAGTTGCAGATAATTAATAAGATTCCAGGGAAATTTCGCAATCACATATCCCCTTCGTTTGCTGGTTTGCATTGGAATAGGATATGGATTTCCATATTTGCATAGAATTCTACACGTTGTGTTAGATGATGCATGTCTGGAGATGAGGCCTGATTACATTGGTTGCAATCAATAGTCTTACTATACAACATATAAACAATCCGTTGGGAGTTTCAAGGAACTTAGTTTAGCTATATAACTTAACTGTAGTTGTAAATCTGCATCTAAAATTTCAATGGTACTGGTAGTTTGGTTGGTTAAAAACATTAGGTTTTTATAACATTCAGAATGCTTTTTAAGTAGAAAAGTTTTAGTAAAAATACATTATATAAAGCAGTAAAAAAGTTTATCAGGGTTAGTTTAATTTGAGCAATTTTAAATGGACTTTAAATATGAACTGTTCTGTCAAATTGGGAAAATATACATTCTAGGATTTTTTTTAACCTTGGCCCTACTCTTTCGTTTGGAACAATTCAACCAAATTATTTTTTGAAAAATAAAAATATTTACATATCAAAATGATTAATTAATAATAGATTTTAATAACTATACTTGTAACAAAATATAACTGCACTAAATGATAGAGAAAAATATCCATGTTTGAAGAAAAATATGTTAAATGTTTAAATAATAATTATAAAGTTTTTTTTAACAAATTTGAAATTAAAAAATATAGAAAGTTTATTTAAAATTCTAAAAGCTGCACATCTAAAAACTGCCTTTTTTATCAATCACAACTATTCCATCTGTTGCGTAAGCTTTCATAAATACTCATAGATACATATCAAACAAATTTATCCACATTACATCATTAGACATCTACTCTCATATGTTGCTACAAACAATAGAAAATGAAAAATCAGAATTTCGTTTTTTTTTACTTTCGTATATTTCATGGTCACGTACAGCAACTTGTAGAAAAGTAGCTTTCGAAATAAAAGTCCATTTATTAAATCTACAAGAAATATAAAAATAACAGTAGCCGGACGAAAAAAATCACAATTCCGGATGTAATTTCTTTTGACAAGAGCGCAGAGAAACAATGTATTGCCTAATGGGAGATATCCGCAACAGTCGACGAGTCTCATCTTTTAATAACATCGCGTTTCAAAGAGATATTTTTCTTCTTCGTCCAACAATATAAAAATGCCGACGCAAAATATTTCGGTGACGCGGATATTTTCTGGTTTGTTTCCGTATGATAAGGATATTTTTTGTTAGTAGATTTTGTTGTTATGGAATGAAGGGTGTGGAATGCTATTAATCAAATCTAAGTATTCATTAATTTTAAACATGTAATAGCATGACATGTTTTCGCTTACTTTAAATAGAGTAAAATAACGGAGTTAAAATAACTAAGATTATATGGAATTTAGCTGAAATTCATATAATTAGATAGTAGTAAACATATTTTCACTAACCTCTTTTGATAGGAAGAAACTACTACTGGATATGGTGTTTAGTTCCTTTCTGGGATAACAACCCATAAACCTTTTCCCTGACTAAAATTTATAAAGTAATAATTTTTACTATTTTTTTAAATTTAAAGCATGGAGGCGTAATTTATAAAAATTTGCTACAGAAATATGATTAAAAGTTTTAATATTTGAACTTTCAGTTAAAAATTTCAAAAGATTACGATTCAAACAGATTACATACCCCTCGGACGCTTAAATCTACTTACATATTTATTTATTATTTTTAAATAAAAAAAACCGATATTATATTATACGTAGCCATTTAAAACTATTTTTTTACATCAATCTAAATCAACCAACCTGAAACACAAAAAATAACAATTCGATTTCAAACAACTTAAATGTAACTTTATTATATATTATATTCTCTAATCCAGCTCTCTCTTCACACATTTACTATTCATGATCAGTGCTACTGCGCATTGTTAATAACCAGTAGCTACTAATAATGAATAAAGGATTGCTATTCACAAGACTCTCTTCAGTGATTCACTAGACTCAGTGCAACACCTGATGGGGTTGCTAATAAAGCAGCTTGTTCACGATCGCGCATCTGTGCTAAGGTGTGGGTGCTTCTCGGCTCAGTTCTCGTGAGACTCATGTGCTGAGATAAGGTGTAAATGTTAAGAGCATTGCATTAAACTGATATATAGTATAAGGGTAGGCGCATAGCGAGGCAGATTTTCATATTCCGAGAGTCGGCTCTGTTCGGAAATAGGAATGGCGAAACATCGTGAGATGTCCTCAGCTTAAAAAATTTTAAGCGAAAAACCTTATTCAAATCTTGCGGAAAAACCGACTAAGAAAATATACACTGTGACGAACTACGAAAAAGGTCACTTATTAGCACCAGCTGGTGAAAAGTTGTGATTTGTTTTTCAAAAATTGAATAATAAGAGTTAAGTTCGTTCAATTTTAGCATTAAAATTAATTATCCTGATGTACTACGAAATAAAAGTTAGTTGTATAAAAAAAAAGAAAATATAGTAGTTTAACGCAATGGAGAAATTTCTTTTACCTTAAAATCATGCGATTTACAACAAGAAAACGTGTTTATCTTAGGCCCGATAGGATTATGGCAACAACGTTCTACTTTTTTTTTCTATAGTTGTTACCGAGAAGAAATAGTTTTAATTCGGGAGAGCCAATGCATTTTCTTGGGCTGAGGGGTTGAGGTATAAAACTGATAATATCAATGAATTCAGACATCCGTGTAAAAATGAAATGTGAATCAACATTATATGAATAATATATAAAAGTTTTTAAAACAAATAAAAAATCTATAATTTAAAAAAGTATATTAAAAAACGACAAATAATATAAAGAAAACGGTAAATAAATAATTAAAAATTATCCAGGTACCATAAATGCAAAAAAAAAAAGTTTGGACAAATAATGAATCGGGAAAGTAATGATGAAAGCAAATAACAACCACCCACCAAAGGAAAGCCGGGAGTAAAAAATCGGTATTCCACACTCTAATTTCAAAGTTATTGTAATTTATTCAACCGAGACCCGGTATTACACGAAAAGAGGAAAAATTCAAAAATCTATTTTCCTTGCCAGGAAGCCGTAGCAGCTTCCGTTGCCTGCGTAAAAAATGGCCGTTATCAAAAAAACGACGAAAGATCAATTATTGCAAAATTCATTAAGTATGTTCCTGTGACATTCAGCGAAACGAGGGACACGTATGTATAATTCATGAACTCCGGGATTTATGTTGTTTTTCCCAAATGTTGTTTTCCGAATTTTTTCTGTTTTTTGGTTCAACTTCTACTCATTTTGTTGAGTTTTGTTTTAAAGGAGTGTTGCCATTGACGAATAAATAATTTCAAGAAATATGCATAGAGGGAATTCGTTTCATTTGGGAGAAAGGTATTACGAATTTATTAATACCAATAACTTGTTGAATTGATTTAATGAAGTGTAAAAATATTAGCATTTCCCAATATAGTTTTTTTTTATTTTCAATAACGGAAGCGCATGTACTTACATATTATAAAAAAGAACACGTTTCACCTCTCAGAGGTTTAACACGAAGAAGTGCAACGTTTTTGCTTGAACATGTTCTTAATACAGTTTACATACACAATATATGGTTATGTATATATCAGTATATATGGTATGTTAATATCAGTTTACATACACAATATATGGCTTTTATATCCTTAAAAAACATTAAAATTTATGTTGTACCATTTTTTAAATAATGATTGAAAAAATACTTAAACAATATATTTTTTAAAAAAATTACAAAAATTTCGATTTTGCGAACTAATGAAATTAAAATCTTATTTAGTTAGTTTGACGATTAGATATTCCAGAAAAAGTCTCTATTATAGTAACTTCGAAGTTGTAGAACAATTTCTTAATCAAGTTCACAAACATAATATAATGTTACGCTTATATCCTTAAAAAATCCTTAAAATGTGTGCTGTAGCAATTTTTAAATATTGATTGGAAAAAACTGAAACAATGTATACAAAAAAAATTATACAAATAAAATTAAAAATACATTCAAATAATCTGATGATTCTACATTCCAGAAAATGCAGGAAGTCTTATCTATCAACTCAAAACATTAACGTCAAGTACAAAATTTAATCACTTGCCGAAATAATAAATTACACATTTCCTAATCTCCTAGTCTTTATGTTTAGCTATCTTTTAAAGTAATCTATTTTTTAAAAACCGTGCAATATGGCCAAACAGTAAAAGGAAACCTATACCACCACATATCGTTTTCGGATTTGTAAGTTAAAAGGATCAATTCAAGCGGAAAAATGAACTAACATGACTCCGCATGTATTTTGGGGTTCGGTTATGTGTACGACGTCACGTAACCACTTCTTGATATTTTCTCGCAAAGTGCTGAATGAACTCTTTTCATAGGAAGGAAGTTATTCTTCCGATGCGATTGGGCACCATCCGTGCATAAACGTATGTGGCCATCTTATTAGTTTACAAGAGTTTAGGAATATTTTCGACGTTATTTATTCAAAGACCATCTTTGAATTTTGATATATTATATGTTGGAAATGTGTGCAAAAGCTGACTAAACATAACTGAAGCACATAAACTAAAAATGAGTGCACGCAATAAATGTGTATTCTTAAATTTCTTTCATTTTTACTATTGTTTTATTGAGTCAATTTTATTATCGTTCTATTGAATAAATACAAAAAAATACAACGTAAGGCAATTTAAAAGTTCATACAAAGATTTTTTACTAGAAAAAAGTGTACGCATTTTTATTTTAATTCATCAATTTCTGTTAATACAAAATTGTAACTGGTCATTAACAACGCCTAATCAAACACGAGGTAAAACATATTTAAATATTCTATGGAATTTGTATCTTATTTCATTCTTGTACTTTTATAAATTTGAATCTTATGAGTTATATAAGTGCTTTTGAGGACGTCAAGCTCTCAATACGTGGAACTTTATAAAAAAAAAACATATCAAATTCTTGAAGCATCACAGTTAATTCCCACAGCCAGTCAATACGGAATCCAGGGAGATAATTATCGAAGGAACCAGCAGACAATATCCTGATCCAGTGTCCGGCGCCTTAATCTGAAATCGATGTCGAAATAAGGCCGGCACCCTAGGTCGGTCATAATTGTTGGTGGCGCACTACTTTTCAAAGATGCCAGCTGCCCAAATAGGATTTTGATTACAACCAAGACCCCGCAATGAAAGATTATCAAGAGACGGGATGCTTTAGAGAGAGTTTATATAGTTATTGGGGAGTTTTCTGCCAAGGTCCTGTTTGTCGCCAAATGTAAATTGACAGCAGTTTATATTGCTTTTTAGCTTCCATACTACGTTTATAACGTAAAAAGTGGAAGGTATTATAATCGTTCAGTCCGTCCGTCCGTCTGTCACCCACTTTCATAGCCCAAACTACAAATGCTACAGGCAAGTGTGATACGTCAAAAAATTCAGCGCATCAAAATTAGAAGACATTGAAAATCTCAAAAAAATTCGAATTCGAAGTACTTTAATTATTTAAAAAAATGCAAAATTTCTGTATATAATACTCCCGTGTAGAAGGAACGTGTTAAATATATCCCGACCCGCCCTTTACGGTTATCGTCCTTACAAAATTGAGTTGTGTGCCTACGTTGATGTTGGTTCGACACTAGACTTTGGATTTCGGTTCTAAATTACGACGCCTATCGCCAATAGCCTCGACTCGCAGTTCCAGTACGACGATAATTTCAACTCAACTCCTCTAGATTTTGAGCAAACACAATCAATATGTGCCTTGTGTGTCAAAAATTGTTCAAGTGATGAGATCGACATCAAAATTGGTACAGCTGTAAAAAAAAATCAAGTAACCACCTCAAGTTACCTGGTTTGTAAGTAATCATAATCCATTAATTTTATTTAATAAAACATATTTCTAATACTTAGAATACATTTTTATAAGTAGTTATTTTCATATTAAAAACGGTAAAACTAAAAAAATAAGGTAGTAATTTTTATGACTCCTTATTATTCATATTTCGCGTAACCAATCAGTTCGAGATTTTGGTGTTCAGCTGACAAATAAAAATAATTATGTGCATCATTAAATTAATTGATAAGGCTAACTTTGTCTGTACCTAATTCCTCGAGTTTAAGTACTTAACACAGAAGACAGATTTACCAGAAACAAGTTTTCTGTACAAGCTATTATTGTAATTTGGTGGTTTCCCTAATTTCAAGAATTACCTAAATTATCTTCGTTTTTGAAGTCCATAAGTCTTACTACAAGTTTACGAGTAAATTTTCACAAGCATTTTAGGTTTTGCGATGGCGTCCAACAATCCTCCAACAACCAAACGGGTTCATCGAAAAAATATTATCTTATTAAAAAATATATTATTAAAAAATATATTATTATCTTATATAGTATAAATTACACATTTTTAAGTACTAAGGGTGTGAAATTGTTTTGGAATTTATCCAAATGTCGGCGAAGAAATAAAATTTTGGCGTAAAAAACCCCAGTAACGAAGTATTCTTCACTTAAGTGAAGGATCCGCACGTTTTCGCTACTAGATTTAAGATTAAATTGGATTATATTCAAGAGTAATTTAATACCTACACTTTCGGCACGTGACGTAGACCAACAGGCTTAGTGAAGCTTATGAGAGTTATTAAAATGTGCGTGGGATTATGAGGGAATAATTTCATGGTTGTGTGTGTGCGAAATTAGAATGGACGTGTTACATATAGTAGTGGTGCAAATACAGTGTAATGCATTTTATGGTGTTAACTTCAACCCAATGTATACAACACATCTCATTATATTAGAATACAAACTTTTAACATGGAAAAAGAATAGTAAAGAAATAAAATTGAATATATTAAAAAAAATATTAAATATTCTTTGAGAAAATATTTTTTAAAACAACGGAAAAAATATTTGTACACTAAAAGAAAATGCGCTTTTATTTCAATTATATATGCAAAAAATTAATTCAACAAAGAATTTAAAAAAAAGATTTTTTTAAACTTTAAAACAGTACCCAGTATAAAATTACTCACAAACATCCTCCTACTATTGGCATGCATACAATTTGTTAATTTTTATTTGTTGATTTACTTGATTCTATTGAAAGGTTTTTTAGACAAAAGATAAACTGGTCATCTTGGTTTGCAGGTATAATCATTTTCATTTAGGATTTAGAAATAAATAACCTGCCTTAATTTGATTTTTAGTCTCTGCCGCAGCTCTTTAAAGGTTATACAAATTATAAAAAGATGAACAACCAGCTAAAAATAAACTGTACCACTATGGAAATAACAATGTTAATATGAGATTACGTGTTGAGTGGGTAATGCATAAACTCATTTCCTAAATTGAGTTGATGATTACAAAAGTATTTTGAAACGAATTCCTTTGAATGCTAAGAGTTTGTGTGTGTAAGAGGTGATGTGGAATTTCAGAAATGGGGCTTTGATACTTTCTGTTCTGTGACTTAATAGAGATACGTAGTGGTTTATGTAAAAATTTTGAAACATTTCTTTTTGTCCTAAAGGGCAATTTCAATAGCTGTAAATTGTTTAAGCTTAAGCTAAGTTTAAGCTTATGTTGGGGGGTGGGGGTCATAGTTAAAATAAAAAAAATCGATTGAGATGAATATCAGTACTGTTATGTTACTACGAGGCTAAAAACAATCTTTGTTAAACGGTTCGGGTTTTGTAGCAGAAGGAAAGACCAAAGTTTGTGCTTAAGGCAAAGTTAATGTCGCGTTTATGGAATTTTAAAGATTTTTTTCTCCCACTATGCAATTTTGATACATTCTTAGTGTTGTATCTTTTTTTATTTAATTTTTGGATTTAACATACATTTTAGAACAATGCCTAGACATTACAAGCATTATAGAAAAATAATGTTTTCACTGAAACTTTTTAATTCCTGTATTTCATTCTATACAAAACATGCTTACTTTTGTAAATTTCATTTAGATTCAAAGCTTTTCAAAATAGAAGTTTCAGAAAAAATTGTTAATATTATTATAGAAAAAATATTTTTAAAAAATTCTTAAAAGGGATAAAAAGTTTTTTTTTGTAACGTATTTTTCTGTTGTAAATTTTTCAAACTTATTATAAAAAAGAATTCAAAAAGGTTATATTGATTTTTAATCACAATTTGACTTTGTGATTAAAATAATTAAATCACTTGATTTTAGTATTTAATATTCAATTATTTATTTTTAATTTACAGTAACATTTATACGAGTTTATCATTACTATTTTCTGAGAAAAAACATCAACATATATATCATTTACACTGACACTCAACCAGCAACTCAAATTTATTTACCCAAATATACACTACATTAAATATAATTTGCAATGTTCCTGTGCAATTAACACGACATTCCAATTTCAAATACAACAACTCATGTATGAAACTCAGCAAAAACAAACCCTCCTGAAACTATCAGCAAAATACCTCTATGCAATGCATGAGTAATTCTCAAATCAAAACAGCGTCTAATTCTAGCGAATCCCACCAATGATATGTCCAAACAAGTGAACACATCCATCGGACCCATCCACAACCACTAATCTTCCCATGGAGCTACTCAAAACGCTAGTTAATTCAACTATAACTAATTAGGGTCGTTTAAGATTAAACGCAAACATACATCGAGGTGTCACTTCGAACGCTGGATTTGGTGCGAGGCCGCTACGGGCGAAATGGGTGGACTGGTTTAGTTTCATTGTAACTGGGTTGTTTTTTTTATCAAAATGTGTTTCAAACGGTTGTTTCACAGTAATCCATGGGATATTTAATACTATCTAGACAATCCGGCTTGCTTGGTTGATGATTGTTAAGATGTGCGAACAGTAGAAAGATACCTAACAAAAAAGTGGAATTTAAAAAAAAATGAAAGTAAGATGGGGAAAAAACGAGCATTTTAGATGACTTTTTCTAAGTTTAAAAAAAAACTTAAATACTGTTTGAACAGGTTAAAGTCTTATTTTCGATAAACCTAATTCCTTTCAATCGTCTCGATGAGACCTAATATGTACTATATTTATTGGTATGTGTGTGGAATCATATACATAAGTTCAGCTGTATATATTGATGTCTTCTAATCGATACGATAGAAAATAGTGACAAATGAAAAAATAACCAAGAATAAAAAAATTAAAATAGTTTTACAATAAAATTAAATAAATTTTACAAACATTTTCATAGTTTATTAGAAGAATTTGGAAATGCAGGTCTGGATTTAGTATAAATTTAGTTTACATTGAAAATGTTTTTTGCTACCTAATGATAATATTTTATAGCTTATATAGTTTCGTTTGCACTATAATAAATATAATTTAAGAAATAAATGCTATGTTTAAGTCATGCTCTAAAGCACTTATGGATAAACTTGGTATTCGTGTGTCCCAAGGACATGTTTTTCGTTATTGACAGAACAAAAACCCTTATAATTTATCAGACTTTCTATTCACACTTCTCAAATGACTGTTTCACTTACTGTTCTTCTTACCATTATTTCTAACCAATGCAGAGGAATGTAAATGTGTCTGCCGAAGAAGGGATAATTTATTTGCTCGAGTGTATCCACTGGAAGCGGGATGCTTGGCTATGTATGGATGAAAAGAGTTTTGATATTGTAATTTGGGGGGATGATTTAAGTGAAATCTTGGCTGAAAATTGAGATGTTGTATATGATCTAGAGAAACATGAAAGGTGAAAATTACAATTTATTTTTAAAATTGTTTAAAATTAAACTAGAAATAACTGTTTTATCAAATTATGCATTCTCATATATGTGTCTAAAAAAACTTGTTTTGTATTTTTATTTAATTTACAATTTTATTTTATTTTTTTTATTTCTAAATTAAATTTAAAAATTTAATACTTAAATCAAAATTGTAATTGAATGACTAAATTTTTAGCTTGGAATCAAGCCGAGAAGTTAACTGTCGAAATAATACTATAAAATGAAAATTATCATTCATTTTTTATTTGTTAATTATTTACAAAATTATTTTTTATATAACTACATAATAAAATAAGTTTTTTTTAATAAAAATTAATCATTTTAAGAACTGTACAACGCTGCTTAATCAGGATAATTTCTTGCAAAGTTTCTTTTAGAATAAACATGTAATGTTTTATTATATATTTTTATAGTTTCTGTTCAACTGGACCAAAATAAAGTTCGACAATTCGTACACGGCACTTTTGCTCTGATTGAAAACGGGCAAAAACTGAGCAATGATTTATAATAATACTTAATAATAACAAAGCCTATTAAAATAATTGATCATAAAACTTGATTAATATAATGTGTAATAACACTTAATTAAACTAATTTATAATATCACTTAATTTAAATAATTTATAATAACATTTAATTAAAAGAAATCCTATTCAAATATTTGATTATTAAACTTAATAGTAATTAATTTAATTAAAATATATAATAATAATAAATTAATTAAAATTTGTAATATTTTCCTTTTCTGATCCATCTGATGCGCTTTCTAACAAACCTAGAGTGCAATGATTACGCCGTCAAACTAAATATGCTAAGAGTCCAGATGCAAACTAAAGAGTCCAGATGCAAAACTTACGTTATTATTACATTACCATTCATTAGCAACTTTTGCTGATCTTAAACTCAATTGGAAAAAGTCGCCAGTGAACGAGCCGGACTACGGACGGACTAAAATATAAGTTTTCCAACTAGACCATTCATATGTTTCCTATCCTATGGACTTTAAAACAAACTTAATTTATACTCAAATCACCTTAAAAGAGAAAATTGTTTTTAATAAAAATCGATATTAATGGTTCTACTACTGTTCAGAAATATTTGTATATTTATTACGCGAACAAAAATCAATTCTAATCTAGTACGTTTCAAAAATACATAATTCCAATCCTTTTAACATCTTTATATATTTTTGGTTCAATACATCAATAGTTACACATCCAACTTCAATAACAAACATTTCTAATATTTACCTCACCATAGTTAAGCAAACTGTTTAATATTCGGTTTCCACGCTTTCAAAAGTTCGTAATTTTCGATTAACTAAACATACTTAATCTACCATCAGTGTGTCCCAACTAAGCAAGTGAAGGGCCAAAAGTTAATGCTCTTAGCTATCGATTTCTTGGACTGCCAGCCACAACACACGGCTTGCAATTTGTCCATAACTCAGCTTTGCAAATAGGATAGCAGAGCTAATGAAGTATACAAAGTAGATAATTTGCCTTTCTGTCTCACGTCCTAGGACTCGGGCATAATTTATCACAAGGTCCCATTTAGCGTCACCTTTTATGATGGGTTAGAGTAATTTGGGGAGTTCTTTTTTTAATCTTTCTTTCTTTTTGCTAGAATTTGCGCTCGTTATTAAGGTGGACATTTCTATTTAGGTTAATGATAATGGCTTTTTCATAAGAATGTTAGTTTTAAATAGAGATGATATTTAAATAATGATGCATATCATCTCATAATGTAGAATGCAAGAAATTACTCAACGTGGATAGTATGAACTTGCCATACATTACGTCACTTTTAAATAATATTTTATAATAATTGCATTAAATTATAAGAATAATTAGAGAATAATTTATTTATAGTTAGTATAACATTTGAAATTTAAAAAAAAAATCAGGAAACTTTGTAAACCATCGTTAAAAAAATTATTTTAAAATAAAATATGAATACATTTTATTTAGATGAATTTTATTGTTAAAAATCAATTGAAATATAATAGTTTACTTATAAAAAATAAGCATGTTTTAAGTAATTTTTTTACTTTAATAAAAAAATATGTCAAAACATTAAACACATATTGTTAGGTGACAGATCCAAAATAGTTTCGTCTAATAAAAACTTTACGCACACACTTCTATCAATAAAAAATATTATTTTTAAGTATAAACATTTCAAGAATTTATTTAATAATTTATTAACACCCATGCATAAATTAAACTAAAACTTTCTAAAATGAAGAATATCTGGAACATTTTTTCACGCATGAAAAACTATTTTTATAAACAAGAATTCCGCTCTCTAAGTGTTTCAGATACACTTACTTGTACTTGGAGACAATCCAAAACTGAAGTATTTACTTATTTTCCAAAGACGTTAAAAGATCTCGACAACAGACCATCAGATGGTCATTTATCTGCCATCTCTTAGAAAACAGTTCGTGCACGTAAACCACAGTTTCCATTTTATCGAACATCTATCAAGTTCTCGGTCGAGTACGGTAGTATATTTGATGGCACTGTTTTTGTAGAAAAAAAGAATCAATAAGAGTTGGGCGATTTCATTTTTTTTTATTTTAATGTTTAATTTCATAGATTGGATGTATTTAAGGTAGATAATATACACTGCTCAAAACAATTAGGGGAGCACTTTGCTTAATTTTGTTAACCCTTTCAGTTCAAACTTTTTATTTTTTATTCTAAAAATCTAAAATTTGTGAAATAGGTTCATTATGCATCCAGAATGAAATGGTAAAAAACAGGGAGAAAAAAATCTTAATATTTTAACTAAAATTTAAGGGGGGGGGGGGAATTGGAATCATAACTTTTGAATAAATTATAACAATAATTTTTTCAAAACTTTATTTGTTGAAAAATGTTAAATTCAAGTTTTTAACATCTAAGAATGCAAGTGTGAAGAATTTAGGGTCAATTTATTTCATGAAATTTTTTGAGAATGAATTTTATTTTACCATGTTTTTCATATTTTCATTTAAGTAAAACAAACATTATTTAATTTTTCAAAAGACGTGATTCTTCCTTTTAACGATAAATAAGTGCGAGCTCAACTTAATCAGTAAAAAATCGCAAGCTGATGATACCAAATGGAGTCATTGGGGGTGGAAAGGGTTTCAACCATGCGCTCCCCTAATTGTTTTGAGCAGTGTAGCATATAAATGAATAAAAAGTTCTAATCTATTGTAAATATATGTATAGTAGTATAATTATAAATAAATATCGTTAAGTTGAAAAAAAAGTTTTTGCATAATACAAAAAATTGCAACTTTAAAAAAGGAACTGGATTGGGAAAGGTGTCAAAAGGTCTCATCGTGAATACCAAATATACACATTTATCGATACTTAAATTATGTATTTATAATTGTGGTACATACTTATGATTATAAAGATATAGCCAATTTACTAAATAATTATCCAGGTACCAAGTTATCTGATATTTATTTAGTAAAATATGCTGATATTTATTTAGAAACACTTAGAGCGAGGTTCTTGTTTATAAAAATGTTTTTTCATGCGTGAAAAAATGTTCAAGATATTTTTCATTTTAAAAAGTTTTAGTGTAAGCAAAAAAGATGGTCAATTTCTGCATTTAATAAATTTGGTAATAATGAAATTGTTGTGAATAATGTTATTAATAAATTAGCATTCATAACAACCCGTAAGTATTGGAAATAAACCAAAAAACTGGTAAAATGCATAATTTCTGAAAAGTTATTTTTGTGATGCAATTTTTCTACTTTTAGATGAAAATTTTAAAAAAATACGTTATAAGCAAGGAATAATAATAGTGAGGGGTTTTCTGGAAAATTTAAGAGGTCAAACTTCTAAGATATTATAAAAGAGTAATCGATGTCGTTATATAACTTTTTGTGACTTAAAATAACTTCACATAAGGCAAGCTAAACTAACAATAGTGTGAAGAGATTAAAATTCCCTAAATCCACATTATAGTGTCCCTAATATCCGCTAGATGGCACTGCCCTCGAATTCCCTGTACAACATAGTTTCCTGCCAAGCCAAGAAGGGTGCAAAGGGAAAAGTAACCTTCCAGAGACAGTTTCTCTGGGACACTAGCAAAGTTCGATGCAGAATTCGTGATCAGCTCTAAAAGTTCCGGCGTGAAAACATAGATCTTTTTGAAAGATGATTTTAAAATTGTTAAAAGCAACAATGTTTAGCGATCGTGCTGTTTAAGATAGTTGTTTAATATTCTTGGACTTTAAACTTAAGAATGGAAAGAATTAACTTTTTTGCCGTGAAGAAAGTTCGAAAAGTTTTTATCGCCTGCTGTTTCTTCGTGTTGCACGGCGTAATCAACGGTAAGTGAACTAAAAGATTTTGATGTTGCTCTTAGATTTATTTTTGGGCGGTTTGTTCATTATGAACACAAACTCTAACGTTTAAATACATAAAAACACAAAACAGTATATATATTTCAGATGAAATTATAAACTGTAATGCTAGTACGATTTTCTTTGTAAAAATATTTTAAGTACGCAACGCCGTTTGCTAATCGCAAAAAATATTAACCATCATAGTTTAGCTATTAATACCAAATATAACTGCAATAAGCTTGTAAACCGTAAAACCGTATAACCGTAAAACTCGGTAAACTCTGTTACGAAATATAATTTTAATTTATTACAAGGAGTATTTCTTTACAGAATTTACTGCACTGATTAATTTTTTTTCAAAAAAAGAATGTCATACGCATTGAAAATGGCTTTAATTTTTAATTTAATGATAGAATACACTACTGAAATAGCGCAACAGCGTAAAGTGGTGAACTTTTACAGTAAATGTAGTTTTAAAATTATCTTATTTTATCTATGGATTTACAAGTGATTCTATATATTTTTTTTAATTAGCATGAAAGAAAAATGTATACAGTTTCTGAATAAATATTCATGGAACTATTATTTAAATTACTAAATAATATAAAGTGTAAAAAAAGCAAAAATAAAAATCTTAGAAGCTTTTAATTAAAGAAATTATATTATAACTTTTAAAATACACGCTAAGTCAACCCCATGTTATTATCAGTAAATATCAGTCGTGTTTTATAACAAAACATTCGAAATAGTCATTTCAAAGCATTAAATCACTTCCAAGTTTCACTAGCAACAGTGAAAAACATTATGTTCCATTCCTGAAATAAAACATAAAACACTCTATAAAAAAGCGATATCCATGTATTTAAATATACCTGCAATCTAGATAATGGCCGCATTGATTCTTAAAAGAACCAGTAAAGTCCATGCATTCGCCAATAATGTGATGGATAGGTCCGTGCCTCCTCTCTCTTGTAAATTGAGATTCGGCCGCACCCCTTTCAATTACGTGTGCGACCCTGGATATGAGGCAGAATACATTACGAGGCAATTCAAGTGTCCGCCAAGGTCGGAAAAGGTGTTTGCTCAAAGGGCTATTGTGGACCAAGAGCAAACAACGTGCAGTCATTTGGGAGACTATGGGGTACTTTTGCTCACAAAAAGCTTGCGTTTTGTTTGTGAAATTTCCATCAAAAGTCTGGGTTTTGTTATGAGCTGGTTGATTTTGTTATGCGAATATTGTGTGGAGAGTGGTACGACTGCGTAATAAAAGTTATGGGTTTTGTTAAGAGAATATTATAATGGCCATTGTGAATGCGTTTGAGTTTCTATAGAATTGTATTATCGGTTTCCAATTATTGATTTGATTTTGGTGAAATTATGGAATTGTAAGCTTTTAGTATGAAATTTAAATGTAGGATTTACTTTTTTTATTTGAACAATTGCACTTCAATTATTATGGGAAAAATCCTAATGATATTTCTTTTTCGTGGATCTACCTATATATCGTTTTCATATATAGGATATATAGGTAAAGTAGCAAAAAATATATAACTCATCAATAATCAAACAAATTATTCAAACTATAATTTTAAAATTATTAGATAATTTTCAAGTATTTTCTTCATGAACATAATTCTGTAAATATTTTTTACTGTAATGGTATTATGCATTTTTAGCTTTGTATGGAAAAATATTTTGAAAGTATTTAAACAACAATGCTTTGATAGTTGTCTTCTTTACTTCTTCTTTCGTTTCTTCAATACTCTTCGTTTGTAAGATAAGAGCTTCTGACTTAAAAAAGAAGATAATTATTTCGTGGTTGTTAATGAAGTTGAAAAAATTATCGTTTGTTGATGCATGTTTACATGTTGTTTGAGTTTCATGGCGTGATTAAACAACAAAAGTGAAAAAAACGAAAATGTTCTAATGTTACAAAATATTTTAAAATTTAAATTATAAGTGCTTTAGTTGCTATAATCATAACTGTTTGTATTCGTTATTTTAATTATTGGAAATAAGTTTTTCTAATCCAATTTTTTTTTTTTTGCTTTTTCAGTTTTTTTATTACCAGATACTTTCTTATTACTTTAAACTTAATTTGGTTTTTTAAAAAAATCTAATTAACATTCCAGTTAATTATGTTCTTAATTGTCTTAACAAATACTTAAATATAAATTAAAAATTACGTCTTCCTTTCAAAATAATATGTTAGCCTTTTTAAACAACTAATGTTTACTACTTTTAAGCATCAAAGAACTCCTTGTAACATATATTATGACGTCATTCTAAATTGATTTATATCACAAAAATAAATGTCTTTTTTAAATTTTAATTCAATATAAATACAGTTTATTGTGTGATTTTGAAGTGGAAATGGTGATTTAATTCCATGAAAAATACCCTTATGCTTTTTAAATCGGTATTAAATAATCAAAGATTTTTTTTAACACTTCGAATATGAATTTTTTTCTGAGATTTTCAATTACTTTATTTTTCTATGCGCTGACTTTTCTGCCGTATCATACTTGTAAGATGCATTTGTAGTTTGGGATATGTAAGTGGGTGATGGTCGCACAAAGCCTTTATAAAAGCTTTAACTTTTTACGTTATAAACGTAGTGTGGAAGCTAAAAATAATAATTTTCTTAAATTTAAAATTAATCCATTACACATTATTTAATATTTCTGCGACAGTAGAAAACTTTAAGTATTATCAAATTAAAATCGATCATTTAAAACAAATGCAAAAAATCCAAATATCAATTTAAAGACTTATCCAAAGTAATTTCTATAGCGCTAAACAACCAAAAACTTTTATCAAAAAGAACCCATAAAGAAACGTACGTGAAACACTTCTTTAACAAAACACCGAGTACTTTCAAGTGATTTTTCAGGCTTTAACTTTTATTTTATTCGGCACTATATTTTTTCCCGACGTACGACATTCTCTGGCTTAATGGGAAACCGAAAGGGTAGCCGGGTCGTTAGATTGATTTGTTGCAGAAATCTTAAAATTAGATGTGGTTAAGGAGAAATGAAAATAGGGTTTTCGCATAGGATGTTCGGTGTGGTAATGGTTTTGGCAATGTTCCTTAATAGATAGTTTTTGTTGCTTAAAATATTTTTTTCAATAGAAGATTTATATTCATACCATGTATTTAAGTCTTATATGAAATTCCTATATCGCATTAGTGTTAAAAACGGAAATGAAGATTAAAAAATAGGGCTTTTCTTTTTAACGTTTATCTTCTTTACTCGCCGATTAAATAAGATGTAATGATTTTAAAAAACTGGTGGTTGGTTAAATTCAAAGGTCTGAAATAAAAAAAAATTAAATAGTTTTTATAATGTGTAAGTAATGCACTTATATTGTTTTAAATTCAAATCTAAAGATAATATTTTCAAAAGAGTTTAAGATTTTTTCTTCATTTCATTTGTAGTTTTTTTAAATATATATTTTGTCTTTTCAAATTCATGATGCAGTTTTATACACTGTGTTCAATAATAAGTATAAATAGAAAGTTATAAATAGAATAATTGATATAATAGAATAAAATATTAGTTATAAATAGAAAGTAAAAATTTAACAGTTTTTATTCACAGAAAAAATGGCCATCAGTAAAAGTCCCGGCCCGTAAATTAATATAGTAATTAATATAGTAAATTAATATAGTAAATTGCATAAGGCGAAAGCCACTGCAACACGGTTACACATTTACACCTTATTTACTTGAAAATTTAGGCAGTTAGCAAAATATTTTGGTAATATTAATGATATTTTATTAGAGTTTTATAAAAAAAATTTGGAATGCAATATATTAAAAAAATACTAGCTGTAGTTCACACAAATTACTACTACTTCTACAGGCATAAATATTTATGAGAATGCTTTTAAAATATGCTTTGTTTTTCGTTAATACGGAACGCATATTAATATAATCATTTTTTTGCAAAACCCTTCTATCACGAAAACTGAACTTTATAAAAGCACTAATTTTGGTAAATGATTGTTGTTTTTCTCTAAAGAAACATAATGCCATGCAGCGCATATGAATAATTTATATACTAATTTTAAAATTTATGTTAAATATTTTATGCCTTTTCGATAATAACAGCATTTTTTTAATACTTATGTTAATCGATGTATGTTATAATCTATTTGCTACTAAATATTTTTTTATCAAATTTTCCTTTAAAATAGACTTTTGTGATGATTTATCAATTAGTGGTTTCATTGAATAAAATAAGTACTTTCTTTACACTATTATGGATGATGAAATCTGTAGATAGGTGAAAACAATCACTGGTTACTTAGTTAGTATATAGCCAGTTAGCATATATTAGTTACCATATAACCAACCAAATTTAACTTCAGAGACATATAGAATAAGTGATTAATCCAATTTGATTTTTCATATTCAGTCTCATATTCAGAGCCATAGTCATTGATTCCTCGCCATTGTTTATAATGGCTGGTTTAAAGGTTCAATTTATTTGCATAACTTTGTTATATTAAGTTCTACAAAATAAACATGACTTTCAATTATGTTTCCTTAAAAAGTCACAAAAAACTTAACTATTTCAATGGATAACAATAAGCTTAACTATTTCAATGAATAGATTTAAAAAATTTTAGTGCAGTTGAGTTTATATATTTATTATGGGTCATTTGTTTTTCATCCAAATACGTTATTAGAACAGTCCAACATTTGCATAAGATATATGTACTAGCTTGTAAAAAAATCATTAGTGTACATGATTCCCTCCAAATATTTTTAACGGAAAGAGAAATCGAAGAAAGAGAAATTGCAGAAAGGGGAAAAAAAAGAAAGTTATTCATAACATCGCTACTAAACGCAAAAACTTTTCCCTTTCAAACTTTCTTTTCGTAAAAGTTTTCACAAATTGATCCACGGGAAACCAAAGCCTCTAAAATTAATGCATTTCTCATCATAGATGCGCGCATCGCCCCCCAAAAAAACCCTTTTAAAATATTTTTCGATGGAGCCGACACAATGCAAAAATCGATCTATTGGCGTAGACGTTGTCGGGTCTAACCA
Organism: Oedothorax gibbosus; assembly: GCA_019343175.1. Classification (NCBI taxonomy): domain Eukaryota; kingdom Metazoa; phylum Arthropoda; class Arachnida; order Araneae; family Linyphiidae; genus Oedothorax; species Oedothorax gibbosus. Next base: position 36,794,511 of record CM033273.1, read on the forward strand.
AAGGTGCCGAAACAGCAATTCACTGCACCTGGTCACTTTTAAAATTGGTATACTCCACCGTCAGAGTTGCTTCAAAGAAGGGAGGTATTCTAGTTCTTAAGAATTTTTCACCAAGATTTTGATTCGTCGCCAAGATCTCAATGTTACAATATATAAGCTACAAATTGACAGTTAGTTTAATAACCTACGTTATTATATAACCTACAAATTGACAGTTAGTTTAATAACCTACGTTATTATATAACCTACAAATTGACAGTTAGTTTAATAACCTACGTTATTATATAACCTACAAATTGACAGTTAGTTTAATAACCTACGTTATTATATAATCCAAAAACTTATTTTAAACTTTCTTTTCTAAAATTGTCACAGTTAGTGAAACCAAGCGTTATTAAACCTACAAATGCGCAGTTCAGTAATAACCCTTTTAAATATGATGACCGACCATGCAAAAACGATCTATTTGACGTTTCGGTTAAATAACAGCATACTCATTATTTTAACAAATTGGGAATTAGTTTTAAAACGAGTATTCTATTCTAAGAATTTCACAGTTTGATTGTAATAACCTCACTGTTACATATATAACCTACAAATTGACAGTTAGTTTAATAACCTACGTTATTATATAACCTACAAATTGACAGTTAGTTTAATAACCTACGGTATTATATAACCTACAAATTGACAGTTAGTTTAATAACCTACGTTATTATATAACCTACAAATTGACAGTTAGTTTAATAACCTACGTTATTATATAACTACAAATTGATAGTTAGTTTAGTAACCTACGTTTTATATAACCTACAACTTGACAGTTAGTTTAATAACGATCCACCCGTACTTAAGAATACTTTTATTTACCAATTTTTTTCATGGCAGTGGATAATAGGTATAAAATATCGGATAATAGTTTTTTTGCGATTTTGTTTAAATTTGGTTTAAAGAATTAAAATTTGCAAATGGTCTTAAAAGATCAATTTTGGATAACTTGAGACCCATTTGGCTTGGGTTATCTCGGCCAAATTAAATCTCAGCATACTTTAACAACCGCAGAGAACTCATTGTATTCTAAGAGTCAAAATTAGTAGCGTGAGCCACCTAGATGATGTCACAAAAATGGCTCTCAGTTCTGATTAATATGCCGAGTCTGCAAAGACTTGACCGCCAGTAAAGCAGTCCCGTCGGAAAAAAACACATTGGTTTGGCGACGAATCAGGAAACTTGGCAAAACAACCCCCGATAGTTTAAAATCCTCTTTTGAGCCCGACAAAATGGAAGGGAAAATTTATGGGCATGATCGGTAAAGGATGAAGAAGAATGCTCGCAACAAAAGAGGGTCCTAGTTGGTGGTCGCTGAATAATAGGATTGATAAAACAGCATAAGAGGATTTTTTAAAAATAAATTTCTAAATAATATTTTCTTTGTGAAAATTTTTTGGAACGTATTTTCAAAGAAATTTAATATGGTAGGCATTAGACTGCCCTGAAGTTTTATTTATATTAATGATGGCATTTTGAATTGTAGGTATTTTGAGTTAAGGATAATTAAAATTAGAACTTTTTTATTATTTATTAAACCATACATTGATTGCTTCAACACAAAAGAAAAAAGGCTTTCAAATATTTCCAATATTAAAAAAAGATGAGTTATTATTTTTTATTTCATCAATAAAATAAGAAATAAATAAACACTTTAGTTTAAAATTCCATTTGTTTTAAAAATCCAATAATTTCTATGGTACGTATACTTGGATCGATTTTATATTTGTTTTAGTGCGCGCAAAGAACGGGTATTTATTTGCTAATATAAAAATAAATAACACAGTTAGAAATTGCTTTCTTTCAGTATTGGGAGGTAACATTATTTTTTTTTAAAAATATCAAAACCAATTTTATTTATATTTAAGAATTGCACTTATGTACAATATCAAGTACAAAATAATTAACTATAAATAAACAAGAAAAACAAATATAATTTATTTCATAGTGAATTTAGTTTAAAATCTTGAAAAATATTAATAATAATAATAATTAAATATTAAATTTAAAACTTTTAGAAAACTTGCACAGTTTTTTATAAGAAAGTTTTTTGTGTAATAAGTATTACACGCAAAAAATCAGAAAAAATAGATAGGTACACTAAGAAACAAGAAAGTTTTACAAAAAAAATAATGCAATAATGATGACATAAAATTTAAAAACAAATAATTAAAAAATTGAATCTTTTCCAGCGTAAGAAAATAAAATGTATTCCTTAACTTACAGATGTGTACATTATTATGTATTTTATCTATAGCATTAAATATTTTGTAAAAAAAAGTTAAACAAGAAAGCAATGAGGATTGGTTTTTGCATGCACAAAAAAATGTTTACTCATTTTTTTCCTACTTTAATTTCTAACTTTTCGTAACATAAAATTAAGGTTAAGTTTCTCAAAAAAACTTTTGGACACATTAGTGGGGTATTGGTTTAAATATGTTCAGTGATGTAAGAAATTTGATTAGTAAATATTTATGGGAGAAAAAATATGGTAAACATGGTAATTAAAATAGCTGTTGTAAAAGTGTATTTTTTTTCACAAAATATCGGTGACGCATGAAAATTTAATGTGATTGCATTTTGGCAACGTATAAAAATAATTTTATGCATCGTTGTATTTTATATTCTTTTCGTATAATTATTTTTGTTTAAGGAAATATCAATTTTGATTTAAATAAAATAAAGTAGTGTAAAGAGAATTGAAGTTATCATTTATTGTCACTAATTTATATACAGAAATTAAATTTAATAACATTATTTTTAATATATTTATATTTCGTATATATGAATAGTTTGAGTTCAACTAACTACAAAAATAGTTTAATTATTTATACATAAGGTCATTTAAAAAAAAGAGAATGAAATAATCTCTTTAATTTGATTAAAATATTCCAAATTAAAAAAACAGGATTTAAAAAAAGTTAATTAAAACCTTTGAAATGAATATGGTATAACTTCTCCTTCTCTTCCTCAAGCTTCTTAACTCTTTCTAAAAACGCATAAAAGAATTTTTAAAAGAAGTGATGAAAATCACAAATGCTTATTTAAAAAGAAATAAAATTGACGGACTTTAATTTTATACGCTACACTTAAAAATTTAACAAAAGGAATTTTTGTTTTACAGCTGCACATCTCTTAACCCATTCTGAACATATTTCAGAACACTATATTTGTGTTATTTTAGACCACATTGTAGAACACTTTCTATAACACATCTGGAACACATTCTGAACCTTTTGCAACTCTATTTTATCTCCTTTCTGAACGAATTATCTGAAACGCATTTATGAAACACTTCAAAGAACAATATTTTCTTCAGAACATGCATATATCACAACTAAAAAACGGAATAGAGTCTCACAAGAATTATTTAAAAAAAATCCCTTTACTATTATAAAAGGTATAATTATTTAAACATGAATTCTATTACTGATGTAGAACCTAATGAAATCTTACTCGGTTTGAATCCGACCTCAAAGTCATCATATTTGGTTTTCGTATTTCCAAAATTATTCTTTTTTAAAACGTATCCTTAAACGAGTACTTTAATATATAGTAGAAGACCAATCATTATTGAGACCCATCTATTATGCCGTAACAGCTGCGAATGACGTGTTAGTATACGTTTTGTAAGATAGAATCTATTTGTAGCATTAGTAATATTATTTTCCGATAAAAGCAGGTGTGGATGTATTTACCTTGATTTATGTCTAGGTGAATTCGGTCGCTTTTTGAGTTTGGCTCGATTACATAGAAGAGTTGTTAAATGTTTAACAACTTATTAAAAATAGTGATATCCAGCATGTTATTTAGAGTTAAATTTTGATTTTTTTAAAAGTAATTGAATGTGAATAATGCAAATTTTTGACTTCAAAAAAAATATGTTTAAAGTAGACATAATTTTGTGTTTGAAAAGTAGAAGCTCTGAAATATAATAGTTATTCTTTGAATAATTTCATCAAATGCGGTTGGGTAAATACTTTGAAAACGAACCATTTGAAGCGAAAAATCTCGAAAAAAAAATATTGATGAAAGTTTTTGAAACTTTGGATTTGAGTTACACTTACATACTACATTAGAAATATAGCATCGGTCCAGATCATACAATAAATATTAATTATTCTGAGAGTAAGTCTTAATTTAATAATAATTCATTTAGAAAAGTTTTAACCCCAAAATTAGCATTAAAATATTTTATTAATGTGTTACACTTTAATAAAATTTTAGCTTTAGTTTATTATATTAGTTCACGGCAAAATATAGTGTTGATATAATGCACTTCACTTACATTTAATCAATGTATTCTTATATAATTAAAACGTCATGTCCGTGGATACAAAATCATGTCCGTGGGCCAAAAATCTACGGAGTGATGTCCACAGACGTAACAAATTACATGTTTCATCCTTGTAAAACATGGTATGTTCATATCTGAAACATGAGTTTAAAAAAATTAAGCCCTTTGTATCTAATGCTACACATAAGTAAGAATAGACATTTGATTAGCTTACCTAAGTTCTTTCTTAATCACAGTCGTGATGCATCCATCTTGACCTTTCACTAAATATTAAGTTTAGTGAATAAAACAAATGACTTAAAGCCAAAAACAAACTGATTTTTTGATTTTTCTATATAATATGGCTGCAAATAAAGCTAAAATTACATAGACACTGCCTTTTACTGCCGCCTATTGAATTCAATACAAGTTTTTGTTCATGTCCACCGACGTGACTGCAGTCATTGGGGACAAGCATTGAATAGTCAGTAAAATAAATAGAAATAAAAAAATAAACTTAAAAATTGCATTACTATATTCCCAAAATGTTCTTTTCCTCAATTCTCTAATTTAAAAAGTGAATCCATAGCTGGGACACGTCACGGACATTACATATCACGCTCTGTGGACTAAAAAAACTAATACATAAGTGACTTTGAAATCTAGAAAAACTGCTTGCGATTACTTTTTTAGTGATTATTAGAACTTCCCTCTTCTAAATTTCAAGGATCACACTCATTAACAATATACTTTATAAAAATCTCATAGATTTTTTATGTAGAGATTTTATATTTTTCCACACTAGATACACATTTAGAATTAAAGATGCTTTTGGTTAGGTTAGTTTTGAATTATTGTCACACTAGAGCTACACGAGGGCTATTGGCGACGGGAGTCATAATTTAGAACCACAGTCAAGTGACGAGCCGACATCTGAGAAGGCACCCAACTCAACCGTTTAGGGCACGGGCCGTTTATAGGTCGGCAGTTAATTTGGTGATGCCTGGACCCTGGATGCCTAACCTGGGACCTTCCGCATGCAAGGCGAAAGCCTTTAACGACTTTGCTCCCCAGCTCCAAGATGCTTTTGTATATAAAGAAAACATTAATTTATTAAGAATACAAAAGATCTATAAACTACAATAATATAAGCCTATAATCGAAATAAAACTAACTCGTTTCTCAAAATACACTCTTAATTTTTACTAGTCACAATTTTATCCTATTAAAAACATTCTTAAAATACATAAAATGTTGCCTCAGGTTATATTTAAAACTCCCTATATTATTCAAAATACGTTTTAGAGAATTGTAAGATTCCCCAAATGTTACACATTTAAATGCGGAAACAAACAAGAAGTACAAATAAATGGGTTTTTATTCCGATAAAAATCTCTTTAAATACGGAAAAAAACTCATTCCTTTCAAACCACTTAACAAAAAACCTCTTATGATGATACGAATTGTCAATAAAGCCATATTCTTTTCTCCCAAACTACGAATACTTTAAGCATGTCTGGGTAAGAGATTCATTCCAAAACGTCATTTTTCATAATATGAATGAACTGAAATACATTACTTAAAGAATAATCTCTTCTGAGTTTAACACGAAGTGAATATTTCACGAAGGTACATTAGAACTCGGAGTAAAAAAAGACACGGCGGTGTTTCTTTGCGTTTCGATAAACGTTCCATACCCATTTATTCTCCTTGATTCTCCATATTTTACCTTTAAAATGTTGGCAATATCACAGCGTTCCTGAAATGGAACACTGGTGCACGAATTCCATTAGCGGGGGAAACACACGACCGATCGAAACCATAACCGGGAGAAAAGAATTTCGAAATTCTTACCGGGTAACATTTTCTTTCCTTGTCAAAATACCGAAAACATTTGCATATCCAATAAATGCATAACAAGTTATGTGGTCCGTACGGCCGATTAAAGCGGGGCGATTTTTTAATTAAACTGTGTTTCTGTCACAATAATTGTGCAAAGAAAAATAGCTTCATTAATTTAATACAATATTTACATATCACTGTATTAGTGTGACATTGTTGTAAAAGAGATTTTTCAAAGGTGGAAATTATTCTGTGAAGACACAATAAATTGCACAATTATCAAATTAATGTTGCCGAATTTTTGATTTTTTTTTCGTTAACTAAATTTTTCTACATAAATTGTTTAGTATAATAGTCTTGATTAGTCTTATCTTTACCTCATATTGCTAAACTTAAGCATAAAGCTTATTTTTGCATGATACATTTTCTGAACAATTGACGTTAATGAAGTCATGATCTGAAGTATAAGTGCAGAGGGTATGGAAGATACAAATTTCCAGAAAACTTGTGAGGATTAATTTTTTGTCTCATTTTATTTACATTCGAATTACTACAGACCTTTTACTGTTACACCTTGTAAAAAATTACACAAATTTTAACCCATGCGTATGTATTGCCAATATTTACCATTGTTCTGAAATTCCGACTACATCTTTTGCAACCTTTTCAAACTGAAACGTTTTGTTGAAGTTTTGAAATAAAAAGACTGTTATCGATGTTGGTGAGTGGGCAAATGCCGTTACTACGTACACTTGACGCCTTATTAAAATCGAGTACCTAACGGATACGGTGAAACGATTCTTTCGCGTGGTGTGTTCCGGAACTTGTGCGGAACAGGAATAACAAGCTGTAATGGGAGGTGAACCTCAATACATACGGTGAGAGGAAACATACATATAATCACTTTGAATTGACATGATTGTAACTGGCATTTTGTGTGACTAAATTAAAAAAATGTCTTCATTATTATATGAGGTATTATGAAAAAAAATGGTGAATATTAAGGGCTTTCAATTGGGAATTGTACTATAAGCAATAATTTTACGCGGAACCTAAAAAAGTAAATGTTAGGTTAGTCAAGCGAAGTCCAAACGCTATATAATTTACAAACGTTTTAAAAACTGCATCTCTATTTAATCATGTCTTAATGATGAATACACTTATTATCTTGTATATTTTATGCATATTAAACCACAATAAGCCGAAACTACATTCTGAAACTAAGTGTATAACATTACCTCTCTTTCTTCCTATGCTGTAATTAACTGATACTGATTTATAATGCTGGTACTGAAACTTAGCGACGTATCTTGCCAATCAATGGTCTCCATGATGTCTAAGGTACACTGTTAAAATTTTGTGCTTGGTTTCACATGATATTGGAGTTCCTAGTAGCTGCAACGGCTATGTTGGTGAAATGTTTCACCTTTTTTTCGGTTTTGGTTGAACCATTTTTCTGGATTTGGAAACAAAAACCTGAGAAATGGTTCAACCGAATACCAAAAAAATGGTTTAACGTTCACCACACAGCCGTGCAGCTACTGTGAACCATATTTTTAGTGAAACAAAGTGCTTAATTTTAACAGTGTATCTTGTAAGGCTTCTTGATTCGCAATTTAATTTAGATTTTAGAATAAAAATCTACAGATGGCAATTAATTTTGTGACAAAATTGTTTGCGACATTCCAAATTGCAATTAAATTATCTTTTTCAAAGTTTTGTTTAAAACATATTGAAAGGTGGTGTGGAATAGATTCTTAGTGCAGTTACTGCAACAAACCTTTCAAAACACGGAGAACAAGATATTTATATGTTTAAATATCATCAATGTTTAAATAAGTAACCTATACTTTTATTTTAAAATGTACTCATTTTCTTTAGAAAAGTTGATAATAATATATTATTTGAACTTTTTATTTAAGTTTCTTTTAAATATTTGCTCTACAATTATTTCTATTAGATACCATGCAAAGTTTTCAACACATTTAAAAATGATTTTCAATAAATATTTTTGGCATTTAATATATTTCTACATTTCCAATGAATCGCACAAGGACATCATTTGTGAACGGTTATTTCTCATTTTCTTTTGTCTTGCATAAAAGGCACTGATTCATTTTTGAGTGTCACACATAAAAGAAAAATAGCTATTTTGATAAGACACCGCTTTCAAAGGCCATTTATCAACGACAAAACTTCTACATTCAAACACAAATTTATGGTTATTCTATCTAGAATGATCGATAAGTTATTTGGTTGCTCATGAATATATGTCATATTTTTAAGCATTTATCGAGTAAATGTATTCAAAAATTGATTGGTGGTAATTATATTACGTCAGAATTTTAGAATAAGTGGAATATATATATAAACTTTAAAAAGAATTAATATGTGTTTGGAATGTATAATTGGGTTCTAAAATTACAGGTGAGTTTCTGTTCTACGAAAACTTCGATATGTCAAACATTTTTGTTTGATTAATACTTTAACAATTTTAAATATACCTAAAAAATTAAGGTGGCCTAGAACCGGGAACGTTATAAAGGACAGTTTTCATGACTAATCAAAAAGGTGACGAAATGCGAAAACTGTCCATTAAATATGTTTGACCCATTAACGACAATTGGCAAGAAAACTTGCCACTCGAAAATAATTTTTCTGGGAACGTCATAAAGGATAGTTTTCATGATTAATCAAAAAGGTGACGAAATGCGAAAACTGTCCATTAAATATGTTTGACCCATTAACGACAATTGGCAAGAAAACTTGCCACTCGAAAATAATTTTTCTGGGAACGTCATAAAGGATAGTTTTCATGATTAATAAAAAAAGTGACCAAATGTGAAAACTGTCAATTAAATATGTTTGACTTATTAATGACGATTGGCAAGAAAACTTGCCACGCGAAAATGATCTTTCTGCTAAAGTTTCCAAATAAACAAAATATAAAGCAAATGGCCCCGTCAATGTTGACCGCAGTCGTGAAATATTTATGTAGGATAAATTAAGTTACACACAAATCAAATTAAAAAACTTAAGGTTGAAGTTTTTATTCGGAAATGAAGATGTGAATGATATTCTCAAAGTCGCCGTTAATGAGTAATTATTTTGTTGTTTTTTAATGTTTTTACTTTTATCATGATGTGTTTTTTATTTATTTAAAGCTTATTACTTTAATTAATTTGCTTAAAATTTATTTAAATTTACTAAAAAATAATTTTAAATTTATTTGAATTTACTTAAAATGTATTTTTAATTTATTTATATTTTTTCTTTACTTTAAAGTCATAAGCTATTTATTTAAACTTCTTTAGTCAGATTTTAAAATATAAAACACTCTACTACAAAACTTATGTTCTAAAATTTAATTACTTAGAAAGAAAATTCATCTCCACTGTCCAAATAAAATACGCATCTTCCTTCAAAAAATGTTTCTTTATCCATCGCGCCTCACTCAAGTTTAAAATTGCACATCCAAGTATCTCAGTCAGCATTATTTCCGTGCCTGCCGCCATCACAATCCATTTAATGCACTGGTAAATCGTTCCCCAGCGAACTTTTAGACGTCTCAAAATATTTCTCAAATACCTTTCCCCAAGTAGAAACCTCATTACTACATGTTACTGCTCGTGTTAACTTCAGCAAGTAATTCCGTAATTACTTGCGATGGCCACTGCCACACGAAAGACAGTTGGAGAGAGTTGGGCCGAATGGTACTAAGCGGCTTATTTATCAAAATTGAGTTATTGGTTCTGATTTAAGCCCTGGAGATTATTTTGGATAAAGTACAATCGCTAGAGATTCATGTGAAGAGAAAACGGTTTTTGTAACAGCAGATGTTGCTTTTGTAACAGCAAATGTCGCCACATACCATTTAAACACCTTAGAAAGAAAATAGCCAAATACGGCTTTTAGCTAGTGCAAAACTTTTAAAAACAAAAGATAACCATTTTTTAGAAATTTTCTTTAAAAAATACTTTATTAAATTTTCTTTAAAAAATACTTTATTAAATTTTCTTTAAAAAATACTTTATTAAATTTTCTTTAAAAAAATTTCTTAAATACTTTTTTAAAGTAGATACCTCATTACTACATGTTACTGCTTGTGTTAGCTTCAGCAAGTAATTCCGTAATTACTTGCGATGTCCACTGCCACACGAAAGATATTGGAGATAGTTGGGCCGAATGGTATTAAGCGGCTTATTTATCAAAATTGAGTTATTGGTTATTAAGCCTTGGAGATTATTTTGGATAAAGTACAATCGCTAGAGATTCATGTGAAATGAAACAAGTAGGTTTTTGTAACATTAAATGTTACTTAAAACCGTTTCCATAGACTATTTATACACTTTAGAAAGAAAATAGCTAAACACGGCTTTTAGGTAATTTTAAAATTTTGAAGCTAAACATTTACTATTTTGGCCATGACAGTTGGAGAGAGTTGGACTGAATGGTACAAAGCGGCTGATTTATCAAAATTGAGTTATTGGTTCCGATTTATGCTCTAGAGATTATTTTGGGTAATATATAATAGTTAGAGATTCTTGTAAAAAGAAACAAGTAGGTTTTTGTAATATTAAATGTTACTTAAAACCGTTTCTATACACTATTTCTACACTTTAAAAATAAAATTTCAAACACGGCCTTTAGGTAATTCTAAAATTTTAAAGCCAAACATTTACAATTTTTCAACAATTTTCTATCGATGATTTAATTAAAAGTCCTTATGGTTTGCTAATTTTTTTCTGAAGTCCGTAGTATAAGGATGACATTTTCTTTCTCGAAAAAGGGAATATCATTAACTTTATATTATTTTAAAATTAAAGTAGATAAATTTTTATGCAAAAAGAACGCTAATTTTGTTTCTTCCTTAATGAACAACTCTTAGTCGTCATAATTGTCAACGTTCATTAACTTTCTTTCACAAATTCAATTAATATTCATTTATGTTTGTAAAATTAATTTGCAGTTTAAAGAATAAAAATTTAGTTAAATTGATGCTTAAAAAAATCGAGGTGGAATTTGTCAAATATCGTTACTCTTTATATTTTTTAGGAGAAGTATTTACAATTAAAAAAATTCATTATATTTTGTTTTGACGTCTTTATACAATTATACATTAATAAACGTTAAAAAATTTAATTAATAAATTATTTGTGTAAAAAAGTTCAAACTATCTCTGTATCTTTTTGAATGCACATATAATGAACCACAAAAGACCTCAAGATATTCTATGACGTTATTCCAAACTGATTTCTATCACATTAATAAATATTCCTTCAAGTTTTATTTTCATTTTAAATAAAGTTGCTAGTGCATTTGACAAAGAGGCAACAATGGAAATCTATAATAATAAAAATTTTGTTTGTCTGTTTGTGGGTGTGTTCCTTATAGACTCATAAACTAGACATCTGTTTGGCTCGTAACTTGGCACAAATGTGTAGTTCATATATAAGTTACGATTTTTAAACTTACAGAGCTCAAAATGTTCTATATTTAGAGAAAATTTCGAATTTTTTGAAAAAACTACACCATTTTCACTCAATTTTGATAATTTTCCCCTTTCCTGTTGCCATCGGCTGAAAAAATTAAAATAAGCTTTTACGAAAATAATTAAAATTGAAAATGTTTATTTTATTCTGTTGCCATTACCTTCAGAAACTAAATTCATAATATGAAAAATAATTGAGACGTTTCAAGTGACGTAATTCCGGCCAGTCACTATTCTAGGATATTATTTTGAGTTTATTTGATGATTTCTTCATTGATGGTTCTGTTGACTGCATGTATGCCTATTTAAGCAATAAATGCATAGTTAAGCTATTACTGAATTATGGCGGTTGTTCAAGGCCATCGCACTTGAGATGCATATATATTAGGGTTTTATGTCTTTAACTCGCCAAGTTATTACCAAAAACGCACCAAAATGAGAAAAATGTTTTTTTTAAATAATTTATAAGCTGGTTGGTTGTGCGAAAGTCATCGCACTAGAGCTGAATGGGTGTGTTTATATCTATATCTTTTCCTCGACAAATTAGCCAAAACGCGTCAAATGAGCTAAAAGGTTTTTATGCGGGAAATTACGATGACATTTATCCGTTTTTTATAGCATATTTTGAATTTTTACGGTAATATAAGTAACGGGATTCTATACTTTATAACGAGCGGGAAACGTAACATAAGCCTATTATCCTATAACGGATTAAATGGCACGTATACTTGGATCGATTTGAACTTTTTTCAGTCCGTGCGAAGAACGGGTATTTATTTGCTAGTTATGAATAAAAATGATTGTTTTAAAATGTATATTAAATGTTTAGTGATTTAAATTTTAAATATACCTCGAAATAAAAATTTTTAACCAAATTTGGAACGTAGTCTTGCCTGATATTTTGCTCCAATATGAATTATCTCACTTGTTTGTGAGACTTGTAGTTCGTATTGTGAAAGTAGGTGACTGACCGACGAACATAGTCTTTATAAATGCTTCCACTTATTAAATTATAAACTCAGAGTGGAACCTATGACGTATGACGTCTGGTATGACGTGAAGTACCTATGCCACCATAAGCTGTATTTTATTCTTAGTGTCAATTTTTTTAATTTTATTTTTAAAGAGTTTTAATCCCTCTTAAGGTTAATAAATTATGGAATTCAAATTTTAACCAAAAGTACAAGCAATTTTTTAAAGTAATACACACAAACTTTTTTACATCAAATTCTAAGCATCGTTTAAACATAGAACTTATGCGTCCCAAACAATATTTCAGTACTTGAAGAATAATTGTAATAACTGAACACATTTAAAAAAAATATACTATATATGCAACTGTAAGAGATGAAAGTAAACAATATCTTAAAATTTGTTAACGGATCTTAGTTCTTTTTAGAAAAACTTATATTGAGTTGTACTGTCCGCAGTTGTAATGGCAATGGGTCCTGATATACGGGGTTGTAATTACAACTAAAGGGAAGGAAAATGTTCGAGACACTTTGGGAGAGAACTCCCCTGGCGCTTCAAGATAGGCTCTGAGAAGATACTTTTTGTAGGGAATGGGTAAATAAAAAATCATTAGTACAATTAGAGACAGAGCTGACTATTTTGAAGTGGTTTTTCGTAGAGAATGTAAGAGTAAAATGGTAAAAATAATACTGTGCTTCGGTAAAAATTATAATAAAAAAATTTCGTGTAAAGTAAATGTACGGACCTAAGATTTTGTTATTTTAATCCCAATAGATTGATGAATCGTTCAATTCTTTGATTGTCACAAATTCATTTTCATGCGTGATATTGCAGTTATAATAAAAAATGCTTTTATGTAGCTGGTGGATAAAATTTATCACGGTTACAAATTGTGTATTTAGTTTCAGCATAATAAGTGCAATGGTGGGTGTGTGGTGAATTTTGACCATATTTAAGGTATTTTTTTTAACCATTTTCAGTTTGTTTTGGAAACATAACATATGAGAAATAGTTCAACAGAATACCAAAAATATGGTGAGTTTTTTCACCTCACAGTCGTTGTAGCTACTAGGAATCATATTTTTAATGAAACCAAGCGCCAAATTTTTAACAATGACTACTAAACGAATTCGTCTTAGATAACAATTAAAATTTAAATGAGTTTTTTCTTTGCAAAATTATATTGCAGTACGATAAAAACTAAAACTAAAATACATTCACAAACATGGGTGGTTTCCGATAAAAACTGAAACTACATTTCAAGAACTTCCACAGGTTGCGTGATATAAACCATCCTAAGCCTTCAGTTATCAAAGCTCTTATTCAAACTTGAACTCGCACAATGTCAAAATATACTTCCTAAACTTTTTTCCAGTAACGCACATCGATTTCCTGAAGCAAACAACGTTCTTGAAGGGGCAATTTTACATGTGACGAAATTCACACACAATTTCCGATAATAAGATTGCATGAGATTTCAGAAAAGAGCAAAATAATCTATAATGTATTTTTTCTTACCATTTGTTGAATTAGGTGAAGCGCTTTGAGATTTTTCAGGTCGATCTTATCCTTGTGTGGGCATTTCTTGTCTTCTTTGTAAGAAAATACTCTCGGATATCATTTCTTTATTTAGTTTGAAGAGAAAATCCATTTTACCTTCGGGCATCTTCGCTAAAAATGCCACTGGTATTCGTTTTCTCCATATTGTTTAAACCGAATTTCATCTCAGAAAAAAAACAGATTTAGTTGACACTGGCTTGTCATTCTTGATCAAATTTTAGAAAGCTTTAATACATTTTTTTTAGTATTTTCTTTGTATTTTATAAATCCTGCTGGTGAATCTAAAAATGGCGATACAAAAAAACATAAGTTCATTTTGTTCGTTTTGTCGGTCATTTGAACCAATCACAATGCCTTCAACTTTTTATTGTTCATTTGCAATTTGATTATCGTTATCTTTAGTTTTTTTTTTTTATTATTTTATTATTTTATGTGTGAAAATAAATTTTTCTTTATACAATGAATGTGAAATGAAATTTGTAATTAACTTGTCAGCAACAGAAGTATAAAAAAATAGTATATTGTTAAAAATGCTTACTTATACAATGCATAATGTTTCTTAGAAAACATTCTATTTCTAATAAAAAAATAGTTTTATTTTATAATCAAATGTATTGGCAAAAACAATAAACTCGTTGATTTTCAAAATCTTTTCTAATTAAATAAGGCGTTTGTTATTTCACTGTGATTTTGAGATTTTTCAGAAATCTATTAGATCTTTAATGAGTAAACAAGAAATGATAATAAGATTTCGAGCTTAAAAAAAGTTTTTACATGATTTTTGTTTAACATATTCTTTTGCATTTGCTTATTAGGTATATTATTTATTCCCTTAGATACAAAATTTCGAAGATGCAGTACAATTAAAACATTTTTTTTTGTAAATGAAACAACATGTAGTAGAAAACGAATTTTACAATTCTATTTTGTAAATAAAATACGTAAAAAGTGAAATCTTACAAAAATAAACAATAAATACTCTAGATCTTATGTCTATGAATTTTTAATTTATCTTGGTACATGTGTGCAAGACCTAGAAAAGTGACTGTTTTGTAACGCATTTGAAAATTTTGTACTTTAACATACAATAAATATGTTTTGTCTCCACACTTTTAATACTTTGTTTTAAAATTTTATTTCAAGGAAATCAGTCATAAAAGTACATATGTATACTGGTTTAAACCTTTAGGTGAAATTTCGTTTATGGAGACTAAGCAATTCTTGTATTTAATAAAATATATTGTAAACTTTTGGTGTACAAAGCACAGTTTGGGATATCTAAGTCAAATTTTTTTTGTTTTATGTTATTATAAAATTCTACTAAATGTTTCATTGTAAAATCATTGTCCTCATTGTCTACATTAAAACGATTTCATTAAACATCTCTATTGTTGATACTATGCGCTCTTCCAAGCAACAAAAGCTTAAAACATTTCAAAAGGGAAAAGTTTGAGCAATTATCTTTTCTGAAAGAAATCCAATAGTAGCCTAAATAAAATAAATACCAAATTTGAAACCTTAAACTCTTGCTCAAAACTACTTAACATATAGCTATTTGAAACAGAAATTTGTAAAACATTATCATTTAAGATATATATGTTTTATGTAATTCTCTTGATAATATAATAGATTTGTATCAGAAGAAAAACATAATTATATTTCACTATGCGTGGAAAAGTGACCTATCGGCAAAATGATAGTTTTTCAGAATAATCTTCTCGTTCCGGTAATGGTCGCCGTACTTATGGGGCCGTCAGGTTAAATCAGTAGGAATGTAAAATCAAGTGTTTCGTTCGAATGCGACACAATCTTAAGATAACAGGGAACAAAACGGCCACTCAAAATATCGAATTTTCATTTAAACTTTAGTTACTGAATCGTGCCTTTACGAAATAAGTTCTATGATTCACATTTGAATATGGGGCTGGAGTTTGCAAATGTGGTAGTTAATTTCAATATAACTTTGTTGCCAGCTTTTAATGTCGTTATTCCAAAACACCAATTTTCAACCTTAAGGTACACTTTTCTCTTTTTCTATTTTACTAGAAGGGGTGAAATTTTCTGTGATGTCGTATATATGTCTATTTAACACAGTATAAACCAAAAATATCCCCAAAAAATATTAAGTGAGTAAAAATTAAGACGATTTTCCTGATTTAAGAAATGCGCAAAATTCATATTTAGGTTAATAACTTAAAATTATAAATGTTTTATCGTCAAACTTGATGTTCATTGCGTTGACTGGACTTTTTTTTTATTTCTATAAAAAAAATTATTTTCAGATACATGCAATAGTTGAGCTGGAAAGTGTACCTAAAACCTAAAAATCGGTGTTTTAAAATAATTACATATGAAGATGGAAACAAATTTATATTGAAATTAACTACCAAATTTGCGAACTCCAACCCCATATTCAGATGCGTGTTATATAAAAAATTTCGTAAATATTAATTTTAGTGATTGAAAGTTAAAATGAAAATTTGATATTTTGAAGCGTCGTTATGTTCTCTGTCCCCTTAAACGATAATCATGGTTTTACATGAGGTTTCAATCAAGTAGTGACAATGATAAACTCTTTTGCAGTGGCAATGTACAGTACCAAAAGTTCAAGCCCTTTAAATTGGCTTCTTTCAGATGACGTACTTCTTCTAGCTTTTATGCATGCTTTTATTTCGATCGGTGCTCCGATTGGAACTCTGTACCTAAGAGACATTGATTCACCATGCGAGGCTCTGGAAATAATTTATTTTTATTTAGCATTTCTGTTGCCACTCACGACCTGAAACGCCCCTGGTCACAACATTACCACAGCTTAACCTGAAACATGCAGTTCAGGCAGGCAGGTTAAGTATGGTTTCCGCTTGCGTCGTATATGAGAGATCCAATTGACTTCACATTACCACAGTTATCATCCGCCACCGTAATTATGGTTATATATCGGAACTGTTGAGTGTGAAATGAGCCTAAAACTGTTTTATTATTATTTTTAGACTGCGACTCGGCTGAAATCCGTCGCCTCTCCGTTCCCCGTTGGATCCAGAACGGCACTGAGGACTCCGTGGTCCTGGACTGCGACTACGCCTACAACGAGAACGACTTCCGACTTGTAGTCAAGTGGTTCTTCCAGGACAACACAGAACCCGTCTACCAGTGGATCCCGGAACTCAACAACAGACACGTATCCGGAGTGCTCAAAGGGAGGCTGGACACAGATTTCGCTGTTAAGACAGCGGACATGTACTCGAGGTATAGGGCCATCAAGATCTTGAGGCCAACGACTGAGCTGAGCGGAAAGTACACGTGCCTGGTGACTTCGCTTGCCGGGCAGGATTATAGGGAGCAAGTGATGACGGTGTTTGGTAAGTGGGATTATGCTTATTTATTATTAAAGTTAGTAGATGGAATGAATAGATTAAATACTTACATACAATAATTTTTTAAGTGTTAACTTTGATTTAATAATGGGCATCGTTTTTTTTCCGTACACGATGCTACTTATATCTGTCACCATTGTGTCATTAAAAAAACCATACCTAGCCATGCTTCAGTTTGAATGAACAACAGTAAGGAACTGCAAATGGAATCATTGAGTATTAAAATAAAGGCTAAAAAGCCGTCTTACCAAAAAAAAAAAATTGCTGCCTAGTTCTTCTTAGCACATTTCTAACGCAGGACTGTATAGTAAACATGAGACAAGTTTCATCCAAACAGGTTTAAATTTTATTCGGTTTGGATTTTGTTTAGAACGAGCATTTGTTTACTGATATTTAAATTCTAATGACAATAAAAAATATCAAATTGCTTTATAATAATATATTTGGCTTTGTAAATTTTAATTTAAGAGTTAATTAGTATTATTATTGTGGTTGTCTCTTATAAATACAAGTAAGAACAGTACCTGGACAAATTATTAGACGCACTGTATTTTTTTTAGTAATTTTATGTTTCTTAAGAGTTTTTATGCAATAATGGTATATTTAAACTACAATATTATTGGTTTTTATTTAAAAAAATTGTTGTAGACTACAAAATTGTATTTATTTAAGGATAAGTATGATTAATTATGATTAAGATTAATTTATATTAATTATTTATTATAAGATTATTTATGTGTGGAATCATCATCCTCAAATGCAGGAGACAGTACAGTCTTGCATTGATAGCATGCCGCGCAGAATTAAAGCTTTGAACTAAATATTCACTTTTACTAACATTAATTTCACTTTTCTTTAAAACTTAATAAACGTATGCTTTTCTAAATTAATGCTGTTTTATTTATGTCAAATAAATCGGTAATTGATTGGATAGTATAAAAATAAAAAACAAATCAATTTAAAATAATAAAACGGTACAATATCACCCGGTAATTAATATTTTACATGAAATCTTGTATTGCGTCTAATAATTTTCCCAGTGACTGTATATATAAAACCAGTTTATAACACAAATGGACAGCTTTAATATGACAGAATTCAAAAGGAAAAACCATGCTCTATAGATGTCTTGTGTAAAGATGAGATTTGAAATATTAACACATAAAAATATGCATTTTCTTTTGAATAAAATCTTTGGTACTTATTACTGCTCATAAAATAAAATCTAGTTTCTAATTGTATTAAAATTTGTAACCATCATGCAGTTTGACACAATTGCACTTAAATTTAACTAAAGCTCATTTAAACTAAGTCAGAAATGCAAGTTGGATTCTTGTCAATAAAAATAAAAATAATAAAATGTTTTATTACTAAACTTAAAGAAAATACTATTTAAATATGGCGCTTTTTGTTATGGAGAAAAACAATTAAATTTACATTTCTGAAATAAACAGTTTACAATTGATAAATTACTATATTAATTAAATATGGTCGCTTTACTTAGAATAATATGGTAGAAAAACAAATTAAATTTACATTTCTGCAACAGTTTACCCAAAATCTATCAACTATTATATAATTAAAATGTCTACTTAAAAAAATAGGTCAATAATAAAAAATAGAGTTTGTAGCCAATGCAGAAAAGAAATTTAATTCCAAAAACGTTTTGTGTTATTCACCCGAAACCCAAGGGTGCCAAGTGAAGTCTAAAGTTAATGCCCTTACCATCAACTGCCTTCGTAATTTGGCAAAAACCAGGGACACGTGAAAATTAATATGGATATGTGCCAGCAACTTAAATAGAATTATTTGAATTACATCCAAATTCTGTTTGCTTCCCCAAAGATTAGGAATTGAAAGTTTTAATTTGCTAGAAGATTATTTCGAATGCAGTAAAAGAGAAACGACACAAATGCGGGAGAAACACTTTATTCAGAGGTGGATTAGGTAGAATTAAATTGTGATACAGAGAAAATTAAATGTTTTGAGAGAGAATTACTTTGAAAAAATGTGTTCTAAATTTATATTTTAAATTGATTCTAATTTTGGGAGTATTTAGCTCCTTCGCTACCAGATCAGTTTGGAGACCCTCTTTCAAATACCGTCGAAGCGGGTATCTTTGGCCATGGAGGGTCACTTTGGTCCAGGCGTCGGAAAAAGAATTGTTTCTTAATTTCTCTTCATAACATGATCCCATCTTAAACTGTTTGATAATTTTGGAAAGGTGGAAACATTGCCTTTCATTTCATGTAAAAAAAGCTATCATTCTAGTTTTGGCAATACCACAAATGAAGTTTGTATTCTTACGAGCATTTAATGATATAAATCTTGTCTTCCAACTTTTGTCTGAAACACCTACAAAAATATTGAAAATAGCTAAATAAATCCCTCTATACTATTCTTTAATTTATGGGGATGAATATTACACCATTTGTTTTCATCTAAGTTGAATACTTTATATGCTATACTTACTTATTGGTAACTGGGAAACTTTTGCCGATGAATGCGGGTAACTTTGGTCCAAGATGTAAGGATTTCTTTCTGGAACTTAGCACTTTCAAAAATGAATGTAAACGTGCATTCCGTTTAGTTATTTTTGAAGAAGTCTTACTCTTATGATTACCCACTTTTGAGATGATTTAAAAAAAAATGAAACGATTTTAAACGTTAAAAAGATAAATATAAAATGTCAGAAACGTAAACATTCAAAATCGCTTTTGTCGAAATGTAAACATTTCCAAATTCCTAATTACGAATACGTTATTGTTTTTCTTTTATAATAAAATCGTTTGATTTTTATAAAGATATTTGTTATTAAATCTTGCTTCGAAAAAAAAGTTAATTTTCGTATATTAAAATTGAAGTTTACATTGCTTCTTTTAAGCGGCGATCAATCGTTCTATTCATAGTGTAATGTCATTCTACGATGCAATGCAAATTTTAAGTTATAAAACCATTTTTAATAACTTTATAACTTATAACTTTATCATTTTTATGTTGATACATTTTAATATTACTATTTAATTCTATAACATAGCCCTTAAGATGGTAAAAGGTGTGCTTCTTATGTATTTCATGTTTGGACCAAAGTTACCCGCCCGGATTAAAACCGGATCTTAATTTTTTAAACTAACACCATTTTTTTTAATTTATAAAACTTAACGAAATCGCTTACAAATTATACGCTACGGAAATAATTTGTAGCAATTATTCTTAAGCTACAAAATTATTCTGTATTTTTTTTGTAGCTTAATTTTTTCTCCTCTTGTAAAAAACTAGGATTTTGGACCAAAGTTACCCTCATTAACGGTACCACTTTTCTTCTAATTGAATTTGAATTTTATATCGATTTCGTCCCTTGAACAGGGTGTGTCTTTTAAGAAAACACTGGTATATGCTCTTGACATGACATGTAGCACTAGCGGATACATCGTAGAAAAAGAGTGAAATAGAATGCCTAAATATAAAGTAATATTAATATAATTTTTCATTTTTTTTAATGTTTCATCGTATTTAGGGCTAAAATGCTGAAATTCGCTTAACGCTACTCATTAATGTTTAACTTAACATATATATCTTAGTCAAAATAAATTTTTTCAATTTCAAAACCAATAAACTAAACTCAAATCTAATAATCCAACAAGATTATTCTTGTTATTCATTTGACGGACAAATACAAAAAAAAACTACTTAAATATTTAACTTAGACGAAACGTTCCGTTATCACTAAACATTTTTACTCTATTACAATGGCTATCAATAACACAAGACACTTCAGAAAAACTTTATCCAACAGGAATATTTCATTCCCCCCCCAAATAACCAATATTAAATATCCCAACCTAATCCTTGAAATTAAATAGCCTGCCTTCTAATCTACCACCTGCATAAGAACCCTCCTCGAATTCATTACGTGTTAGGAAGAATTATGTCCGTGACTTGAGAGTGTCATCCATTGCGGCTGGTCCCTTATCTACGTATTAATGAAGCCATGTCACCAAGCGCCGCCGTGCCTTAACACCGCCGGGTGTGGCCCAGCAAGGGTAGAGATTACCTCGAGTGAAAAATGAGGGAGATATGTAAGTGAAAACCACGCGATACTTTCTTATACTTCTTATCGGTTTTTGAGAGAAAGGATTACCAAGTACTCCTACTAAAATTCAATGGGTGTTGAAGAAAAGGAATATCATTTTTTTAAAGTAAAGAATCTGATTTTTTACGTGCATATGCAAGTGGAATGTGGCAGAGGGAATGTAATATTAGTTGTGTTAAATGCAATTTCTAACTTAAATGCAAATTAAAATGTGCAAAAATATTTTTATTTATGGGCGTACAGATAAAACAACTATTATACTATATTACATTAGCTTTATAGCCATTATAAAATGACAGACCGAAATAATGCCCCTTTATAACTCATCCACGAATAATATAAACCTTCAAAAAGTCATGTTACAAATCAGATATTCACTTAATTTTCCAGATTCATTGCTTCATTGTTCTTAAATATTGTTTTTGAGCAAGTGCTGATAATTGTTCTTAATTGCTCATTTACTTGTAATTATAAGCGGTAACTTCAGTTGAAGCTGCAACTATTCGTCCAAGTTTAAGTTTTTGAACTATGTAGCATAAAAGTTTACTTTCAGTATTGCACAGTAATTACTGTGCAATACTGAAAGTTAACTTTAGACTTTTACTGTACAGTAAAAGTAAGCTAGTATTTCACTCTCTCGTTACATAATTATTTCAAGACTCAATTGGCGTGCAAAATAGTAAAATTATTCAAAGGATACGACTAAAATATTATAATATTGGCTTTTAAAAGGCATATTTTATATAATTCAACGACTTACAGTCAACTTCACTACGTTTCACATCATTCGGGTTCCGCAGAGCACATTACCAGATCCTAAATTAAGACACAAGTAATTTCAAACGTAAAATCTATAGCAACTTAAATACAATAACAAATAACTGTTAAAACCTTATAGCTATTAACTGTATTTGGCCATATTTTATTTTCTTCAATAAATTTTCAAACCAACTCAAAACCAAAGAATAATTTATACTTCCTATAAAGATAATGACGCTTTTCATGTCAACTCTACAGGAAATGTATTTGCATACGTAACACAATCTCTGAGGATGCTAATCAAGCCCCCTTGCTTCTATCAATCTCTCCAATGCTTCATTAGCATGAACAACTCCCCGAGTACGAGATTTAATTTGCTGGACTTAATCGACTATTAACCCTGTTCAAGCTTCCATCTACAACATGCTCGGAAGGGACCGGCCGGGGATTTGCATTTAGAGGTTTCCTTTGAAATAGCTTTAAAGGCTATACTTGA
The DNA here is from genome assembly GCA_019343175.1 of Oedothorax gibbosus. Taxonomy (NCBI): domain Eukaryota; kingdom Metazoa; phylum Arthropoda; class Arachnida; order Araneae; family Linyphiidae; genus Oedothorax; species Oedothorax gibbosus. Next base: position 36,817,422 of record CM033273.1, read on the forward strand.
AGTTTGGTTTGGGAAGAATAAAAGAGAAGATTGTTTACTGGCAGCAACTTTTGAAAGGAATTGTATAGTTTTTGTTAGGAATAGTTTACTTGATCTTATTTGATTTGAAATAAAAATCTATTTTAATGTTTTTTATTTAATAGAAAGTTTATTGACTTTGGTGAAATAAAGATAGTTTATGGTATTTTAGTTAAGAGAGAATATTAATTAAAATCATATTAAGTGATTCAAAATAACAATTAATTTTTTTTTAAATCAAACGAAATGTGATGCGTATATATAGTTTCATATTATTGGTGGTGATTACATATTATTAAAGATGATTTTTATACTAGTTTTAGTTATTACATGTATTGAATATATTTATTATAATTTTCTATGATAGGGTGGGTTACAACATTAAATATTAAGTCATATATGTAACAAAACTAGAAAAAAGCTTACCCTTTTGCTAACATTTAAATAGCGTATTTGTAAAATTCAAACCTCGTTTTATATATCGTTAAATGTATCCATAATAAATGCTCGAGAGAATAAATAAAATAAAAGAAATATAGATAAAGCACTCAACTTTCGATCGATTAAGGGGGAATGGGCGCGCTGAACCGGGGGTCTCCAAAGCAAAGCGCATCAGTGTTAATCCTATGGAGAAAAAATATTTTCTCTGCACATTTCTCCGGCTGTATTGAATATTTTTACAAGCGGATTTTTTATGTGATAAATGTAGCTGACTTACAGGTCCCGACCTTCCCACTTTTTGAAATTGGTTCGAATATTTTTTTTAAATTCCAATAAATAATTTTACACAAAATATTCGAAGCAATTTCAAAAAGTGGGAAGATAGAGACCTGTAAGTTATCTACATTTATTATTTGAAAAAAAAACCGTTTGTAAAAATATTCAATACAGCCGGAGAATCGTGGGAGATAAAATAGTTTTTTCGCCTTTGGATTAACACTGAGGCACTTGAGTTTGGAGACCCGCGGTCCAGCGAGCCCATTCCCTCTTAAAGTGAGTTTATATTGAATCTAGACTCACGTACAACCCTTGCTCAGCGATAACATTATAACAAGATCCCTAGTAAATTCCAATCAAACTATGAACTAATCAATAACAGGCCATTTGCTAACTGCTTCAAACATATAAATTTGAAACTGTAAAACTATCAAATAATCAATAAAGAGCAATTTGCTAACTACTCTAAACATATTAATTTCCAAAATGAAGTGTTTTCTCTGTACAAGGTAACCGAACATGCATTAACTGATTATAATATAGATCGTAATCAACTAGTAGTTCGGTGCCATATTCATTTACCCGAGTTCTACATGTCACGTCTCGTTTACAGAACAGTGACGCATTACACACGCCAAAGGTTTGTACTGCTCACAAACGACAACAATCCCGTAATTGACTGCGAAATCCCTGGAGCAAATCGTTTACAGCAGTAGACAATTTTCATAGTTATTAATAATCTGCCATTATCATGTTTACCTTGTTAGCGCCGGCATGTCGTGTGTTATTAGGGCTGCACATTTAGGAAGTCCTCCACAATTTCCCTTGTATCACTTAGTCCCTTGTATTTACTCTTTATAGTGTATTTTTAAGCAGTATAAAATATTAAATAAGCTCGATATCTGTTTGTTTAATGCGATTTTCTACAGTCCCTGGACAAATTATTAGACGCACTGCAAGATTTCATGTAAAATATTAATTACCAGGTGATATTGTACCGTTTTATTATTTTAAATTGATTTGTTTTTATTTTTATATTATCCAATCAATTACAGATTTATTTGACATAAATAAAACAGCATTAATTTAGAAAAGAATAAGTTTATTAAGTTTTAAAGAAAAGTGAAATTAATGTTAGTAAAAGTCAATATTTAGTTGAGGCACCTTTAGCCGCTATCAAAGCTTTAATTCTGCGCGGCATGCTATCAATGCAAGACTGTAATGTCTCCTGCATTTGAGGATGATGATTCCACACATAAATAATCTTTGTACTTGTTTACGTTCATGTATTACTTTGTCAACACAGTGTTGCCATATGTTAAAAATAAATACAAATATGTAGTCTACAACAATTCTTTTAAATAAAAATCAATAATATTGTAGTTTAAATATACCATTATTGCATAAAAACTCTTAAGAAACACAAAATTACTAAAAAAATACAGTGCGTCCAATAATTTGTCCAGGGACTGTAGTAATTACTGTTAGTTTTATCTTCGAAGGCATAATTAGTTGTTAGGGCTTATTATAATAAGTTAGGTACAATAAGTGGAGCCACAATTTTTACGCCTTTTTCTCTTAAGGTGTTTTTTTTTTATCTATAGCTTTTGACAAATACATGTATACTTATTAATAATTTTATTCATTTAGGGAGATTGATTTAACCCTTTCAGCTCAAATCATTCATCTTATTTTATTTCAATGTTAAATTTATACCTGCTTGGAAATTGTTTAAATATATAATTGTTCGAAATCATAAGGTTTAAAATATACCTCTTCGAAGTCTAGAGGTTTCTTTCAAACATTTTATAAGAATTTAAAATATCATAGACTCAAGTTCTTCCAAAAATATTTGGTTTTAAATCTACTGACTGTTATGAGCCTTTTTTTAAGAGTTTGTCCACATAAAAATCAGTTTAAAGCACAAATTTGAGAAGCTTAGTTACGAAATATTTACAAAATAAACCTAACTGTAATCGAAATTCTTACACAATGTTTATTGTTTTGATGGCTTAACATTAACCCTACCCTTAAATCCTGCACTCAATGTCTTATTCTCTTGACGTAATGTCCAATTTCCGTAAACAGTCTTAATTGTTTCCTTTCAAATGTTTTTTCTACCTTCCAGTTGCATAAACATTTTTTAATAGCTATGTCATGATTTCCATGATTTTGAAAAGAATATGTTTCAACAATCTTACACCAAAACAGATCTACTCCAAATTGCTTTTTCTCATGAATTAGGCATGAAATATCACAATTTGTATGTCTTTTGGGCACATGAATTGACTTTCCGTGGCTTAGTGGTTAAGGCGTCTGCTCGAGATTGAACCTACTCAGGAGTGCGGATGTCTGAGTCTCTCTTTCTTTCAGCTATATTTTATGGGGTAAACAAAATATCCAAAATAGAACAAAAAATGTGCACATATTGTTTTTTAAGGTATCTGGGTGCAGTGATGTCCCGAATCGGGAAGGTGAAAATTATATTCATTCTGAGTAAACTCTAACTCTAATATGGGTTTTCCATGAACCCAAATGGAGCATTTTGTTATACAAATTTTGACACGCTTTCCAAATTGGAACATTGATGCACCCAGATACAATTAAAAAACATCCATTTAAAGGGATGCCAGGTCTCTGGAGAACATATTGCTGAAACCTTGACACCCTCCCACTCCATGTTTATGGGAAGCCCAGTCGGCAAGGCGCTTGTCTTCAATATGAAAGATTCCAGGTTCAGACCAGGCATTGTCAAATAACTGCTGTCCTGTAAACGGTCTTTACAGATAAAAAAAAAATAATAATACTTCTTGTAGAGATAGTGCACGTTAAATAAAATAGTGCATTTTAAATATGGTCCAAAGGCCCAACGCCGTGTACGATGTCGCCATAGAGTTGTCACGCTTAAAAAAGTTGCGTTAGGTATCAGACAAGAGACGCGTGCTCCCACCATGAAGCGACAAAACGGGGAAAATCATCACAATGGGCCAGGTCCCGAGGTCGCAACCCCCTGCCTAGGACGATCTTCCTGATTAGGACGCGAGGCAATTACACCAGGGGGGATCAGCTGCTCTTTTCCGGGACATTTTAACAGAGGGCAAATATTGCCAAAGTGAGGATTGAAATGCCACAATAGGGAGGGGACTTTGATATCTAATTGAAAGTGCGGGGCGTATAATGGTCGGGATTGAGTTTGTATTGATTTCTTTTTCCTTGCGGACTCAATCCCGATCCTCGTCACTAGACTGTGGTTCAAAATTATGACGCCCGTCACCAATAGCCCTCGTATAGTTCTAGTGCGATGAAAATTCAACCTTTTCCTCCCCCTTCCTCCCCACTCTTATTGAACATCAGAATTATGACGGCTCTTATGCAACACTGCCTCATTCAGTCATAATCGCAATCACTGGAACGTCATTTGATCACCTTCCCCTTTCACCATGCATAAATATTATTTTGTCATCACCTTAAAACCCTTTAAAAATGTACAATGTATCAAATATTAATTCAAGTTGCGTCAAATATACTCCTCATAGCATGCTCATTCCACTAAATTACTGTGGCCAACTCTTCTTTTTAATTTCATACACTGCACGAGCCTTTATGCATTACAGTCCCACTGAAACGTCTATGCCACCATCCCACATTGAGGCACAAAGCAGGAGATTAATGGACTTACGACTTCTTTCCTAATTGCATTTGGAGGGATCAACTGTCAGTTCCCACTATTATTAAGAGTTATGGGGCGATGCATCTGCTCCGAATCGGGCATTAATGTAAATTCAAGGATACAATATCAAGTATTCTCTAGATTTGAATCAGAGTTATTGACGGTATTGAGGTGGCTGAAATCTTAAAGAAGTGGCAAGGTAGGATTTCATTGAAATGTTGCCAATGGTTTATTTTTACTTACGATGACATATCATGTTAAACGATATTTTGTTTCGTTAATATTTTTTTTAATGTAATCATTAAACTCACGATTATTCAAAGGCGTATTTTCCACTTTGTGGATTTGTTGACTGTTTTTTGTAAACTTTTTGACTGTTTAACTGTAGTATATTCATTGAGACTTGGGTCTTTTACGTATTAAAACTCGTTCAACTCAGTAAAAAGCAATTTTTTGTACTTTTTGGATTATCCGGCTAATTCGCTTACCGCTCCACCCCGATCCGCGAATAATCAAAAATGTACTTTTTGCTAAACGACAAACTCACCATTTAAATTCCCTTAATTTTAATTACTTTCACAATCTACAAGTAATGATACGGAATGTTTATTTGTCGCTCTATTTTGCCATTACGAATGGGAACATAAATTCCTTGAATACACAGCTCGTATATCTAGAGAAAGGACTACGTGGATTTCTATTACACCGAAGCAATACCGAATTCGTCTTTTTTTCTATACAAAGTTCAAAAAATTCCTTTGTTTTTCAGTTCCTACAAAATTAATAATATATGAAATAATAACCGAGCTCGATGTACTTCACTAACTTTTATTGTGATGTTAAGTCTATATTATATTTCATATATAGGTGTGTGTTTAATGAAGTTGTCATAGACTCAAAACTATTTAATTTTAAAAATAACATCAACATCACCAATTTTATTAAGTTATGTAATAAATTATTAAATATTTAATCCTCACAAAATACATAAAAACGTTGTCAATAGTCTCTGGAACAATAATATCCTGCCATTGCATGAAAATATGCGTGAAATATAATATTTAATTAATCACTGGAGGGAAAAAATATACACAATTTTACTTTGTTGTTTTTATCAAAACAGAAAAAACAGCGTTATTCTGAATTAACTGGTTGTAAAAAAATATGTTATAAAATCCTGAAAATGCATCACATTTTTTCATTTTCTTATTTTTGCTATTGCTTTGGTGAATAAGTTTCTAAAAACATTTCAATGCTAAAAATATTTCGGTGAAGCACGGACTAAAAGTTAAAGGTTTTTTTTTTACATTAGCCACAATCATAATATTAAAAATACCCTTTCCAATTGAACTATAAAATTTATAACAGTTTTAATTATAAGGTGTAGGGATGAGTTCAAGTTTTGAGGATTACTTCAAGATGAAGCTAAAGTTTTTTAATAGAGTTATAAATTAACAACAATTCTAAAACTTGGTGTATATGGATGAGTTATATGAAAACGGCTTAATTTATTTTTTATACGTTACTTTAGTTTTGAATATCAGTTTTCCCTTGTCTATAAACGTATAAAAAGGGCTATAGTTAAAATTATATGTTATATTGCCATATTATACATAGCTTATCTGATAGTCTTTAAAATTTAATTTGATTCTGACGATCAAATTTGCAATACTTTAACTCATTTAGCAACATTAGTTGCACAGTTTGGTATATTAGGTTTTTTTGTAATTTTTAAAAAATAATATAAAATAAATAAATTATCATAACTCTTTGACGAAAAAACTAAAAGACGAAATAATAACTTTTAAAACATTTTAACATTGAGTCACACTAAAATAATTAAATGCCATGCAAATGCGTCAGTCGATTTTTTTAAATAATTATTTTCGTATCACACTCCATTTACGTTATTTCTTCTTTCCCGCATATTACCTTATTCAATTTTCGAAATTAAATTAGATTTGTTGAGGCATTAAAAAAGAATCACGGAAATAGCGAAAATAAAATGTAAATCTTAAAACAAATCCAATTAAAATTTGAGCTTGTTTCTCGAAGTAATGATTTTGATGTCAGGGGAGTTTTGACTTGTGTAAAATCAAGTGAGAGAATCGAGAAATGGGCAGCGCTTATTTTTTACTTTTTTATAAGTTATTTTACTTGAGGCTTTAATTAAATAAGAAATTTCTTTGGTTTAAAAAACTTTAATCAAAATATAATAAACTACAATCTAATTAAACTATTTATTTCCTAAAAGTTAGTTTTTTTTTTTTAAATTTTGAAGAGCATTCTTTAAAATCGAAAGTAATGTGAAACTTCCCTCGTTATTGATAGAAATATCCTTAGTTTTAAATATTTTTTCGTTGTTGTTTTTGTGTTTTGTTCTATTCACATTTTTCTAAAATACTGTTAATTAAAACGATGAAGAATTTTTCAATTGTTTTTATTTTATATTTACATAATTATAGCTAAAAATTTCCTTCAATAATTTTTTTAATAAAAATAACTTTACATTTTTACTTTAAAAAAAATATACGTTGCTTAATTTCTTTTCCCATGATATTCTAATTTTTAATAAACTTTTAATTTTGAAATTATCCTGTATATTTATATATTTTATAAATAAACAAGTTCATGTTATTGTCATTAAATGAATTAAGTATGTATATATTTTATTATTTATGAATAATTCAGAAAAAGTTTTAAAAACATTCCCAAATCAATTTGTAACTATAATTCGCAATTAGTGCACTGTTAAAAAAGAATGGCGTAAGATTACACCAAAATCTTGGAACTTTCTAGCTGCCACCACTTTTTGAAGTATGCCTTTGCCAATTTTGTGGTAAAGGCATAACTTTGATACACAGCAAAAGCGGTAAAACAATTATATAAAAAGTGGTGGCAGCTAGATGCCGATGATATCTTGCGCCACAATTTTTAACATTGCATCCATACGTTTTGTTGATAGACATTCTATTCGAAAAAAAACAAACTTTCTCAGTAATTTTCTCACTACGCATATGATGGACCATCAAAATAACTCGATTGTGATATACATTACGATATCATTCGAAATTGATTTTATATCTCAAAAATAAATAGTCCTTCAAGTTCTATTTCTCATTTTAAATAAAGTTTCTCGTGTTAGAGATAGATTAAAAAGGGTGTTTATTTGTTAATTAAATGAATATTACATTTTTTTTTAAATTTCAAGTATAATTCAATTTTAAATTTTTAATGAAATTTAGGATTTAACCGCGTCTGATATTTTGCTCCAATATGAATAATCCTTCTTACCTGTGAGACTTGTTGGTTAAGTTCTTTGGGAGTGGGTGACGGACAGACGGTCAGACAGACGTACTGAGCAATCAATAATACCCTCCGTTTTTTACGTCATAATCGTAGAGAGTAAAAGTTAAAATACCAGTCTATTATAACTTATGTACTGCAATTTATTTCCGACAATAAGATTTTTTATCAATCACTTAAAAATGTGTTTCTTTCTAGTGCCTCCAAAAGAATTTGAGTTATCCTACACCGAAATGTCCGATTCTTCAGTCAACGTAAGCTGCGAAGCTATTCGCCTCTTCCCACTTCCAGTTCTCAGACTCTACTTGGGGTCTTCTATAGGCAGTCCTCTACAGGAGGTTATAGACGCCAAACAGACGTCAAAACAAAGACCGTCTATGTCATACGACGCCTATGTTCATAGGACATTCAGTTCAGCAGAACTGTCAAAATCAGGGGAGTCTGTTGTGTTTGAGTGCACACTAGAGCTGCCCGGGACGAATTATGCCAAGGCCAAGAGGATAGCATACTATCCTGGTAAGTATAAGGAATGATACTTTGATTGATTTTTATTAATTTAATTTCGGAATCACTTAGTTGAGGCTTTCGTCTCATACAGCATTGACTCATATTGAGAAAGGATTGTTTGCTTAAAAAAAAATAGATTATAAATTTTTTACTTAGTGTTTTTCTTAAATAACATTTCGCACACTCTAAAAAACATTACTTTCATACAACATTTTCATATATTTGACCTTTTTAAACTCCTAACATAGAATTTACAGTTTAAACTTTTAATTTAGCAATTTTTATAGATGAACTACTGAAACGTTAAAGAGGGATTTGTTACTTGAACCATTTAAAATTTCAGACCGCAACTCTCTTTATTCCAAACAAGAAACTTATTTAACTTTAAATACCGATGAATGCTTGCAAATTAATGTTAAAAATTACCATTCATTTGGTAGAGACTATTCACAACTTGGAAAAGTGGACCCCGTTAAAAATGAAATTAATTTCGAAATTTTCCGATGGGGAAAATTACGCGCCGAATTTGAAGCTACATGCGATCATTTAAAACAGCGCTATTATTTTAAGCTGCGATGGAAAAAATCAATTTTTATACTTCAAAAAATTCAAATTTTTGATGTCAAAATTTTAAAATATGAATTAGATTTTGTCATTTATTAAAATGTTTTATTATTTAAAAAAAAACGGAGGAAAAGTTTACTCTCGGAACGTAATATCAGAAATTCCTTTTTTTCAATGTGTGCTTAAATATTTTATTTGTACTTAGATTTAAGTAAAAAGGAGTCGTTAGCAATATTTTAACACATATTGATACAATTTAATGCAAATTTATATTATTAAAAATTTTCAAAATATACATTATTATATTGTCAAAAACACACCCAAAGTAATCAACAATAAAAGTTTAGATACTTTTTGCCGAAAATTCTAGAATAAAACAACAAGTTTGTAAATATTTTCCTTCGCAAACTTTGAGCTTCATTCCAAACAATTATTTTCCCGACATCAAACTTAATAACATTCCTTAGAAAAAGCGAAACCATTCAAGTTTGGGAGAACGAAATAACTTACTACTAGTTTATACCACGCGATATTTTTTCATTTATACCCTTTTCCGCAATAAACCGGAATTTTTCTGCCAGTCTGTACGTCCAGAAATGCAATATTTTCCCTTCAGAACCTCCTCTTTTTTGATGCCATCTTTCAAAACTTTCCATTATTGCGTCGTACCTTTTGTACGTCATCCATTTATGTTGCGAGCCCCGGGGGATAGGTTTATACTGGTCTTGCACCCAGTGTATAGGATTTATATATTTCATGGGTTTCTTTTTCGTTTTTTTTAGATATTAAAGCAAGCCACCTGGGAGCGAGTTTCCGATCTAAAAAAAAAGTTTTATTTTTTATTGCTCTGGCGAGTAACTTGGCCAGTCATGGCTGATTCACTTTGATAAAATTGTAAATGAAATTTTTGTGAAATGCATGTTTTGCACCATTTATTGTGTAGATATGCTTCCTGATGTATCTTTAAAGAGGCCGACTGACATATATTTAACACAGGTAATGTTATCATAGTAATTTACAACCGCTATTGAAGAACAAGGTCAACACTTTAGAGGGAACAAAATCTGTAGCAAAAACTTTGGAACAAGTTACATTAGGTTTCTTCAGCCTCATTTATATATTAATAATTTCGTGACAGACATTTTTAACTATTGAAATCGTTTAAAGGATGGCAGTATCAAAGAAGTTTTTTACTTTTAAGGGCTTAATATGAAATATATAGTAAAAGAAGTATATCAATGGAGTCGTAAATACGAACTGGAGATTTAGTTTTTTAAACGTTTTAGAGGAGGCCGATTGTGAAGAAGTTTTGTTTCAAATATTTTTCCATCGTCCGACTGCCTGAACCACTCTACAGTTCTTACTAAAAGAGTCATAGACTTCAAATTTGGTACGGTGGTTTTGGTTTCTTAACCGGTGTTTCGTAAATTGTAGGAAGTTTACTAAATACATCTGTAAAGAGGAAACTTCCATGCAACCAGAAGCGTGACTTTTTAATCTTATACAACATAATTAAGAAGAAGTAATGTGTTTCAAATGCATCTCTTAATTTTGAAGCTTTTGGTATAAGTTTTGAAAAAATTGAAGGACTCTGTGTATACCTTGTTTTTTTTTGTCAAACCGGAACTTTAGACTAGAAATATATCTTAAACACCAGGATTCACGCAAACTCATAAATTTGTCAGTTACGACATTTTCATACCTTTAAAATGAGATGTAAAGAGGAATAGGTTGTAACACTTGGAAATTTGATTATTTTAACGGATTTGACGTAAAAGTAAAAAATAACGTGTCAACAGATGACTTGAAAATATATACATTATTTATTAAAAAAAGTTATGGACGACATTTTTATCTTTGTAGTTTATTAAATCAATCCAGATAAAAATGCACTCTTTCGTAGTACGTGAATGTATTTGGCTAGATTTTGGGGATTATACACATAACGTTTTATAATATTTTAATATAAAGTTACTAAATATAATTACATCTTTCTACTTTCTATCTATTACTTCATGTTAATGGGAAACATCCAGCTAATTAAGAAACGTTCTTTGAATATGAGGTATTTTTTTTAATTTTTTATAATTTTTTTCATTTGTAAAAAAAAATATATATATTCTTTCAAAATTTTGCCTAGATATTTTTTTCTGATGCTATTGAATTAGGAACATTATTTTCGTTGCAAAAAGAAAAAGCTTTTTCTCATATTTGAAATCTTTTTTTTTGTAACTAAGTACGAAAAACTTTTTTTCTGAAAAGAGAAAGAATTTTATTTTTATAATTGGAACCAATTATGATGACATAATTGCCTCTTTTTTTTAAAAGATATCTCATTTAAAAAAAAAGAAGAAGTCTAGTAAAATGAGAATCCTATTATTCAAACTATATTTTTTTTTAAATTTGTATTTTACATAAGACAGATATACAACAAGTTTAGTAATTTTTGTAGCTTAAAATATTTTTAATAAATCATTTAAATGGAAAATTCTATAGTGTACATAATAGTAAAATATATCATGAAGCACGTTTCTTTAGGTATTAGTGACTGTCAATTATTTATTAAATAATTTACGTTATGTATACAAGAAAAAATTTCATACATTTCGAAGATTCTAAACTAACAGACATACTCAGTTTTAAAAAATAATTTTCATTCGTTAAGGGGATACGGTACCCAAAACGTTATTTCTAGAAATAATAACATAAGCTTGTAAATTACAGTGGTTTTATATAATGTTCACGCTATATAAACATTTTCTAGCAATGAAAACAAATATTTACAAGTAGATTTTTTTTCTAAGTCAAAATTTGAACTTTTTTTAAAACGCTACTCCTCTTTCAATTGTGAGAATAACTCCATCAAACTTTTATAGTTTGTTTTTAGAACTATTTGTTCAAGAACTGCGCATGGATTTTAAAATATGAACTACACTTGAAAAAGTAACATGCATTTATACTGAAAATCTCAAAAAATCACAAAAAAATTACAAATAATTGATTTCAACATTAAAAAAAAAACTATACATAGTAGACCTTATTCCATGCACAATTTTGTGCACATTTATATAAGAACACAGATTAAAAATTTCAAAATTCTAACTTAATTAGCAAAAAGGCCTTAGGGATTTATTAAACACAAGAATTGAAAAACGTGAAACAGAGAAAAAAGGTTGAAAGCAGACGAAATACGTAATCAAACTTATAGAAATGACCCCAGAAAATATGTATTTAATAACTTTTTCTACAAAAGATATCATTATGAAACTTTCAGTAAATGTTCAGAAAGATATTGTGAATAATAAAAAGTAAAAACTGAAAAATCGATATTTTGACCAATTTTTGGGTACCGTATCCCCTTAAATGTAGTAAGTTTCACCAGGGTATTTTGCCGAATTATTATCGTATTGGAGTCGAGATAAAATGTATCGTGGGCGGATAAACTGCAGTAGCCGCAACAATGAACTGGACCTTTTTTCTCTGAAATAATCAGTCTTTGAGCATACTTTCTTATGGGTTAGAGTTATTGAGTGCTCGCAACTTAGGTCCAAGTAATTAGGCTAGTTACTGCAGTTTACCTGCCCAAGGGGGCTGGGGAGCCCAGTCGGTTAAGGCGTACGCCTTGCATGCGGAAGGTCCCGGGCTCGGGTCCGGGCATCGAAAACTGCCGAACTATAAACGGCCCGTGCAGCCAAATGTGTCCGACGAATAATACCCCGTTTAGAGGGAGTGCACGTTAAATATACTCCAAATTCTGACGCTACGTACGATGTCACCCTTAACGGTTTCGTTGGGTGCCTACTCAAGTGTCGGCTTGTCTCTTGACTGTGGTTCTTAATTATGAAGCCCGTCGCCAATAGCCCTCGTGTAGGTCTAGTTTGACGATAATTCAAAATAAACTAAACTAAACCTGCCCACGGCAGAAATGTTTTCTGGAAGGCAGAGATTCACATCCCACCTACTTCCAGTCATTCCATAAATCTCATGTTAGTCAAGGTGCCAAATAATAGATGAACCTGGACCTAAGTTCTGGTTGCAATGTTTTAAGATCGTTTCTGATCGATTAGATTATGTAGCTTTAAGAGACATTTGATCTCAAGCTGGAGATTTTTCTTCATTCAAAATGACCTGCACGTAGGCTGCTCAATTATTCAGGATGCTGAACTGGCAGGCAAACTGCAGTAACCACAACAATGAATTAGGCCGCTTTTGCTCTTAAATAATCAGTTTTTCAGTAAACTTTCTTATAGGTTCGAGTTATTGAGTGCTTGCAACAATGGTCCTGGTCATCAGTTTAGATATTGCAGTTTACCTGCCAAAATGACAAAAAGTTCTAATAGGGATAAAGATGTGCCATTTGGTCATAAGATACATCATTTTAACCAATTTTGAATCTAGAAACGTGAATATAGTGTTACTTTTAACCTTAAGGCAATTTTGTTTTTAAAAAATGGTGGCTTACTCCTCTAACATACTCTGATTTGAATATTGTGATTTCTTTATTGCTCAAACCGAATTAGCAGTAGACCAAAACGATATAAATTACCCAAACTGTTGTTTAATTGAAATTTATCGTTACATTATTCTATACACATTTCATTTCGACGTATAATTGAAAGAGACATCGTATCTTGATTTGAATATATTAGGTCACCATCATTAGGAATCTCAATTTATTTAGATTTTCTAGGACATTGTGAATTTATATCATTTGTTTCATTTACAATAAGAATTGAAAGTAAATTAAAGAGATATTCCAATTAATTTTCTTTACTAAATAATGACATTTTTTATAATTTGATAAAACATGTTTCCGCGATAATGATGTGATCTTTTGCAATTAAAATATTGCTTCATTTTGAAGAATATTAACCGTTCAATATGCAATAATTGGGCATGCAAACATCAAAGAGCTTATAAGGCCGTGCAACAAATCAAAATTTCCATTTAAATTATGAATTCTTTAGGAAACAAGTTAATTTATTAAGACGGAAAATTGGATGAAACTTAATAAACGCATTCTTAAGCATAATTTGGATGAAATTAGCAAATTGGAAAATATTACAATAGAAGGAGTAAACACGAAAAATCAATTTCTATACCTTCAAGCAGATATTTTCTCGGTTTTAAGTATTGAAGCTTGAAAATATTGGATAAAGTACAAATATGTGAAAATCATAAAACATTCGAATGTATCTGCAGGATACAATCGTGATTTCCATAGATAGTAATAATAATGAATCCGAAATCTTTCTGCAACGTAAACGCTAATGCTACGCTTAAATGCCATCAATATTTTATCTGAGTTGAATTAAACAAAAATCCATTGTATGTTCCCCAATATCCGATAATATTCATGTAATAATTTTATTTTCGCATTTATAAATATAAATATTTGTATGTATAAAACCAATTTTCTCTCTACACCTTCATCTTATACAATCTCAAAGTGTGTTGTTTATTCAATTATTTAAATGAATCAATGAAATCTATGTTACGCTTATTTTAAATTGAAATTCGATTTTCATTTACAAATAGAATTGGGTCGATTGGAAAATGTGTGCCTATGCTTCAAAACTGAAAATTGGTTTGGTTTAGAAATATTTACACTTAAATTAAATACAAATAAAGCGTGTAAGAGGCTTTGTTAATAACTTCAAAGCAATAAAGAACGTCCTGCTAATATAAAATGTAATTAGTTTAAGTGTATTTTCTTGATTAGTTTTCACTCAACTATCAAATAAAAATTATGTTATTTTAATTGTCAATAAGTAAAAATAAATCAAATAAAAAAAACAAATGAATAAAAACAAATCAAACCTTTAATAAGGTATGGATTATCTTGCAGAATCGTTATCAGCATAACAATGTTTTATAAACTTTCATTATTAATGTATGTAAAAGTCATTCATACATCATTACGATTCTCATTTATTAAATCTGGAGCCACTTTTCTGTGCAATTTCGTAAGAAATAGTTTTAAAAAAATAAGCAAATAAATTTTAATTACTAACATTGATAATTATCTTTTCAATTCAGTAACGTTCTATCGAAAAAAATCACATTTTAATTCAAGCGAACTCTTTCTTAATAATCAGACTAATTAAAACTTTTCTGTTTTCATAATCCATTAGTTATTTTTTAAACTAACTAATTATTTTACTATCTATCGTTAATTTTGATATTTTTATTTAAACATTTTATTATTTTACAAAATAACGATTCTTATCACTTTTTTAATCTCATCTCCATACTTCCCTATCATAAAATAACTTATAAACTTTGAAAGTAAGTTTCATATATATTTACTTTTATTATAAAATTCCTATTCTACTATGCTCTTTCACGCCAGCCTAATTAAAAGTATTTGTAAAAATGTTTAGACTTAATTACGTACCAACTTTTCGCTCAACCAAATATTAAACTCGTCCCGCAGCGATTAATCACAATGGGGTAGTTGCAAGGCCCTTGTGAAATGCGTGAGGGGATTAAACCATTCCGTGACGTATGAGGCCGGCCTTTACAACGATAGCGGAACATAATTAATTATGCAAGTTAATTAAAGAATCAAGAATTTGTGTTACATGAAATCGGTTGCTAATGAGAAATTTTTAGCAGCGTTTGATTGATATTAATTTATTGGTATTAAGTTTTAAAAGATTAAACTTCACTTAATAGATTTTTTATTTATTATTTTTAAACATAGTTTAGCATTATATTATGAAAAAACATTGTTTTTAGTACTCTTCTAAACCTTACTTTTATCATAGTAAAATTTAAAAAAAATTATATTTGAATATTTTGCATGATGTAACTACTGTGACTACATAAACTTCACATGATGTAACTACGTGAGGACTCACTGTGTTCTAAACATAATATAATCTAGACAATTTGCAAACACTTTTGTTAATTACATTATTTATAGTCAAAAATTCAATTATTTTTTACGCATATTTTTCGTTTAATTATTCATGAGTTAGATAATATTTCCATCAATGAAATTGGTATTTTTCAGGAAGTTATATAATTACATCGAGGCATGCTATTTTCAAAATATGACTTTTTAAAAGTAATGAATGAAAAAATGAATCTTTTACGTTCATACAACTTTGGGTGAATGGTGAAAAAATAAGAAACAAAACTTTTTAAAATACAATATAATCATAGACTATCCAACTCAAATATCCAGTGATTTAAAAACATTCTGTTAAAGTTTTAACAATTTTAAAAAGAAAGTTTCAAAAGTTTCGGAAGGAAATTCAAAATTATTACTTCAGTTTTGATTTTAACCACAGTAGATTTCTAGTGAAAAATATCTATTCTTAAAAAGTAATGTTTCCATATTTAAAGTCATAAACAAAACCTCGATTCCACTCATTTTAAGCCTCGTCTATAAAAATGTCTCCCCAATGTGTTAACCATCACAAGAAGCTGTTTGAAAATCGGAAAAAGTCCTTGAAAGAATATTCTTTTAGTTTGTCGTCATCTTCTTCAAACTTGTCAAGAACATAAAATGGATCTTGTATGTTATCCGATTTATATTTGTTGATGATAGAAAAAATTATCAAAACAAAAGCTTAATAAAAATTTAGTATGTTTTGACTCTGTTTAAAATGTTATGTTTGTAAAAAAATGAATTGTGTGTATACAAGAAATTAATATATTTATTGTCGGATGAAAGATTATACTATCCCGCAACGTTTTTTTTTATAAATTTTAATTTAACTTTTAATATGAAGATGATTTACAATTGAAATACGTAAACATATTAAAAAAATTCCAGGTTACAATATTTAAGTATCGTTAAGGAGGAATGAGCCCGCTGTACCGCTGGTCTCCAAACAAGAGTTCCGCAGAGTTAATCTAAAGAGAAAAAAATCTAAGCCTAAGTATTGAATATTTTTATGAATGGTTTTTTTAAATGATAAATGTAGATAACTTACAAGTACCTATAATCCCACTTTTCGAAATTGCTTCGAATATTTTGCGTAAATTTTTTTACTGAAAATTGAAAAAATATTCAATCCAATTTTAAAAAATGGGATTTTGTCGGTACATGTAAGTATGCACATAAGTTATCACATAAAAAAACGTTTGTAAAAATATTCAATACAGCCGCAGAAATCTGGCTTAGGAAATATTTTTTCTCCATTGGATTAACACTGAAGTACTTTGGTTTGGAGACCCGCGGTCCAGCGAGCTCATTCCCTTCAATCAAACAGTAATTAATTATTAATAAATATGAAAGTGAATTTGAAAGGCAAGTCCATGTGTGAAGTTGTATATTTTTTTATATAAAGCATTAATTAAAGGGGTTTCTTGTTAAAAGTACCTATAATCCCACTTTTCGAAATTGCTTCGAATATTTTGCGTAAAATTTTTTACTGAAAATTGAAAAAATATTCAATCCAATTTTAAAAAAAGGGATTTTGTCGGTACATGTAAGTATGCACATAAGTTATCACATAAAAAAACGTTTGTAAAAATATTCAATACAGCCGCAGAAATCTGGCTTAGGAAATATTTTTTCTCCATTGGATTAACACTGAAGTACTTTGGTTTGGAGACCCGCAGTCCAGCGAGCTCATTCCCTTCAATCAATCAGTAATTAATTAATAATAAATATGAAAGTGGATTTGAAAGGCAAGTCCATGTGTGAAGTTGTATTTTTTTAGATAAAGCATTAATTAAAGGGGTTTCTTGTTAAAAGAACATAGACCTTTGAAGACCTAATTTGATTGATTTCTATTTGGATACCCAAACGAGATAGATCATTAAAGTTTCAAAATGCATTATTTATTAATACAAGAAAGTGCTTTGTTAATTTTTCAGGAATTTTTTTCAATATGTTCATAGAAATGCTTTGCTAATAAGTAAAATATTATTACTTTAAAAATCTTAAATACATTTGTTATTTTTTATTTAACACCAAATTTTAAATAAGTAAATGGTCCTGCCGTAAGTATTACATGCGAAGATATAAATTCCACTTTAACAAGATAATTTATCTATGCATTAGAATAATGCTCAAATTTTGTTTAAACAAAAAGTTTTAACTATACGTTACTACACTAATTACCAAATGCACTTAAATTAAGTAACAGTCCCTAAACTTTTTTCTATTAGTAGACAGCACTAAATCTCTAGGAGTAAAAGGCTAAATTGCTTATATATGGCTCACGATATTTATCAAGTAACGCATAATCCCGAAGTTTGTATTACCAAAAGATAAAGATAAAACACAAGGGCGTTGGCAACTCAAGAAAGCTGTAATCACAGACCAGGTGTTACTAGTCTCAAAGAGCTAGAGCGATTGAACTTTAATGTTTCACGAGGTGTTGTGATAAATGCCGGCTAAGGCTGCTGTAATCGCTTTTTCCCTAACTACGTATTAAGGGAAGTTAGGAGGGCTACTCTAATTAATTTATGTAATGTGGAAGTAATGTTGAAGTTATAGAAAAGAGTTCCATTATGATTTCTTTTGATTTCCTTAAAAGTTAAATTCCCAATTAGTGATTTGATTATTAATGATTAGATTTTAACAATTACTAGACATTAATTTAAAAAATCTTTTTAATGATTTTTATTGGTTACAATTATATTTTGAAAAATGTAGCTATTATATTATGAAAATTAAGGGATTGCAGACTAAAACTAAAGATGATTATAATTTAATGGTATTGCAATCCATAACTTGTTCAAAAGAAAAGTTATTTTTAGCATTTGACGTATAAGCATTAGAATTTTTAACAGTATAAAATGGTCGTTTGAATTGAAATGGCGCATAAAAGCGATAAATTATAATAGAAGATTTTAAAATATTTAAATTTAAGTTAATGTCAAAATACATTATATTTATAAACGACTTTTTTTATAAATAGCTAAATTTAAAAATTCCATTGTCTCCGTAAATAAGGCTCATACTTTAGCTAAAAATAATCAATAATTTATTCTTTTAAGATCCCACTGTTCAATTATTTTAGAGTTTATAATTTTTTCCAATAAATTCATCAACCTTAATATCATAAGTTTTTTCGGTATTTGCTTTAGAAATATTTACTTTAGTTACTAACTTTATTGATGGGGAAATATGAGTTAAGAGTTATTGAGTTAAGAAAACAAATTCAAATGTTAGATGAGTAAAAAATATCCCTTCACTGCTGTCCTAAAGTTGTTGACAATGAAATAAGAACGTTATGAAACACCAAACACAGATATAATACCTTTTTGGTAAAAAAGAAAAATCTGCGAAAACCGATGTTCTAATGTTTTCTTACCACTGTCAAAAATTGCGTAATCTATTATGCAACTTCCTTCCTCAGTACATATATTTCTCCATCCAAAAATCTTATTTTTGGGGAGAAAAAAAATCACCGCATTATTAGGAGAAAAATATCTTAACCATATGTCATCCAGGATTCGAAAATTTTGCAAAATCCTTTCCTCTAATACATAAATGATATATAGGAATGAATTCGTTGCTGAATACAAATTCCGTACGCTATTCATCACCCGGGAGTTTTTGCTCTCCTTTATCTCTACGGAAATGACTGAAATACATAAAATGTCGCCTACAGTGCTTTTAAGATAGCAATGGTACTCCTTCGATCGTAAAAAAGGCAATACGAATGAACAAGGAGTAGGGAATCAATCATATTTTATTAATATAAGGCGAGTATTTCGAGTGGCATTGTTTCGATTTCAAGTTTAAAGAGTCCTTTATCAAATATTGTGATGGTTTTAAATATATTGAGTTTTTTAATATTTGAAAGACTTGCTCTCATAGAAATTTTTATTTTTATTATTTTAATGTTATTTTTAGATTAAAAAAATTCTATTTTATTATTTCCACACAATTACTTTTTTCAAAGTTAAAAAAATATATCATTTTGAAAACAAAAATTCACTTTTGAATTTTTATGTGAGCATAAGTACACTGCACATCAGTACTAGTATTTATTTCTTAGTTTATTAAATACGTTAACGTACAATTTCAAAAAGGATTTAAAATATGGTATAGAATTAATGTTTGAAGAGTCTTTCAAGACGAAAAAATCGTTTCAACTTCATATTTAAATTGCATGCTTTTAATTTATCGCATCAATTTCAGGCATTGAATGGGTTGTAAAATATTTAGTTATTAAATGCTGAAAAAATGTTTGGTTATGCTTTTGAACTGATTTTTATAGTTGAAAAGCTTTGTTTGTGTATTTTTAATTTAATTTTTGTGTTTTCAATATATCAGTGCTATACAAATTTGTAACGAAAATTTATTCGGTAATGTTTTGAGAATTTAATCATGTTCCTAACTAGTAAAAGTTTTGATGCATTTTTCTAAGAATACCCTAAAGTACTTAGAACATATTTCAAAGGTGTAATAAGCAAATTAAAATAAATATTGTACTAGGATTCAAATTATTTTTTTTTATGAAACCTTGTTCTTCACATTTTACCGCCAATCAATCTGTCCTGTTTTTCCACTTTTAAATTGTATGGTATCCTATTAAAATAAGTATTTTAGCAATCCATATATTTCTAAAAAATAAAATATATATATATTAGCTTAATTTTTTTGAATAATTTTTTTTTGAAGTTTTATTTGTTACACTTTTATATTGCAGTAATAAAATAAGAAATAATGTAAAACACAAAATAGAAATGAAATATTTTATATTGTAGTCGGCAGTTAAGACACGAAAGTTTTCTAAAACATACAATTATATCTAATCTTATAGGTATGTTCCTTTTTTGTAATAAATATAACATATTTCTGTAAATAAAACGTCCGAATTTTGATACAAAAATTCTTCTTTTAGTTCATGCAATTACCTTAGCAAATTAGATACCATAAAACTGCTGTTTGAAAAGTAAAGTTGTTAGTACATTTTTGAAAATTAAATTTTAATTTACGTCAATTATGCGCAACTTTTTTCAATTCTAACTTAGAAGGGATTTTTAAATAATGTCATTACCTAGCAAGTAAGCTTATATAGTATTCAAATATAATTATACTTACACCACATTTTTATAATAATTAACCCAACTAACGATGTTTTAATCGTGAAAATAAAGTATAGTACAAAAGGCCGATGTCGAATGTTAGAATATAGTACATTGTCCCTTTCTATGCTGTGCTAGAATAAAGAATTGTATCTTGTGGATAGAAAAAGTTCGAGTAGATGTTTCATTTTCCTATCTCAATGGTTAAATTGCGTGCCGAGCCTCCATTCGTCCGCATTTCTTTTTTCCCGTTCTTTCATATTACTTTTTTTTTTTTAAAGAGCCTTTTCCCGCAGAAATTGATCCTTTAACAGTCCTTTGGCGACGTGATGCGAATAATTACTCGCCAAGAGTGACGTCAGTGGGACGATAACAAAGTGGGCGGCATGTTCTCAGGAAACTGTCACTGTGCACTTAACAGAGCGGTCTAATGCGAGTTGACTGGATTGTGCATTATACGGTGCTTTATCCTTAAAGGGTTCCTTTTTTTATAGTTTTCAACGTTGGGTTTTTTATGTGTATTTAGATTGAAGAAAGTAGTGTCGTTGCTTTTTTAAATGGAAGGTAATTTGTTGGAGAGGCTCGTGTGAATAAATAATAAAGGATGTCCGATGGGTGCTGTGATTTCTTTTTTTAATTTTACAACACGTGTTTTTAGCGTGTACAAGGACAATTAGATTTTTATTATTGTTCTGTTGACTGAATGTCATATTTATCATCGATTTGCTGCAAATGGAAATTTAAAAACATTTTTTTTCTCACCTTCCTCTAAGGTATAAGCAAATTGACAAATTCTCTAACGAAAATTCTCTGCACATGACATTTAATTTAAAATTAATGAGTTATAATTTAAAGATTTTTTTAAATTTATATTTCATTATACAATGTTTTGCAATGTTTTCTCAAGCCTCTTAGTTAAAAAAAAAATTATAACATTAATTTGTAAGTTATATTTAAGCTATTTATTTTAATCATGTGGCGGTTGAATAGTCGAAGTTTCCAAATACTATAGATTTTATAAAATATTTACGATAAAATAACATAATGGTAAAATCAGCAAATTAAAGTTGACATCGTGCTATTCTAAGACATTAGTTTGAGACTAACTGGCTATCCTTAGACGGATATGTGCAGCTCTATGACTCAAAGGGATATTATTACGGAGTACGGTGTCAATTAATAACAATAAAGTGTGGTTTTTATTCAATAACAACAATTAGCTGGATTTTTTTCTTTTTTTCCCTCTCTCTCTCTTTTGGAAGACACAACTGTGAGCAATTGAATAAATAGTCTTTTTAATTAATTTTAAATCATGTGATATCTTCTTCAAACTTCTCTTATAGTGTTTCAAATGTAGTTTTACTCATATTTTCAAATATTTTGTCCCGTTTTTAGATATTATGAAATGAAAATTAGGGTATTGATACCGAGATTTCGTATGATTGTCCATCCATAATTAATTTCAACTTCTGTTTCAAACGTTTAGTTTACAACGTCAATTTTTTGTTTAAAAGGTTTGACAACGGATACCTATATTTAATGATCTTTTTCTACTGTCTGTCAATACCTTTCTACTTCCATTCTTCCGCCTGATCATATTTTCTTTTATTTAAAAGGTGTAGAATATCAGAAACCTATAATTTAGACTTTTTCCCCGTTTATACATAATATATATATTACTACTTTATGCTGCTGCTCTTAGTAATTGGAGTAGTATGAGCATTATTTATCTTAAGATTTCCAGCCCGCCACTTTTCAGCGTTAAGATAAGATAAAGTGAAGTGACGGATTTGAATTCTTCGTAACAAAAACAAATGTAAAAAGAAAAAATGCAATATCCATTTCAAACTCATTGAATGGTTTAACATGCTCAGTTTATTTGCTTGAAAGATTATAGTAGAATTTCTCTTTTCCGATTCTATTCTAATAACTGTTTTTCTTTCCCATTTATTTGCTGAAATTTGTTTAACCTTTTGTAATATCGGTTAATCGGAACAGGTTTAAACGTAGCTATAAAATAACCGATTTCCAAAAAACCGGTTAATTTCCGGGTTTTTTTAAAAACCCATCTCTTTTAAAATTGTGCTGGTTTTTTTTTAGAAAATATATTGTTTATTGTTATTCTGAAACAGTAATAACCATTACATACACATTTTAAATTACATTTTACGTTTTGTTTTCACGTTCATTCAGTTTCTTATGCATAAAATTAAAAGTTAAGTTAGAACTGTCCAAATAACTTTTTTTAAGAACCTCGTTTTTTTGTGTTGTTTCGAATTAAGTTAAATAAAACATAAACATTTTTTAAAAGCATTTAAAATATTCCTGTAATCTAATGCCTATTTTTTAGAATTTAGTTCTAATAACACGCGTACCCTCTTCAATTAGAATTCCAATGATTTTATTAAAAAAATATTGGTCCAACATTTTTTTTAATAAAAAAATATTGTATGTTTTTTGCATAGTATGTCAAGCAACGCATGCATGTCAAGCATAATTTTATAATGATGAATCATAATTGTGAATTATTTCACGACATATACGTCAAAACATTTTTTAAAATTATCTTCCCGTTTCACAGAAATCTGTTTAGATTTAGTTTTACATAATGTTTTAGCTATATTCATACAAACTTTAACTATAATTACGCAAACTATAAATTTAACTATAACTTTAAACTATTTCATCTTGTTTGAAATAACGAGCATGCAACTAAAATGACAATAGTTTCATAGTGAGTTAGAAAAACTAATTATATTCTCTAAACAAAAAGTAAAAAATCCTATTTAATATTTATTTTACTGGTAGTTTGCTCTGCATAATTCTTTTATAGTTCTTATTTATTTAATAAATCGATACAGTCTAGACAAAATCATTGAAGGTTTTTTTTTTAAATTTTTCCTTAACTATTGAGTTGGACCATTAAGCGCCTATATTTAAATTGAAGTATTTTGAATGGATCTGGAATTCTCGTTGCATGCTACTTATTAAACAAAAATGAGTAATTGAGTATCATATTATAACAACTGTTATTTAACGGCAGCAGAAAATTTTAAATTCAAGGTACATTTGTAATGCAAAATATCTTTTAACCATTAAAGCTTTTTTTTAATGTCTTGCTTAAAATGTTTTATATATAAAATTCTAAATTATGGTTCACTTTTTCTAATATTTTACATCGTATGTTTGATCACTAATTGATCCGTATGTATTTCACTAATGATTTTTTTTCTTTCAAACAGGCATTCAAGGAATGAGGATCGGTAAGAACTATAATTTTTAAATTTTTATCATAAAAGCAATGCATACTTATTTTCAAACTAAATTATACAATTTAAGTTTTAAATATTAGTGATAAAATAACGCATCATTTATAATTAATTTATCGGATATTTTATTTTTTTAATTTTGTTTAGATGAATGAAATTCCCCATTCTATTCAATTACCAATCATTTCAATAAATTGTATAGTTTATTTCAAAGTAAAACTCAATATAATGATGGATGCCAAGTATTATTCTATCATACCCACATAACATTACTAGAAATTAGCAAATTATTTAACATTATAATAAAAAGAAACTAACTTACAATTAAAATTTTTACAATCACTTGTTATTAAAGTATTTTAAAATGTTAAATTACATACAATAATATAAATTCTTGAATTTTATTCTTTTAAGTACGTCTAATATGTGTTGTTGTCTGTTTATTGTTTCCATAGATGTCGCTCATAGTTTAACTTCAGAATCCATAGGAAAGCATTCAGTATGGATCCTCACATTTTGTAGTTTTATAATAACCAGTCTCTTCAAGTGGCATCTTCAATCAAGTTCATCGACATACAAAGAGTCTTAATTCAAAACAACTTCAAAAGAAGGTTTTCTTATTTTTTGGACAAATTGAAGTTTAAAAAATTCAAAAGAAATATTTAAAATGTACATTTCTAAAATCGATTCGTTATTTTTTTCAGTATTTATTATAAAGAAAATAAAACTTCAATTGTACTTTAATTTTGTTACTATAATTAATAATGGTCAAGTATAAAGAATAATATTTAAAGATTGTTATAAATTTACAATTCTTACGTAATTCATTACTAAATTTACAATTTCTTTTCAAATGCGTGTTATTACTGTTGAAATATTCAATTATTTTTAGCTTCCACACTACGTTTATAACGTAAAAAGTGGAAGTTATTATAATCGTTCACTCCGTTTGTCTGTCTATCTGTCCATCTGTCCGTCACCCACTTTCATATCGCGAACTACAAATGCTACGGACAAGTGTGATGCGTCAAAAAATTCAGCGCATCGAAATTAGAATGCATTGAAAATTTCAGAAAAAAATGTACTTCAGTTATTACAGAAGTACTTCAATTATTTAAAAAAAACTGCTAAATTTAATGCTCATTTAAAAAGCAAAGGAAGCCATTTTTATTAGAATTTAATCACCATTGCCATTCGCAACAATCGCTCGAGAAACTTTAATTCTTTTAGACAATAAATTAAAATAAATTTATTTTTGCGACATCGATCAGTTTGAAATGACGTCAAATATATTTCACTACGAGACAACTGTTGTGTGGAAGCGGGTTAAGTAACAGATTCTGTTACAAACCTACTTGTTTTGTTATTGAAACGTCAGCAATTTATTGCAAAGGTTTTGTAAGGTTTATTATCAACATCATTTTTATTGTATCTCTTAAGAAATTATTCTAATGAATTAAAACAAGTTTGGAATTTTCATAAATTAACCTAATTTTAAATGAAAAGCGTTTATTTATATCTTTAAGATAATAAAACAAAATAAGATAAAAAGAAAAGTAAAATCTCTTGGTGTTTTATATATCATTTAATTTATTCTGTAAATATATACTTCTCATAATTAATTTAAGCATTTTCCTATGTGCCCCAAAACATAAACATTGTGTCCCATAAATAGAAAAACATTTCCTACAAACTTTATGTACATATTTGCAAAGAACAAATGTATATAACTTGTAAAATAAACTGTGTAATTACTGATTTTATACCCGATGTGTCTATTTATTTTTAAACAAACATTCTGAAAAATGATATCACATACACAAGCAACCTTTGAATAGAAACTAACTTTTTGGTTCATCTGTACACTTAATAACATAGGTTGCGACACTTACTAGCAAAACTTATATAGGTTTTCCAAATATCTTCATTCTTATTTATATTTTAAACACTTCGTGGTCATTTTATTGTAGTTGAACGTTGTACAATAATACTTTAACTTATTAATTAAAATTCTATTATTATTAATTAAAATTCTCCGTGATTTGTCCAATGCTGGCAATAGTCTCATATTTTTTTTTTAAATATTTAACTGCAGGAAAAAATCAGCTTGAATCATTCAAAAGAAAATTTACTTCAAAACTTATTAAAATTATATTTCCTCAAAAAATATGGAACATTTTCTTGCAGATCTTAATAGTTGATACGCTCCATTAATATATATTATGTGTATTTTCAATTCCCTTAAAACAGGCGTATATAATTTCTAAGGGAATAAATAAATTTTTAAATGCGGCTTTCTTTGAAACAAACTACTTTTCTGGTCCTTTTCAGCTAGTAATCATTTTATCTGCATTTAGTAAAGCAGCTCATTGAATATTCAGTGTTTTACTGTTCACAAACCCAAAGCTCTCTAATACAGAAAAGATAAAAAATTTCTAATTAGTTCAAGTTTTAAAAGTACCGTCGAGAGTGTTTAAAGGCGGAGAAACACTTACAAATTTAAAATTCTACTCTTACTGAATTAGTCATATAGAGTCTTTTAGATGTATCCTTGGAAACAAAGTTTAGTTTTAAAATTGTTTCCTTTTGTAGGCAATTTAAAAGATTGTAACACTTACTACAAACTTATAAATTTAGCAAATATCTTCCAAAGAAATAAATCTAAATAATATCTTATAGTTACTTGTAATATAATGAATCCTTTTTATGATAATGTTTAACCTTGTGGTTATAAAAAATGGCATTTTTAGCCCGAATTCATTATTAAGTGTTATACAGTATGCAACAACTGTATAAGTTTTTAAGCTTAGAAAAAGATTATATGCACTCAAAAATAAATTCACTTGCTATTAAACTTAATTATTATTTCATGTTTCGCCTGTTTTCATAAACAAACTAGACCCTATATAGTTCTTTTCTATGTTTTTGGTATTTTTAATCCACTTAACAAATAATAAAATGTTCCCATTGTAAAACATCTATGTTTTAAGTATAAATTCTTATAAAAATTTTGCCTTGTTATAAATTGAAAATTGTATCTATGAATATGTATTAGCTATATGACATGAGAAAGTAAGCTGTTTTACAATTCTGTCAGAACATAAGAAGCTGGAAAGTTGGAATTACTCATCCCTTCAACTAGAAATGCAACTAAAAACTCAATCAAGCATTTTCTTGATCCAGCCATCATCATTCCTTCTATTTTAGATTCCACACTACGTTTATAGCAAAAAAGTGGAAGATTTTATAAAGGTTATGTCCGTTAGTTTGTCCGTCCGTCTGTCACCCACTTTTATTAGCCCTATTTACAAAAGATGCAGAGAACTATGATGTGTCAAAAAATTAAGAACATCGAGATAAGAAGTACTTGCAAATCTCAGAAAAAATTAAAATTCAAAATATTTAATTAGTTTTTTAAATGCAAAATTGACTTCCTATTTTAAAAACATAGGAAGGCCATTTTCTAATTCTTTTAAATTACGATTGCCACTCAATCAATGTACGAGAATCTTTATTTCTTTATAATAAAAAAAAAAGAAAAGTATGAACTAAGTCATTTTAAAACGAGTCATAACACATGTATAAAAATAAGAGTGATACTTTGAGTTATGTGTTTAGAAAGAGGCAGATGGCGTTTTATTTTGTTTCATTTTAAAAGCAAACGTAATTTTTCATTTGTATTTAAGCATTCATTTATGAATAAAGACGTTGTAATTTATTCATTCCTTTTGATGAGATTTTTAGTGCTTTTTTGTTATTTCAAATGGTATTTAAACATTCAGTGTACCGTATTGATGGTGATATATTGTTTTAATGTTGTTGTCTGTTGATATGAAATGTTTGGCTTCGATTTTTACGTTGGGAATATTACATATTTATTCTTTGAAATATAAATAAGTTTAGCAAACAACAAAGAATAATTGTTGATTTTTCGAAGTTAAATAGATGAAACTAGACAGATTTAGCATGCAAGTGTTCAATATAGAACTAAATGCATTTTTAAAAACAATGTTTATTTTTGTTTCTATGTTATAACTTGAAGTAAACTTTTATAATCAATTAAATAAGATATTTTTCTATTATTAAAATGAAATATTTCTTAAATACTAATATTTACTCTGGATCTTTTTTTTAAATGTAAATAAACTAGATTGATAAACCCTACGTTACACTGTTGTACCCTTAATAACGGTGATTTGTTTTTGGGTGCAACTATGATATTATAGCCGGTTTGTTTTTAGCGACTTTTCGCGAGCTTTAAAATTTTACAATTTAACTAATCAGTATTGGAAACGTAACACTAATCACCAAATCGCGACCGGCCATTCTGTCATAGGTGTTCCGTCACACGACTCGATAGGTATAGTAACCTTACCTTAAATTTTCAACCCCGCTAAAAGTCGCCAATGAACAGAAAGGTAATTTTATTATAACTGTTACCGGCTCTGATATCAGCATTATTTTTTTTAAAAATGTCCGATTGGACCCAGGCCTTTCCAGGAGTTTAAAGGTTTTCCCAAAAACCAATGTTAAAATTGCCAGTTTCATTACCGAGAAAAAACTGGCCCATGATACAATTAAGGATTTTAAAAATGTACAGTTCACCTGCTGCTGCTAATTCGAACGAACATCGTATATGTAAAGAGAATCGACATTTTGGAGAAGTATTTCAGCATATCTAGAATAGTTATCGCCTCCTCCGTTATAAGACATTACCTCCATCAGTTTCGGCTGGGCGTTGATACGTCAGTCATACATACAGTCAATCAGTCAGTATATCTTCCTTTTATGTATATAGATTTAACAAACGGTAAGGAATAATTGTTGAAATTTCGGAGGAATATAAATAAAACTACCCGAATTTTTAGCACGTAAATATTTAACATAAAATTAAATGTTGTGCTTGGCGCTTTTCCCTCCCATTGAGCACAAAAAAAATGTTTCTTGCTATCACCTGAAACAAACTATTATAATTAATAATTTAAGCTATTTTCTGTCCTCAAAATAAACATATTTCATGTTTCAATATAAACTGAAATACAACAAATAGAAGAACGATAAATACACATAAAATATTTATTACTATAACCCGATCAGTGATTGAAATAAACCGCTTCACACTCCACATTTTAAATCCATTCCTTTTTCCTCACAACTGTGAAACTGAATTACAACCAGCAATTCCCTTTTACTTTCCGTATGCCACAGTCGCATACATACATCTCAAGCCTTTTCCCCAATTTCACAGGATTACGCGTCCGTCTCGGATGCAGCTCAATTCCGTCTGGTGATTTGTGATTCCATTACAGTTGGAACAACGTCTGACGCTGAGTTATGGGAGACGTCGCTTTAAGTTATATGGAAATATAAGGGGAGCTTCCAAATGCTTATTTCAAAAGTGGTCTAAACCAACTACTAACGGCAAAAAAACCTATATGTTTACTTCTTTTTTAATAAATACCAAACTTCTAGATAGTATTTTTCATAGTCCTTCGGGAATACTACAAAAGCATGGTGAATCATTCAACTGATGCAACATTAAACATTTATGACCCTGTATAAGGCAATGTTGCTGAACATCCCGAAATGCTGTTGAACCACTTTTTAAATAAGTGTATTTTATTGAAAGTACGAACTACGGAAATAACAGTGATGCGTCTTATATAAACTCAGATCTGCCGTTGAAATGTATTTTAGTTAACATGCTAATTTATTATAAATTTAATTATGGGAATACAAAGCACGATTGCAATGTTATACCTAATAAACTCATTATAAAAACAAAGAATTACTCATTATAATTATTCTAAGTCTAAAACGTTATTATATGTAGAAATCTTCATTGTGCACATAAAATGAATTTCGTTTCTACAATTGAAGAATTTAGGACATCTCACACATAACACATATCTCTCACATTTAAAAATCTCACATAAACACAATCTCTTAGTACTTGGTGACAACAAACATTCTGACGAGTTACGAGTTAGCTGGCGAAAATCTTACCACTAACTACATTATACAAACATCAATTATGGAAAGACGTTCTACATTCGAAACTTTCTAGCAATAAATCTATGAATACCATTTATGTTTCTATAAAACTGAAAACTGTAATATTATCATTGTTAGACCTTATGCAAAATATCTGTATGGACTAACAGATTTTTTTTATATTGTAACATTTGGTAAGCATACTTTAATATTTTGTGGAATGAACTTGATGAAGTAGAACCCAGGTTATTATTCCTTTAATGCACGCATAAAATCAAACAATTCTTCAATAAAATTACCTAAAAACTCACTAAAAGTTTGTGTAATAAAAAATACTCATTTAAAACCAGCAAATTTGTCAAATAGACTTGAGGGTAAATTTGCATCTAGTACATAACCTTAAAATATCCTTTAAGCTTATTCTTCTATGGATATAATAGGACAACTTTTTTTTATAAGAACTCAAGCTTGGAAAACAATTAAAACTACCTCAAAATTTACCCTAAAAGAACAAAAATTCATTAAAAGCAAAAGTTTTACCAGGATCTCCAAACTAATTTCCTTCTCACACAACTCGTTGACTCTGGTTTATAATCCTGACATTTACTTTTTGGATCGAAGCGGCAATAGCCTTGCAGAAAATTGGACATTTCTTTTTTACAGTATTCAGAATCACTTAGTTCCCCTTAAAAAGGATTGCTGTACACTTTGCTGGCTTGACAAGTTTTTAACACATTTTTTGTACATTTATCGCTTTCAGAAAGCAATTTGCGAACTCTTTATAGAAGTTTATACAGCCAGTCAGTTTACCTATTGTGATTTTGAGCATTAGTCAAGAGATAAGATCTGTACCTGTAATGGTACCTAAATCGAACATAATAGGAAACATGATTCAAAAACCCGAGAAGATTTCCCATACACTAGTTCCGACTTCCGAACATCCTACATCAGCAATATCTGTATTCAATTTTTCCTCTGCACGAATTTTGCATAGAACAGCAAAGGCAAGAACAAAACTGCACAAAATTCAACAAAATCACGGAATGTGGAATTCTTTGCATTTGTGTATATTATACTATGCGTTTAATTATTGTGGTGCTTACGCTGTTCCTAGTTTAGTATGAGAAATATAACAACGCAACCCTAAATAAGCATTGTTATTTTAAGCTCAGAGCAAGTGATAAGGTTATAACCAAAGGTGTCACCCAACGAAACCCAAACCCTAATTGTGCATATACATAACTTGTACGTACACGCGTCTATGTTGTGATTTCTACGCGGTTTAAATAAAATTTGAATCAAACTCAACTGTATTCATAAAAATGATTAGAATTTCTTGAGTGACAATGAATGGATCCCGAAAGGCACAAATGTTTTTATAATAACTTTATAATGTATTATAATAATCACGTTCTTTTGAGTTATTCAAACTTATTTTATTAATTATAATAAAAAGGGAGACATATTAATAATTAAATGGATATATATATGGCATAGTATTTTATCATATTTCTTATTTTCAATACGAATTTGACCATACACCAGGCTAGCGTTACTTACAACTTGGTGAAACCTGAAAAGCGACTTTTAGAGGTTGATAAGCATAATTACTTGGAAAAATCTTTCTTGTTAGTGGAGCAATAATAGGGA
Source organism: Oedothorax gibbosus (assembly GCA_019343175.1). Lineage (NCBI taxonomy): Eukaryota > Metazoa > Arthropoda > Arachnida > Araneae > Linyphiidae > Oedothorax > Oedothorax gibbosus. The sequence continues at coordinate 36,849,120 of CM033273.1, forward strand.
GTTTTTTTCACTTAATTAAAGTTTCGCTTTTGCTTGTCAGACAAATTTGCCTTTATGGTTGTTTTACTTTAAAGTTAAAACCTCAGGTTTAAATCTATTGCTGTTTTATAATGATTGTTTTATTTTATTAATTCTGAATTTATTTTCCCTTGTGCATTTAACAAGATCCTAAGTTTTGTTTTAATATTTGGGAACTTCGCGAAGTTGCTTATTAGTGAATAGAATATAAGTTAACGACAAGCAATAAAAAACTAGTTAATAGAATATTTGACTAAGATTATTTTTTTATATTAACTCTAGAAACATTAAACTTTTTCTTAACATCCAGGATTTTTTTATAGTAAAGTCGTTCTGAAATGTGAGAACATGATTGTTTTGTTTTTTCATGCCGAAGAAGATTAGTTTATAAAAAATCGATTTAAATATTAGACGATATAATGTCACTGACAAGCTTAAATTAGGCTCATAAATATCTACCCCAGTTTGCAGTTTTAGAGTTAAATTGATATCAAAGTATCTCAATACATATGAATATTTGGCTAGTACAGTTAGTAGTTTTAAATTTACCATGCATGAAATTTTATAAGTCTGTCGGCTACTTACATGCTAAGAAATAAAGCTAATATTGAAGTAACGAATCTATAGAATTCATTTTAGAAATTATTTTCTTTTATACGGCAATTTATTTAAATGAAATAGTTGTAAAGAAAACATGAATTGTGCATCAGTGTATCCCATTTTAACTGTATTCATTAGTTATGAATTATACCGATTAATTAATTTTCGAAGTATTTCTTAATGTTTCTTTAAACTACATACGCAAAGAATATTCTCAATTTCCTTACAACCGACTGTCCTTTTCAATTTTTAGTAAGGCTTCTTGAATTAAAATTCTTCAAAAATGACTCTTTGATTTCTTCAATCAAGAATTCTCATTTAACATTGATTCTGCTTTCAGAGATTTGCATCAAATCATTTTAAGTACTTTTTCAGGAGGTAAAGTATTTGGTCCTTTTTAAAGAACACGTTATTCTCTTATCTTGTTCTGTTATTCTACAATTGACGAAGACAAGCAAACAATTAAAATATCTATTAGGTAAGTAATTCCTTAAATATTCCATTTTAAAAGGTTAACTTTGAGTTTACTTAAAGATGCTTATTATTTTAGTCCCTTCCCCAATTGCATAGATTATTTTATTCACACTATTATAAGCAACACAAAAATGTTTTCACGGAAATTGATTTTTTTTATATAGGGGGTAGGAGGGTTTATTGGAAATTTTTTATTTAGTAGTTGAGTTTTAGATTTATGTAAAGCATAATATTTTTATATACTTCACATTCTTTATATATCAGAAATATATTTTAATAGAGAGCATATAACATTTTATTTGCAAACAAAAATATTCAACTCTAAAAATGTTCCCAAACCATTCTTAAAACTAAATAAACGAAACGTCTCTATTAACTTCAAAGAACCTGAAACGCAAAACTGGTTGTTCTAATCCATTCCTTATTTTCTTTTGTATAGTCATAGAATCTGTGTTTCTTTTTATGAATAGCCTTAATCAGAAAAAGAAAGTTTCTCTGTTTACTGTAGTATTATAGAGCTGTAACTGACATTAAAATAAAACTGTTTTATAAAAGGGTACACTGCAAAAAAAATACTTTTAATATACCATCACACTAATAAAAATATCAATTTGCTCTTAAACAAGCATTCTAACAGTATAAAAAAATAACCTCAAAATGGGCTATTATTAACACCTTCTTGCAAAGGAAACCCATCTACGGAATAGGGTATTTCACTAAAAAAAATTTATTGGCTTAAAATATTCCTAGGCAAAAAATATTAGACCCGTATTTTTTCTTTTTTCCAAATACCGCCTAGAAACGGAGAAAAACGCAATTAAAATTTAACTATAAGCCACGCCCCCAAAACGATCCCCGGCAGAATTTGAAGGATGTGACGTCACCTGGCAGCAAACGGTTTCGACATGCGGGAGAATCCGTAGTGATCACTGTTGTTGTTGTATTTGATACTCCAATTACCTTTGATTTATTATTGACAGAGTGAGTAGAGGTGATTAAATGGTTTTTTTTTTAACATTTAGCATTTTGTTACTAATGGTTGGTTCGCGGCTTTTTAATTTCATGATCCGCTACTTACCTGTCAATTCCCTTAAAGATTTAGGTTGACTTTTTAAGATAAAATGGTACCAGAGTGTTTTCTTGTAAACCAAAAATTAATGGCTTATAAAATAAGAAATATATGTAAAAAACTCAATCTGAACTAACACACATCCTAAATGAACGTACATAAAAATATTAGAGGGCCGCAGTTAAATCGTTTTTTTTTTTTTTTAAATATAAAATTAGGTTACGTCAAATTAATTTTTCATGTGATATGAAGTTTTTTCATGTAAATTTTTTTAAACAACCGCCCCATCTGCCAAAATGTCTAGCCTTAAAATTGAATAAAACCAATTTAGAAATGATCATTTTATACACGCATATGCAATTTTTGTTATAATTAATAATTTAAAATGTCAGGGATTTTCAATATAATAGTCACTCATTTGCGGATTTGTTAATTTATAAGTGCTTATTTTTTGGTGAAATGGATACGTAATTGTTACATTAAATTTGGCTACACACCTTGATCAAGTACGGAGACGTAGAATATTTCGGCTTCCTCTAATGATTAACTATCGCTATACTGTGCGTTCCGCAATGTAAACATTTGGTGATTTCGTTTACTAATGCCCTGTATTTGAGCTTAAAGTTTGAATTTACTGGACTAACGCTTGAAAACATCGAAAATAAGATCATTCACAAACAACTTAAGCTGTTTTAAATTCAATTAATAATTTTGTACAAGATAATTTATTCAAGTATTGAGTTTAATGAAAAGTTGTACTAGATATTTAAATGCAGGTATGAAAAAAATATACTTGAAGTCTAGTGAAACCAAAATTAGGGGAAAACTGATGTAGCTTTTAATAAATAGATTTTTATAACGTTTTTTTCTTTTTACTAGAACGCATGAACAACTTTTTGTAAACATAAGTACTTAACTTATTTCTTATTTTCTAGATTAGTACAAGAAAAAAATAATTTCGGGGCGCCATCTATAGGCAAAAAAAGATATGAAACTAGTTAACATTACAACATTAAATATAACACTTTCCCTTGTTGACTGGATTACTATTTACACTTTTAGGACGTTTTCATTAAAAATATTAATAGCTTCCTTATAATCCTTTTAAAATTGGTTATTACTTCCGTTGAAGTTTTAATATTTCGGAACTCATCGGAACAGAAATCCGAAGAAGATTTTAAAAAAAAAAAAAAAAAAGGGTCTTACCATCATAGGCATCGATTCTCGGCAAATTTGAGCCGGCCGTTTTTGTGAATCCTTTAATTTTATTTTATTTAAATATTTATAAGCACTAAATTCACAAAGAAAAAAGACTAATCTAAAAAAAACTATGCAGTTTGGACTTAAAGAGGGCAAAAAGTTTAGGATGACTAAATTTGAATAGCGTGTGGGACGGTTTAATGCCAGGTGACGTCAGACCAATCAGAGTAGCGTTTGTAGTCACGTGACCAAGCGATTCGCGATTTTAAAACTTGATTTAAATAATATCCGAGTAATTTTTTGAAGAAAAACCAATGAATATACGTTTTCTAGTTCCTATACTATGTTTATATAACTTTTTTGGCCGTTTCCCGATTTAGTCAAATACCCTATTGTACGAAGGAGCTATATTGGCCTATGTGGGGTCACTACTGACAGAATTTCACGAAGTCTGGTTAATAGTTGTTGTTATTCTGCAGATTCATATCCATTTGATTTGTCACACTTGGTGCGGGATCACTGTTAGTTACCAATTTCAGCCTACCTATTAATATCAGTAGGCTTGTTTAGTTCCAGGAGGTATTTGTATACTATCGTATATGATGTCGTGTCCAGATTTGTAGGCGCTGGCTATTAGACGAACAAAATCGCGTTACTGTATAAAACGTTGAAAAATCATAAAGACAAGTATTCGTCTAATTTTTACTGAGGTACTGAAATTTTGTATTTTTACTATTACACACTTTCATTGTTATGTATTCTTACTCTTATTGCCCGAATTTCACAATACATTAATTTCAACTTTTTGTTTTCAATTACATCGTAAAATGATTTTTGTAACACTATAACGCAGGTTCTAAACTTTTATTTTACCAGCATTATCTATTGTACCCCTACCAAAGTCTCTACAATATACTGTTTGGCATTAATAATAATATAATATAGTATGTAATATAATACTAAGGAAGTACTAATAATATAATACTAGTATAATACTAGGGAAGTACTAGTATAATACTAGGGAAGTACTAGTATAATACTAGGAAAGTACTGATATAATACTAGAAAAATAACGATTGTTTTGTAAATTTATGAAAATTCTCACGTACTTCAAAAATATTGCCACAAACTTTTATATAGTTTTGAGCTTTTTATGCAGTTTACGCATTTTTCTTTAAAACTTATTTATTCAAATCAATTGAGTAATACTTAACTCTTTTTCAAACTGAAAAAGCCATCTTTATTCGGACTTGAAAGAAAAACAAATTGGCTGAACCATCATCGACAAAATTAAATTTGCCTTTCGTTTCTTTAAATAAAACAAGAAAACTAATTGCCTCCCACGATAACGACGTAGAATTGTATCTTTGGACGGTCTGTCACTGTGTTGAATATCCAACGACTTCCAAGAATGATTTATGTGCAAAGAAATTACTTGTTCAGCGTAGGAGTAGAGTTCTTTGCTGAATTGCGGTTCGAGAAATCTTTATTCTGATTTTAAATTGAATGAAGATCGTGATTTTGTTTTATTTTGACATTATAATTGTGTGTTATTTGGTATAAAATTCAGAAAAAGACTACATTGAAACAATAGATTGTACGAACAATAAAATAGAACATAATAGAATAAAATATACAAATATAGAATAATAATAATAATAGAACAAACAATAATAAAAGAACCCTGATACTTGCTGAGAATGTATGTATACATATTCTTACAGCTTTCGAATGAGTCGTTCAAGACTTTTTTGAAGATATTATCAAGAAGATACAGTATCTTAAAATAAATAGTGCTTCTTAACTGAAGAACGAAGTCTGTTTATTGTGTTTCCTTACCAATGCAATTACATTTTACAACCTGTTGCCTGGAAAATACTTGCTAGCAAAATATATCTTTTGGAAATCCTGTATGATTCTTCTCACACAATAAGCAGTAATGTATATTAGCTTTTACAACCTTTTTTAAAAATTTTATCTAATTTTTATACAGTGATTTAACAATTGACTGGTTATTCGAGAAAGTGTAAGTAATAAACTAGTGACATTAGTTTTACAATAAAATGAAAAATTGTATTCTACATTATATAGTTATAATTAGGACACTTAAGAACCACTGATGTGTTTAATTAAAAAAAACTGATGTTCACACTTCTTATGACACATTTAGTTCACATACATTTGTCTTCAAAAAAGTTGTTTCTTAAGCTGAAAGAAATAATTTAACATATTTTATGAAGAGGGCTCATTATGAATGCTTGCATGATTTTTGTGAAATTTATTACAAAGTATGTGTCGATATTACATATAGTCAGATATTACAGATAATATGGTGAAATTTTACTTAAAAAAGTATTTGGACAATAACTATTGAAAATCAATCTGAAAGAAACAAAATGCAATTGCTTAAACAACTCTGTTATCTAGTTATCACTTAAATTGGAATATCTTGTTTCTAATTCTGGGTACAAATACTTTGCGAGTAACAACATCTAATCACAGATTTGATTCAAGCATAACCAATAGACAGAACAACTGAGAAAACAACAAACAAAACCATCATAGCTCCAACAACTTTGCTAATCAGACAAAGTTACACCCTCCGTTATAAATCCCAGGTATTATTCCCATTCTCCGAGGGTAAATCTTTTGATTAGTTGAGACAGATAGCACGTAAGATGCCGGCGCAGACATACCCATTGATCTTCAGATTAAGACACAAGGAAAAACATCTACGAGGATCATTAAAGGTCTGAGCCTTTACATCATTATCAGGCTCTTGCCTCGGACTTGTAGAGACACAGACTTCCAATCTGGAAGACAATTCTCTGAGTTGGTTTGCGGAAGTTGCTCTCGTGTGGCAGTAAACTGGGTATTAGTAAGAGATTTCGGTTTGCTAGAAATATAAGGGGCAAAATATGTGCTTTTTTTTCTTTTCAATTATTATCTTCAGTGTTAATGGGTAGAAAACCTACTATTTGGGGATTTTGTACATAGTCGACTTAACAAATAAGGCCAGAGAATCTCTCTGTTATATAACACTATTCACACTATTCGTATGGTTCGGGTGTCGCCTGTTCCGAAGAGAGGAACAAAACCTATTAGGAACCTAAAAAGTATAGTCAACCGTGTGCGAATAGGTTGTTTTTTTATACCTCGGGAAAGCCGACGACACGAACCGAACGAATAGTTTGGAGTCAAGAAGAGCCCTGTGGCCATAAAAAGTAGGTCATAGTTAAGAGGTCCTAAAATGACAATTTTATCATCATACACTGTAAAAAAATCAGTCAATTTTACTACCAGCACGGGAGTTGTATTATAACGTCAACAAATTTACAGTAATTTTCAAGCATGTGTGCCTGGGCTACGATCCAGTTTGAATTTCCGATTGGTAGAAAAGAACTGTCTGAGATCATGCTAGGTCTCGTTGTGTATATTTGCACAAGCTTCATGAACTAATTGTGTTTAGAACAGTAGCTGCAAATACAGTAGAAAGCACTTTGGACATGCGGGAAATTTGCTATACTTTTGAAGAAATTGTTTACAGTGTCGTATGCACACAAGGCTGATGAAAATTAATATTAGAATAATAAAATTATAAATTGTGAAATTGTAAACACACAAAAAGAAGCAAAAATAATCACAGTTTCAGTCTTTTCCTGTTTGTGTTCCATAAATTGTGATATGATGGACGTTTCTTCTAGTTTTCCCGAACTCAGCATCTGAAACTACATAGGCACTACGTAAGTCATTAAAGTTTAGTACACAGAACCAGCAGACTAGTGCTAGTAGTAAATATACCAAGGTGATTAAATGTAGTAAGAGTAAGTGAAATATCATGGGTAGGTAGTAATTCTTAGAAGTGAAAGTGCATTATGTATTTACCCTAAATAAATTTGGGTAAATGCAAATCGGGGGGTAAAAGATATAATTTGTATGAAGGGATGACAAGTCATGAGGCTTAGTATGCTGAAGTAAATATAAAGTTTTAGCACAATCTAGGGTATATGATAGTGCAGACCTAGTTTTACTATTTGCAGGCTTAATTGTACTTGAAATACAAAGAACAGTATCAACAATTTATTTTTCTGAAATAGTTTTTTAAAAAATAATCCATATAAAGTTAATGAAAATAAAATCGACACTTGAGAAATTTTACAAAAAAAATCCATATGATTTATTTGCATTCGTAGGTAAGGGGATAGACGTAGGGGTAATAAGCATGAAATGTATGGGTAATGAGCATGAAATGTATGGGTAATGAGCATGAAATGTATGGGTAATGAGCATGAAAAGTAGGAATAGCAAAGTATATTGAATGTGAGTACATAAGTATAAATAAATGAGCATGTGACAATGATATTATGTCACGAGCATGAAAATATTTTTAAGTGAGTATGGTTTTTATGTAGAAGTAGATAAATTAAAATTTTTATTTGCATAAAGAAAACTATATTTTGGGACATATCAGTAACAACATTTTCGAACTACCTTGGGCAATTCCCAGTAGTCTACTTTCACAGTTCCTTAGCCTCACAAATGGTTAACCTATCGCAGTTTTCACAATTAACTGGACTAATTCGTTGTCTAAGGGAAATCCAATTTAAGTAGGTGACTGGTAATTTAGGAGCTGAGATTCAGACTCATTTCCCATTAATTTGCAAAGAGTGCTTTTAGGACTTGTGTTATCTAAAGTTCTTGGAATTAAAGGTTTGGGTCGTTTTGGGTAAGTATTTTTAGATAAGGGCATCACCGTTTTATGTGTTATAATATTTTGTACCGATAGTAAAACAAAATTAATTTTTATGTTATTTGAATAGGTCATTTAGGTATTAAAACTATTTGTGAAATATTTTGACCTGAAAAAAATTATCGAAAAAAATATTCTTATTATTTTTTGGTGGAGTGAGGCGATTCTGGTTTAACGCCCTAGAGCTACGTGATAGCTGTTGGTATCTATTTTTGTATTAAAGAAAATGAAGAAAAAAATATAATTTTAAGCACATGGTTAACAGCACAGCTATTGCTATGGTTGAATATTTGAGTTTAAGTTAAAAGAATTTGAATAAAATTACATGATTTATAGAAAAATGTAAAATATGTCCCCGATAATTTATAATTATTTGTTTTTGTAAACAAAATAAAGCAATGATAAACTTCTACTAAGTCATTTCAAAGGGAAATTTTAAATACTCGTGCAGCCATCTATTAGTGTTTTGAAGAAAAGTGAAAAGATGAAAGTCCTAAAAATAGCCCTTCTCATCTAGAGCTGCAATTTTTCCTTTTATATAAAACTATCTAATAGCATCTCTACCAACTAGACGAATTCATCAAAGTATCAATTTTGATAAAAAAGCCTATCGAATCATTTTTTTTATTTAACGATTTATTTGTTAAGTTTATAAAATATGTAGTTATTTTTACAGAAAAAATATTCAACTTAATAAGATTTCATTTCAATGCGTGTGTGTGTTTCCAAATATATACTTATTTAAAATTCTTAAAGTACTTATTTACATTTATATTATTTTTAATAAAATGGAAAATCAAGCATCTTAGAATTTCATTTAAATTGGGTTTCCATTACGTTTACTAACCAAGATGAGCTTTATTACTAAAATATTTCTCATTCATGAATGTATAACACATTAAAATTCATATCCATCATACTGATACAATATCCCTTACACAGAAACAGAAATAATAATTTTCATGCTACTTTCCCGCACAAATTTTACTTTCAAGTAACTTGAATACTTGATGTGATGTTTTTCAATTTACACGAAAAATAAATGTGAAAGTGTTCTGTATTCAAAACCATGACCTTTCGTTCCAAACTTTTTTTCCGTATTCCGAATCAAAACATTCAAAAATTATGATTTTAAATTATCGTTCCATGTACAGCGAAAATGTTTTTGAAAGAGGTAGTGCATTTTGTGTTTCATTTATTTTTGGCAATTTGAATATATTTGGGGTTTTAATACGTAAAATATTCAAATGGTTGTTTTCTAAAAATATTTACTATGCGTATTAGATAGAGCAATAATATAAGTAAAATCACTGTATAATTTTTTAAACTAATTTTTCGGCATAATTTTAGGAGTTTGTTGAAATTTAAATAAAACTCATAAATAAATTTAAATAAAATTTTTACAATATTTTACATTTTCTTTGAATTTAAGGTTTTTATTAATGCATGATTTAGTGTATAACATTTAGAAAAGTTTTCAAAACACATTGGTATGACCTGTGTGTGTTATAGTTTATAGCCGGAAAAAATATGTGTTTAGTCTATAGTATACTGAATATAAAAAATAGAGTAATATTTCATGACTATTAGAATTATTTTGAGACCATTATTAAGGTAATCACTTAACCCCTTCTCCTTATTTATAATTCACTTTACTCCCATGGGAGAAATTATGTATATCATATATTTCAAAGTTTCTAATAATTCAAATAAATATTTTTTGTTTAGGCACAACCGCTTATCATGTCTACTTTGATTCATACGTGACGTCGGGCCTCAAAGGAGTCATAAAACCAGAAATCTCTCACTTTCTAGCTAATTTATGGAACATCTAGGACTTTAATCACGTACAAAGGCATTTAATGACGTCGTTACTGGTAACGCTAGAAATCTGAAAAAATCGCAAATTATTGTAAATTTTGACGAAATATGCAAAACTTTTGTTTGATAGTGTGAATTTGTTAATTATAATATCGTTTGGCTACATTTGGTAAATCCGTTTGACTATCATTAAGCCAAAATCAAACAGTAATAACTAGAACTTGTTTCAGTCAAAGCTAGATTAACAGCATATTTTCAAAACATTAATATTAAATATATTTGCTTTAAAATACCTTTCAAATACGTATTTAATTAAGGAAGTTATCAAAGCCAATTTGATTTTGAATACCGGGCTTTTTGATTAGTCAGTTCTAAAAGACTATAATAGTTTTTACTCATTGTGACAAATATAATTTCGTTTAGAGAGGCGGTAAATAATTATCACAAAGGGTCTGTTTTCGAATTCCAAAGCTCCAACATACGTCCAGTTTGATCCTATTTATTAATGTAATTTGAATTATATGTTTGTTATTATCTATTTGGATCATATGCTATTGCGTAAAAATTGTCACTCCACTGGTGCAGATCAAAAGAAATATTTCTGATGTTCGTAAAATTATATTTTAGAATAAAACTTACTTTAATCGTACACTGTAAAAAATTGTTGGAACGTTAATATACACATTAACGGTGGCGTCAAAATTTGGCAGTTTCAACCAAGTTTACGGAATACCGATTCACCAATTTCTTATAGTGTATTTTATATTAAAAAATCGTTATTGTAGAACTGTGTGTACTAGATTTCGTTAAACCGTTTCCAATGAATTTTATTGCTAAAATAGTTGTCTTTACTCTCCGCTTGAATTTTCTGCTTAAGGCAACTGACTTGATAAAAATGATTATTTTGAATAGTGTAGGAAACTTATCGCTTTAATGGTATTTATGTATGTTTTTGAAATTTTAATTATGTTATTCATATAGCTATTTTGATTATAATATTTTTAATACAAGTAGAAAAGTCCGTAGATAATTTTGAGGCATTGAAATTGAAACTTATGCTTTAAAGGCAAGCAAATATCAAACTTTTTATTCAAAGGCTTACACAATGTGATAATAATTCTTTTTTGTTTATTTTTTGCAAGGGTTTTAAATACCTTTATGTATTTAAAAAATTAAATTATTTTTACATCATTGAAAAGCTATTTGCCAATTACAGCAAATTTGAGGTATTATGCTTCTTAAACTTATAATTTATAATGTATTGATTTTACAATTTCATAAAGAAAATGTTTTGTTACAAATCTAACATATTATATTGGAAAACAAAGTGATCCAAGATAAACACCAAACTATCGACTTAATAAAGGGTCTTTAATAAGGGAAACAAGCGAATCTATAAGCTTCCACAACGACATCCAAGTTGATGACCGGTCATAACGTAGAAAGTCATTCCTCCTTTTCCGGTTTCTGGTATGCAAACATTGTAACTGTTTTTGTCAAATATGAGTATAATGATTGCACCGACTCTACTGGAGTTATAAGAATTTAACAGCTTTGTTTTGTATTTGCAATTGCATACTTTTTTTGCTTCGATGACTCTTTCGATGTTTTTAGTAGTTTTTTTTCTCTTTTTCTTCTCGCATTTAAATTACAAAAAAGTTAAAGGTACTAATAAATATAAATTAATTGAAAAGCGATTATTTTACAGAGTCTTTGAGCCAACAAACTACCATCTATACGCCTCAGTTTTAGAAACAATCTAATTTCACCTGAAAGGTCTGTTGTAGTCAGTTCCGATTTGATAGTCAATACGCCTGAGATTCTAGAAACCTCTCGTATAACCACCTTATAGTTAACACTAAGCTTGATACTTATTTATCGACCTCTCTTGGATTTTGAGCCTTATTGAAAATTCACTCTTCGTTTTCGGTTACGAAGCAGAATGCTGTGCTTGTTTTTACGCAATTGACATGAATAATATGTCTGCAACATTATCCCTGCAGTGATGCCATTAAACAAGTAGGTTTGTAATAGAATCGGTCACTTAATCCGCTTCCACACAACAGTTGTGTTTAACAGGTAAAAAGGCGACGACAAACACAGCATTGATATTCTATATTAAACATTTACATGCTAAATTTGGCTAGTTTAATTTATTTTATTTCGAAAATTCAATAATAATTACTTATCGTTTGCAAAAATTAAATTATATTTCAAAGAATAAATATGTAATATTCCTCGCTTTTAAATAGAATGAAAACATTTCATATCAACGTACAAAGAATCTCGTAATGAAATACATTTGACGTCATTTCAAACTGATCGATGTCTCAAAAATAAATTAATTTTAATTTATTGTCTTAAATAATTAAAGTTTCTCGGAGCGATTGTTGCGAATAGCAATGGTGATTTAATTCCAATAAAAAGGGCTTCTTATGCATTTTAAATGAGCATTAAATTTTTTGCAGTTTTTTTTAAATAATTGAAGTACTTCGAATTCGAATTCTTTTCTGAAATTTTCAATGTATTCTAATTTAGATGCGCTGATTTTTTTGACGTATCACACTTGTCCGCAGCATTTGTAGTTTGGGCTATGAAAGTGGGTGACGGAAAGACAGACGGACTGAACGATTATAATACCTTTATTTTTTTTTCGTTATAAACGTAGCGTGGAAGCTAAAATCATCCATTTTACAAAAAAAATTATGTATGTCCTTTTCTATTTGTTTGTGACAAGTTATTAAGATAAAACACCCTACGTCAATTGACTTTAAAACATTATTTTTCCATCCTGGTGTGTTCTTAAGAAAATTAGCTAGAAATAAACGTAAATGCACAGGAACTTTATTGGATTTTTTCTAAATACGTGAAAGAACCTCCCTACAGCAGCCGAAATTCATTCTGTTCTGGCACAAAGTTATTCTCTAACTTCTTGTCAAGTGTGAATAAGAACTTGGTCACACCAAAAGGCGTTCTGTTTTCTTGACGACTCTGGTGGCAAACAGCAGATGTTTTAAGCGAGTTCTGACCTATTAAACACACTGGCACATATAAACGGAAAAGCAAGATCGATTTTAGATTAGGTATAGGGTTATCATAACCCAAAGAAATCGATTCTTATTTTGACATTAGTGCCATGATTTTTGCTTTGTGATTGTGATGCAGACAATGACAAATTGTACCTTTTTCTAACTATTACTATTATATTTTGAGGAAGTTGAAATTTTAAGTGAAATGTCTTTTGAGTATGTGTCAAACCGTTTGCGGAAAAGTGAAGCATTTATGAATGGAAGTTACAGAAGATACTTTCGTTTTTTTCTGTCGAGTACTACTGCGAAAAATGGCTGATCTGCTATTGTATTTTTATAGTTTACAAAAGGAACCATTCAATATACTTCGAGATTTTATAATCAGTAATCTTATCCCAAAAATAAAATATTTGAACTCTTCATTTATAAGCATTGCTGTTTGATTTGGCTAGAAAACATAATTGCTTCAAAATTTGATAGCTCCGTAAATTTTGTCAAACAATTTTCCACCTATTTCGTAAACCACAAATTTTTACTTTTTACTGATTGACAGTTACATCTGTCAACAAGTTTGAAATAAGGAAAATTTTTACGCACACCCTGTGCAATACATTTATCAGACGGCGGCGTTTATTCAGAGTATTATTATTATTAACTATGAAGTTAGTTGTGTATGTTAAATTAAGAAAGTATTGCATATCTGAGTATACTTAATATAGAACTAAATTGGAAACTCTAAAAGTACAGCTGCCGTGAAAAATTATTTTCATATTTTTAATTCTTACGTTGGGCGAAAACTCGTTTGAAACAAATACACATACATACTTTACCATTCATAAAAACTAAAGTCCAGTTTTAAAATTAAAGGAAACAATTTAGCAAAATACATCATCTTAAAAGGAAATTATTTAAATACGTCTTTTTATTCTTTAGCGATAAATATACCCAGATCTTAAACCACTCTTTTAATATCCACACGGACACCGAAACAAACACTACACATTCTTTCGACCTCTTCGAAAACTATTTTCACAAGAAAAAAACCTTTCCTATCAGAAAAATCCTCATAATCCTCTGAAAACAATACCTCTAAGGAGCCCCCGGACTCTTAATCTCTAGGCATCTGTAAGTTCCCTTCTAAAAGCAAGCAACGCACTTAATTGCCTCTCAACTGAGAAATGCCCTCCTCAGAATCTTAGTAATGTATCTTTAAACCTTTAAAAATGGAAGGGGTAAGCTTCGCAACCCGAAGCATTTACTGCTTTGGTTTAACAAACTTTTAACCAGCATTCTTGAAACCTTAAAACTATGCATGTTTTAATGCCTTACAGAATGAACTCAAGGGGACTGTGGTGAAAATTCTATTTGTTTTGCTCCCAAAAATAGTTTGTTAATCATTTTATAGATCTACTGATTTAATAAAGGGCTGGTTGAACTAAACCTTGTCCATTTTAGTACTCGAACTTACGGACCTATGGCATGACTGCTCGAATAAGCGATACCACTCCGAAATCTGAAAATGAAATTCATGTATTTTTTATCGAGTGTCAAAAACAAACAATTTCCTACATTACTGTTGACTGCAGACAGAACTTCTGATAGAAAAAAACTAACATTTTAATGATGACAAATGGATTATGATAGGGATTCTAATCACATAAATTTTTGGAAATATGAAATATTAGATTAAAAAAAATTATGCAACTTGAGTTTCATCAAAACCTGTCGAGAGAAATTTTCGTAAGAATAAACTTGTCAAGTCCCATACAAATCCATGTTATGCATTGGTGTTTGATTCGACTGGAAAACATAATTTCTCCAACATTCCATAGCTTCATAGATTTTATTAAAACACTATTTATCCAATTGTTCCGGAAACCACAAACTTTTAAATTTTTCTGACTGACAATGAATCTATGGACAAGTTTAAAAAAAAAAAAGTCATGCACACCGTGTGGAATACATTTACCAGACCGATATTTTAAATTTCCAACCGATTTTTTTTAATTCTCCAACCGAACAATTATTTTGGGGGAAAAATCCTGATATAAAACGAAATGGATTTTATTTCTTCAGGCTACCATTACGGTTATTTTCAAATCCAATTTATTTAAAATCACGGAAGTTTCAGTAGCAGTTTTTTCACACCAACGAATTCCAAAGTTGAAGGGGCTGCTTCCCCTTTTAACCCCGTCCTCACTTTTAATTAAAAACGAGCAAACATCGTCCTTTCTTGAAGTAATTATACGTCTAATAAGACTGCAGTGGCGTGCAAAATGAAAGTATTTCTTGTCTTTCGTATGCGTTTCCCGCAACAAGAGCGAAATTAGGTATTCAGGAATCAATTCCGCTAATTTTTAAGGGGATTATTGAATAATGATGACCTAACCTCAAGTTGTTACAATGTATCTTTTGTATTAGATTTGGTTATTCTTTTACACAGAAGATTGCGTTTATTCATGGATAATAATTTTTCAGGGAAAAGCTATTGTTGAATTAAATTGTAACTTTCAAAAAATGAGAATTTCAACACTTTGATGGTAGGATATAATTTTTAAACAAAATTTCCCCAAACATGTTCCCATGTTTAAACATTCAAACTGTCACAGTCGTCTAAGTTATACTCAAAAGTATATATTTATAAGGTTTGTTGCAGTTATACACGCAGTTATATATATATATATATATATATATATATATATATAATATATATATATATTATATATATATATATATATATATATATATATATATATATATATATATATATATATATATATATATATATATATATATATATATATATATATAAGATATTTAAGAAAAAATAAACACTGATATAACCGATATTTGGAATTACGAGATAAGGCTATTGTTGGGTAATGGGAACACTAATGGCTATCATATAGTAAACATATCACAAATCTACAGTTTGCGTGTCTTATTCTTAAGAGTTTTAACAAAAAGTTGGGCATTTGTGTTTTTATAAGGTTCATTAGCATGATACTCTATAGGAAAAGTAATTATTTCTTTAAAAACTTACTTTAACTGACAAAAAAGCAAAGTTTCTTTGGAAAAATAGCGTGTTTAATGATCCGGCGTTGAAATGTAATGCCATTGTCTAGTTTAATTTTAATAGTTAAGCTATTTCAAATTTCTTTTTTCTTATCGGGTCTTCTTTTGGCATTTTAAGCCTTTTAACCATAAGTTCAGCCTTTAGTTCAACATAATTTCATAATAATCGAAAAATAAGAATTTTACATTTCAATTGCAAGTAAAATTGGAAAGTAGAAAATTGTACTTTGAATTGATTGACGCCATTATTATATCATAATTATAAATATAACTTTTTTATTTTTAAGTTAACTCAAACCTTTTTGAAACCCACTTCAGCCCTCCACTTATTAAACTCTAATAATTTATAAATATTAACATTACATAATTACGCAAATTTCAAAATGTTTAATGAACTTTTCCCAAAAAAAAATACTCCTGTAAGTGCATCACGAGTTTAAAAGGATCCCAAATCCTCAAACCCAGGGCCTCGCTGTCATTAATTACAACCCAGAGAATGCTATCGGCAAGTTAATCCCGAGTATAATCGTTACCAAGGTCCCGAGTATAATCGTTACCAGATGATTTCATCCAAACTAATGGGAAAACAATCGTGCTCTCATTATCGAAGCATAAGAGTCTCATTTCGAAATGAGCCTTGATTTTGAAAGCAGTAATTAGTGAGCAGAAAAGTTATTTATGGTCTGGTGTAGAAGAACTGCGCTCTTCCTACAACTTCATTTCACAGCACTGACATCTTCTATGAGCGATATAGGAAATCAAAGCTCGTGCGAAATTTTCGATAATGGTCCTAAATGGTTAATTGGATCTTCAGAGCACGTATAATAAGATGAGAATAAATGAGAAATATATGCTTAATTGAATGAGCCTAATGACAAGCCTAAGTAAGCAATTGCATTTTTTGGCCAGTAATATTCATCTTAAACCTGAAATTTGACAGAAAAATATTGCGTTAAGTATTACTTATCTGCTGCTGGAAAGTTTGAAACTTTCTCCATTTTAATTATGTCGTAAGTTTACTTCACGAATACTTATTTTCAATTGGAAAAGTTTATAAGTGAACTAAAAGCACCGTTAGCCGACGTATTTGGTTACCCATTTAATTAAGTATGAATCTATGCATTTTACATTCAAATTACTTAAGTTGTCTCATTAAGATATTAATTTAATTTAAATCAAAAGTTTACTAATTATAATTAATTAATTTTTAACTGTGCATTTTAAGTTTATCTTCTTGCAGTCTCTGTATTAACAATATTGAAACAACTAATAAAATTTTGTTTATTTCTAAAAAATTGCTATTATTTTTAGTTAGAGAAACAGGTATAGTTTTCACTTCTGCACCAAAAACTGCAAAAACGAAGGAAATTTGTAATTTTCAGTGATGTACTCCTCCGACATTAAAGTACAAGCATATAATTTGGATATAGATAATGTATAGTTAATATAAAGCTAAAGTTTGACTATTGAATACTTAAGACGAATTTTTATTGTATTCTACTTCCGAATCCCATAATCTAAAATGCCTTCCAATCTTCCCAGGCCTCCAGCATTTTACATTTCAAATTCTCTTCACTACATTCACAGCCGCATTCTTATGAAACTTTTCGCAATCCACAAAAAAGCTATCTAGTCCCTACTTCCCCTGATTGCTCCCTATATCCACCAAACGATATTTTACGATATCGCCCAATCTTCTACGAAGTCTTTCCATTACGAGAGGTTGTGATTCCATGAATTCCCTACTCCAGCACGAGTAGTCTCCCGACTGAGATATACACAAAATATAGAATCGACTTCTTCTGTATATCGTGGTTTAAATTTAATGAATATATTTCTTTGGAACTGAAGTCTTATTCCGTCTCACCAAAGTACAGTTTATAGCTGCTATTTTCTGGCCAAATAAAACCGAAGGATGGGATGTGGAGTGTTTTTTTCTTCTCAAGACTTCTTTGGTTGTTACGGATGTCTTTTGTTACTCACTTTTAAGTCCATCTAGTCCAAAAGTTAAGGGAGAATGGGAGCGGTAGCCTTGTCTTCGAACCGAAGTCTTCTCTCTGTGTTACTGTAATGGAAAAAATAATTTTCTAAGTACAAAATTACTCCGGCTGCATTGAATATTTTTACAAAAAGATTTTTATATGATAAATGTAACTGGCTAACAGGGCTTTATAATACCACTCTTTGAAATTAATTTAAATATTTTTTGCAAAATTATTTATTTAGTTTTTTAAAAAAAATATTTGACCTTATTAAGTGGCATTATAGAACCCTGTAAGCCAGATACATTTATCATATAACAAGAAGTTCTTAAAGAACTAAAATAGCCTACTTTCCTGTTAATTAAATACTTACTGAAATTATAATCGGGAAACATCTTGGTTCATAACAGTAAATATCATCAACAATCGTTTCTACACTGGATTTACACACATTAGAAAAAAAATCGCTTAACACAGCATCCAGCTATAATTTAAATTTCTAAAAGCGAAAATCAACTATTTTCCATAATATTCTTTCACAAATAACTTAAATTATTTATGGTCTGCTCGATTTATTTGTATTTCGAAGAATAATTTCATATTTATTAATAACAAAAATAATGAAACTACTCCAAACTGCATTAAAAAATAAATGTAAATTAAAACTAAGCAGAATTGTATGCAAAAATATGCCTTGCCACTTTCTTGGTAAACAATTAATGAACAATCAAAGAATCACATTGTGCTACATTTTTTTAAACGTCATTCCAAAATGATTCATGAAAAAGTCATTTTGCTTCAAATATTTTTAAATAAAGTTTTTCATGCCATTGTTGATTTGGCAACAGTGATTTAATTGACTCAAAATTGAATTTCAATGCTAATTCAATGGGAAATTCGCCGACAGATAGTAGATTTATGTATGTCCGGACGTACAGACAGGCGGACAAAAAGTATGAAAGTTGGGTCTCTGAGGTCATAGCTTTCTAACAAAAAAAGAATTTTTTAAGATCCGAATAATAGAACCGATTTTGTAAGGGGGTACGGACAGACAGACGGACATCGACCGCATGTCAATACCTACCTTTTCATTTTTTAATTCTTTCGAATTAAAAAAAAGAAAAGTAAGCTAAAAACCGTTTGTAAAAATATTCTGACAGCCGGTGTAATTTAGCTTGATAAATTATTATTATTATAATTATTTGCCATTGGATTAACACATAGGGACTACTTGTAGACTCGGTTACGGCTCTCATTTTTTCTTTACTCTAACTTTATAGTCAAATATTAACATGTAAAACTCTCCAAATGTTTGAAAGAGGAATGTATGAATAAAATTAACAATATAGTACTGATTCTAAATTCCGTCTAGTTATAATTGTTGGGAATTGGAAAACATGTAGTTAATAGAAAATTATAATTATACAGAATCAGTAACCCTTTTACAAAGAGCTTTTAAAACTATTGTTAAGCAGAATCAAGTAATTATGGGATTCCCAATATTTATTGTGTTTTAATGAAACATTTTACAGGCAATATATATTTAACAAGTTTGCTATTGAAAACTGAAATAAATGAGGAAAATAAATAATAAAAGTTGTTAAAATGCAGACTCATACAACAAGCTATGCGATTAAGCCTAATTTTAAGTACTTAGGCAGCGTCGCATAGTTATACAATTACATAGTATTTTTCCACCATAATCAAATAGTTTTAATTTCCGTATTCATAATAGAGTTGCTAAATCGTGTAATATGACTTCATAACATTTTAGGTAACGTTCCTTTATTTAATTATTCAGCCAATTAAGCTAATGAAGGAAATTTTCAGACAACATTGTCTAAGAAAATTTTAATATCTTCATTTCTTATTAAGCTATTACTGGATGATTAAGTCATTTGTGCTGTAGATTCTATTACCTTGCATAATATCATCTGGCCTCACAATAAATCCCTAGTCGTGGTTTGCTGTCTAACTGCGAGCATAATAATGGCGTTACTCCTTACATGTGGCGTAATGGCGAATTACCTTAAGATCCTCCTATTCCATCTTTCTTTATTGAGAAAATGCTATTGACCTTAGTTTCGTAATCAGCCCACACAAGCGGCCGGTATTGTGGGATTAATGTCTTATAACATACATATAGGGTCTTGAAATTCAAGATCTATTAGACATATGAATACACTAACTGCATATAATTTAAATAATATGTTTGTTAATTGTATATTTTGTCGTTATATTTCCATGTGGCTTTATTACCCAATTATAACTTGGCTTTCAGACTTCATTTTTGTACTCTGTAAGCATTAATTGTACTTAAACTCTAATTTATTATGATAAGGAAAACAGAAGCAATAAAAATATATCTTCGAGCATGTGTATTCCCAATTTTCTCTACGATAAGCAAGCAAAAATTATTAGTTTTAAAAACGTTGAATAAAATCCTAGTCATTAGAAAGTGCTCCTAAATTAGTTTTTATAACGTAAAGAAATTCAACACTTGAAATAAACTTTTCCGAAAGACAGAGTATTATAATCAAGAATTATTTTTACATAGGACACAACGATTGTTTATATAGGATTTCAAGTGCCAAATAACATACAATGCAATAAATCAAACTCTTTGCGAAAAATGTAAGTTTTGGGCATGAATGAATTCGTACATCTTCATTTAAAGTACTATTGAGCTTTATTTTGAATGCAAATTTTAGTAAATATTAGCATGTTACATTGTAGTGTTTCCGAAGATATTACACTACTCGTATCCACCAAAAGATACCTCAAGGTGACGAACAAGTTTTTTTGACTTACATACTACAATATTTGTTACAATCTGACTGTAACGCAGAAGTAAATTATCGCCATCTAGCGTGGATGAAATGTAAGGTTGCGTGTGTGGTGGACTGCTACACAATCAAGGGTGTCTACAAAGTTAAAATAAGTTACAAGGAAATATTCAAAACTTAAGTTTTTATACCGTATTACTTCTAAAATCTTCTAAATTCTCTTCTACCAGTAATTTCGTTAAAACTGTATAACTATTTTTAACTTTTAGTGAGAAAAAAAACGATCGATGTCAGCACAATCTCTAAATAACTTTAAAGCAGTTTTAATGAAGAATTTTAACACGCGATGTTTACGCATCCATGATTAAATATTAATTAACATTTCCCTTCCTCTTTTAATCATCCAATTTAGTGTAAAATACTCAAACAGCTGCAAGTGATACTTTTTTAATGAATATCGCAGCAATGAAGAAATTAAATGAGCTAACTATATATAGGAAAAATTTAAGCAATTAAGTGCTTTTTAAACTTTTTTAAGTGAAAAACTAAATAACCTAACTTAATTTTTGTATGATTTAATGTAGTACCAATTACGCAAAACCTGCTAAATCTTTAAAAATTTCTTCACACATAAATTACATTTCATCACGTACAAATATTTAATCAAATCCCGTTAAGATTAAAATAAAACTTCGTAAAGTTTTCCGTTATCAAAGTAAATGAAAATCACCGCATCTCGGTATAATCTTTGGAACTATAAGAGGTGGATATCTATTCCACTGTTACAAATCTATATCCAAACCGCATTACATTATGCATGAAACGGCGAAGTAAAATGTTTTCCCTTCAGCTTATAATATCATTAACTATGGTTAGTAAATTTAATTCTGTCATTTTCAATCCAACCCATTGAATATTCATGAAAAGCTTCGGAAAAATGTTTAAAGAACCTTTTAGCAGGGATAAATCCATTAAACAGCCCCAGGTATGAAATTTATGAAATCAGTTTAGGCTTAATTCTTCAACATTACGACGAGTTTTATAGACTTGAAAAGAGAGCGTGAGTGCATAAATAATGTGCATTGGCTGTTCACTTTTGAAGCAGTTAATTAATATTTCATAGGATAAAGTATTTATTTAAAATATATTGAGTGATCATTTATTTTACGGATTGTAAATTGTTGAGTAAATAGGATCATTTTGACATAGCATTTACTGAGATTTCTTTATAATTCAATGTACTAAATTTTTGGCAACATAGCGGATACACTGTCAAAAAAACGCTTCTTTTTACACTTAATTCTCCCTTATTTTTTGTGAATAATTTCAGTTTTATTTCTATGCATTCTTTTTTCTGTTATTTTGCGAATCTTTTGCTGTTTGTAGGAATTTTTTACTGCGCATGTAAAATCGGTATTTTGCAAACGATTCTATATTTATTGTACCTGCTCTTGTTGAGTCGGTAAGACCGTGTGACTGCTCTGGTTTGAAAACCGGCCACCCTGGAAAGGGTTTATAATGGCAGTATTAACAATAAGTATTAAGCAGTATTAGCAAATCTACTATCCACTATTTAATGGAAGATTTTTTTCACCTAAACATAGAGCAAAATTAAAAGGAAAATATTTACGTCATTTAACAGAATTTTTCCCTTTTAAATCTAGAATAAATAAACTAAAATGGTTTCAATAACTAAACTGCTATTTATACTTCCGTTTATTGAAAGAATTTGAGAATGTAGTTTTAACATCAACTGTTTAAGTGGCGGATTCTGGAGGGCACTTTTAGTATTTACTATTTTGGAATAGTGTCAGTTTTAAGTGGAAATAATATTCGTTAATGCATAAAACAACCAAAAGAAAATGCGTCAAAAAATCTAAAAAACATGATTCAATGATTGCGCTAAAGCTGCAAATCATATGGAATATGTAGCAATACAACATAATAGAAATATTTAAAAAAAACGAACAACAACAAACACTCTGCTCACACTACTTCGTCAGGGGGACAGAGTATGAGCAGAGGGGGTGTTTCTGTTTGCTGTAAATCATAAGATCAACTACCACAACTGTCCCTAATACCCAGCAATTAAGGAAAAAAGGGGAGCTCGAAAGAGTATTTACAAATTCCTGCTGGATTTTTTAAATTTTTTATATATTATGTTGTAATAATATTCGTTGTTATTTAATTAAATCAATTTGTTATTATTTTTAGTTATTACACATCACACTATGTGGTTTGAATTTCTATCAGGAAGTCCATATGCTTTATACTTAATGAACACTCTTTAATAATATAAAATACTTCGCCACCCTGTACCAATCTTCCACCACTTAAAACTTATAAACAGATTTTTCACTAAAACATAAAACTAAAGAGTCTTTATTGTAAAGGAGCTGGTGCAGGTTAAATCCTTCGCAGTCAAAATTTTAGACGCAAAGTGCAATTGTTTGTGACGTGGTTAAAAAATCCGAAGTATTTTAAGCAATTACTCATGTTTAGCTTTAGCACAACGCTATTCAATTGAAAAACCACCTGTATCAATATTTAAAAAATAAAAAAAGTAAAATAATGGTTGTAAAAATTTTATGTAACACCACTAGCAATATTTAAAACTTGATCCAATACCTAAGTCAATCAATATCTTGTTTAATTTTATTCCATTCGTGAATCTTTCCTTTGAAATGTAAGGCACCAAATTAAAAAACTTCCTCGACATCAAATAAAATTTTATCTTCATCTTGTCCCGCTGAAACAATCCTATTCCCGATTGCATTCCATCCTCTGGTAATCCCAGCTTCCAGGTTTGGAAGCAATCTCGGATGAAAGCCAAACTTGCATAAATCGCATTCCAGTCACTGAAAAAAATAGTCTTAAAAGCCACTCAAGAAATCACACACAAGTTTTATTCATGTGACAAGGGACTCTGAATTGCGTGCGGAAATCATTCCCTAAGAAATACCATTTTTCAAGCAGATTACACAACTCCACGGGACAGAAAGAGGACTCGTGGAAAGGAAGAGATAAAAACCGCGACTCGGAGATCTTCCTGACTAAATTTTAATGTGTAGATTGATAGAAATGTAACTTAATTTTAACTTATTTGGAGTGACATATGTTTGTAAAAAATATAGTAGTTGTTTTTATATGAATGCTGCGATCAGTTTTGCTGGTGACACTGGCGACTTTTAATTTCGAGCTAATATGAAACAGTTACAAACAACTATGTCAGTAAGATTTCAGTAAAAAATATTTTGTTCAAATAGTTAGTACCTCACCATTTAGCTGCCGTTCTGCAAAATTGGAACTGAATAAGAAATATAATTCATGATGGTGTATGTTTTTATAAAAATTATTACTGACTTCAATAGGAATACAAATTTACGATTGCAAAAATATAAACAATCTGGTTTTAGAAATTTCTCATTATAAATATACTTTAAACACTGCAATTGGAATACGTATTAAAATATAGAATAAGATATATCTTATATTTGGGACAGCCAGTTAAATGTCCAGTTCAATAGCAAATCAGAATTATATATAGGTCTGTGTAGTATTTTACTCTTATATCAGACTGAAAAAAATATGTATTAGAAAATATCATTTTTTTCTGTATTGATGCAAATATCAATTTGAATATCAATAAAAGTTAAGTCTTGAATATCAATAAAAGTCAATAAAGTTAGAGTCTTGTCACACTAACAAAGTAATCTGGCATGATCTTAGGGGCATCTATTTATGCAGCCTATAATGGGTTCTTATCAGGGACTTGTGTTCCTTCTGGAGTTTATTTTTTTGTTCCATCCATTTGCCCTAAAGGATGCACAATCACTGCTTTTTGGTAGCAATTCACTGCGTTAGTCTGACAGCAACGTAAGGGAAAGTTGAAATAATCCGAGTAAAATTGTAATATTTTATCGTCAATAAAAATTTACAAAGGATGTTGAGATACAAACCAAAATCTGGAATTATAACTAAAATTGTTAGGTTATTTACGATTCGTTTTAACTAACTGTATTAATAATGTCAAACTTGACAGTAATTTTATATTGGACTTTTAGGAGATTGAAGATTTAATTTGAAATATATAAATGGAGTAATGAAGTTATATACGACACAAAGAAGAAATAAATGAATGATAAAGTTGTTACGAAAAATGGTATGGTCTGTATTGAATCATATAATGCATTTTACGCCTTGGACAGATTTTTTTCAAGTAAATTTTCGCAAAACATAATACCACATATCCATTAGTTCTTTTTATCCATTGCTTTATATACTTTTAGGTGTAAAATATCCTCGGATTCTTAATATATCACTCCAAGTTAATAAACTATGGCACTTGCAAGTTCAGACAAAATCTTGGTTCATTGAACATGTTAAATACTGACAATGCCAAAATTGTTAAACTTATTTTTGACTAAATAAATTTACAGTTATCTCAAATCAAAGAAAGGAATTTGCTTTCGGGACATGTTGGCTCGCTTTTTTCAAAATTCAAGCCAGGTTTCTTGGAACTGATGTGATTTATAGCAACGCGAACGAAGTGAAGCTGAAAAGGAGATGGGATTCCTAGTAATTGATTGGGAATGGAAAGAATTTCAATAAGGTATTTGGAAGGGCTACTTGCGATTCGTAAAATCGGGGTCAAAATTATTTGCCGATTTTGGGAATGGTTAGATTTTTTTTTACGTTTTAAAATAATTAAAAATGATTTACCATGATTTTTGATTAAAAATGATTTGAAATAATTTACAATTTGAAATAATTTACAATTTGAAATGATTTACAATTTGAAATGATTTACACTTTGGAATAACTTACAATTTGATATAATTTACAATTTAAAATAAGTATTTTTAGCCTACTTTTATTTTTTAATTTGAAAGAATTAAAAAAAATGAAAAAGTAGGTATTGACATGCGGTCGAGGTCCGTCTGTCTGTCTGTCCGTACCCCCCTTCCAAAATTAGTTCTATCCATCGGATCTTAAAAATTATATTTTTTGTTAGAAAGCTATGCCACAGAGACCTATGACCACAGAGACCCAACTTTCATACTTTTTGTCCGACTGTCTGTACGTCCGGACGGACATAAATCTACTATCTGTCGGCGAATTTCCCATTGAATTAGCATTGAAATCAATTTTGAGTCATTTAAATCACTGTAGCCAAATCAACAATGGCATGAGAAACTTTAAAAATATTTGAAGCAAAATATTTTTTTCATGAATCATTTTGGAATTACGTCATAAAATGTAGCACAATGTGATTCTTTGATTGTTCATTAATTGTTTACCAAGAAAGCGTCAAGGCATATTTTTTGCATACAATTCTGCTTAATTTTAATTTACATTTATTTTTTTAATGCAGTTTGGAGTAGTTTCATTATTTTTGTTATTAATAAATATTTAATTATTCTTCGAAATACGAATAAAGAGAACAGATACGATAAATAATATTAGGTTATTTGTGAAAGAATATTAAGGAAAATAGTTTATTTTAGCTTTTATAAGTTTAAATTATAGCTGGATGCTGTGTTTAGCGATTTTTTTTTTTCTAATGTGTGTAAATCTAGTGTAGAAACGATTGTTGATGATATTTACTGTTATGAACCTAGTTGTTTCCCGATGAATTTCAGTAAGTATTTAAGTAACAGGAAAGTAGGCTATTTAAGTTCTTTAAGAACTTCTTGTTAATAAATGAATTATAGAGTATATAATTAAATTGAGCATACGTTTACTGACAGAGTAGTATCTCGGTTTGTTCAATTTTACTTAAGATCATAAAAAATGTAAACTCTATCAACTACTTAATTAAGTTACCTTAATAAGAATAATCCAATAAAAACAACAGTTCGTAAACCAGACGAAAAAAAGAAGAGGCAGGCCACGTACAAGATGACAAGACAATGTGGAGAAGTGAGTAAAGAGTCTTGATGTTAATAGATAAAAAGCTATAGTGTCAGATATGTCAAGATATAACAAAGTAATCTGGCATGGATGTTAGGGGCATCTATTTATGCAGCCTATAATGGGTTCTTATCAGGGACTTGTGTTCCTTCTGGAGTTTATTTTTTGTTCCATCCATTTGCCCTAAAGGATGCACAATCACTACTTTTTGGTAGCAATTCACTGCGTTAGTCTGACAGCAACGTAAGGGTAAATTGAAATAATCCGAGTAAAATTGTAAAATTTACAAAGGATGTTGATACAAACCAAAATCTTGAATTATAACTAAGTAAAATTGTTAAGTTATTTACGATTCGTTTTAACTAACTGTATTAATAATGTTAAACTTGACAGTAATGGTATTTAGACTTAAAGATTTAATTTGAAATATAAATGGAGTAATGAAGTTATATACGACACAAAGAAGAAACAAATTAATGATAAAGTTGTTACAAAAAATGGTAAGGTCTGTATTGAAGCATATAATGCATATTACGCCTTGGACAGATTTTTTCAAGTAAATTTTCGCAAAACATAATACCACATCTCCATTAGTTCTTTTTACCCATCGCTTTATATACTTTAAGGTGTAAAATATCCTTTGATTCTATATATATTACTCCAAGTTAACAAACTCTGGCACTTGCAAGTTCAGACAAAATCACAAAAAACATGTACATTTACTGTATGTTTATTCATTGAACATGTTAAATACTGACAATGCTAAAATTGTTAAACTTATTTTTGACTAAATAAATTTACAGTTATCTCAAATCAAAGAAAGGAATTTGCTTTCGGGACATGTTGGCTCGCTTTTTTCAGAATTCAAGCCAGGTTTCTTGGAACTGATGTGATTTATAGCAACGCGAACGAAGTGAAGCTGAAAAGGAGATGGGTTTCCTAGCAGTTGATTGGGAATTGAGAGAATTTCAATAAGGTATTTGGCAGGGCTACTTGCGATTCGTAAAATCGAAAGTACAAACTTCATTTTCTAATAAGAAAATCAATGAGGGTAAATGTTTTTTATTGATTGTATACTTTTTTTTTTATCCTAAATGTATCACACTGAAACTTTTACCTTTAAGTATTTACCCTGTTTGCATTTATGTGTTTCAACAACAAAATTAAAACAACAACAAAAATAACAACAACAAATTTTTAATAAATGAATTATAGAATATATAATTAAATTGAGCATACGTTTACTGACAGAGTAGTATCTCGATTTGTTCAATTTCACTGAAGATCATAAAAATTCAAACTCTATCAACTACTTAATTAAAATAACTTAATTAAAATAATCCGATAAAAACAACAGTTCGTAAACCAGGCGAAAAAAGAAGAAGAGACAGGCCACGTACAAGATGACTAGACGATGTGGAGAAGTGAGTAAAGAGTCTTGATGTTAATAGACAGAAAGCTATAGTGTCAGATATGTCAAGATGGTTTGAACTGTTTTCTACAAACATCAGGCATCAGAAAAGATTGGAAAGCAAATCCCATATTGCAGTAGACTCATTAAAACAAAAAAATTCCAAAAGGCACAATAATTTGCAAGAAGAAATAAATTTTATATTAAGTAGTTATATAAAAATTAACGTTTTGAGAAAGCGAAATTCAAATATAGAAGCAACAAAAAATGTAAGAATAGATAAACTGCTGAAGCTGTACGTATTTTTTAGCTATGCAAGAGTTGCTTTGTAAAGAATTACTATACGTCAAATAACTTACCCATCATATGCCCACTATAATAATCCCATCTTGCTTCACCAGGTGGGGCAACATAAATTTTTGTCTCTTTGGCAATCAAATTCTCTTAGTTTATTAGTAATAAACTTAATTGTAATGTATTATGATTTAAAAAAACATAAATACGGATAATGCCTGTTGACACTAGTGATAAAAAAATCGTTATTCTTTAAAATAAGATATTCTCAATATATATGGATATTGTTAAACTCTGTGGTCCTTTCATAAAAACATTAACAGATAGGATTTATATTTGTATTAAATTGGTGCTTTGGCTCTCACTCACTTCGAAAACTAAAATGACCTATAAAATTATAACATTATTTTAAATTATCAATGCGAAAACGTAAGGCCATAGAGATATCAAAAAAGGAGGGCATTTTTTCAAAAGCAACGTCCTATTATTAGACGATAATATTGTTATCTTGGTTTCGTTTATGTTTTATCTTCGAACTTGAGCTTGAAAGTTTTTTATTATTAAGAAAGGTTTTTGCACTTTATTTCATAAAAAAATACATAATTAAATTTCTAAAAACGCAGCATTATTTCTAAAGTAAAATATTACAAAATAACAAACATCCCTTGATGAAATGGACTTTTAAATTTTGCGATGTAATATTATTACTACACTCTAAAAACTAAATGCGTAAATTTACACACGAAAGCAGGTTTTTTTGCCACTAGAATGGTTTGTTTATGTGTGTAAAAAAGCGTGTAATTTCAGTTTACACACTTGACTGTGTAAGTGAGAATTACACACTTTACTGTGCAATCGAGAATTACACGCTTT
Organism: Oedothorax gibbosus; assembly: GCA_019343175.1. Classification (NCBI taxonomy): domain Eukaryota; kingdom Metazoa; phylum Arthropoda; class Arachnida; order Araneae; family Linyphiidae; genus Oedothorax; species Oedothorax gibbosus. The sequence goes on from CM033273.1 coordinate 36,878,415, forward strand.
ACTGTGCAATCGAGAATTACACGCTTTATTGTGCAATCGATAATTACACACCTTACTGTGCAATCGAGAATTACACACTTTACCGATTAATTGAGAGACACACTTTATTGAGTAATTCAGAAATACACACTTTATTAAGTAATTTAGAAATGCATACATACAATATACATGCCTAACCATATTGCACTTAAATACATATTTTTAGACAACAAAATTTTTTGAGTAATAATATGAAACAAAAAATAAAAATAATGTGGAATATTTTTTATAGATTTAATCACTTTGGAAATTACCATCCAATTTTAATAAACAACGAACAACACAATAATAATGCTACACTACTTCTTATATATCAAGTAATTTCAATTCATGATACACTGTAAAAAAAATTTCCTGAAATTAACGGGAAAAGTACCAGCAGCAGAGTTGCCGGGACTTTCCCGTTTCGTTAAGTATTTTCCCGTGTATTTACAGAAGTTCCGTTTCTTATTTCTCCGTTGTTAAAATTTTCCATTTTGCATTTTCCCGTGTATCCACCGTAGAATATAAAGTTAAATTTAAAACTAATCCACTATTAACAGTAAAATATAATTGTCACAATTATATATTTTTTCAAACTTAGAAGAAACTATTTTAAAAGACAACAAACTGTTCAATATTAAATTATAGTGATTTAGCACTTTGACTTTACATATTAAAATTACTTTAAAAGAAAAACAGCAAGTTACAAAAATGTAATGGATCATTACACAAAAAAATAAATTTATCTTTCAATGTAAAACATTCTTAGTATCTTATTCTTCATTCTTATTCTTAGTAAAACTTCTTTTAGTATTACATTACTCACACTTACCTTGATAAATTTTTTAACAAAATAATCCAAACTATTCCAACAAAAAAATTTTGTTTCAGAATTTCCAGCACACATATTTAAAAAACACTTTGAGCTATATATGAAAATGATTAAACATTACGTTTGAAATAATCGAGTGTGAGAGAGAATATCGAACTGACCATAGGACTACCTATAATTATAATAAGACAGCGGCAACAATTCAATTTTCTGGTATGGAAGAGCAAAACAAGTGACAGATGTTTTCCGAATCAAATCCCAGTTTCCACTGCATTAACTTGTAAGCGTCGAATATGTTTATTTTTCTTTTCAACTCTTCCGATAAAAATCAGCTGCACATTTTGTATAGCACACATCACCTGCTGGCGAAATTCATACGAAAGAGTGGCGTTATAAAATTAGCTTCTTTTTTAGTTGACTTCGAAGTTATAACTAATTTTATACATTTATTTATTTTTCTGAAAGATATAGAAGCCTTTGCCGCAAATATATTCCACAGCGAAAAGAACACAAACAGAGAACTATTATTTTAATAAAAAAAAGAGTTGAGTAGTACTATACATTCTTCAAAATTTTTTCAAACGATTTACAAATATTTAAAGTTGCTTTAAAAAACTATATTTAATTATTTAATGTGTTCTAATCGTATTTTCAGCAACAACTGTTTGTTTTACATACTGTTTGCATTTTTATTATACGATTTTTATCAAACTGTTTGATGGAAGTTTGCGAAAACAAAGCGCTCTTTGACTGCGCTAAAGCTCAATTCAAGAACGTAGTGTAAATTGGCAGCTGAAAAGCAGTTGCAATAGTAAACAATAGCTATAATTTCGTTCTACTCTAGTTGGCCTCTGTCTCTAAAAATTAGATGGATCCACTTATGTGTGTGTGTCGTCTGTTGTGTCTGTCTTACTTGACGAAGGTTTATAAGCGGGTCTCTGACCAAGCACACAAACCTGAATATATATGTCTACCAACCAACCAACCATTTCGTTCTATCTTTATAATACTTTACGGGTCTTTTATAGGTCGGCAGTTATTTTGTTAGGAATAGCCCTCATGTAGCTCTAGTGCGACGCCAATTCAATCTAACAGTGGATTGTTAGGGTTTTATGTTGAAATATCGTCACACTAGAGCTACACGAGGACTATTGGCGACGGGCTTCATAATTGAGAAACACAGTCAAGTGACGAGCCGACACATGAGAAGGCATCCAACGCAATTTTTTTACGGTCAAGGTCATCTGCAGCTTCGTGACGTGACTTTGGAGCATATTTAAAGTGCACTTCCTCTACACGGGGTATTATTACACGGGGGTATTCTACACGGGCCGAAGAATAATTTTTAGCTGCACACACACAGACCATTTATAGGTCAGCAGTTATTTTAACAATACTCGGTCCCGAACCTGGGATCGTTCGCATACAAAGGCAAGCGGCTTACTGACTGGGCTCTCCAGCCTTTTGCTGAATTGTAAAATAAAGTTTAGAGAGATGTTAAGCATGTGATTTTCTTAACAGTTATATGTGTGTAAATTTTAAAAAAACCTCACAGTACTAGGTAAAATGCTTGATGCTTTTTAACATATAAATATGTGTAAATTAAAAAAAACTCACCATACTGGGTAAAATGCTTGATATTTTCATGTTTACACATAAATATGTGTTTTTGACCATTTGTCAATTTACACGCCTCTCGTTTACACATACAAATGCGTAATTTGGTGCCTCATATGTGTAATTCTTGAAATATACCCATAATCGTGTGTAAATTTTCAAGTTTACACATTTAGATTTTAGAGTGTAGCTAGGTAAAAATGAAAAGAGTATTTTCCGAGTTTCAGTTTGCCTACTGATAAAATATGTCGCCAATTTATTATCTATGAACTTTGCGCAGAAAAAGTATCTGATTAGAAATATTGTTATTTACAAGCCGTCTTTATAAGTTACAAAATGTCTTCCATAGAGTGTGACTTGCGGAATGAAAGTCTAGAGAGACCGGGTGAGTTTACTTTTACTTGGTCCGTACAGGGAACTACAGTTACTTCAAGAAGGAAGTGTGCAAGCGTCTCATGAGTCCGGATTTTATGGTTGAGTTTTTGGGAAAAACCAGGTGATGGTTAGAACTTTATCCGAGAGGAAGGAGAGCTCCTGGTTTCGTCAGTTGCTACCTGTGGGGACTTTCCGAAGATGCAACTTTTAATTTTACTCTTTCAATTTGTATGTCCAATGGATAATTTAAAGAGTCAGGTGAGAACGTGTATGATGGTTCTGAATTTGAAAAGGGATATTCGAAATTTGTAAGTTTTGAAGAACTAAAGGGCTCTAATGGATACTTGGACAATGACACGCTGACTCTACGTTGCCGGATGTGGAAGACCGGCTTTGACATCCCGACATCAGTGAAGTGGGAAGCACATTCAAGAATAAAGGTTTCAAAACTTCACTATACATGGATTTTAAAGAATATTTCAGTCGCTAACGGAGTATTTGAAAACGAATTTAATAAATCCGTCGATATTACAGAATATTTCACTGAAGATACCGATATAAACTTACAGTTATTTAAAAAAGGAAATTTAGGTGAGTGCTCTCTGCAGTTTGGTATAGAAATGACAAAGCTAAAAAAGAACTATTTTTGGATAGCTGTAGTTCATTTGATGGATGCTGGTGGAAGTGTAGCCCTTTCTGCTCAAGGTGAATATCTGTTTTATCGTTCCAATGAAAAACTACTATGGAATTTTCCACTAATTTCAAAAGATAAAATTTGCATCAATAAAAAACTGTGCCTGCCTAATAACCAACTAACTCTGAGATGCGAACTGAGTTTTGCTGACAATAATAAATTGGAGACTTTTGAGTTCAGAGAAACAAACGAACAGGAATCTACAACAATGGACAAACAATCAGATTTACAGGAAGTTTGGATCAAAAACATGCAACTGTGTTACAAGGAAGGGAAATTTGGCGATTTTATCATTCGCACACCTAACCGGCAATTCCTCGTCAGCCGAAACATACTCAGTGCTCACTCGGAAGTATTCGACGCCATGTTCGAACGTGATATGAAGGAACGCAAAACTGGGATTGTGGACATCGAAGATCTTGAAGATGACACTGTTTCAAACGTGTTAAAGTACGTTTACACTAGCACACCTGACTATACTGACTACGGGATAGAAGCTCTCCAGAAAAGTGTTCGATGTACCTGATGGGTTGCCTTGATGTTTCGAATGTTTGCGACATTTTAGAACTTGCTTACAGACACCAAGATCATGATCTGAAATCGAAAGCAAAGGATTTTGTAAGTGTCCACGCTCAAGAAGTCATCGTGTCTGATGCTTGGAAGAAGTTGATGGAGACCAATTCTCCTTTGACTTGCGAAGTATTACAGTGGATGCTCAATAAGAAACTTCTTAATGATGGAATATAACATTGTGAGTTTGAAATTAGTTATAATTTTTATACCCATTTTACTTTTTTCAATATTCAAACCTATCAATATCCTAACCTTAAAAAAGTTTTATTTGTTACACGAGTGTACTATTGTTATAAAAAACCATGAAGTTAATAAAGGAATGCTTTGATTTCACTTCTCTTTGTTTGAAAGTAAGAACATTGCTTATAAAAGTCGATAATAATAAACTAATTAATCGAAATAGTTTCCTTCTTCTATTAAGTAACCAAGTTAAATGCTGGTAAAAATTTAAACTACTATTTTAATTCATATCTGATTTTAATTTGCAATGTAGCAGATATTCGTGTACCTAGATCCAGATTTTTTTAAATATATATAAAACTACAACAGAGCTGAGTTTGTATAACAATAAAAGAAATATCATTAAACCATTCGCTTTCAATTGAAACCATTTATGACCGTAAAACAGATTGAAATGCTTTTTTAGTTACAGTCTAGTATTCATTACATGGTTAAAAACTGAAAAAACTTTTTTTACTTTAAAAAAGGTTTAAAGTAAAAAAAGTTTAGTTTTACAGAAAAAGGTTAAAGGAAATGACACTATTTTCTGTAAATACATGTTTTTTCTGTAAAATCAACAGATTTTTTAAATAAATTTTTTACAGATAATTTTTTCTTGCTGTTTTGAGTTGTGAAGTACGTTTATTAACGTTTCCATTGCACTGCCATTAATAACTCATATTTTTTTTATAATTTTCTTTCGTAGAAATGTGTTTGTTAATTGTTTAAACTTTTCCCAGCTATTTTCATTAAACTCTAAAAAATTAACTTGATTGAAAATAAGATCTATTGCTTTTCTTTTGATGATAGGGAAAACAAATAATACGCATTTACTGTAAAGTAATTATTCGTTAAACGCGAATCCAACATCTTTAATAAACAAATAGAATTATTTTATTTACCTAACCAACCCAATTATTTATGAAAGATAAAACAATTAAGGTTTTGTAATTTGCTGTTTAATTACAAGTATAATATTCCCCAAATTTTTACGATGAAATTCAATTACTAAACTTTCATTTTCTTGTTTAATTACAAAGCAAGAAATTACAAGTTTTGAAGCGAAATGGTAATTATTAACACTTGCAATTACTCAATTAATTATCTAAATAAAAGACAAAATACATCATTGTTTAAACATATATTTTTTCTGCGTTTCCGCATGCATATATTTCAGCCTTACAGTTTCATATATTCTCCCACACTAATGAAGGGTTAATACGTTCCTGTGAACCCAGTAAAAGTTTTCAAAAGCAACATTCGTGCCCGTGCTCAGCACCATTCATTCCCAATGAGTAATGATCTCCAGTATCTACTACATAATGAGTTTGGTTAATTATTACTTTCTCTCGAGACACGGAACTGTGTTATCATCGGTTTTATTTGTTCACGAAAAACGGAAAAGAAAGTGCGTATTCCTATTAACGGAAAGGAAGTTAAACAAAAAAATAACCTAAACCCTGATTTGTTCGCATTGAATTATTGTTGCGACTAAAAATTATATGAATTTCTTTGTGTATTTTTGTTAGGAATCATATGTTATTTGTTGGGTGTTTTTCATAAAGTTTATATGGTCGTCAATCGGTGTTTTTTTCTGTATATTGTGTGTTTAATGATACAAAATTTAATTTATACATGTCTAACTATCACTACCCGAAACACATATATTATTCCAAGTATTAATCAATCTATTTAAAGAAAAAATTATTATTAGAAATTTAACTTTTCACTGATTAAAAATAGCATTCCGAAATCCATTGAGAAAAAATTATAAAAATATGCATAAAATTGATAGACGTAACCTCATAAATCGGAATTGAAACCAAATAAAAATATTAATAATGTGCAATAGATCAAAATCTTCACATGAGTTTTTCAACTGAAGAACAGTCGCAGAAGCCACGTTGTATACTACAAAAAATATATACAGGGTGGCCCAAAAGTAGCCTAACAGTTAGTTAGGTATACAGATATTTATACTGAAACAGTTATTTTAATACAGGTTAAGTTTAGTTTGGTTGAATTACCGTAGTACTAGAGCTACAGGAGAGTTATTGGCGACAGGCATCGTAATTAAGAACCATAGTCAAAAGTGACAGCTTTATTTACATACATATATTTACATTCTTAATCCCGAAGGTGCTCAAATTGTCTACCTTCGACATTGATGCATTCCTGCAATCACCTGGTCCCGTCCTCTGGTGACATTTGCATATTTCTAGAGCATCAAACAAATAAACGGGGCCGGGATAGCCTAGTCGGTAAGGTCTAATAAACCAAAGATATCTCGAAACCAAACCAATCGAAGTCCACGAATTGATACTCTTTGGATAAGATACGCTGTAGTACAACTTTTTTTTAGCTAACCAACAAACTAAGCACGACTATGTCAAAGACCTGTTCTAAATAACACAAAGTTCTTAACAATGGTATAACATTAACTGTTAGGCTACTTTTGGGCCACCCTGTATAATAATATTTACAGTAAAAAAGTTAGAAACTTCCCGGAAAATTGTAGACAACTAATGAAGCTAATTTTTACGAGAAGTGTTGCTAGAATCTATTAGTAATCTTCCTAAAAAAATTAGAAACAATACCACATAAATTTAACAACTTCCCCGCAAATATGAAAAAATCCATGACCAAAACCTCTTGGTCTGAGGCATTTTTTTCAAAATATGTGAAAAGTTACGGTAATAATTTTATTATATCACGCATACTAAGTAATTAAGAAAAAAGAATTTGGCCGTCGATTAAAGTTTTGCAATTCTTTTTTCTAATTACTATATCTGTAAGGGTGAAGAAAAAATTTATTTTAAGCAAAACTTTTACTAAAGATTTTTAAATGAACATATTTATAGTTATTCCAAAAAAACTTTTTAACGATCAAAAGTTTCGAATATTTTACCAGTTTAACCAGCCAAGCTCCACCCTCATCAAATTTATGTGTTTACTCACGATACAACCAGACCTATTCAGTTTAATTATCAAAAAAGTAACGTAAAAACCCTTCCTTCCAATCATTTTCTACTAATGATAGCTTACACACATTCCGTGGCAGATTATGCTAATGAGACACAATGAAGAATTTGTGTGACAAAGTTGTAACTGACCATTAGATAAACTAATTAAAATGTATTTGAAAATAAAGTATGGAACTAAAGAGAAAGGAACTTGTACTTTTTTTCTTGTTCGTATTTTACTTACCTTTAACGACGAAGGCATTTGTTAATCTTAATTAACAAATGCCTTCGAAAAATTCTTAAAATCAAGTGGTTCCATAAAGTAACAAATGCTGAAATACTAAAAACATGTAATCAAAAACCAATAGAATATGAAATTAGAAAACGAAAATGGCGGTGGATTGGGCATGTGCTACGCAAGCCCGAAAAATTCAAAGTAAAGGAAGCTTTAGAATGGAATCCACAAGGCAAAAGAAAAAGAGGGAAGCCAAAAACAACGTGGCGTAGAACAATCAACAAGGAAGTAAAATAACTTAACAAGTCATGGGGAGAGATTAAGACCGTTGCGGCCAACAGGGTGAGGTGGGCGGACCTATGCTCCATGTTGGAGTGAAAGAGGTATAAGTAAGTAACGACAATCGATTGTTTAATTTTAAAATCCCTGTGGTATATAGAGATGTTGAAATTATTACATAATTTTAGAATTTCTGTCCAATAATGGTTTTAATAAAGAATTTGGAAATATAGATTTAAGGTAATTATTGTGTCGTCGTGTATTATTCCAGCAAGATCGCGGGTTCGAGCCCCGGCTGAGTCGTCGGATTTTCTGGATGAGAAAATCATGGGCACGCATGTTATTTGATTATGTGGCGTGTAAAATATCCCTGGAGGGCCCATTTGGCTTGGGTTCCCTCGGCAAAATTAAATATCGGCCTAATTTAACATCCACAGAGAGCTCAGATTCTTTGTAATCTTCGCGTCAAAATAGGTAACGAGAGTCGCCTAGATGGTGCCACAAAAAAATGGATCTCTGTTCTGGGGAATAGGCAGAGTCTGCAAAGAGGCTTTATCGCCAATATTGTAGCCCCATTGGAGAAAAAAATAAAGTTTTTTGATTCTTTAGTACAGAAAGTTTTGATTTTTTAAATGAAACTTTCAAAAACGTAAATGAAAATCTCCACATTATTAAGCAGTTGTTTACGTATCTCTACCTTGATTGAGAATACCCCATTCAGCCTGTCCTGTAAATCACTGACAAACTTAAGACTGAATAACTATAAAAACTAATCAATTGCATATCGGTAAACACTAAACATCCTTTATCCAAAAACTTTTTATTTCAATCACGATATTTTTAAATATATTAGAGTTAAATATATCTGTATAACATGTCAGCAAAATAAATGCTGAACCTATTTTTAGAATAAACCGATAACTTTTCACATGTGACTAAATAAAGCACTTTTAATGACACGAGAATGAAAATTCAATATTGCCTACATGCTAAATTTATATTAAAAAAATGATTATTTTTAATACTTGGTGTTTCTTCTACTTCAAACAAAAACTTTTATTCACTTATCAATAAGCAACAACAAATTAAAGAACATTAGATAGCAAACTTCGCCGTAAGTTGCTAAATTTCAAAATGACGTAATGACTTATTGTAACACCTTTTACGAAACTTAATTTTTTAAAATTTCAGTTGCAGCACTGACAACCCGACAAAGGTACAAATCAAAATCCTTTCGGTTGGTGCTGAAGGATTCGAAGACAAATGAGTGCAGAATATGGTCTTTGGGTGTCACTGCAATGACCAATTTACAGCAATGAGAATTTCGCGTGAACACTAACAATCACCTCGGAAATGTAAGTTACAATATCATGCGGGCCACTTTAAACCCTTTCTTTACACTGAGGACGCAACTTAGGAAGATGAAGAGTTCGTTGTAAAAAACAGTTGTTCAACTTTAAATGATTTCTCTTCAACCTATTATCGACGATTGGTAAGAAAATTTGACAAGCGAAAATATGCTTTCTTTTTAAGTTTATGTAAATAAACAAAATATAAGAAAATTAAAGAACCTGGTCCTGGACAATTTTTGATGAACAAATTACGCTACACGAAAAATTAATTTAAAATTCCTTAAGTTCACGTTTTTATACGGAATCGAAGGTGTTAATGGTATTCACAAAGTCGTCGTTATTGGGTAAACGATCGGATAATTTCCAAGAAAACGACCATAACAGTGCTATTTCGATATAACGAGTTACCTACTGGACACACCAGCCATTGACATTTGAATTGGATTTAAGTTCGTTTTAATATTTTTAGCGCTTTACAACTGAACATTCCATCCCTTGGTGTTTCAATTGATGGATTTTAGTTAGTTTTAACCTTATTAACGCGTCACTACTGAACATGCGCAGCCCGTCAATTTCACGGGCGTGAGAATTAAGGGGTTAAATGTGATTGTTACTATACACACTTTTAACTACTGATTTTTCTACCCTAGCGCTACACGATAATGCAATAAACACCACTAGATATTACAATGTCAGAATGATATCGAAAATATGCAGACAATATATTATACTATGATTGTGTGCTGCTAAGGAATGTTTTTGATTTGAAAGTTCATCAAATATTTTTTTAAATTAAAGTTGAAACAATTTCATTTCGGGTTGTTCATGCAAAAAAATCAAAATAATCTATTGTTAATGAATTTACGGTTCTGATTATTGATAAGTGTGAACTTGTGTGCTATCACTGCGGGCTTCGGGTTTCATGCAAAAAAAATCTATTTTAAATAATACCTATTGATAGTGAACTTGTGTGCTATCACTTGCGGGCTTCGGGTTTCATGCAAAAAAATTTCTATTTTAAATAATACCTATTGATAGTGAACTTGTGTGCTATCACTTGCGGGCTTCGGGTTTCATGCAAAAAATTTCTATTTTAAATAATACCTATTGATAGTGAACTTGTGTGCTATCACTTGCGGGCTTCGGGTTTCATGCAAAATTTTTTTATTTTAAATAATACCTATTGATAGTGAACTTGTTTTATGTGTTTAAATTTTTCCTTATAATCCCAGTTTAAAATATTATATTTATAATATACGAAAATAACTTTTTAGAATTATAGCAAACGAATAAAGTCCTTTCCTATAATATTTTAATATTTTCCTTATCATCCCAAGTTGGCAGTCGAAGAATTAAGTTAAGAAAAGGGCGTTAAATTACCTTCGTCACGACAGTTATTTGTGATAAGCAGCAGCCAGCAGAAGTTTACTAATATTTTATGAGCCCGAAAGCGTGAGTTTATACCAATCAATCACTGTATTTAAATCACGAAACTTTGATGTGTATATAAAATGAACATTTTGTGTACTGTTTGTGATATTGCTAGTGGTATTATAAATAGGGGGAGGTGGGGGGAGAATGAGGGTAAAATCAAGCATTTTAAAATTTATCTCATTAAAAAGCTACTTTTTTAACTAGTTTTTATGGATTTTTTTTGTATATAATATACATTTGAACTGTTTAGATTTCAAATATATAGAACTTTTAATTTTTCCCACTATGTGCTTTAATATCTGGCAATTTAGAGAACTTAGTTTCCTACCCTCATTTTCCCCCTAGGTGGGAGAAAATGGGGGTAGCTCAAATTTCAGAATATAATGGAATCAAAAATCATTAATATAAAGAACAAATTGAAACAAAATCATTACTAATATTCCTCTACACTTTTATTTCAGAAAATCTAACTTTTAGAGATAGTAGAATAGAGATAGTATAATAGTAGAATAATAGAATATTTTTAAGCAAAATAGTATTGTCCTCTACTATTAAATTGAAGCTCCTGTACAACTTGACAGATTGCACTGAACTTTACAAAGTAATCTCCATTGTCTATTTCTGGAAATGATTAATAGTTTCCCTGCTTTGATTTGGTTAAGTATTTTAAATGATAGTTTGTATCATTTAGTAAATTAATTGCAAAAAACTAATTGCAAATAAAAACATTACACATGGCATGTTTTTCTGGGCATATTCTTAAAGGTACATTAAACTAAACTCCTCGGCAGCCCATTAGTGGGCCAAGGCCCGCCGTGCCCATTTCAGCTTACGTGACCTCTGGGGTGCTAGGCATATGTCCCTCTAAGGTGGTCAGCCTCACATGGAACCCCCCAGTGTTTAGTTCCCAAGCATTCTTGGTCCCCATTTTATCGACCCACTTAAGGGATGAAAGGAGGGGTCAACCTCGCCCAATCCAGGATTCGATCGCCGGACCTGTGGCGTGGCAATGCAAAGCACTACCACTAAGCCACTGGTCCTCTCTTAAAGGTACATTGTTGAACTTAATATATTAAATTAAAATTTTAACAATCTTATTAAATAGGTTTTTTAATAACACTGTATATTTTAATTACATTAAAATGGTTTTTAAAAAATATCCTCCAATATAATCCAATTTAAGTTCATTCCAAAACCAAAACTCCATAATATCTTACCGCCATAGCTAAGCTTAACCATACCACCACTTTACCCCACTATCTAAAAATAATTATTAAAAATTTAAATATTGGAATTTTTCTTAGCTATTTTTGCAGAAATACTCTTCAAGAATGTCGTTATTGAATGTAACAATGCTCAAAAGCACAACCTGTTTTATAAAATAAAAGAATAAAGTTTTAAGGAGTGAATTCTAACAACTGAAACAAAATTAGCTTAAGAACACGAATCTGAATAAATTCATGGCGTTGCCAGATCCTAACGACGAAATAAAAATAATAGGAGATCATCTAAAAATAATATTTCAAAGAAAAAAGTATAAAAACATTTAAATGTATAGTGGAAAAATTTATATTTTTAACATACCCTCATTTTTCCCCATACCACCATTTTCCCCCACCCCACCCTAGCTGATGTGTTTCATAGAGCTAAAGTAGAAAGTGTAAATTTTATGCTTAATATTTTCTCATTTTCAAAATGATTTATTTTTTGGAAATGTATCGATAAAAACTTTTTAAAATTTTTATTGAAGTCGATTAATATTGCGAAATGATTGTGAAAATAATGTATACATATATTTTACGAGTTTAAAAACATTTTTTACACTGAGGACGCAACTCAGGTAGACAGTGAAGTGTTAGTTGTAAGAAACAGTTGTTTAACTAAGTTAATTTAAATGTGTTGTTTTTTTAAACTTGTGTTTACCCAAAAAATATCTTAAATCCTTATGATCTTCAGGATTTAAAACAAAATCTTGCTGACAACTTTGAGTTTAAAAACATATTTATTCTCAAAACTATGGGAGACCGGGATTAGTTTTCCTATGGGGTAAGTTTTCCACCAGGCCTTATATTAGAAAGGAGCCGTTAGGAGGCACCAAATGGTTGCTTGGTTTATGAAGCAACTCGTTTTGTGTTACCCACAAAAATATTTGTTCAGTTGGTGTTGTATTATTATCGTTAGAGCTGTTTTTGTGTTTTTTCAACGTTGAGTAAATTTTCATGCTAACATTCAAACCTAAATCAAGTGTACTTTTATTAAACTTATAGTTTTAACATTTCTTATACTAAAAGTCGCTCATCTCTCTACCTAACTGTACTTTCGTTTTCAAAATTACTTAAAATTCTACTTGTCAAGGTACTATTAAAGTCAAAATATGGTGACGGGGCATGTTTTCCAAAATTTCACGGAGCAAGATTTCCAACAATGCCGTGTAGAAAAACGTGCTCCAAACCTTTGTAAACTTAACTTAATAGTCCAAAAATAAAATTATTTTTAATATATGAACACGTAATGTAATTTTTTTTGCTCTAGATTAAAAAATTTCTATATAGCAATGAAAAAGGAAGCTGACTGATCTCGTAATAGTTTAAAGCAATATACCCTTAAAACTATCAGGAATGGCTGTAGTATCAGAAAATCATCCAGAAACGTAAATATTAACCATAGATCGAGAATAATTACACTGTAAAATAGTAATGTGTCATGTTGCACCCAAAATTTTGAGTCAATTGGTGGTTCAAGAAAAAGGGGGAGCAATCACATTAGACTTCAGTCAAACTTTTTATAATCTTTAACAATACTTAGAGAACCTCTACAAAAGAGCACCAAACTATAGTTGCACAAAAGAAGAAGTTTTATGTAAGTTTTTAGGGATCCAGATGAAAATGACCTTTATTGAAATTTGTTTAAATAGTTTGGTACAATAAACTGGCTACTTTTTAATATAGGTATTTAAAAAAATACCTATATTATGGGTACATCCTTTTGTGCTATTTTAGAAAACAAAAATATACGTAAAAAATAACATAATGTTTTCCAAATGTGTTAAATCTTAAAAAAAAAATAGTTTGTTTATTTGCCCCAGAAAAAAAATGCCCCAGCAGTTTTTGACAGCCTGGGAAAATTTACCCCGCATGCGGGGCACGTTTTCCAGCTTAACATCCTTATATTTAATCACTTGCTGACAAAAAATTAAATATTTACTTTTGGAAAAGTATTAATGCGAATGTGTAGATAAGTGTGTGAGGGAAACAATGACGTCTTGTATTCTTCAAAATAAATAAAAGTAAAAAATATAAAATCAAAAAGAAGAAAACATGGAAAACTAGCCCCGGTCTCCCCTACTCATTAATTGTCCATCAAAATATATACGGGTAACTATTTTTCTAGGTATGAATATATATTTACAACACACATTACAAAAAGAAGAAAACATGGAAAACTAGCTCCAGTCTCCCCTATTCATTAATTGTCCATCAAGTTATATATGGATAACTATTTTTCTAGGTATGAATATATATTTACAAAATGCCATTACCTAACTAAATGTTTGTTTACGCTCTTTTTGCAATAGGATTTGTTAATGGCTCCCTTGGTAAGTTCATTTTATCCAAACTAAAAGCTTTCTTTGTCATTAAAATATTTGCATTTTGTTTTACTGCGTTTGAAATTATTGTAAATAAAATTAAAATTTCCAAATCTTGTTTATTTGTTTGCTTATTACTTTAACATACATCCCTTGCTCTTAAAACTTACCCGAAATAGTTTCGAAATAGTTTAGATTTTAATACTTTACTTGTTCTAGGAAAAAATCTTATTCGAACTTCCTTTATAAAAGGATTTTTATACAAGCATATTAGACTCGAGGATGAATTTTAAAACCTAGTCTTACCCGGAAATCAAACCGAAGACCCAACGATTCAGTCCAGAGCTCTAATCATTACATTAAATAACCAAATATAAAATTAAATACCCTGTTACTGGTTTTGTATTTCTTCAAGCATACTGTCAAATGCACAATTTAGGTATTTTAGTACTACTAAAACAAAGTTGTGTAATTATTCATTTGTAAAAATAATTTAACCATAAAATACAAGATTAATTGTACATAAACCGGTTATGAACTGTAAAATATGTTGCACATTTTATCTTGTACAATATTTGAATCATGTGTTTAGCCTTTTTTTTAAACGCATGTGTTTGTGCATTTGAACATCTTTTTTATTCAAGAGTTTAATACAGTATTTTTAAGGAAGGAATGAAAAGCTAAACTTCTATTTCTAAAAACCAAAAAGAGAAGGTTCGCTTAGATTATCTGTTCCGAGAGTTCATTCAAATACGAAAAATATCTTTTTCACAATAATTCCGATACTATCTGCGTGACTTGGTAAAAAAAAAAAACTATAGTTTAATAATTTACTTACTCCACTGCCTTTTTCACTTCCTTTCATAAAAAAAGAAATTCACCCTTCAAAAATTTCCCTTTATAAAAAAAACTGGGTTTTTGCATTGTTCAATAATGCGATCCGAAGCCACAAACCAGCAACTCCACTTATCGCATGAAGCTTTAGAATGGAATAAAAATCTATGCCAAGCGAACATCCATGGAACGGGGGAAGAGAATTCAAAAAACGATTTAAGAAAAAGAACCCCACCCTCTAAAAAAAGTGCGGAAGAGGGGGACTTGAATATTTACCGCTTGTCCCCTGCTCTGTATGAGAATTAAAAAAAATGGATGAATAGGGGTATCCCCCACCCCAGAATTTCAGAAATTTTGGGGAGTTTTTTTATACGCATTTGGAAATGTGAATGTCTTTTCGCATAACGGTCTGGCTCATTGTGGAGGTTTCAGACTTTTTCGATATTCACTAGCAGATTTTTTAAAAACTTTCTGCAGTCATGTACAAAGCCTTAAAAAGCTTATGGTTATTTTTTTATCTGGAATTTTCTTTTCTTTGATGTGCGGTCCGTAGTTATTTTTATGGGTGAAAAAATTGGTTTAAGCTTAGATATGAACACAAAAATAATGAAATATATTGTGATTGGAAATGTATTTTTTTATTTGAAGTACAAAGTAAAATTGGATTTTTGTATAACTAGTTGCACAAAAGAAAATTACATACTGTTGTAAAATTTTAAAATGAGGCAAAAGCAATTTTTATTATTAGAATTTTTAAAAAAATCTTAGTTTAAAAGTTTCAGTATTTGCAATTGGGTTGTTTCAGGTGATGAAATTTCTTTTTGCTCATTGTGCAATCGGCACTCCGATTGGTTCTCAGTTCCAAGTCCAATGAATTCACCAATCAAGACACACGAAAGAATTTATTTTTATATTAACATTTCTGTTGCCACTTTAGACCTGAAACAATAAAAAGACCTGTAGAACAAAGACCAGGCATTTAAAAAAAATGTAAGCGAATCTGCTTCAAGGTATAAATTATTTTGTTACATTCTTTAACTATTTTTACTATATTTTTATATTTAGGAGTTTTTCTTATTACCATTTTTAAAACTAAAGTTCAAAAAAAATTTTAATGTGTTGCTTACTGATAAAAATAAATTAACAACATTAAAGAAAAATCTAGGTCAGATTGTTTAAAAAACGCACAAAAATTAAATACAAAGTATAGGTTATCTATATAAATTGAAGCTCTGTTACGAATTTGAAATTGTAAGTAAGAGGTGTTTTTCTAAAAATTTTGTATATTCACCTAATGTGTATTTAAAAAAGCCTCGATGAGAAGCCAAATATAAATTAGATTTAATTTTTCTTTGTGATTCTTTGTAATTCTTCTTAGCAACTAAGCATTTGTTACTGCTATTGGAACAGGTTTTTATAAATGCAAAATAAAATGTTTTTTTATAAGAGATTTAATTTTTTTTCTTGCACCATGCCTCATTAAAAAAATGCCATTATCTTAAATTGTTTTGTAACCTTAAAAAGGTTCTGTTTAAACCTAATATAGCAATCAAATTAAAGAACAAAGTACGTTGCCATAATTCATTTGACAGGATAATACAACGATGTCGCCAAAGCATTCAGACCCATCAATCTAAAATTCACAAAGTTACTACTATTGGAACAGGTTTGCAAGAAAACTGGAAAATTGTCTGTTTAAACCTAATATAGCAATCAAATTAAGGAACTAGAACTAAGTGTGTTATCATTATTCATTTGACAGGATAATGCAACGATGTCACCAAATCATTCAGACCCATCAATCTAAAACTTGCAAAGTTTCAACAGGAACCCCACCAATCCACCTAATTTCTCCAGACCACAGATAAACCTCACGCTAAAACGTCATTTACCACCCTCAAGTCATAGTCCAAGCATCAATATAAAAACTCACCAAAGCGACATTGTTCAACTTGATTAAGCAGTTTGCAATACAGATAGGTCCGGCCTCATCACTCAAGCCCCGACTTTCCGACCCAGACGACACCGTTTCATGACTCTAGAGCTGTTATAACAATCCCACTTTTGACTATGTTGTTTTGACGATTAACGTAGTATTGTAAGATCAATGTCAGAGAAGGCCGAAGAACTTAGCAGCATAACGTCACAATTGTAGACCGAGTTGTTGACCAATAATGGCTCGATTCTTCTTAGCTTTAAGATAGTGCGAGATTTAATTGTGAACAATCCATTGATCAAAACCACAAAATCGGTCCAGTAATATGACGTCAGGCATCTTAGTTCACCGGCCTTCCAATCTAGGTGCGATATTAGTCAGATGCACTTAGTTGATGATAATAGTTTAAGGTGAACCATTAATGTGCGCTTTGAACCAGGAGTACATGAAGATGGCATAACTTAAAATTTTAACCATTGATAATTGAAACAATCTTTAGGATAATAAACCCTAAGCTTTTTTATGAGATATGTTTTAAAATAATATTATACCAAATGCGTGATACCTTTGTTGGAAAAATTTTAGTACACGAACCAGTCTTTGAACTGGTTTTTATTAATGTATCTCTCACTAATCACTATGTATGGACTACATTAAATAGTTCCAATTCTTTCCCGCAAGGAAATGTAATGGAAGCACAAAACTTATAACGATTTTCACAAAGTCTTGTATTTTCTATTCCGTATTCTTAATCGTTTCATGTGTTTGAAAATACTCATATCAAAATACATTTAAAATAAATTAATAGCAAAAAATTTGAATTGTTTTCGAGCAACCATTAACTGTAGTATCTGTAACTTGTTCCCGATATCAATTTTGACCAACTTACACTGATAAAACTACATATTTTTAATTTAAAACTATAAGGTTTTAGCTGAAATTTTTTATTGGTTAAGCTATTAAGCTAACATATATCGAGATAATTGGAAATTTCTTTCAATATTCATCCACTACTGTCCAAAACATTCCTTCACTAACAAGAAACCATTTTAAAAGCTAAAATCTTCTTATTCAATAACCCCGCCCACGAAATTTTATCAAATCATACTTTTGACGTAAATGCATGAAATATTTATAAAGGGGTAACTGAAAAATATCCATCTAACAAAAATATAAGCTCGGGAGGTAAACATGAAAGACTCGTAAAAAATAATCTTAAAATATGTGTATTTGCCATAATATAAACATCTTTTCCTCTTCCTTGTTTGGAAAAGTAATTTTAAGTGTTCTGGTTAATAAATTTTATTAATTTCTCTCTCACTCGTCACTACGTATGGACTACAATAATAAGTTCCACTTCTTGTTCGTAAGAAAATGCGAAAAACTTCTAACGATTTTCCCCAAAAAAACTTGTTAGTTATTAATTGTTCTTTTCTAAAGTCGTCTGTTGGAGTATGCAGTTGGATCGACATCCCTGCCCACTGTCCCTAAAAGATTGTGTCCTGAAGGACAAAAAAAAAAAACCCTCCAGGACTTGAAGTTGAGTTCGATTCATCCTGTCGTGGTCTTATCAATCGCGGCCTCGTCACGGAAGTCACGCTATGGGCTGATGCATAGCTGACCTGTCAATATCACCTGTGCCACGAAACCGCGCCCTTGGACGTCTCTTTTTTTTTTTGGTGGCCTCAAAAGAAGTCTTTATCGCATATGTCTGACGTCGTCAGGATTTTCCTGGATATCTTTTGTTGACGTCTTGTTGGGAGAGTAGGTTAAAGTTCGAGGAGGGAAGACTGTATTTATCTTTGTTCGTGAATTATGGTTTTTGTGATATTTTTTATGGTAATAAAATGATTTTTATGCATCGTACAGGCATGTTATTGAACAGTCTTATTTTAGATTTTTTTTGTGATATTTTTTATGGTAATAGAATGATTTCTATGCATCGTACAATCATGTTATTGAACGGTTTTAATTAATATTTCCTTGTTGTATTTATTGAACTTCTTAAGCTTAAGTACTTAGTTTTGTTTTATTAGAAATGAATGAAAATAGACAGTATGGAAACTTTGATGTGCATAGGAGTAAATATTTTTTATAAATATTTTTTAAAGAATTTCTTTAAAAAAGTAGTAGTTTTTAATACCATTCCAGAACATGTCTTTTTTTTACGTATCTATTAATTCTATTATACGCAGCAGAGCGGGATTATATCATATCAATATATAAGTTTAGAAACCAATTAAAATCACTTGTAAATATTTTATAATTAATGCCATGAAATAATTTAACAAGCTTGCTTCAGCAGAAAATTATAAATACCGATAATGAGTGTTATTTAATTTGTATTAGTATTCAAAAATAGTAAACTACAACCTCTTTGTGCACCATTTAGTCATAAATGAAAGAATTACATGCCCAACTTACAATGATAAACTACATATTTTTATTTAAAACTAAAAGTTTCATATGAAAATTATTCTTGGTTAAGCTATACGCTAACATATATAAAGAGTTTCCTACAATTTTTATCCACTATCTAAAACACTCCTTCACATAATTTCACTAACAAAAACCTATTTCTAAAAAAAACTGAACATTCTCATTATTCAATAACCCTGCCCACTAAATTTAATCAAATCATACTTTTAACGAGAATTCTCAAGAAATATTTATGAAGCGGAAACTAAAAAATATCCAACTAACAAAAATATAAGCTCGGAAGGTAAACATGAAAGACTCGTAAAAAATAATCTTAAAATATGGGTATTTGCCATAATATAAACATCTTTTCCTCTTTCTTGTTTGAAAACTAATTAAGTGTTCTTTTCTGAAGTCGTTCCGAAACTTATTTCTAGTGCAGATTTTTCTTAATCGCAATTTATCCGGATCTTATGTCCCAACACACACGACAAAACTGCTTCGATTCTGTTTGCTTTTCATTATTTACATTCGACGTATATTTCTTGGGGGATTAAGACGTTATTGCTAGATTGATTCCTCTGTCAAATGCTGATTTAAATTTAGAAAAAGAAATAAAAACCCTTTGCACAATGGAAGTAAGGGTCTTTAATAGAAAATATTTTTTCAACTATTTTAATAAAAAAATATATAATAAGGGATGAAATTAGGTTTTAAATTTGTTCTTACTTTATTGACATCAAACTAGAATTTTATTTTTAAAATGTCGTGAGGATATGTGTTAGATTATTATAATCTTTTTGTTAAAAATAAATTATTTGTTATGCATAACATTTTATGTTTCAGAAGTAATTGTAACCGATGTGAAAAAACGTAGACATTGATATCTTTTGAAAAAAAAATGTGATGTAAACTTCTTTTTTAAATGCTGTGTATCAGCAAAACTTTGAAATATTCAAGTCAATAAACGATTTTATTTATAAAAAAAATTGATCTCAACTATTTATAAATTGAGTTCAACTTATCTAATTGCATATTTGAAGAGCTTAGTTGAAAATCGTGATATGTGACACTTAAAAAATTGAGATTTTTCTGTCAATGAACATATTACCCTACTAAAAATGATCAGCAGAGATCAATAGAAAAAAAAACTGTAGGAGGAACTAGGGACATTTGATCCATAAGGATACATGACCCAATGCCTTTTTCTCAGCATTGGAAAAGTTTTATGAGTTGGAAGTGGCATCATTTCTTTCCTTTAAGTCAGCTGAGCACATGGTGAAAAAACCGAACTAAATCATTGCGTATGTGTATAGCTTTACGAAGAAATACGTTTTAATGCACTGAAAGTAAATTTTTGGCGCCATACGATTTTTCAATCTACTTTTTTTGGTTTAAGGGAAAGATTTTTTCAATTAGTTACTTGTTTTGTTCATGCTATTAGCTACAATTACATGAATAATAGTGCTAATGTAATTATTCGCAAATGTCTTTGTTTTGGGGTTAATAAAAAATTGCAACTAGGAATACTTCACCCAAACCAATTAGGGATATGTAACCCAAGTAAACAACACAAAAGTAGACAGAAGTAGGCCAAGTAAATTTTTAAAAAAATTACGGGTGACCCAAAAAATGACTGCGTTCTTCTGGGAGTACAAGGTTTGTTGGGAAAGTACAAAGAAATTTGCCATAAAAAAAACATAGCCCATTTCTATGAGGTTTTGACTATGGTAAAGTTTTGCTATGGTAAAGTTGTGCCATAGAGCTATGGTGAACATTTGCCATAAAGCAATGGTAAAACTTTCGACCTATGCAAAATCCCATAGAGTTATGGAAAACTTGCCATGTGTAAATGGCAAATTTTCTCATATATATAATTGTAAGTTTTACCATAGACATGTAGAAAACTTTTGCTATAGACAAAGTGGTTCATTAGAAAATACAAAGTCTTTAGATCCATAAACAAAAAATTAATATCAATATAAATGCAAACACAATGAACCTAAGTTTTTAAAAAAAAATCGGTGTTCAAATTTAAGAAACATAACTATTTAAACAAAGTAAATTCTAAAATTTGCAAAGGCATGTGTTCCGTATAATTTCAATTCAAACTGAAAACCTGTTTGCAAAGGGTTGGGGTTTTCCCGTCCAAAACAAAGATTTCAAATCCCAGTGGAAAAAATTGGTAAATACCGGGCAAATGGGGTAAATACTGGGATGAATGGGAAAATACCTCTTTCTTTCTGGGATATACCTTATCAGGTAAATTAAATTAAATTAAATAAAAAAAGTTATATAAAAGTAAACATCAGTTTTTCTTTTTTTATTTACATCCTAAACTTAGTATTCTGGCTGTCATTGCAATTGTTCCACTGTGTGGGGGATCATTTGTTAAGCTCACGCTTTTGGTTACCCCTCATCTCCACTAAGCAGTTATAGTTTGCCAAAGCCTAGTAAAGTGGTTTGATTTTATTTCTAGATTTAGTAAACATAACTCAATAATTATTTATCCTATACAATATTGTAATGAATATTTACCACAGACAATATTTTAATAATTATTTATATATATGCATATGGGAAGACTTAAATAATAAACAAAAGTAACTGATTGTTATATTTCCATAGATTTAAAATAATTAAGAAAGTTTTGTCAATTTTTTAAAATATTAAGTCCATGATAAATGTTTATTAAAATACAAAATAATTTTTATTTAAATTCCATTAAATAACACTTAGTAATTAATTTTGTTGTTTCAATAATTTTTGGTTTTACCAGGCAGGAAAAACATAATTTTCCCAGTAGGGTAAATACCGGTTTTCAACATGGTATTTACCAGATAAATGCTTCCACTTTTTAAGTTATAAACAAAGTGTGAGTGCTAAACCCAACTAAGATTAACAGCCAAACCACGATTCAGTAATTTATATATTATGAAAATACTAATCTAAAAATTAAAAAATAAATAAATTCAACATACCTGAAAGTATTTGTTGTGATATTATAGACATGTCTATAACATAACGGCCACACAAGCTTCAGAAGAATACACACATTTTATCAAATTCAACCTCTATACAAATGACAGAAGTTAGAAAACCACAAAGACGTTATGTAAATCTTGGTCGACCACGGCCAACTTCAATAACAAGGCCAGAGAAGCTCTCCTAAACATGAGCGTAGACAGAAATTTTGACGTCACTGTTCCCAGTGCCGAAGATCGAGAGACCAGTTCGGTCGCATTCGGAACCCTAAATTTGTGGTCAGCCGTGAACGAGTGATTCCGAACAGGTTTCGAGACTGGTTGTCTTCATCGTTGGAACAACGTCACTCTGAACTATGACGTCAAAATTTCCGTCCCCGAGCTTGTTTGGGAAAGCTTCTTCGGCCTTAGTATTTGAGTAGGCCGTGGGTCGACCTGTTTGTTGTTACATGTAAAATATGGCAATCAGCCCCACGCTTTGCATTGGCTAATTTTACACTGTTGGAGATTTATTTGCAAGGTATTGAAATATTCCATTAAAATGTTAACACCACATTCACTTATTGATTGCATTTGGTAAATTCCTACTGTCTAGTACCTTGGCTTCACATTAGATAGAGTACTATAAAGGTGGTCATGTCAGTTGTTGCACTGATATTTGTGATTCTGCCGAAGAGCCCGACTAATTGGATATAAGGATCCACAGGAGTCAGGACAACTAGAAGAGTTGCCCTGAAAGAATTCGCAAGTAGTAGCTGGCCTTGTGGTTCGACAAGGGAACTTCGGTCAGGGCGGGCATGGTGTAGAGGAGCTAAGGCGATCACCATCTGTAAAGTTGGTGCAATGGTTCCTGTTGTTGCTTGGTGGAGCACTGCCGAGAACGGTGGGGTAAACCGCAGAATTCTATCTTGCAATAACTTGAAGTATGTCTCCAAATTGGCTACCAGATCAGCTGCAGTACCCAAGAAAGACGAAAATTGTGAAATTTTGTCAACAAGTTAAATAGGGCACTTATTTAAGTTGTCTTCCATAGAACTCACCTTTAAAATGACACAATACAATGTTTTGTTATTCAAAAAAGCACTAACTGAAGAAAAGGCAGAAAAAAACATAAGTAGGTACAAAGCAAAACAAAAAAAAATAAAACTGATTTTCAAAAAACAATTCTTCTATAATACATAAATTAATGCAAATTTTAAATTTATCTAATTGATTTTTCTTTTTAACTATTCAATGTTATTTTAATAAAGAAACATTGACAGTTAAATAATTTTGTATTGAATTAGAAATTTATTAAAACCTAATATCCACAAAAATTGTGTCAAAAATCGTTAATTGTTGGGAAATTTATAATGAAAGTTAAAATTTATAATGAATGTTATCATTCTAGTACATCCCAATAGTTTCACAATAAATAAGAGTCTAACTAGGTATATAAACAATACGCATGCTTGCACATGTGCAATCTACAAGCTTATCCTACACAATCTACAATCAATAAAAATAATCCGTTCTACAGGCAATAAAAATAATGTACTAATATCAATAGATTTTTTGTATTGATCTCTATGGATAATTTTTAGTAGGGTATTCCCTTATTTAATGATAACATGTTTAATCTTTTTTATGAACTTTGAGTTAAGTACATTTTTATCGCTTGCAAGTACTGTTTTTAACGTATCTAAGTGTTATGAGGATAATGGGTAGATTAACCAGATAGGATTAATTAAGTGGTGGAGGACCGAGTTACAATGTTTACAACCCAAATTCAATCCGCCCACCAAATTACCTCAACCAATCCTGAACCATTTCGTATCATATCTATATTTTTGGATATCATATATTGGTCAGTCGACCCCTTCTAATTCCAACCCACTCCCTCTGATTGGGAATCGGAAGTTCTTTGATTCCGTCAGAGGGGCTGGGTTGTCCTGTACGACCCCAATAATTTCCAAATTTTCGAAGGTGAAACTTCACAAAAACCCTATAGAAAACTTAGTGTTACTTGGTCAGTCTGGCCGGCGCCACGGCTTCCTTCACAATGGATTCGAATAAAGGGCCTTCCCCTTTTGCTGACCGGCCGACAATAGTTTGCCGCGCATAACATCCGGACCCCATTTGGGTTGTAAACATTGTAACTCGGTCCTCCACCACTTAATTAATCCTATCTGGTTAATCTACCCATTATCCTCATAACACTAAGTGCAAACTTAAATCTACAAAGTTCATTTTATCGTTTTTACCTTTTTGTCACTTAGAACGTTCTTACACTAAGCTCTTCAGTTATTCTTTTAAAATCCTTAATTTAACGTTATATTCAAGCCAAATACTTAAACATTTAACTTAAAAATCAATAACTTATATCTTTTTATCGAAAGGAATAAATTTTCTCAAAAACGAAAATCTTATAAATTAAGCACACAGAAGTTTTGACATCTCACCTTTCAGTTAATTTAACACTGCCAGCACTGTATGTCGGCACTACAGAAATGTCTCTTATGCAATGCATACAGTGCAGTTTGCTCTTTCGGTAATTAATCACAGTCAGTGATTTCAGGAATTTCGGTTTATGTAGGTGAAACTGACTTTTAATGAGGTACATGAAAGATATTAAAACTTCTGTGTTGTCCAAATAAACAGTGCGACCTGACGGATAGCCATTAGTGGTGTAATTTAAGTTAACGGTACTGGTTTTCAAAATTATATGGTTTAACTTTTAATGTAATAATCTTATGCTTAATTCACAATTTACCATGCGTATGTGTTTCATAACACCATTGAAATGTTTGGCAAAACTTTTTCCCAAAAATATAAAATGCTTAATATTAATTCTTGTGCAATGTTCTATGCAGTTGATGTGTGTTAAATCTAAGTACGGTGAAATTCCCACTGCTTAAAGGGATTTCTGAAATGTCAATGTTTATTTGGTATGGGTTCAATAAACAATGTAAGAAGCTTTTTTGAGGAAAATGTGCTTTCCTTTCTTGAGGTATTGAGTGTTTGTAGTTTTTAAATTGTGAATGAATATGCAATATGAATACTAATATTTTGAAGAAATAGGTTTTAAGTATTGGATTTTAAAATAATTGGATTTAAAATAAGGATTATGTAACTTTTTATTTTTCTTAATTTAATAAATAAAAGAGCAAAAGAATATGCAGAGGGTTTTGTTAAAAACATTCGATAATAGTCACAAATAAAAAAAAACTATTTCAATCTTTGTAGTCATTTGAAAAAAGAAACATTTTGGGTACATATATTTTTAATAACTTACTTTCGATAAAAATTATATTTTATTACTTTTGGAAAAGTTTATTTATCATACGTAACGTATGTTATTTCACATAGAAATACCTTAATGCTAATACTATTTATTAAAGATATGGATAGAACTGTCTACCAGTGCTATTCCTGAAGCGAAAAAAAAATTAAAATTTGCATTTACTACCATATATTCAAAACGTTACTTTACTACGATTTTTTTAAAATGTAATAAGCATATTATCTAGTGAATGTACTGTTAAACAAATGCTTTGACCCTGATAAATAAAAACTTATATTTTACGATCAAAGATCCATGTTTTCCGAAAATAGAAGAACAATATGTGTGTAGAAAGATATTTTAAATTAATACTTATTAGGTTAACAGATAAACAAGTAGGTTTGTTACAGAATCTGCCACTTAAACCGCTTCCACACAGTATTTTTGCTCAACAAAAAAGGCACTATTTATACACCTCTGAAAAAAATTCGCCAAACAGGGCCTTCAGCTTATAATTTAATTCTAATTCAAACTTTTAAACGCCAAAATTAACTATTTTCATTAATCTTCTTTCGCAAATTAATAATTACTCATTATCGTTTGCTGAATTTGTTTGAAATTCGAAAAATAATGATGCACTTTTTTGCAATAAAAATCTTTTAGTTGTCACAATTTCCCATATTCATTAACTTTCTTTCGAAAAAGAGAATAATAAATAATTAGTAAAATTGATGCTTTAAAAATAAAAGCGAACTTTCGCTAATTTTTTTATATAAAATTAGAATTATCTATGCATCCTTCCCCATACATATATAATGAACCATAAAAAGAACTCTATTGTGATATTACAACAATCCAAACTAAATAATCTCACATAAATAAATATTCTTAAGAGTTTTATTTTTATTTAATATAAAGTTTCTCGTACATTTGACGAAATGGCAACAAAAATAATTGTTTATTTATTCGTCGTAATACTATTTCATTTTTCTGAAAGAATTCATAAAAACGATCAGGTACATTATTAAGGGACCGTTTGAGATTCCGTGGCCTACCATTTCACCTAACGATCCTTTAATGGATTCCTTCCCCTCAAATAACAGTCCTATACAGCCCTATCAGGAGATAGCTGCTTGCACAATGATTTGTAGTTCGAACATCTTACAGTAGCCAGATAAGTGCGGTGTTGACAAGAGAAATTCCCATGCAATTTGCACGCTACCGCCACATCCAACGCACATAAACAGAGAATATCGCAAAAAAAACGGCAAAATAAACAACAAAAAAGGAATAAAAACCTAAGAAAAATGAGCGGTGAAATATGGCTTTTGAACACGCGATTTTGCAATACTTGCTCACTTGGACTAAGGTTTAGAAAGTGGAACTGTATTCATGGATGGTAAATTATGGAACTTAAGAAAGAATAAGAAATTGTTTAGGTCCTTTATATTTTAGTTAGTTATTTCAGAGGCAATATACCAATTCGGTTAAGACACATTATTTAAAATAAATAAAAGGGTTTTTTTACAGTTTCTCAGTTTAACTACCGTTGGAAATATGATGTTTTTAATGGGAGTATTAATGCATTTTATGCAAATGAAATTAAAAATTTAATTGTTATTTAAGTTTAATGCTTATAAAGTGCTCGATAAATGTAGTATTTGTTAGATCATAAGAATTAACTTTCTAATCATGCACAACGTGTGGTTCAAAACACCGTGTGGTTTTATCATTTACGGTAATTTAACAATTTCAACATTAAACAGTTTTCAATACGTTAAGGTTAAAATTTCCTTAACCGGATCAGATGGATACACTATCTTACGGTTATTTTATTATAATTTTACAAAAAAGTTTATAACTGCGTTCGGAAATGTAAGATAAAGTATGGAAGTTTCCAGCGCTTTGTTTTAAAACATGTAATTAAACTAATAAAATAAGGTTAAAATTGTCTTCTTTTTTTAGGGGATCTATTCTTACACATGGACAAAATAAACAAAAGTTTAAAAAATACGCGGAGGAAAAAGTCATTAAACATATCTTCTCTACATTTCAAAGAAATGGATTCGAAATCGTTACTCGAGTTAAATTCCTCAATAATTTCATAACAAATCTCTACGTGACCCTAATTTCAGAATAGATTGCCCATTTAATGTATACGCCTTCCCATTTTCTATCAGTCGAAAGGAAATATTTTCCTAGGATCCCACTCCTGAGAATGAATAAAAGTAAGAGTTCTTGTTGATAATGAATAGAAAAATAAAGAACATTCTCACCCGTCACAATGGAATATTTTCGATTCCAGAACGAAAGCTGATAGGAAGAAGCCATTAAAAGTAAAGAGCTGTGCTACAAAATGTTTATCCAGTTTCATTTTATCTGGCTCAAGAAATGAAGAAAAATAAGAATTGAAAGAGATCGCGTGGTGATACAAATTCTATGTCTGCCAGTGAAGGTTTTATGTGTTGGCGAAAACGTTTGGTTACAATAAAAAGCGCCTTTTGATGATGTATTGTGTTATTTTCTTTGGATGTTTCTATCATTTGCCCTCATGCTTTTGGATGTATTTCATTTTTTAACAATAGTTTTTTCATTGAAGGAACTGTGCTTTTTAAATGAGCTGTGCAAATTTGTTTTTTTTCTTTGAAGATTACATAATTTGTTCAGTATTTTAAGTATTTTAATAGCAAAATTTAATTGAATCGCTAAATGTAAACGACGACAATTAACGATGATTTTGATGTCGCTGAATTCGATTTTTATGTGTAACTTAACAGCTTGTAACCTTTCCTTTTTTATCAACAACTTTATTTATCGGCTTTTAATAATATTTCAGAACTAATAATTGTATAAATAGAATTTAGACCACGAATAAATATATGTTATTTAATATCTGTCCTGCATAATCATTTGACCACATCAATTATTAACTTTATAAAAAATACTGTCAATTATGTCTACATAGAAGTAGAGTTCACGGTGCAATGTGGTAGTGTTCTAGAGAAATAAACAAATGCATTACGATCCTGAAAATTGCTTCTTTTATAAACATTTAGAAGCAAAACTATATTTTTCTTCTATAAAATTAGTCGCCAACAGCCCTCGTGTAGCTCTAGTGTGACAATAATTCAAACTAACTATATAAAATGGTTTGCTAGTATATTTGGCATACGAATCTATCAAAATATGAAAATTGCAATAAAAAGTGTTGTTTGATATCTTGTTTCCTATTAAGATTCAATTCGAACTATTTTGAAGTAACTTATAAGAAGGTAACATGTTTGGATAGTATAAAAAAATGAAAAATGTACTAAAAATAGTTATTAAATGAGGCATTTATTTTCCTTGCAGTACTCGTACTTATTAATTTTTACTTTTACAAAATATAAAAACAAAGCTTTTCTGTTGAAAACATTTTCAATTTCAATAAAATAATAGTTATATTTAATTGAACATTTCGGAAACATTTGTTAATGATTTTTTAGCCTTATTTTACTTTATTTTGAATATTGAAAGAATTAAAACATAGAAAGTTCATTGAAATTAGTCAAATAAATGTATTATGGTATTTCCAGTTTTAAATCATTACTAATATCAATCGAAAGTCAAACCTAGGTTCCTAAAGTAAATATCATCAACAGCCGTTTTTATTACTAGATTTATACACATTAGAAAACAAAATCGAAACACAGCACCCAGCTATAATTAAAACTTCTAAAAGCCAAAATCAACTATTTTCCTTAATATTCGTTCGCAAATTAATTAAATATTATTTATCATCTGCTCGTGATTTATTTGTAGTTCGAAGAATAAATATTTATTAATAACAAAAGTAATGAAACTACTCCGAACTGCATTAAAAAACAAGAAATGTAAATTAAAACTAAGCATAATTGCATGCAAAAGTATGCCTTGCCGCTTTCTTGGTAGATAATTAATGAATAATCAAAGAATCAAATTGTTCTACATTTTATGACGTCATTCCAAACTGATTCATGAAATTATTATTTTGCTTCAAATATGTTTAAATAAAGTTTCTCATGCCATTGTTGATTTGGCAACAGTGATTTAAATGACTCAAAATTGAATTTCAATGCTAATTCAATGGGAAATTCGCCGACAGATAGTAGATTTATGTCCGTCCGGACGTACAGACAGACGGACAAAAAGTATGAAAGTTGGGTATCTGAGGTCATAGCTTTCTAACAAAAAAAGAATTTTTAAGATCCGATTGATAGAACCGATTTTGGAAGGGGCGTACGGACAGACAGACAAACGGACAGACAGGCGGACAGACAGACGGACAGACATACGAACAGACAGACATACGAACAGACAGACAGATGGACATCAACCGCATTTCACTACCTACAGTGATTTAAATGACTCAAAATTGAATTTCAATGCTAATTCAATGGGAAATTCGCCGACAGATAGTAGATTTATGTCCGTCCGGACGTACAGACAGACGGACAAAAAGTATGAAAGTTGGGTATCTGAGGTCATAGCTTTCTAACAAAAAAAGAATTTTTAAGATCCGATGATTAGAACCGATTTTGGAAGGGGGGTACAGACAGACAGACAGACAATCGGACAGACAGGCGGACAGACAGACGGACAGACATACGAACAGACAGACAGATGGACAGACAGACAGATGGACATCAACAGCATTTCAATACCTACAGTGATTTAAATGACTCAAAATTGAATTTCAATGCTAATTCAATGGGAAATTCGCCGACAGATAGTAGATTTATGTCCGTCCGGACGTACAGACAGACGGACAAAAAGTATGAAAGTTGGGTATCTGAGGTCATAGCTTTCTAACAAAAAAAGAATTTTTAAGATCCGATGATTAGAACCGATTTTGGAAGGGGAGTACAGACAGACAGACAAACGGACAGACAGGCGGACAGACAGACGGACAGACATACGAACAGACATACGAACAGACAGACAGATGGACAGACAGACAGTTGGACATCAACCGCATTTCAATACCTACAGTGATTTAAATGACTCAAAATTGAATTTCAATGCTAATTCAATGGGAAATTCGCCGACAGATAGTAGATTTATGTCCGTCCGGACGTACAGACAGACGGACAAAAAGTATGAAAGTTGGGTATCTGAGGTTATAGCTTTCTAACAAAAAAAGAATTTTTAAGATCCGATGATTAGAACCGATTTTTGGAAGGGGGGTACGGACGGACAGACAGACAGACGGAACAGACGGACATCGACCGCATGTCAATAACCTACTTTTTCCTTTTTTAATTCTTTCGAATTAAAAAAAGAAAAGTAGGCTAAAAATGAAAAAGTAAGGTATTGACATGCGGTCGATGTCCGTCTGTCTGTCTTCCGTACCCCCCTTCCAAAATCGGTTCTATCCATCGGATCTTAAAAATTCTTTTTTTGTTAGAAAGCTATGACCTCAGATACCCAACTTTCATACTTTTTGTCCGTCTGTCTGTACGTCCGGACGGACATAAATCTACTGTCTGTCGGCGAATTTCCAATTGAATTAGCATTGAAATTCAATTTTGAGTCATTTAAATCACTGTAGGTATTGAAATGCGGTTGATGTCCATCTGTCTGTCTTTCGTATGTCTGTCTGTCTTTCCGTCTGTCTGTCTGTCCGTCTGTCTGTCTGTCCGTACCCCCCCCTTCCAAAATCGGTTCTATCCATCGGATCTTAAAAATTCTTTTTTTGTTAGAAAGCTATGACCTCAGAAACCCAACTTTCATACTTTTTGTCCGTCTGTCTGTACGTCCGGACGGACATAAATCTACTATCTGTCGGCGAATTTCCCATTGAATTAGCATTGAAATTCAATTTTGAGTCATTTAAATCACTGTAGGTATTGAAATGCGGTTGATGTCCATCTGTCTGTCTGTTCGTATGTCTGTCTGTCTTTCCGTCTGTCTGTCTGTCCGTACCCCCCCCCTCTTCCAAAATCGGTTCTATCCATCGGATCTTAAAAATTCTTTTTTAGTTAGAAAGCTATGACCTCAGAAACCCAACTTTCATACTTTTTGTCCGTCTGTCTGTACGTCCGGACGGACATAAATCTACTATCTGTCGGCGAATTTCCCATTGAATTAGCATTGAAATTCAATTTTGAGTCATCTAATCACTGTAGGTATTGAAATGCGGTTGATGTCCATCTGTCTGTCTGTTCGTATGTCTGTCTGTCTTTCCGTCTGTCTGTCTGTCTGTCTGTCCGTACCCCCCTTCCAAAATCAGTTCTATCCCTCGGATCGTAAATTTTTTTTTGTTAGAAAGCTGACCTCAGATACCCAACTTTCATACTTTTTGTCCGTCTGTCCGTACGTCCGAACGGACATAAATCTACTATCTGTCGGCGAATTTCCCATTGAATTAGCATTGAAATTCAATTTTGAGTCATTTAAATCACTGTTGCCAAATCAACAATGGCATGAGAAACTTTATTTAAACATATTTGAAGCAAAATAATATTTTCATGAATCAGTTTGGAATGACGTCATAAAATGTAGCACAATTTGATTTATCTACCAAGAAAGCGGCAAGGCATACTTTTGCATGCAATTATGCTTAGTTTTAATTTACATTTCTTATTTGTTAATGCAGTTCGGAGTAGTTTCATTACTTTTGTTATTAATAAATATTTAATTATTCTTCGAACTACAAATAAATCACGAGCAGATGATAAGTAATATTTAATTAATTTGCGAAAGAATATTAAGGAAAATAGTTGATTTGGCTTTTAGAAGTTTAAATTATAGCTGCTAGGGTTTCGATTTTTTTTCTAATGTGTATAAATCTAGTGTAGAAACGGCTGTTGATGATATTTACTTTAGGAACCTAGTTTTTTTTTCCCGATTATAACTTCAGTAAGTATTTAAGTAACAGGAAAGTAGGCTATTTTAGTTCTTTATGAACTTCTTGTTAAACATCAGTTATGAAATTTGTCGACCATTTTATTGTTTTTGAAATTTTTAAGTCAAATAAATGTATCATGGGTATTTTAAGTTTTAAATCTCATTTACATTACAATGAATATCAATCAAATTCAAACCTTATTAAATTGGTGGACACTTTCATTAAAATAAAATTCTAATTAAACTGTTCTTTATTTTCGATATAGTTTTGTTACAATGCGTACAAATTCCAACACAACTTCTTACTTCAAATATATTATTGAATAGTTTAAGAATTATTAATTCAACATCTAATTGTTGAGAATCATCAAAGGTGGTAATTTATTTACAATATTTACTGACATGATAATGTAAAAACTCAGTTTATATAGATTTCTGAATTAAACACTTAAAATTTGACGAAGGCTTCATAAGCGGGTCTCTAATCAAGTACACAAGCTGGAATATATATATGTACCCCCCCCCCCCCCAAACACTTTATTCCCAGCACCAAATTCTTGTAAAAAAACTATTTATAGTTTTATTGAAATTTAAATTTTTACAAACCATTTGTTGCAAATGAAAGAATTATAAAGTTTAACATAATTTCAGTTCAATTTGAGAATAAACGTAAACAATAAACATTTAATTTAAAACATTAGAGCAACGTAGAGTTTTAAATATGTAATAAAATACATTTTGTATAAAAAAATAATATTTTTTTAAACAATGTTGGTGATTTAATGGGCAACATAAAGCTTTTTTTAGCATCTTCAGCTAAAAATAAATTGAAAATACGTTGCGATCGGGTTACACGTAATTCATGAATGAAGCCTCTATAGAATGACAAATCAACTTATATTAACAAAAAGGTTCAAACACATTACTAACTCAAGTATGATAACAATTTATAAGAAGTTTAATATGTTTAATATAATTTTTTTTAATGTTAAATTATAGTATATCATCAAACACAAACACACAAGAATATTCTTTGTATAAAACAGATATTAAAAGTGATATTTTTATGCTTTTCCAAGGTACTATACATTTTTCATTCAAAAACAGGAACTACATAAATTTCAACGTCAAACTATCACATTTTATTTCCTTACTAAAATCCATAATAAAAGACATTTTCTCATACGAAAATAGCACAAACACCCCGACAATCCTAAACTTATAAAAATTGATAAACCATCCCCCTCTAAGTGGCTGTTTTCTTCTATGATACAACAAAAAATAGCCCAAACTTGACATAAAATACAATAGGGGTGGGCTGTCTGTTATTGGAGAAGCATTTATCATCGGTCATCCTTGCCGAGAAGTATCATAGCAACATCATAAAAAAGAAATATAACCCATGATACCTCGTTCCTTTTTCCGCGAAAGACCCATGTTAACGCCCTTGCAAACCTGTTGTTGTGTGTTCGGAAGCAACAGGGGTCCTTAAATATAGATTTAGATGGCGCCTGGTTAATATGTCGTTTGTACTCGGGGGTGGATCTTGTTTCTGAAGACCATTCGTTTAATGTGTTCATTAATTAATGATGCCTCGGCAAGGGTTGTAAAAAGATATATAGTTGCAGTGGGAATTTACGAGATGGAGGGTAGGGTTATATTGGGATCGTGATAGATTTGGGTTGTCTTCAGAATAGATGTATTTTATGTTAGGTATTTTAAAATATTATATTTTAGGTTTTTGAAAGGGAAATTTAATATTATATATAAAAGGTTAATTAAATGCAAAATTATTCTTTCTGTAGTGCAGTCACATGTGTAAAAAGTGATTATCACTACAACTTTTAACAAGTAAATGAAAAACAATTAGTGGAATAGCTGATCTACACTTATTAAAACTAAATAATGTAACTAGCTAAATAATGTGGCTTTATTTAATTTGATTTATTTTTCAAATTTAAAAAGTTTTAAACTCCTCTTAAATTGTGACTTACACTACAGTTACATGGAATTACCCAAAACAAAGTTTTAAACTTAGTTAAATACTTAAAATCTTACATTTTTTCAAATATGTTAATGATAAAACGAAATTTTATGTGTGTGTGTCTTAGGTAGATTAAAGAGACTTAAAGTTTGTATAATTCTTAGAACAATTAAAAAATCATGGTATATTTTCTGAGTCTAAGGTAATCAATACTTTTTGATTTATGATTTTGAAAATTCGAATTGAAGTCGTATGGTATAGTAACATATTTTTTTGTCCTGTACTATGTTAACAAAGCTCAATACAGTAAATTTTATAGAAAAAAAACAGATTTGAAATTTCAATATTTGCACAACTTTTTCGAAAAGGCATTTAAAGTATACAATTCAAACTCCTAAAAACAATTAACTTGCCAAATATATTTAATACTCTATTTTTATAGGGTCTAATTTAATAAAATAACTAAAATATTTCAAAAATTAAAATAAAGTAAGATATTGTCACGTTAAACCAAATATTGAAAGAATACAATTGTTAGTTGAGTACTTCTTGAAATTATATAGTATCGTAAAATATATGTACGAAAGGTAACTTTTCATCATTTTATTTTACGAACCCTATAACATTTCTAAAATATTTCTTCTGAAATCTTTCTCATAAATCATCAAATGTAAGGAGAAAAAGTTCAAAAGCCACATCAAAACTATATTTTAATAACAACACCACATATATATGCCGATATAGGATGTGTTGGATATATGCCGGTGTAGGGAAATGAATAATAAAGAAATATGTACCAGAAAAAAGCAATTCTACTGTGTTTGATATAGTATTCTTGCTTTTCATATGAAGTTTAACATCTTCGCTACAGAGGTATACTTACGTTAAGCATTACCAGAACTACCTGCAACTACAATTTACAAATTTTACTAACTAAATTGACTTGCCAATCAAAAAATGTTAAACGTTATATTTTTCCGAATGTCTGGAAAAACATACTGTTAAATGTATAATTTATTTTAAATGTATTTATAAAGAATATATATGTATGATTTTTTTTGGAAGTAAAGAGGATAGTACGTGAAAGAATGAAGTGAAATAGATGAAGTGGTATTGATATATGCAAAACTATATACACTTTATTGATGCATTGCACTTATCATTTATGAATTTTATTTAAGCTGAAAAATTGATTATTTATGAATCGAATTGCAAAATATTTAATTGAATAAATTTATTAAAATTGATTTAATTGGTGCGTAATATGCAATCTTTAGGGCAATTTAATATGTAACGTAAAATGCAATGTAGAGTAAAAATAATAACTGTTATAACATGATAATGAGTAAAAGAGCGTTACTTTAATAGACTAAAACGAATTTTATTATAATAAATATGTATTCTTACCACATAAGAAAGACTTAGACCCTTCTCTTTAGTGCTCACCAACCCAAATATTCCCTCTACGCTAGGGTTTGGCAAGCGAAATCGGCAAACTAGAATTTTGCCGCAGTCGTGTGATTTTATTGTTTGGCAACTTAACGAAGATCTCTAAATCGAGGAGGAAATCCAAAATTAACACAATTCCTCTCAATCAATTAAATCTTGTTGAGAAATTTCAAAAATAGATTAAAAAACTAGATAAAAACGGTGATGCATAAATCTTTCAAAGTAATTAAATCAAATTTATAATAGTTCCAAGCAGTATTTCAAATCTCCGAACGAAAAAAAAATGTTAAACATAAAGCGAAAGTTTGCACTTTTACAAATGACTTGTCATAAATTCATAGCTTGCCACATAGCCTTGATATTCGAAAAAAGCGCATTTTAAAAACTGCTAAATAATAAGTTTAGTTGAAATTTTGACTTATATTGGGACAGATAGTCATTACCTTTCAAAAGACAGGAATTTTGCGAATAGAGTTACGTAATAGTGTAGTTTTTAACTATTTAAAAATCTCTTCCATTATGTATCGTATTGATTAGAGAAGCAAGTACAATAAATATACAAATAAAGGTTTATAAATATTTCCAAAAATAAAAGTATGAAAAATTAATATTTCCTTCACATAAATGTCTGTTGTCTCTTCTGTGGACGTTTAAAAAATAGGGGTTTGCTTAATCTTGGTTTGCTTAAAAAATTAAATTTCTGAATTACTTCCTATTACTTTTTTACTTTTTACTAAGGCTAAAATTCGTCGATGTTTCATTGCAACTTTGATGCTTTCCGGAAAGATAAATACTGAAATTTATAAAATAATATCTATAAATATTTATTTTAAAAATATTATTTAAACAAAATAAATTTCAATTAAATCATTAAGAGTAACAACAAACACTATAATTGAGCACAAAAGATGTTAACGAAAACAACACTAACAAATAACCAGATTTTTTCCGTTTCGTTAGATTTCCCAATTGCCCGCTGTCATAAGTTATTCGCCCATTTATTTGCTTACATGCTGAAACTGATTGGTCTGGCGGGGCCAGTTGTTAGCCGGAGCCAATCCCATTACTCGCCCATCTGCCGAAGTGGGCGACTTTATTGCCGGACAGCACGTAGAAATGAGCTGTCCGGTTTATTTGGTCACATAACTGGGATCGGAGAAATACAACTTGAATATAAAAAACAAATGTTTTATGGCGTTTTTACGGTATTTTCTGAATATAAGAGAAGAAAATGTCATATATTATAACTTTTATATTATATGACTTTTGTTCTCTTGTATATTCAGAAATGTAACCTATTGTTTTAAAATTTGAATAACATTTGTTTTTCAAAAATCACAGATCATATTGATTCGAAAATTTCAATATCCGTTGTTTGCAAAACAGACACACACAAAAATATGTAGATAACATTGAATTGTTTTTTCACTTTATTTCGAGCTATAGAAATACATCTTTTATCGTCTTATTTTTGTATTACATTTATAAAACTATGCTAAATATGCATTAAATTATTTTGCGATTTTATTTCGAATAATAGAGGCACGTTTTATTTTTTTTACGTAATTCTCATGTTAGGTATGTTTTTGTTGTCTACTATTTATAAAATTTGAAAAACTGAGTTTTAAAAATGCAAGCATCCAATCTTATACGAGGGCAAAATAATTTTAAAGATATTTGAGATGATTTTCGAACGAAAATTCGATAACGAAATTGAATATTAAACAATGGGTTGGTAACTGACTGAGCACTAACTGCTAAAGCCCTCTCTAATGAACAGACACTTTTGGATTAATAAGTTGCATCCAGTTTATAAATTGAATAATTTTCTATAAATATCCAATAGCAACGAGAGAAAAAAAATATGTTCTCAAACTGTTCAAAAAATTACTCCAGTCTTAAAGAAACTCTTATTTAATTCGTTTCACACACATAAAATACATTTTATTACGTTAAATTTAATAATGAGAGAATTTTTTTAATTACATTTCCTTTAGGGTGGCTTAGGGAAATTGATGGATACTTGGTCCTTAGGATAATAAATGCACACTTTTTATTATTTTAAAGTACATTTTTTATTAAATCAAACCACTCTGATATATTTATTCAACACTCTAATACTGACATACTTAAAAAAATATAATTTTAAAGTAGTTCCATTCTTTAAAAATAATTGGAAAACTTTGGTTAGCAAACAGTGTTTTTTGCAAAACAATCGGATTTACTGTTATGGTAATTTATAGGTATAAGTTTATGAGGTAAATTAAAGACACCAGAGAAATTAATCACAAATATCTATACAGACTATATATAACATAATACACACAGTTTCTCATAAATAATTGTAAAAACTTTTCACTGAATAACTGTCGTTGGGAAATTCGGCCATTTTTTAATAGAACTAATTTGAAAACAATTCATTTGTCACGTTTTTTTTATAAAATGAATTCTAAAACATTTAATTTGTGAAAATATTTTTTGTAAATGGAACAAATAATTCTTATTTATTAATATTTCTATAATAAACAAAAGTCTTAATAATATTTTAATTGAAATTTTAGAAATAGAAAAACATGAAGCATATTGCGTAAAGAAGAAAATAAGTTAGATCTTAAGATTAAGATTTATGTGTTAATTATTATTATATATTGTAAGTACTTTTACTAGGATGTTGTTTAACTAGAATAAAACAAATTACATAATTGTACAATTTTTATTTTCATATACCTAATATATCAGCAATTCAATGCTGTTATTTTGTAAGAAATACAAAAAAATAAATCTTAAATCTTGCAATTATTTAATGAAATACGGAAAAAGAAGTTGATTTTATTTCTTTAAAGGTAAATGTTAAAAGCATTTTGAAAGCAAAAGAAAAAATCAACCGTTTTGTATTACACATTTCTCTTTGTAAATTGTATAACACAGAAAATAGTTTAAGAAATTGCAATTATAAGTAAAAAAATAATAAAATACTAAAATAACAATCTATGTTTTTTGTGAAGGTATCAAATAAAATGGTATAAAATCATATATTTTTTGCAGTTTATCTTTATTTATAAGTTATTTTAAAGTATCGTATTAACATATTAAATATGAAATAAATATCGAATGAAATATAAAATAAAGACATACTTTTTAGATTATTTTTATAATGATATCCTGTATCAAATTTTGTATATCATGGAAAAAAAGCAAAATAACAGACGTCTTCCAGAAAATTATTTTTGATTAAATTTATTTTAATTTTAAGATTGCATTAATAAGATTATAAGAAATATAGTCATAGATAATGTCAATTTACGTTTCTAAGACATTTAGAGTTAAAGAATGAAAGAAAATAAACATTAACTCACAACACTAGAATTTTGAATTAATTTAAATTGCATTTAAATGTGTATATAAGTAAAAAGTAATTAAACCTTTAAGTAAAAAAATTATGGAACGAAATGTATTACATTGAATGTTGTAACTAAACACATTTATCGCCTATTTAGTTCATTCTAAAAAAATCATTTAAGGCACAAGTTTTCTTCACTATATCATACACTTCATATCTGCTAAATTCCCAAAAAATAAATTCCCAGTACATAAATACATAAATTAAGAAACAATGTACATTCTATGAAAGTATTATTAACAAGAAATGTAAAGAAAACTTCTAATAAACTTTTACAAGCATATTCATGCAGTAAGGTAAATGGCTTAAATAAACATATATCACGTATCTTTTAACCTATAAAATCATATGTAAATCCACCTATAACAAACGCTTATCTTAATACATGCTGTACTTATTTGGAAGCAATAAAAAGAAAGAAAATATTCAGCCTTCTATACTATATCGTATCCCATCTGTTGTATGTCCAGGAAAAGTAACGTCATACATAAACCCAACCTACAAAATCATATGGAAATCCACCTAAAGCAAACTAAATGGCTTATCTTAACACGTGCTTTAATTATTTTGAAGCAATAAAAAGACTGAAAGTATCCAGTCTTCTATACTATATCATACCTCATCTGTTCTATGCCCAGGAAAAGTAACGTCATACATGAACCTGTACCAGAACCTAACGTATAAAATCATACGAAAATCAACCTATAACAAACTACATGGCCTAACTTAACACATG
Source organism: Oedothorax gibbosus (assembly GCA_019343175.1). Lineage (NCBI taxonomy): Eukaryota > Metazoa > Arthropoda > Arachnida > Araneae > Linyphiidae > Oedothorax > Oedothorax gibbosus. Next base: position 36,918,465 of record CM033273.1, read on the forward strand.
CGCTATTTATTTGGCCTAACTAATAAAAAGAATAGTTTAACCAATGAAAATATTCAGTCTCCTATGCTCTATCATAGTCTCCCCATTTGTTGTATGATTAGAAAATTAACGTCATACATAAACCTAACCTATAAAATCATATGAAAATCCACCTACATAAAACTACATGGCTTAACTAAACACATGCCTTACTTATTTAGTTAAACCAATAAAAATAACGTCATACGTGAACCTATACCTGAACCTAACCTATAAAATCACATGTAAATCCGCCTATAACAAACTATGAAAATCCACCTATAACAAACTACATAGTTTAACGTAACACATGCATTACTTATTTGGTTTAACCAATAAAAAGAATGAAAATATTCAGTCTTCTATACTATATCATACCCTTCCCCATATGTTGTATGCCTTGGAAAAATAACGTCATACATGCACCTATGCCTGAACTTAACCTATAAAATCATATGAAAATCAACCCATAACAAACTACATGGCTCAACTTAACGCATGCTTTATTAATGTAGTTAAACCAATAAAAGTAACGTCATACGTGAACCAAAAGGTGAACCCAACCTATAAAATCACATGAAAATCCACCTATAACAAACTACATAGTTGAACTTAGCACATGCATTACTTATTTGGTTTAACCAATAAAAAGAATGAAAATATTCAGTCTTCTATACTATATCATACCCTTCCCCATCTGTTGTATGCCCGGAAAAAGTAACGTCATACATGATTAGATCAGGGATTTCTGTGGTTGGAGGCAAATCCATGCAAAAGAAAGCAAAACACAGAGGGGAAGAGATTTTCTCCTCAGGGTTCATACATAACGCCGAATTGTCCCGTTGCTGACTTCTCGATCCACAACTCTTCCACGCTTTTGCATAATTCAACAAGTTTTGATTTTCAGCCGGAATATAGAGAGGCCTCATTTAAATAGTGGTGCAACGCAGAGCCGTCTGAAATAACTGAGATTTTGGAATTATAAAACAAATCGCTATTATCGTTTTAATGATTTGCAAGTTTACATATTGGCATGAAGCATATTTTTGAGGTAGAATTTTCTAAAAGTTCTAGTTTAATTTTTTTAGCCGATATTTTTAGAATATAACCTCTCGTGTATCACAATAATTTTGAAACCAAAGCAACTGGCGTGCCGAAAGAATATAATACATAACTATTTTGAGCCGAATCAACAATCTACACTGTTAAAATGTTGTGCTTGGTTTCATCATAAAATGGTTCCTAGTAGTTTCATCGAGTGTGTGATGAAATGTTTTACCATATTTTGGGTATTCGGTTGAACCATTTTTAGGTTTAAAAAAAATTTGAGGAATGGTTCAACCCAATATCGAAAACATTTCATCACACAACCGTTGCAGCTACTAGGATCATATTTTTGGTGAACCAAGAGACAAATAGTGGTGAAACTAAGCATATTCCGAAATAACTGAGCTTTCCACATTTTGGAATTATAAGACAAGTCGTGTTAATCTTTTTGATGATTTGCATGTTTAAAGATTGGTTGGGGTACGTGAAGTACAATTTTGAGTTCACAACGGTTCTAGATACCTATTTCTAGGATTAATCTACTAATTTTGGAATACAATTGCTTAGATATTATAGTAATTCTGAAATTAAGGCATCTGGCGTGGTCGACAGATTATAGGACATAACCATTTAGAACCGAATAAATATACGACTTGAATTTAACAAAACTGCACTGTTAAAATTAGGCACTTTGTTTCACCAAAAATATGGTCCTAGTAGCTGCAACGGCTGTGTGGTGAAACGTTAAACCATATTTTGTATTCGGTGGAACCATTTCTCAGGTTTTTGTTTCCAATCCAGAAAAATAGTTCAACCAAACAACGAAAAAAAGGTGAAACATTTCACCACACAGCCGTTGCAGCTACTAGGAACCAATATCATGGTGAAACCAAGCACAAAATTTTAACAGTGTGTTTTTATTCATATGACGTCAGACTGATAAGATTCCTTCAGTTATTTTCGTAAGAATACAATCAATTTTGAGTATTTGACTATAATATCCCTCATACTATATCTACCTAAATCAAAAAGAGTTCCAAGTAAAACATTTTACAATATTACTTGTTAAACATTTTAATTTTGTTTTCTAATGGGATTTTCCATAAAAAGGGCTTGTTGTATTATGATATAAATTATTCTACAAAAGCTACGTTTATCGTTTGATTCATCGTATCCTACACAGAACTTGAAAATGAGCGAATTCATACCTTAGACAAACGCAAACGACAATATACCAAAACAATACTAGGGTCTTTTTCTATTGCAATATAGTAAAATAGAACTTCAAAATTTTAAAACAATGTACTATATTAAAGAAAATCAAGTACGTTTGCAACAGAATATGCCGGGTAGATTGCTTCCTCAAAACATTTGTGCTCAATAGGGGGAGAGGGGGCTCAAACACTGCATTAAACGTTTTTACGCTAAATTCAGCTAGTTCCATTTTTTTGTTACTTTTGAAAATGTAATAATTAATACTTATTGTTTTCGAAGCTTATTTTTATTTTGAAGAATAAATGATATATTCCTCGCTCTTAAACAGAAGCAAAACGTTTGTATTAACATACAACAACATTAAAACAATATATCACTTTTCAAACAAACCGACACCGAATGATTTTTAAATAGAATAAAAAAAATGGAAAAAAAATACTTCATCAAAAGGAATAAATAGAATTAAAACGTCACAATCAATTAAGAAATTCTTGAATGTAAGTGACACGTTACGTTTTCTTTTTTAAATGAAGTAAAAAAAGAACGCATTCTGCCTCTTTCTAAACAAATAGTTTGAACGATCAAAGAATCCTATTTTAATACATGCTATGACGTCACTCAAGAAGTCAACAACCTTTGTCCCAAAATTTTATATTTATAAAATTTGCTTTTTAATTTTAAATTAATAAAATTTATCGTATGATGATTCAGTAGCAATGGTGATTTAAAAGAATTAGAAAATAACATTTTATGTATTTTAAATGCATATTAAATGTTGCTGTTTTTTTTTCAATAATTGAAATAATTCATCTCCAAAAAACAATTCTAAGATTTTCAATAACATCTGGCTTTGATGCGCTGAATTTTCTGACGTACCATACTTTTTTGTAGCATTTGTAATTTATGTAATGAAAGATGTTGATGGACATACGCATTTTTATGTATTTTAAATGCATATTAAATGTTGCTGTTTTTTCAATAATTGAAATAATTAATTTCCAAAAAAACAATTCTGAGATTTTCAATAACATCTGGCTTTGATGCGCTGAATTTTCTGACGTACTATACTTTTCTGTAGCATTTGTAATTTATGCAATGAAAGATGTTGATGGACATATAGCATTTATAAAAGCTTTTTTAACTTTTTTAAAACTCTTAGACGTTGTAAATGCAGTGTAGATACTAAAAAAACATTCAACGAAAAGAAAATTGATTCGAATGAAGTCGTTATACTTCGACAAACTTCTGGACAACTTAATCTTTTTCAAGAAAAGCTAAATCACAAAAGTCAATGATAATTTTCACAGATGTTTTAATAATTTAAATACTTTGAATTCGAGTGTTTTTAGACTTTCCATAACTTTAAGTTTCGATGCGCTGAATATTTGATATATCGCAGTTGTTTGTGCTATGAAAGGTGTGTGATTTACACATTAACCAACAAAGCCTTTATAAAAGCTTACAATTTTTATTTACGTTATAAACGTAGTGCCAAAACTAAAAAACATACAATGTATTCCAGAAAAATGAAGTTGTTATACATCATACTTCTATACATCTTATCTTTTCAACAAAACCTATATCACAAAATACAATGCATCTCAAACACGAACAACACAAGATCTATACCACTCTTAAAATAAGGCTAATATATGTCTTCTTTTGAAGAGCAGAAGTTGCTTGAGTTACAAATACCATCGACGCGAGTAAACCTGGGGTGTATGCAGAAAACCCCAAACGCAGTGGTAAAGGGAAATGGGTTGGCGCGTTTTGCATTTTTAAAGTGAGACTTGACTCTTTTTGTTGTTCGGTCTTTGTGACGTCTGCTTTTTTTATGCACTTCTGATCGGGAGGATCGAAAATCGAAAATGAATATTTTATATATTTTTTCCCTGGTTATAAACTGGTTTGGTGTAGGGTTTATTTTGCTGAAGTCATAGAAGTGTCTTGTTGATGGATGTGGAACAAGTTTCAATTTGAGTTTTGTAAAAATGGAAATAGTTCGGAGGAAATATAGGGAAACATACATCTTTCTGGTTTTTTATTGCTCTGGATGTAGTTTGAGTTTTGTAGGATTGAGATTTCTTTTTTATGTATTTTATAAATTGTAAAAGAATTATATTTTAACTTCAAAATTGATAAGCAAACTGGCTGAAGTGTAAACTTGTTTTCACTGCATGAGATTAAAATTAATTTTTTTTACTGAAATTTTAATTTCTTATATTTTTAAACATTTTTCTGTTGCAGAGGACTCAAAATGCCCCATTATTCTTAAAATTTTAAAATGTATTAAAATTAAAAAAAATTATATATATTTTTTAAAATTATATGCGTTGCTGCAAAACCTGATAGTTATAGGTGACGAGTTTATACGTTTGTATCCCTCAGAGGGTTAATCAATTCTATCAACATATGTATTCTTATTTTTAAAAAAATCAAATGAGTTGGAAAATTACACAAACACTTCTTCAAACAAAATAATACATCTTAACTACATTTCCAACAAAAACAAATGTTTTCATTACTTTTAAAAAAAACCCTTCAAATTAAACTAATCACTGAACGAAAAAAAACTTAAACAAAACCCCAAATATATTCTCCACACAAACAAAACCTACTCTAAAACAACACCTCCCCTATCTATTGGCCACGTATTCCAAGATCGTGCACTGCTAATTATCACCTCGGTTTCTCTGCTGACACGCCTTTTGTCAGCTCATTTAATCCTGGGGAAAACGTGATGAATGGCCATCCGGCAATTACCAGTACACACCCTCCCCCTACCTTACTCTAGGACCCGATTGCCTCCTCTGTACAAACACATAAGAAAAAGGGTGACCTTCACACAGACCATATAATAGTTTTCGCTCTCTTCTTTTGGGATGGAGGTGACACGAAACAAACATTATTTTTGGAAGAGTAGCTATTCTCTGTTTCCACTTTTTTATTTAGTCTTTCTTTAAATGTTTTTTTAAGTAGTTTATTTAGTGGTTTTGTTAAAAAATGAACTCATTTCTAACAAATATAAGTTCAGTTTTTTGTCTATACTCTGAGAAACAAATTTGTCCAAATGTCATGATTCAACAATTTGTTAACCTAAGAATTTCAATAAAAAAATAATTTTCTAAATGTATGGACGTTTTTTCTCGCCCAGAATGTCGAATAACAGAGATAAAATATATAACTTTAATGTAATCTATACAAAGTTTAGACAATGCGGCTAATAAGACGTTGCTTCGTAAATAGAAAACCTCACAATCAAGACTCAGATTTGCAATTCAAGAAATGGGTTAGACAGATGTTATAAAAAGTAAAATAACGATACAAATACAAGCTAAATGAAGTAATTAAATCTTACTATATCCTCAAGAATAACAAAAAAATACGACAAAACTATGCTAACATGGAGAAAGTAGTTTCCCCAAGATTGTGAAATGTTCCGTGTTTGCCAGGAAATGTTTTTAATAACACAAAAATACATATAAAACCTTCTATATTTCCTTAATAATTTCCGAAAAAATGAAAAGTAAAAAGCGTTTATGTATATTTCTAAAAGGTATCCTGCTACACCAAAATAACTCATGGTCCAAAATAACACATAAAATGTTATAAATCTATAATAATCTAGTTGTTTGCTAACCGCATTAGTTTAAGATTTTAAAACCTAGCACATTGAATTTATGGTTCTTCAAAGAAATCAAATATAGGATTTAGAGAACATGATAACATTTACCAAGTCTAAGAACTTGTGACCAATAACAGTTTTGCTTTTATTGTCCTTTTCTCAGGGAAAATGAGAGTATAAGGGAAACACTTTCTTTTTATACTCTTTCCTTTCTTTATTTTCTTACGCCTTCCAAGGGGCTGTATTCACTTTCATTTGTTCCTTATGCGTGAGGTTAAAAATAGATTTTTTTTGTTGTTCGGCTTGAGGGTTCTTGGGATTATGGGTATTGGGCGAAGGGGAGAGACGGCCTAATCGAAAGTTATTAGAATGATATCGGCGAAGTGTCGCTCGTTTAAAGTGTGGAGGTATAAAAGTTGATTAGTGTTTAGGGAGAGTATACAAAAATAAAATATTAAATATGTGTGAACATTTTTTAATGTAGTGCTTTTTAATGATAAAAGCAGAAGTTGAAGATATATATTTTTTATAAAAAAGAGCAAAATTGTTAAGAAAGTCCGAAATTTTTTATAAAACATAGAAAGAATTATCTAAAAAGATGAAATTTCTATAAGAAAGGGACTTATTCTATGCAAAAGGTACTTATTTGATAGAAAGGGGTATAAAAAGGAAAAAATAGTTTAAATAAGCAGTAAATTCCTTTTTGTGTTCAATGAATTGCATATATTTAAAACTACGAGCGAAAATTTTGTTTTATATTGTTGTAAAAGCGATTAAATGAAACTTCATATTTCTTTATTATTCATTTTGATTAAATGGGCAAGTAATTGAAGGTGACACGTACGTTTTTTCTTTATTTCATACACCAACTTAGTTTAAACCTCTATTTTAAAGCTTAGAACCTTGATTCTATAGTGAAAAAATATTTTATCACCTTTTTTTATTTTACTTTTTCCATTTTAATACTTTGTTTTTCATTAGTAAAGAATAATCAAAATTTTACTTCTTGTGAGTCGAACAACGAATCATTAAATAAGAAATACAACAAAATTATAAGACGATCCAATTTTAAAAATTCAATAAAATATTATAAACATAAATAGGTTCAATATCGTAGATAACCTTATTTTACTTATTATACTTGTACTTTTTTGTTGAATTTCATTATTAATTTAAAGTGAAAGATAATGGAATAAAAATTCGTTAAAGCCCCAGGTATTGAAAGTTATACACTTAAAATTTAGTACATTGCTATATGTTCTATATTTTTATTTTTGTAAAGCTCATGCACGTTAAAATAGATTCAAAATATCTAAGGATATTTTTTTTAAATCTGACGTTTTACTTCAATATAAAAAAACTTATATGAAATTCTGAGAGAGTTTATTTTTTTTATTGTTTCGCTTTTTATTACGAATTAAAAACTCACATTATAAACCTAAACGCAATAGTGTTAATTTTTTAATCAATAATTTCGACAACAAATTCTGAGAATCAAGCCCAAATCATACAGAAAAGAGAGAGATGATGGGCATTGAATCAAGGGTTAGTAGGTTCGGGAAGACTTTAACCTAATAAATTCACTTATTTTGAAAATTAATGATTCCCTGTCCGTTTATGCAAACAAACTTAAAATAATAGAGCCCTAATATTCCATCCCCTCGTTTACATTTCACGACGATACTTCGCCATTTATCGAAAATTCATTTTTCAGACTAATTATCCGAGCTTCTAAAAATGTTCCATCTGATTCCCCTTTCATCTTTTCCTCCTCCGAGAGAGAATCAAATCACAAATCAAGTTGAAAAATGTCCGTCGTAAAATTTAATTCAATTTCCGCCGTCATTTTCGCCGGTATCTCCTCCATAAACTGGAAGGAACCCGCTTCTCCCAAGAGACCTGAAGGCAAGATCTGTTAACAAGACCGACTCCTAACAATAGCAACAAAGAAGCTTAACTCGATCATAAATAGAGTCAACAAAAGCCAGCCTTTATCTAGAAGAGAGACCTTCTAGTTAGCGCCATTTTCTACTTCCTTAAGTCGTGTTCTCGGAACCGTCTCTGGGGTGGATAATTAGAGGCAATAAAAGGCTGGATGGTCGCGTCTTGATGAATTTACGTCAGTGCCGTAATTTTCTGGCCTGGATAGGTAAACATCTTGATGGCAAAAGGGGCCCTTCGGCGTGTTCCTGGATGGGATATTCAAATGAGGGACCAAAGACAAACTTACCCTTAATCTTGATGTGCTTTGAGGTGGTTTGGGAAATTAAATTTGACTTCGACTAAATATTCATAATCCCAGTTAATGAAGTGAAGATGTTGTTGAAATTGTAAGTAAACACTACCTGGAATGCCGACCATGCAATTGGATATAAATTTAAACATCGTTTATTATTCTATAGTACATGTAAAAATAAAGATAACGTGGCTTAATTGGGACATATTAGTTTAATATATAATGATGTTTCTTGGTTTAATATTTTAGATAATTTTATGCATTTAACACAGTTTGTAAAAGATTGTTTTTACAACTTATTAGAATACCTAAATTTAAATCAATTTTTAAAACTTAATCTTTTTTCTGCTTAAGGCTTATGGGTTTTCTTAAAAGATTTATATTAATATTTAAATCGAATTTTTTTTAATCAAATTTATCAAACATCTTTTAAAACTTAACTTCAAACACTCAAAGGATCTAAATATTAAAAACAGAACTAAATCACATTTATTTTCGGATTTTATTGATTACTCATTCTTAAAAGCTTTCTTCGTTTTTTTCCCCAAAACTTTCAGAAGACAATCCAGCCAACAAATTCCAAAAATGGTGCTTGAATTTTAAAAAAAAATTAAACTTAGACATCTGACAAACTGCGGGAGAAATTTATTGCCTTTACAGCAGCTTAGAAGCAGATTAAGAACGGACGAACCTTAAACTATGCGAAATTTTTATTTTAATTTCTTCCTCTATAATTGAATTCCGTTTTCAAAAAAATTCCAAATGCCCTGAGCTTAGTAGGAAGAATTACGGTAGAAATCCATTTCTATTTAAATCAAGATGATTGAAGTGAGATCAAAATCCAATTCAAATCTATTGTTTTGGAAGTTTTAATTGAATTTATCAGTTGAGTACCTGTAGTTTATATTTAAGCTGACCTTTTGACTGGAAAATAAGATTTTTCGCATTTTTATTAGTATTTAAAATTATTATTGCATAAGTGTTATTGCAATCTCATTCATCATAGTTTTGACAGGAGCATCAAAACTTAATTTTTACTGAAGTAAATTGAAGTGTTATTTTCGTTTTTCTTTTGTTAAATCTAATTATAATACAAACTACTCTCCGTTTCATTTTTCAATAAAAACTTTTGAATTGGAGAATTTTTATTACAAAATTCCATTATTTTATAATTAACCTAAACTTTTCTCTACACATATCAAATAATTAAACAGCATGAATAAATATATTAAAATATGCTACTAAAAACGGCTTAAACCAGATTATTTACTAATAAAAATACTTATTATGATATTTTTTGTGAGAAAACTATAATTAATTTATTTTTTAACGATTGTTAACTGTTTAAGTTATTGAATTTTATTCGAAAAATATTTTTACAAAACAAGGGCAAATTATAGACATAGGTTGTTAAGCCTAAATTTTGCAATATAGCAAATAACAAATTCCATAAAATTCTTAAAAGATGACCAATTACTGAGATAAAACATACCATATCAGTATACTAATTTCGGGTAGTATTTTTTTTTCTGCCAATTGTATTTTTTTTCTTGTTATTGATTAATTAAAATTCTTCTATACTTTTTTTTACATCCGCCTTCCCTTTTTTTTAAACTTCGTCGTTACATATTTAAACTTTTGAATAATTTTAATTGGAAATTACTAAAAAAATAACACAAATGTATTTTTTCACATTCGAACTGCAGCTTTGTAACATATTTAAAATACTATTATTGTGATTAGTTTTATTGCATTGGTGAAATATTTTTTGATGCAATGAAATTGGCATTTCAAAACATTAAAAACTATATATATATTTTTTATTATTCTCTCGATTTATATTAATTTCTGATCTGAAATTAACTATACAGTTGTTTTAAATATTAGCTGTCATTGTCTTATAACCTATTTAACCAAATTTAAAAAATGAAATCGACCTAAAGTATATTTTTAGAAAGCATAAAAATATCAGATGTTATAATTTTCTTTAATGAAAACATTGCTTCATTTTATTTTAAAAAGTGAAAGAATTTTTTTATAAACACATGAAAAATTGTTACGCTAGACAAAAATTCGTGCAAAAAGTTTTTATATTGTTTTGTTCCGCGTCTACATTGCATGAAAATCTAAGTTGTCCCAAGGGTGGAAAAGGTCTGTTGAAAAATCGTCCAGATGAATAAAATAATATTCACTTTACTCAACCTCTGCTCTTCTACTCTATTATGCACTATGATATAGGGGGGAAAATCCAGTTTCATGAAAATTTCGTCTTGTAAGTATTTTTGGATTTTTTTTTACCTTTAACCTGCAAAAAATAGTTTACAATTAAATCATGTATATATACATAACATTTATGTGTGCAGCTGAAGGAGAGATCAAAAATAAAATACTTAAACACAGTGACTAAGTGACTTATAACTAATAGTGAAACTATTAGTTATAAACTACTAGTTATAAATATTAAGCATTAGAAACTTAGATATCAGCAAGTACATCCAAACTATTTTTTTTAATAATAATATACAAAAACAAATTTCATCAGTGTTTACAAAAAAACCTAACTCAACTAACTTTAATTAAATATTACTTATAACCATTATTCCTTATATAATATTAGCTTTATTCCGTATTATTACAAGTTTAATAACACTCAAACATAAAAAAAATCTACTCATTTCATCCATTATCCCTTTCTTAAACAATCCAAAAAAGGGAAATTTTTTCCTTAATACACTATCCGTTATCTTGGAAGTCTCACACACGAGTATTTTACTTTCAGGCCCATCCATGTTGTGTGAAGAGTGTTTGCTGACTACTTTGGCTCGTCCTCTTTCGCAACTGGGACATGGTACAAGTGGACATGTAAAGGCTTGATGTTTTTTTTTACTTTTTGTGCTTTTTTTACAGATGAACGACGCGTTTCGGAAGTGCTTGGTGCAAGATCAAAAGTAAAAAGATTATTTAAGACTTGAACAAATGTTTTAGTAATAAATAATCTTATATCGTGTATATGAAATTGTTGTAAAATGGTTTTGTAGATATTTATAGGGTTAATAAAAGACGTTGTATGATGGTAGGTAGGTTGTATGCTTTTAGGTTGTCTACTTCTAGCTTCCATGTGGAGCTTAAACGCAGCCAATTACATATCGTAATTTTGAATCCTTTTCCATTGACGTAAGATTGTGCTAAGATGTTAACTATCTTTATATTTTATATGCTATTGTTGTATTATGTTTATATTTGTAGAGAATAAATCGGGTAAATAAAGCGATTGTGTTAAGTAGTTAACTATATTTATATCATGGATATATAAATGTGTATAATGCTTTTGTAGGGAAAATATGTTGTTATTAAAGAGATTGTATTAAAATAAATTAACTGCCAGGTTAATTGGAACAGTGGGGTGAATCAAAACTAAAATATCCTTAAAGAAAAATTTCCCCACAAATACACACGAGGGTGTTTCTTGTAGTTAATGATTTTTTAGGAGAGTAATGTCATAAGGAGTAACGAAATTATGTTTTGCTATAGTAAAACACTACTGGCCTATGAAAAAGTCTGCAAGTGGAACCCCAAATAACCTTTCGCTTTTATCAACTGCGAAACTTTGTCTGCAAGTAGAGTCCGTTTTGTATTGTAAATCGAAAGATTATTTTCTTAAAGCTTACGCATACATAAAAATATGCACAAAATATATTTTATAATTTCCGAATTTTTAAACATTGTCGTTAATGATAAAGAATTTCTTGTGACATCATTACAATTAATATTTAAAAGGTGCTCCAGAACACAGTTTGTTGTTCCGGTTGACAATGTAAAAAAAACTTTTTACAATATCGTCATCAGCATTTGAACATTCGTAGTATTCATATTGTCTACATATCCTGAAAATGATCTAGATTTTGGAATCTGAGAAAGTCCCAAACTTTTTAACGCATTTGCTGCAGGAGAATCCCTGTTGTTCACACTCTTGAATCGAAATTTTCGAAACTGAGTAAACAATACTTAAATCTAAGTTAGCCGCATAGTAAAAATGGCTTCGAGTAAAAAAATTTCGAGTAGGAATTTTTATACATAATATTACTTGAGTTTAAAACTTGCTTATACCTATTTCGGAAGCCATGCACATACTCAGAAATGAAACACCTGGTGTTCATTTTAACCATGTCTATTGTCCATGTTTCAAAATTGAGACAGGTTGACTAATGAAGTTCGTGATTCTTAGTGAATTTTTTCCATTATTTTCCAGTACATATGGGATTGATAGAAGGACTGGTAGTAGATGGAATACAGAACTCTCTCCGCTTTTTAGAGATGATTCGAACTCGAGCTCAATGCGATAACCATTTGACCATTTACTCTACGGAAACTGATATATTTCCTGAATGTAAACTAATTTTGCTTAAAACAGAGTATGTCTCGCATTTCAGAACTTGAGATTTCCAGAGACGTTATGCATCCATAATAAATGGTAAAATAAAGGGAAAATCTTAATTTTTTAACTAAAATTTAAGGCAAAACCGTTTGGAATCATAACTTTTAAATAAATAATAAAAATATAATTGAAATTCAATTTTCAAACATTTAAAATTCAAGCATGAATAATTAGGGTTAATTTATTATTTAATAAAATTTTTTCAGCATCAGATTTATTTTACGGCGTTTTTCATATTTTCATTTAATCAAAACAAACATATTTAATTCTTCAAACGACCTACAAAAAGAAAATATAATTTCATCGAAAAACGTATGGAAAATTTCATACAATTCATTTGGAATAAGTACGAGTTTAAATTTGTGAGAAAAGAAATCGCAAGTTGGTGATTCCAAACGGAATCATTGGGAGTGAAAGGGTTAAGGTATTTCATATCATGAATATGCAGATATTTCTCAATATAAATAGTTCAACTACTGTAGTGGTACAATATAACTTTTCTTACTGTCCATTGTTATACCTGCATAAACATACAGATACTTATATTCAAGTATATATAATACAAATATTTTCTTAACATTATATTCTCGAAAAGAAATTATCTGTTTACTTATTGACAAACATACAGATACTTGTATTCAAATAGATATAATACAAATATTTTCGTAAACTTGTATTCTCTAAAAGAAATTCGCTGTTTACTTATTGACAAAAACTTATTATAAGAACTTCCTCATTTGCATAGGTATTACACATCAAAACTCAAATATTTTCAATCCTGGTATCACTTCTAAAACCTATATATCTTCAAAAATGAAACCAATATAAACTCTAAATCATATCTCCTCCCCAAATACTCGCTAGTCTACCTTGACTTTCCAAATATCACAATGAAATACGAAATATGTAATATCCGTCGCCTTATTTGCTTTGAAACTTCATTTGCAGAGGATTTACGCATTTTTATAGAAAAGCTTTCGGGTCTCATCTTTTCGGATAAAAGCACAATTTAACGATCGCGCCTTTCAGAGAAATAAGGAATAGAGTAAGGTATTTTATTTTTATTTTTCCTTCTCCACAAACACTAGAAATAATTTGTTTTTGTTTGTTTGGTATTTGTTTTTTGAAAGAAATACCAAGGGGAAAAGGCGAAACGAGTGGTAGGGAAACAAAAGATATCATCAGTGTTCTTGGTATTCAAATATCTAAGTAGAATGGCAAAATTCGACTTTAAAGATGAAAACCAATCTTTTAAAAATTAATGTTATTATTTAAATGTGAATAAAGAAGTCATAAAATATTTATATTACCTTTTTACAACTCAATAATGTTGTCTTTTAAAATCTACTTTATTCGAAAATATCATTATAACTCCTTAATCATTTTAACAAACCTTTTATTTAATAAAATACATCATAAGCTTATTGGATTAAGTGTAACTTATTTGGAGTTTTTAGATATTACACAAAAGATATTAATATTAATTAATTATTACAAACTACAATATCGTTTTAAATGTAGAAGTCCAATAAATTCACAAGCCGATTAAATTAAGTAATCATGAATCAAAACCAAACTATTTGTTCTTTGAATTGCTTTTATTGTTTTATAATTGATTAGAAAATCAGTTTTTTGTTTCATGTTTATTGTTATAATTTTTTCTTAGTTTTTAAGTTTAAATGGTTTATCAAAACCTTATTTTGCGATTGGTGTTTTTTTAACGAAATCTTATGTTTGCATGGATTTTAAAATGTTGTTAAAATATACATATTCATGAATTTAGAGAGCTAAACATAATGCACGAATATTAAACATTGAAACAAGCATTTTCCAAATTGTTTTGTTTATAATTTAATTTATAGATATTTTTTTCTTGTTGGTGATAACAACTTAGTTTTCTCAGTACTAAAACAATTACCTTCTTCAGTGGAAGAACTGAATTATTTTCTTAGTTTTAAGACTTTTAACAAGAATCCAAAAGAGGGATAACATTTTCAAGATGTACGGTAATCATTTGTAAAAGTGCGAGGAAACTTAATTTTACAAAACGTGATTTTTTTTTACCAAGTCGTATTATTTTATAGCTTAGTTTAAGCAAGTCAAGCTTAATTAGTTTAGATTACTAATCTAAATAAATTACTAGCAAATAAAGAGTAGAGTAGAAGTTAATGTTACAAATGTTGAAAAGTAGTATTTTACAAGTAAATGTTTGACAAATAAAATAATTTAACCCTCTCGATTTCTGTTCTTCTTTGATTATATTTACTTATAACTACTAATACTATATTGCAAAATCTTATTCAAACTACCAATATCATTCCTAATGATGCTTTAATAACACACAACATTCTCACTGAACAAGACACGGATAAAGAACGGAAAATTATATATTAAATGCTAACTCTTTCTGAATAGGGGCGGAAAGTCGCAGTAAAAACGCTATGTCAGAAATTCACTAATGACTTTTGTAGCTCAATTTTAATTTATTTTTATTTAAGGTATTTAAGATTCTCACTTGCTTTTATCTTTTTTTTCTTCGCCGTCTCATCGACAAGCTGCTTTGTCACGCATCATCCGTTACTCCCTCATTATCACAACGTTTACATTTCGCTAATGTCTCTGTTTCTTTTGAATGGGGTCTGTCCATTGCTCTTACCCTTCCAGTTGAATACAACGGAAGAAAGAGCGTAATCCTAACGCAGGATTATATGGGCTAGACTAGAGAAGACCAATCTTTTAGGGTTGATTTATCTGGTGTTTGGCGATTGCAGAAAAATTTACTATTTTCCTCATATCTTTACACATTAGAACTATATTTTTATCCAAATCAATGGGCTCACATTAGAAAAATCAAAATTCAAATATTCAGATTTTTTTGGAAAAATGGTACATTTGAATTAATTTATATATGTATGTTGAAAATGGAAGAAAAAATATTGGCAAAGGAAAATAGTTTTTTATGAAATGGGGGTCGATTAATTGGAGCTCTAATGTAGTTATATTTGTTTTTTTGATAATTCTATCTAACATCATAACTATATTGATAAAATTGTTTTAATTGTAATGGTTATTTACCTGCTCAAAGTAGTATTTGTGTGTGTTTGAGCACAAGGGTGTAGAAAATATGTTTTAGTGTTGTATAACGTACTTGAAACTTATATTGTTGATATATGATTCGAAATTGTTTTATTCTAGACAAAAATTACTGGGGAAAGTTTCGTTAGTTTTAACAAATTTAAATTATCCTTTTGAATAAAACTTAAGCTGAATTTTATTGATGACTACATTTTCAAACCTGGCGTTTCACAGGAGTACCCTTAATAATGATGGCTTGAATATAAAGTAAACTTTCATTTTATGGCAGTTGATTCCCCTCCCTACTGGTCAGAAAACCTTTAGAATATTATTACCCTCCCCCCTCCCCCATAGTAATACCAGAATTATTTTTTTTAATTCTTTGTCCGACTGTACCCCCTCTCTTTTAGGAGTTTGAAGGCTTCTTGGTAGACCACTATGAAAATGCAAAATGTGCAGAGCTAGAATCATTATAGCCATTCCAGTCATGGAACATTGTAGCAAAAATCTCCCACAAGCATCTACAAAATATCCTAATTCCGAATATCAAAAATCACAACTCAAAACATCGTGCAAAAACCCGCCAAATATCACCTAACAAAACCCCATACAATGCCCGGGCCATTATCGCCAAGCACACCAATTTTAATCAACTATCTTGATCCTGATTGGAATTGGCATAAAATCCAACCGGGGGGAACCAAATTGTTCTCATCTGTCTTCCAAGGTGGAAGGGGTTGGGGAGACCTGACGATTTGCACTGTCTTATTGATGATCGAATAAGCATTAAGAGTTCGAATTTATTTGAGAGGGGAAACATTACCCGTGATAAATGACACCCTGGTCTTGACAGCAATTGCTCAGGTCCGACCCGGTCCTCCTTTAAAAGCAAATAGCGTTAATATTCAGTTATGTATTCATCCCCCCATGAAGGCTGAGTAAATGTGTTCCTAATGGCACGGTACAATTTCTTTGTCTTTAAAGAGCGTGACGAGCGTAAACTCGGTATCTGAGAACTAAAAAGGACCAACTACAAAATGCAACAAAGGGATTTTTTTTGTATTTCTAGCAGAAGCAATTGACATTGCATCATTCACTGGACACACAACATCAAAATATGACTTAAAAAATTCGAATAAATAGTGATACAACAGAAATGTTTATAGTTTGCGAAAAGCAATATCAGCGTTTTCAGATTTTGCGAGAATGGCTATTATGTAATTAGCTAATCGAGCCGTGTGATGCATTTATCGGTTGTTGTAAAGTCATTGATGTCTAGGTTAAACAGGGTAGAACTAATATACTTCCTTGTGAAACACTGGCTCTAATCACCTGTGGAGAGTGTGTAATTGTATTCAAGACTTAATCTGGTTGACAGAAGGGTAGGCAAGTCCAAGGGTCTACAGGCTCTTCCCCTTTACACTCCAATGTTTTCACAAGAGATGAGAGTGTATAATTGATGAAACGTTGAGCTACAGACATGTTAGGTTAGAGACCGTCAGGTTATCGAATCAAATGCATTTTTCAGTATTCGGCTAGCCTTTAAATGAATTGTGTAAGTAAATATGATTAAATTGATTCGAGTGTAGGGCATTGAAACACGTTGAATCCGACGAGGTATAAGATCTGTAACTTTTAGGTTGCATAAGGTGCCCTCTAACTTCGCCACTTGCAAATATCCAAATTATGGCTATAGTACGGAAGAAATTTTTTTAAAAAAACGATGATTTTTAATGTTGAATCAAACTAGGAGTCTTACAACTAAAGCTTTCAAACACTTGAAAGCTTTGCTGACACAGCGCATTGAACAAACTTCAAACAAAAATATAGAAAAATATCAATTTACTTGACGCAACGTAGCGTACGAAGTGCTCGAAGGTTGCATTGGGTTTCCTCTCAGGTGTCGACTTCACCACTTGACCAGGATTTCAAATTACGAGGCGCAATTGGCTGCGTTTAGGCTGCGCATGGAGGATAGAAATGGACAGCCAGAAAACGTACAACCTAACTACCACCGACTTTACTTTTTTACATCTGATTGTCTTCAACTGCATATTCAAAGCAAACGTTCAGCACACAACGTCATTTCAATTGCTTTAAAAATGCGTCAAATTTATTCTACCAAAAAACGCCGCTCATACTACCAAATAAGGACGTCAAAATTTTGAAAGCAAAAATATATCGTGAAGAAGAGCTATTTGCGATCTTGTCTAAACATGTGTGATGTTTTAATTCTTCTAATTCCTTTAAGTGTTTTTCGCTGAAAGTTTTGCATGTTGGCTTGACGCTAACTAAAGGTAAAACAAAACAAAAATAAAATTTGTCAGATCTAAAAGCGACAAAGTAACGAACGAACTAATGTATTATAATTGCATAATTAAGCATTGTATATCTTTCAAAGAAAACCGAAACATGGACTTGAACCAATTTTGCTCTGAGTTACAGAATTTCCCACTGCTTCTTCAACAGCAATTTCACAGTAAGAGGTATTTTGTACATGATATTGAAGTTGGAAGACACTTATTAATTTATTTAAATACTGTCAGCTGCTTGAAGCATCTTTGTGACAAATGTAAATTTTGTTTCTTTTAGAGTTTGTTTACCCATGAAGAGTTTCAGAAAGATGCTAACACAATTTTGCTTATCAAAGCGTAGGAATAAAAAAAACAGTTATTTTGAAATAATTGTAACATAAATTCAATACGTATTCAAATTTTTACGTATTCAAATTAATGCATCTTATAACACTGGAAAATATAATAAAAATATTATGCATAAGCACATAATTATTTATTTCAATAATTAAAAGTAAAAAATGAATTAATTTCACCTAGTGTTTTTTTATCAAATTTAAGTTTTAGCTTCCACACTACATTTATAACGTAAAAAGTGGAAGGTAATATAATCGTTCAGTCCGTCCGTCTGTCCGTCTGTCTGTCACCCACTTTCACAGAACGAACCGCAAGTCGCACAAACAAGTGGGATACATCATTTTGAAGCAAAAAATCAGACTAGGCTACATTCCAAATTTCTTTAAAAAATTCAAATTAGAAGTTTATTTTAAGTTTAAATAACAAAAAATTTAATCTACATTGAAATAACATGCAAATTCCATTTTCATTTAATATTTTCACTGTTGCCATTTCGTTAAACGTACGAGAAACTTTATTCAAAATAAAAATAAAACTTTTGAAATATTTATTTATGTGATATAATTCAATTTGGATTGTTGTAATATCACAATAGAGTTCTTTTGATGGTTCATTATATATGTATGAAGAAAGATGCATAGAGAATTCTAACTTTGCATAAAAAAAATGTGCAAAGTTTAGCTTTTAATTTTAAAGCAGCAATTTTACTAATTATATATTTTTCGAACTGTAAATTAATTTAACAAACGATAAATAATAACTAAATTTTCAAAATAAATGTAAATGGGAAATTGTGGCGACTCAAAGATATTTATCAAAAAAATTACATCTTTATTCTTCGAACTTCAAACAAATTTTGCAAACGATAAAGTGTAATTATTAATTCTGAGAAAGAAGATTAATGAAAATAGTTAATTTTGGCATTTAAAAGTTTGAATTACAACTAGCTAAAGGCCCTGTTTGGCGAATTTCTTTCTGTGATGTATAAATAGTTTGTTTCCTGTTGAGTACAAATGTTGTGTGGAAGTGGTTTAAGTGACAGATTCTGAAACAAACGTACTTGTTTATATTTATTAAAATATATTTGAATTTATAAATTTTTAAACATTAGAAGAAAACATCTTTATTAAAAAAAACATTAAATATTTAGAATAATAAATCTATATTTATAATATTTTTCATGAATGTATATTTTAATACACAGAAGATTAATACTTTTTAATGTGAATTTCTCATAACAAACAAAAAAAATACATAACTTATCATGCATTTTTTAATAACACATGACATCGTTAATGCTTTTCTTTTTCAAATTTACTAAGTTATAAAAAGCAAAAAAAATTAAAAACGTTTAAGCATTCTGTAAATAAACTCAAGTGATTTTTAAAAACATGACCTAATTTTGAAAATGTTATTGTTAAGTATACTTTATTTTGAAAATTTTCATTGTAAAATTAAATATACTTTATTTTTAAAATTTTCATTGTTAAATTAAATTTTTAAATTAAATTATTTTGAAATTTTTTATTGATAAATATACTTTATTTTTAGGAATAATTTAGTAGGTGGACAATTTGAATAATTAATATTTATATTTATTATTAGAATAAGAAATACAAATATAAATAAATTTATATTTTATGCTTACTTATAGTTTAAATAAATAGCATTATTTATTACGTGTGTACTATCATCCATAAAATTCGTATCCCAGGACTGTTATGCAAGTTGAGACAGATTGTCAATGGATTGCTACAATTGTCATCCACTTATTAGGCATGATTATATGGTGTTAAAAAAATCATGAGCAAGATCTTAAAACATATTTTTCAGACTTAATTATAGTTAAATCAAATATCGATTTCCTATTGGTAACAGATATCTTGAAACTGGTTTTTGTTAGTTGCATAATTACAAACTTATTCCGAACTCCTACCAAACCATGTATGTCTAGACTAAAAAGTAGATAAAGCATTATGAAACACCTGGAAAATAAGTTCGAGCATTCTTCAACAAATATTATTTTAAAAATATTTCATAATAACAAAACTTGCCAAGTACATTACAAATTTATCTTTAATTATTTGAAAATAGTTTATAAATTTTGTATTCAATGTATTTTTAACAATATGAAAATAATCTTAAACGGTAATAAATAGAAATCTAAAACTTGAAAAGATATTATTTCCTACTTGTCTTATTTTGCTTTACACTGCCATCTATTGTTTGAAGATTTTTTTATAAAAAAAACTTGAATTCGCTTTGCTTAAAAGAAAAATGTAATCCCTTTTAAAAGATTATCCATAATGAATATGCTACTTTTATTGAGTTGGAAGTACTAAACCATTGTGACATAGCTATTTTGAAAATTACGAAAATCTTTCACTTCTCTTAAAATTTTCCCATCCAAAAGAATAATTTAGTAGCACGGGGAAACGGAATGTCACATAAGTACTTAAAAAGATTAAATTACTTAAATGGGCTTTGAAGTTGCTTTATAGTCTACACTTTTCCAACGAAATTCAATAAAGTAGCTTTACAATCAAGAATAACAAATTAATTATTATTTATGAATTCTAAAATAAAATGTAAGTCACAAATCAAAATGTTTAGGGAATTATTTATAAAATAAAAGATTAAATTTCAAAGTGCCTGAATAACAAATTTTTTTATAAGCTATTTATTTATTTTGATTACGCAAAATTGATTTTTATTTCAATGGCTAGCATACTTTATTTATAGTTCGGATTTATGTATTTTAGTTTTTGTATTCGAAGATTAATTCGTTCGTCCTTATTATTGTTAAAATCTATTTTTGAGTTGAAAGACAGTTTTAAAGACAATGATTCGGAAATTAAAAATAAATATGGCTTCAACTGTCAGAAACATAAAAAAGTTAAATAAAGCGTTATATCGTATAGTCAAACTCTTCCAATATTTTACATTCAATTACATTCGTATTTGAAATACAAAGTAATGAAAGTATTGCGATGGTTTCGAAAGTCTTAGATAGAAATTTTATGTTTTTTTACTTCTTTTGGAGGGTGCCGATTTTGAAAAAGTTTTTTTAACATGATCCGTCTGTCAAACTCTTTTTGTCATTCTGTTTCTATGCCTGTATATAACTCTACAATTCTAACTGAATAAGCTGTAAACTTCAAATTTGGTAAACAAGTTCCTAGTACTTAAAGAATAATATATGTTTAGCTATCTATAATCATCAGAAGGTTTCTTAGAAAATCGTGAGAGCTACCATAGAACTTTTAAGGTTTAAATTGTACTGCTAAGAACGAAAAGAGCTACGGACTTCAAACTTTTCATTGCACATCAGACGTGACCATTATTTTTTTTTAATTCTTTTAAAAATCTTAAGCCTAATTCAGGAGGATAACTTTGGCCCAGACTTTTCAAGGTAATAACTTCATATTAAATGTACTCTTTAAAAATGCACTTGATTTAGTTTAGTTTAGTTTGAATTATCGTCCCACTAGAGCTACACGAGGGCTATTGGTGACGGGGGGTCGTATTTTAGAACCACAGTCACGTGACGAGCCGACACTGAGTAGGCACCCCACGCAACCGAAAAACACACTTTAATTCTTCAATTAGTGGCAACTTTTCCTTGACCTATAAGTGAATAAAAATTCAAGAAGAATGTCCAACACAAGGGTTTTATGCTTGGGGCCAAAGTTACCTTCCAAGGCCAATGCCTCATTCGACGGTAAAATAATAATACTTTTTCATATACACTGTTAAAAATTTCATGCTAGGTTTCATCGAATAATGGTTCCTAGTAGCTGCAATAGCTGTGTGGTGGAATGTTTTACCATATTTTTGTAATTTTGAGAAACCATTTTTCAAGATTTGGTTTTCGAAATCTGAATCTCTGTTTGAAGTAAAACTAAAAATTTAAGTCAAATGCTTTACTGACCAGCCGTTGCAGCTACTAACAACCCCATTTTTTGGTGAAAGCAATTACTAAATTCTTTTTAAGTGTACAGTGCAAGTATTTAAAAAAAAAGCCAATGACATCATAACAAATCTGAAAACATTTATTTTAAAATACCCACAAATAACAAACTACATGTTCTCCACAACTCCCCGTCATCTCCACAATGACTCCAAAATCTTTTGTCCCTTTTTACTTGTCAACATAATTGATACTTCACCCGCACGACAAAGTACACCGAAGCAAAACTCTTGTCAAGATGCAAAGGGAACATTTGCTGTTCATTACAGTGCTCATACATGGCAATTTCCTGCTTAATGAGATAAAACTTGTCCTCGAGTTTTGTGAACTCATTGTTCGAGTAAAGTAATGAGGACCCCCAACATGGCATTACACTTTTTGTTCGCCACTTTGAATGTCATAACTAGTACTATCGGATTTCAGAACTTGTTCACAAGGTGGAGAGAACTCGATGCTTAACAAAGATTTTGTTAGCCTGGAAACATGGTTTTGCTGTAGAAAATAACAATGATATTCTGGTTCGATAATAATTTTGATTCAAACATTACATGACTTATAGGAATTCAGTTGTTATTTATGTAAATTTATGATTATACAGTACTTATTTTTAAGAAAATGCATTTGGATAATTGTTTTTTATTGTGGTTTATAAAAATTAAGCGACTTTTTTAAATAAAACGATTTATTATTTAAATTATGCAAACATTTTCATTTTTTCAATCTCTACTCACATTTACGAATTTCATTTGATTTTTTTGTTCCAAATCAATAACCTTCATAAAATTTATATTTCTTGGATGCTATTCGTCACTTATAAGTTAGATTTCATATTTAATAAAACTTTATGTGCAGGGACAAATTAAAACACTAACGCACTCAATTTCAAACTTATTTAAAAACTTACACAAGTCCAAAATATTTTAATAAAAGAAGATATCCCGTAATTCAGAAATTTAATTAAAAAATAAACATTTTATTTATTTAATTGTTTTTATTTTACACGTTACAAAATTTTTTAAAAAAATTAAAAATTATGTGAACATTTTCTATTTTTTTTAAACTCTACTCCCATTTACAAATGCAATTTAATTTTTTTTTTGTTTTCAAATTAATCTTTATAAATAACTCTTGCAAAAGTTTGCACTTTATTTGATAAAATTTATTTTACATTACTTGAAGCTATTAATCGCCTGTTGTTACATTTTATGTCTTATTAAGCATCATCTACAAAGTCGAAATAAAAATCCAAAGCATACAATTTCGTAATTACTTAAAAAAATCAACGAACTCGAAAACCTTTTAATAAAAAAAATACTCCTACTCTTAGAAGCTCAATTCAAAAAAGCAATTTTTTAATAAAATACATTTTTCTTCTAAACATATAATTTTCCTAGAACTATTTATACTTACATAATCTTTTATATAAGTAGATTAACAATGAATCACAACAAAATTAAATTTAAAATATACAAATTATCCTAAAATAAAATTAATGAAGCTTGGTTAAATTCAATTTCCATCCGAAAAGTCATGCCATCAGGCAATTATTTTCTTATATAAATTCAAGAAAAATTATATTACTATTTAATATAATCAAAATTCTATTTCCAGTATTTTTTTGGTAGAAATTTCACAAAATGTAAGCAATGTTTTGCAATATAATATGTTTTTGCCAAATCAAGCATTTTTTTCCAAAAAATTAAATTTTTATTTAAACCATGCCATTAAGCACACATGCAATGCAGCAAGCATGCTGCCACACATTACAATTCATTATAAATCAATTTAATTATTATTTTTTTAAAATTGAACGTGAAATCTGACTAATAATTTTTCTTTACAATCAGTTTTATTTTAACGGAAAAGGAAATCCAAACTAAAGAAATTTAACCGTTTCAGTATTTTTCATGCAGCGTAATATTTAAACTTTTAGATTTACAAAGATATATTTAGGTAACTCTAAGAATTAGTATAAGAGTATATACTTTTGATTATATAGAGATATTCGACCATCTCATAATCTTCCTGTCACGAAATTCGTTCTTATTTTTTTTTCTAGTACTAGAGAAAAATTTATTGGACTTGATTTTTTTTATTTTTACAATTCCAAGTTTTAAGGAAGTTAAGATTTTTTTTTTGAAAAAGAAAAGTTAAGTTTGACTTTTCTTATTTATCATTACGGCCTAAGGGAAAATTGTGTTTTTCGAACCCCTATAACTAAATGGGGCTAGTTTAAAACAATTAAGCATTTTTTCAGCGAATACTATTATGGAAGGGTAACATCTTGGCATAAGTGCGAAAGGTGCTTCCAAAAAAAGTCAGTTTGATGCAACCCATAAATAACCTTAGCTCCAAAGGAAAAAGGGATGCAATAAAAATGCATATATTTTTTAAAAGAATATGTAACTTATTCGATTTTTTTATATGTAAGTTATTAGATCTTTTTATAAAATACAAACATGTAATATTAACATTTTGAAATATGTAAGAAGTTGCCTCCGTAATTCTTTCTTGCAAAAAAAATCATTTTTAAATATGAGGGAAACAGCTTACAATGATCGCATTATCTTCAATGGAGATGTTGTAAATGTGGTGCTCTATAGATGTTTTGTATTTTTATTTTCTGTCAAACATTAACGCAGGAGATTTGTCAATTTATGGCCTGTGATGTTGTAGTAAACTATATATCAAACTACTCAAAAATTAATAAACTTAATATACAGTTATGCTTACTAAATTTCAAATGAGATTTTTTTAAAACTCATACATAAATATTCAAAAGTGAACAATTTTTGGTAGAATTAAGTAATAGTGTTTAGGACACTATTTTCAATATTAAGTAGCAATTTTTTTAGATAAGCATGTAATGTCCGAAACCTTTGGAATGAGCCATAAATATTGAAGTGGTACTTGTAGGGCGGCAAATACTGATCCATTATTCAAGTGCCAATGCTGAATTATTAAGCAAGTAATCCTTGCAAGCATTTGAAGACAAATAGGCTTGTTTTAGATTCCAACCCCTCCCTCCCTCCCTTCACTTTTCACCCTTCCCCCACTCTCCCCTCCTCTCGTCTCAGACACGCCGCAACAGGCTCCCTACTGATTTGAAGTAAAACTAGTTTCAAAATTAGGATGGTAAATATTGTGTTACGATAGATTTAAACAAAATACCTATTTGTGCTTATGCTTTACTGTTTAGGTTTTTCGTTACGTGTATATTCATTTGTAATTTTAATTGAAAATTTGGGACAAGAAATTTAAACTGTTAAAGTATTGACAAAACACTTCAAAATTCAAACATCATATTCATATAATTCTAGAATTAATTTGTATTTATTTTATCCCTCCCCCCCCCCCCCTTTAAAGTTAACAAATTTTTTTGATTCCAAGATTATAATATAAAATTCATAATGGCTTGAATTTAGAAGAAATATAAATATGATTGAAAATGATTGCAAATGCTTCATTCTGCCTTTGGCTAGAAATAAAATTTTAAAATGATTTAATAATATTTTTGTGTTGGCAAATTATATACATTCTTATAGCAAATTTACGTGTTGAAATAGTGATTATAACTAATAGCAATTTCGTTATAAAAGTTTATTTTTTTGGTTTGTTAGAATATTGGGTAGTGTAGTTGTGTGTGTATAAGGCATAACAAATCTATTGGTTTTATACAAGTGTAGAAAATGAAGGGTCTAGTTTCAAGACTAACACTCGTCAAAGTATAACTAAAACAAGTAGGGGTTTGTTACAGAATCTGTCAATTAAACCGCTTCCACACAATATTTGTGCTCAACAAAAAAACGCACTATTTATACACCTCAGAAAGAAATTCGCCAAACAAGGCCTTTAGCTAATAATTTATTTCTAATTCAAACTTTTAAATGCCAAAATTAACTATTTTCATTAATCTGTTTTCGCAAATTAATAATTACACATTATCGTTTGCTAAATTTGTTTGAAATTCGAAGAATAGTGATGCAATATTTTTTAAATAAATATCTTTTTGTCGCCACAATTTTCCATGTTCATTAACTTTCTTTCGAAAAAGAGAAGAATAAATAATTAGTAAAATTGATGCTTTAAAAATAAAAGCAAAATTTTGCATATTTTTTTATTTAAAGTTAGAATTCGCTATGAAATCTTTCTTCATACATATATAATGAACATCAAAATAACTCTATTGTGATATTACAACAATCCAAACTGAATCCTATCACTTAAATAAATATTTTTCAAGTGTTTTATTTTTATTTTAAATAAAGTTTCTCGTACGTTTGACGAAATGGCAACAGTGAAATCATTGAATGAAAATGGAATTTGCATGTTATTTCGATGTAGATTAAATTTTTAGGTATTTAAATTTTAAATATACTTCTAATTTAAATTTTTCAATGAAATTTGGAATGTAACCTAGCCTGATTGTTTGCTTCAAAATGATGTATCCCACTTGTTTGTGTAACTTGCGGTTCGTTCTGTGAAAGTGGGTGACGGACAGACAGACAGACGGACGGACTGAACGATTATAATACCTTCCACTTTTTACGTTATAAACGTAGTGTTGAAGCTAATATAGGGTCCGGACTATTCATTTCTATTCATTGGCGACTTTTGATAAACCTAAATTCAATTGAACGAAATCTTCAATGAACGATCCAGACCCTTTATCTTAGTTATAGTAGGGAGAATGCGAGTTTTGCAACTAAATTGATATTATCTAAGTACTAATATTTATAACTTTTATTATAAATTATAAATTTTTCATATATTTAAAATGACATAACCTTTTTGTTTTACCTTATTGCAGTTAAATTTAACAGATTTTTATTTTCTTTCAAAATGTAATTTATTTTCTGAAGTTTACAAAAAATATATTTATTAGGATATAGCATTTGGGTAAAAAATAGTTAACTTTAATAGCAGTATAAAACTCACCATTCCAATACTCAAAATAATCAAATGCCATTTAGAAACATCCTACATTTATAAAATACCTATATTAAAGCCCCAATGCTTTCAAATCAGACCCATTATCCGATACATGTAACCGAAATATTTGTGTGTGAGGCCGTTCATAACTCATGACTGAATACCATTAAAGAGGCTCATTTCTTACTTATTGATCATTCAAAACGTTCTCGGGATACTCAATGCTAGTTTATGATTCGATTAAATATTAAGTGTATCATAAAACTGTGCAGGTAACATAAGGAATATACAGTATTTAATATGCTTATGGTATTGTATCCTAAATGTTAGGCTAGAAAATGTGTGGATTTTTTAGGGGGTTTGGATGGTTTGGGCCTAGTAAAATCATTTTTTTAAATTTGAATGATTTTTTATATATTGGAAATAATTTTTAATATATTTTTTTTAATTTTAATTAAAAAATTAAATTATGTATGCATAGTTAATAATATGGGAACCATGTGTCAAAAAAATATTCAATTTGATTTTAATGACACAAAAGTAACTTTACTGGGTACATTTTATAAATATTTTTGTAATAAATGTTTATACAAAATTTCGTTCATTTAAAATACTTTTTTTAAATGTATTATAAAACCTAAATAACAAAAGTAGTTACGTATAAACAAATCCGCCAAAACTTATCAAATTTCTACATTAAATCCACAGGGTGTATTTTGTACTTTTACATGCAAATTACCATCATTCATGCCTTACTTTAGTATAAAGAAACAAACCTTACATAGGGCCTTTCTACTTCTATAGAATGATTGATCATTGTATCGTAAGAATAGCGTATGCACGATTAACACATCCTATTCTGCGCTTTCATCAGTCATCGACTTTGGCACATTTTCGTAACTTTTTAGATTATCTTAATCCCAGGTTTATCGAACACTTTTGCTATCGATGCAGTTTCGGCAGGTTATTTTTCGAAACAAGTAATACCATTGTATTTAAATAATACTTTAAGAAATAATATTTTTAGATACTTTTGCTTTCAACAAAACTGTAATGTCTTGAATATTGTGTTTTCTTTAACCAATTTATACCCAGTAGCTAAAATATGGGACGCTTGTTTGTTTATCTGAGTTTAACTTAGTCTGAATAAATAAAATACAAGACGATTGAAGACCAAAATATTGAATAATATATGTAAGACATAATAAGTTATACGAAAATCTAATTTCAAAGATTTAAAGTAAACGTTTAAATTCGGTGAGAAATGTGTCAATGATATTCAAAATTGGGTTAATTTATTATTGTTATGTTAAAGTTTCAATACTTGTTTTACTTATACCTTAATTTTAAATATGCAATAAATTCATCAAATACAGCATAATATATATTAATTTCCTTAAATCCCATCGATAGTTTTTGAAATTGGATCTAATCAAAACAATTTATGAAGTCATAATAGAAGTAATTGTGTAATACTATTTGTAGTAGTAACTGGAACGAGTTATTGTAGGATGGATATACTGGATTATATTGAATTTTTCATCAAACGTTCTAATATTTATTTACGCCTTTAGCGTAACTTTGAAACCGATTATTTTTATTGTATTTTCAAAATATAATTCATCATAACAAATAAACAAAAAATAGACCCTAGATTAAACGAATAAAAACACGTTTACAATAAAAACAACATTCCCTAGATAATACAAGAATTCTGTTGGGAGTTGATATCCAGCACAGACCATATTGACGGTTTGGTTACATGACACGTGTTCTAGACGAGTTATTAAAGGATGAAAAGCCCTGGGGTCTTTCAACCCACATGACTTACTTCGAACAAAAATTTCACATCGATAAAGTCAAAGAACATTCTGTCAATATCAGCTGGATGTGGCTTTCCATGTAAACGAAATGAAATGGTACTTAGTGCAACTGCCGTAATAGAATTTTTTGTTCTATGACTGATTCTATGGATAATTGTTTTTTAATATTGGACATATAAAATACTTTTTTTCTAAAACAATGTTATAAAATGTAGCAATTCGGTTTTGAAGCAGTATGGGAAGTCTGTTGTTGATATATTATATAAGTTTTTTATTGACAAAAAATAATAAAATCATCCTTCCGTCGTTGAAGATTGTTTTTTATTTCATTGTTTTATTTACTGGAATTCAGAAAGTTTTATTTCGATGTGTTTGGTATTTAAAAATATTTAGCAAAAATGACATTAAATATTTCGTTTCGTTTGTGATAATATACATTTACATTGATTCTAAAAATCTCCAAAGTATGCACTCATGAGTATTTTATTATTATGGTACCGCAAAATGTTCAGCTTCACAGTGTGAGTTTAATTATTTTAATACAAATAGGGAGTTGTATATTTAAACCATGCAAAAAATAAAATATAATCACATGCTCTAACGAATTTAATATAATTGATTCTTACGAATCAGTGGAATAAAACGAGGAATACAGTTTTTTTCTCCATGGCTATAGTCAGATAGAAGTACAATGTGTTTTAGCTTTAAAAAATAACAAATTTAAAGTTTTAAATAGGTATTCGGTTCCAACGAGGCTGATTTGTAAATTCTTTATTCGTACTAAATAAAACAAGGACAATTTGGGAGATTTTTAGATGGTTACGTTTTCCATAAAAATAAATGGTGATTTTATATTTTATAAATGCTAATTTTTTCATAACACGTATTGTTTATAGTTTTTTTTAATTACAAACTGATTGATATCCAAATTGTCAACGTTAAGTTTCGAAATTAAAATACCTGATACATTTTTAATAACTAATTTATGACGTTGCTGAAGTTATTACTAAGATTACAAATTTTAAAAACTTTGCAAAACTACGTTTCAAATGCTCAGCAAATAACAACAGGCTCTTCCAAAAATAACATAAAACAATATTTGAGAACCCAAAGGCCATAAAACAATGTAT
The DNA here is from genome assembly GCA_019343175.1 of Oedothorax gibbosus. Lineage (NCBI taxonomy): Eukaryota > Metazoa > Arthropoda > Arachnida > Araneae > Linyphiidae > Oedothorax > Oedothorax gibbosus. The sequence continues at coordinate 36,948,622 of CM033273.1, forward strand.
GAATGCGTCAGTTGTTTGAAAAAATGTGTCAGATGTAGTCAGAATATGTTTTTAAAGATGGGTGATCATTCAGGCCTGTATTGGAAGTGAACTACAGCTTTTTTAAGTCATCAGAGGGTAAGGCAGATATATGTTAAAATTAGTTCTACCATATTGGGTCAGGGTGTGTGTCCAGAAACTATTTGCTCCTATGAACATGAAATTAATCATGCACTTTTAGGAGTTAATTCCATGTAACTGTAGTGAAAGTCACAAATTAAGAGGAGATTATAAGCTTTTTGAATTTGAAAAATAAATTAAATTAAATAAAACCCGTTACATTATTTAGTTTTAATAAGTGTAGGTCAGCTACTGAGATAATTTTTTTAATTTAATGTTAAAGATTGTAATGATAGTCACTTTTTATACACGTGACTTACACTACAGAAAGAATAATTTTGCATGATATTAGATTAGGATATATTTGTCGGACATTGAATGGATGGCTGATTCCATAATACTTTTCAATGGCTAATTACCAAAAATGCTGTTACAAACAATTTAAGGATTGTTTTTTTCACTTTTTAGTGCCTGAGTTTGAAACTGTGGAGGGGGTGAGATGGAGAGGGAACGATTTGACTGTCACGTTGCTCAGTTAGAGGAAGATTTTAGAAGAGTATGTTCCATGTTTTATTTGTAGCGGAACATTTTGGTATGGAATATACATTGTTTTCAGAAGATTATTAAGAAATAGTTTTTAAATACATCTTTAAAACACTCCACATCTTTTTAATCTCACTAGACTATATTCCGTTTTTATTTTTTGTTTACTGAAAAAAGTGCATGAAATTAAATCCCTTTTTATTAAAAATAGCTCAATCACTAACGAAAGATAGTATTCACAAAATAAATGTTGGGCCAAACCAATGAATGCGAATTGTAAGCACTTAACAAAACTAAACTTAACCAGCAAGATTGAAAAATAAAAATATTTTCTTTACCCATCCAAAGTAAGAAAAATAAAGTTTTACAAGACCTTTTAAACCTAATCTTGCGTTTGATGCAGACCAGCATCCTCCTTTCTTATATCCTCTCAAATATAATATCATTAGGGAAAATTCCTCTGCAGGCCGTTCTACGTAATAAAACCTGCATCCAATTTTTAAGTAATTCTCTCGGTGCTCTCTCTCTCTCTCTGCAGCATTATTTCACGGAAAATAACAAGCATCCCAAGACAGGAATCTCTCATAGAAAAGGTTCCGGAAATTTATTCACTCGAGTTGCTGCACAGTCTCATCACTCCGATGCCTTACTTTGACAAAATTACAGTAGGTACTCTTGCTAAAACATCATTCCAAATAGCGCTCGTTTGCTGCAACAACGGTAAAATTCAAAGAATGCGATTGTTGACTAATATGTTGAGGTCAATTATATTTTTGTGAATGTTCAACAAGTAGAGGGTATTTCTGAGTTTTCAATATTCCAGAAAAAATGTCTTTAAGATTCTCCTTTTTTCCAAATAATACGAACAATATATAAAAAAAAAGAAATGATACCTTCTAAAAATCTTTGTTTTTCACTATTAAAAAGAATCACTAGTAGTTTCACGAATAAAACTTTGGCGTTTGGTTTCACCAAATACCCCAGGAGAGAAAAACGCATTAATACATACCTGGGTTACGTGACTTTTTAAGTTATTCTGTTTGTAAAAAAAATCTGCGATTAGAAAAAAAAATACTACTCTACACTGTTAAAAATTCAACACTTAGTTTCGTTAAAAAAATTGGTTCCTAGTATCTGTAATGTCTGTGTGGTGGAATGTTTCAGTGTAATTTTTAGCATTTGGATTGACTACTTTTTAGATTTTGATTTCCAAAACCTGAAAAATCGTTCAATCGAATGCTTAATATATGGTGAAACATTTCACCAAACAGCCGCTGCAGCAACTGGGAACCATTTTCTAGGTGAAACCTAGAAGTAAAATATATTCTAACCATAGACCTTCGCTATAACTTTTATTTTGAAACCTAAATAATAAAAATCAACTTATTGAAAGTTAAAACTTTTTCTCATCAACGGAATGGCTCCGAAGTGGACCAAAAAGAACTCTCAGGTCGTGTTGCAATACACGCGGACGCTTTTTGGCAGCATATGTTAATGACTTGAGGAACGGAATTGCTTAGTATAAGACGTCACGCTTTTATGCAGGAGTGGGCCGCATCATCTGAAGATTGAATAGATATAATGCTGACTTTAAAAGGTCTGGCTAGTTTAGGGTGGAATATTTGGACAAATGAATCGGGTTATTTTAGATTGAGTCTATCGAATACAGTCACGGCCAACGTAAATGACAAGGCCAGAGAAGCTCTCCCAAACATGAGAGCGGACGGAAATTTTGACGTCACTGTTCCGATTGCCAAAGATTGAGAAACTAGTTCGGACGCACTCGGAACCCTAAAAATGTGGTCAGCCGTGAACGAGTGGTTTCGAATAGGTTTCGAGATCGGTTGTCTTCATCTTCGGATCAACGTCACTCGGAACTATGACGTCAAACTTTCCGTCCCCGAGAGTGTTTGGGAAAGCTTCTTTGGCCTTAGTAGTTGAGTAGGCCGTGATACAGTCCAAGTAGCTAGTTGCTACCTTTACAAGTATATGTATTCATGTAATGAGGTAGAGCTTATGAATGAACGTATGTTATGAGGTATAATGTTTTTTTATTTAAATGATACTTTATAAAATATAAATATTACTTTTACAGTTTTTTATATTATATATTATTATTTTTATATTATTTTATTTTTAGATATTATTATATTTTTAAATACTATTATTAAATTTAGATTTGTTATATATAGTTGTTGTCGAGTTGAACGAAACTGTACTTCCAGCACAGTCTGACAAGTAAAACTTATAGGAAAACTTTGACGCAATTAAAAAATAAGGACATTTTTATTTTGAATTCCTTCCATCCGATACAACGAATTTAATTCTTTCGTAACCATGGTAACTATACTAACAACAAATCTGTATAGATAACGTTGCCATTTTGCGTACAATAAATTAAATATTAACGTAACAATTTAGTAGCATTACAAAACAAATAAATTCTGGTAGGCAGTCATCAACTTCCAACAGTTGTAATTGTGAAATGAATTCTTGAACATAATAGAGATCACAATTCTTAGCATCATAATATTTAACCAGATTCTCAGTGTTAACCTTAGTTCTCTCTCTCTCATAAAACAAAAATTAAGAGTGAAACTTTAAAATTTACTTTAACCATTCTTAATGTAGTTCCAAAATATTCTCAGAGGTTACATACACAATGATCAAATAATTACTATTTGTAAATTAAACGAGAATGGTTTGTCTAATGCTATGTTTCAGACGAAACTGTTCAACTTCACAATTATAAAACTGTGAACTTGTGAATTTTGATGATATTTTTTCCTGACTGAAAGTGGTATTTTATCCCATAAAAAATGTTTAAGGTTGATAATTTCTGTTTAGACATCATATTTAAATAAATGTAAGTTTTTTTATTTTAATATTAGCTTACAATGTTTTTAAATATATAAAATACTGTTTATCCTTATACGTATATGAGAGCCCGTAAAGTGATGTTATTATTTTTAATATTATTTGTTACAACGTGTGTTGTAATTATTTAAAGTGGTACCTATACTAATACCTCATGTTATCATGTACGGCGTATCAAGATGTGCTGAAAAATTACCCCACCTACCAATACACGCAATATTGTCGCTATAGGAACGCATATCGCTAAACTAGAAATGCCTTATATTATGTTCAATGGCACAATAACCTCTTCTCTTATATGTTCCCACAAGTTGTGCTACGCCTTAACTAAATTCTAGTTTCACCACTTGGAAATAAATACTACGTTGGTTTTAGTGTGTCTCTACCATTAGCAGTTAGGCATTACGGGTCTTAAAGTAAAGGTATTAAAACTAGAAAAGTAGCACGAAATAATATTTTAGCTTATTTTCATTTTTTAAGGTATACATACACACTAGAAAAGGCCAAAAATAACCAAATTAGGCATTTTTTGGTTTTAAGTTAATTAGAATTTCCAATTCTTCCTCTTTAAAATGATGTAAAGTTTGTACTGACACTCCACTCTAATAAAAAGTTACAGAGGTTTTTCTAATCTTCCAAACCATGAAAGTTAGTTAGCTCTTATAACCTTTAAACTCAATTTTCTCAAAACTTCATTTTTCTCATGTGTTACTTTGCTTAAACAATGATAACTAAAGTTAAAATTAACATTTTGTCAAACGAATGGTTTATTTATTTGTGGAATAAGTTGGGGGAGGGCGTGAACCTCAAAAAAGAAGATTTGGTTTTTAAATTCATTTTATATTGCATGTCAAAGTTATTTTTTTTTCTAAAAAAATGGATTTTTTTAATGTTGCTTATTATAAAAAATTATAAATAAAAAACTAAAAGAAGCACCAACTTAATTTGAGGTTCATGGACTTCAGAACGAATTGGTGATTAATTTGCATGGTAATTGTATAGGTCTAAGTTATTTAGTTCTTGAGTTATGAGTGTTTTAAAAAAATGCTAATTAATGCATAAAATTTTAATTAATTAATTATCATTTTAATTTTTAAAAAATATTTTTACATGTACCCTCATAAACTTATGAATTATATCAAATATAAAAAAAATTGGATTTTTAAGTGAAATATTAGAGAAAAAAAGTTCAAGTGTATACGTACACCTTAATTTAAAAGAATTTTTGGAAATAGAAAAGTAGATAATGACATATTGTAGATGTTCGTCTGACAATACACCCTTTCACAAACTCAGTTCGATAGGAATTTCCATGAGTTTAAAATCAAAGGAAAGTAGTTAACTCTAGTTCTTTCAGAAATTCTTTAATTTGAATTAAAAATAAAACTAAATTGATAGGTATCGCTGAGGTTATTGCGAATGATTGAATACAACGTTAAGTACTTTTTGATGTTCAGAGTGTTGTACAAAAAAATCGGAAAATATATTATTATGAAATAACCAAAACATAGTTAGTAAATAAGTAGAAAACATTTCACACGAATTTATTGTTTATGACAAAAAGCATTCAAAAACATGTTTTGAGAAGAAACAGACCTGAGTTTCAAAAAAATTGAAGAGAAAATTTTATATAAAAAAAAACTCCGACCCTTTAAACAATAACAAATTTTGGCTGCTTTACACTTGATAAATAATTTCTGGCCGGCATATTTCTAAAACCGTCTCGAACCCTATTTCACATCTGACTGAGTTTATTACAGTTGAGAGAATGAGGAGATGCTATTTTTATAAGGAAGCAACATACACGAAAAAATTTATATAAGTACCGTTAATAAAAATTGCGGCCAAGAAAGTTGGCTGCCGATCAATCATATAGCTTGGTATCCGTGTGACGCAGTTTTTCCCTTTAGGCCTGGAAATAATTAATGAAGCGTATAGGAGTGGAGGGGGTTTTAGATAAAATATGGAAGAAAAAATAATTTTGTATTTTAACCCGTTTTGTAGCCACTGAACAGTTTTTGTTTAGGTGAATTAAAGTTTAACTAATGCTACAAGTGGAATATTGTGGACAAAGCTACGTTGTTTTTAACCACAGTTTAGTGGCCTAGCAGACACCTAAAAGGCATCCAAGGCAACCCCATACATTGTCAACAGGACAATTAATCTTGCCTGCAACTGAAGAGCTTAGTGGAAGAACGTACTAAGTGATAAAAAGGTGAAAACGAGAAAAATAGGTTTATAGTTTTTCGTTTGCACTTAGATACGTTAAAAACGCAAATACAAAAGGTAAAAAATATTCTTAACTTAAAGTTTATGAAAAGGTGGAAATTTGTCATCTTTAAACGAAGGAATAACCTGTTCATTGATACAAAAAAATATCCACTAAGCTCTTCAATTGATATAACATTCCCATATTCCTTGTACAATGTTTTTAAAAAACATATAGGACATTTCATAACCCGATCCTAATATCTTCCCCACGTCTTACTGCTGTAGAACAAAAGCGGTTATGGCATTATTGAATCCCAATACATAAAGAATTTCTATGACAATTTTCAGAGACTACTCTATACTTATACGACACTTCCAGCTTTGTCAAAATTTTAGTTTCTACTGAATAGTTCATATATTATTAATTTTAGAATAAAGTTGTCAATGCACAAGTTGTAAAGCATAACTATTCTTGCAACTTTTGTACTTAAAAATTTGTTATAGGAGCAATACTTATTGATATATTATGGATTTAGAGTAATTTTAAGTAAGTTTAGGTGCTAAGAGCCTAACTTGGCCCTCCATAAATTTTGTTTACAAAGAGTTACTATGGTGATAGTTTGTCAGGGCTGGAACAGTTTTAGTTAACATTTTAAACTCTGTATTTTAAGATACGGAAAATGACGCATTGTATAAGTTTACACACATAGAAATTATTGAGGAAAACACTTTTTTAGAATCAGAACCCTCCAAAACGTGTAGAAAATACAAAATCTCCATTCCGGATTTTCGACCCTATCCCAATACTTTCTTTACATTATATTTCATGTTAGGTAATTAAAAGTAAAAAGAAACATAAACAAACATTTATTGGTTTTCTTAGAAGAACAGATAACTCGCATCTCCTGTTTTAGACCTCGTTCTTAAACTCACACACGTACTTGTGTGTTCAACAAATAATCAAATAAAAATTGGCGGTTAGTAGATGAAGTTTTCGCCAAGATAAATAAAAAGAAACAGAGCTGGGAGCATGTAAAGACGCTATCATAAGACCAGCTGGGAGACATAATGGTACCTGAGGTAAATAACCAATGAATTTATGTTTTTGATCGACGTGCGTTTTAAAAAAATATTGACTATCATAAATTATTTAAACTGTTTTTGAACGAAAAAGGTTTTAAAAATTAATGAAATGTGTTATTACGTTCAAATCTTGTTTTTGTGACTTGGTAATTTCTGAATTTTATAAAAATTATTGTAATGGAAAATATTTCTTTTAAAAAGCGACGTAAATTTGTTTTTGAATAATTGAATTTCGAAAGTGAATTTTTTTTTTTTTAAAAATCAGTTTAGCTTAGAATTAATTTTGGGTAAATAGATGAAAATATTTGGATATTTTTTTTATCGTTTCCACAAAGATCAGGAAAGGAATGGAATTTTCAACATCACCGTGTCGTATGTCTTGCATGAAGCATTTTTTACTATTGTGGAATGTTAGCATCCTGATGTTCCATTCGTCCACGCAAAATAACGGGATTAAACGGCGTTCAGCCATTTATCCCGTAAATGCAGAAACCTTAAATCCTACGTGTATGTCCCTACGTTGGTGGTATTAACGATTAATGAGCGGATGCCTGTGTAGTCAGTCCCATACACTATATTGTCTGAAGCATTTTATTATTTAAATTCACGTTAATTTCCTCCATCTTGTTTTATTTACTATTGGATATATTATGATTTTATCTCAACGAATATGTGTGTTCGCCTTTTACTGAACAAAACTTAATTTGATTATTATAGGTATTAAGTTAAGAGGGACTGTGTGTCAGTCCCATAGAGCTAATGCATTAATTTAGAATCACAACCTCCACAGAAGTATTGCTTTGCCATGTTAGTCCTTTTCCCCCAGGTATGGGAATCAACACAACATCGAAATGAAACAAATTTGAAGCAAAAATGTTATCTATGTTTTTAATTATATATTTTGGAAGTTTTAAAATGTCAAAAATATACAGCAGATGGCGACACTATTTTAAAATTTAATCGATTAATAATTAAATAACCTGAAGTTATTTTCTTTTCAATTATGTTTTAAATTGATGTCCTGATGATTCCCATATCTGGTGAAAATGGGATAACATGGCAAAGCAATTCTTTTGCAAAACATGTGATTTCAAAACTAATGTATTAGCTCTATGGTACTGACAGTCCCTCTTAAAGCAATATATTTACTAAAAAATTTCACTTAAAAATGATTATACTTTATATTGATTATTTTCTAAAAATACCAACACATCTTAAAATAGTCATCAAACAACGTTTACGTTTACATTTCAAAGAACCCATTAGCTCTGACTCATGATAAACCACGCTTCTATACTTCATTTTAAAATTTTAAAACACAGATAATCGCTTTAAAGCAAGAATAAATAATTTTTAACCCAACAGAAAAGGACACCCCTAGTTAATCAATACGTAGCAAAGAACCTGGGTTTATTTGAGTCTAATATTTTAAAGCAACATAATGGAGTGGTCCCCCGACATCCAATATGTCACTTCTTTGTGGAATTCCAACAAGTGATTAAGATAACCAGAGCGTTAAATTACAATGTTTCGCACTTGATTGAGCCATAATTGAAAGGAATGTACAGCTATAATCCGCCACAAGTGAAGCGAGGACCAGTTCTCGATTGCTAGGGCCCGGATGGCCGAGTGGTTTGGGCCATTACGCTAGCAGTTTGCGCGCTGTAACGGGTGCGGGCTCGATTCCAGCCTTCGCCCTTGGTGTATAGTCCTTTATCTGTGACAGTAAAAAATTCTTTCTGTGTCTGTCTTACTTGACGAAGGCTTCATAAGCGGGTCTCTGATCAAGCATACAAGCCGGAATATATTGTACCCCCCCCCCCTCTCAATTGCTTCGTGAACCATATAAGGCTACAGAAAACAGTGCAAGTGGCAGACGGATATCAGTAAACATGGGGATGTGCTCAATAGCTTTCCATACACCCAAGTGTTTGGGAAATTTGTAAGTTTATTTCTAAATGTAATTGAGAAGTTTAAAACTTCAATCTAAGGTAGTCTCGTTTAAAATGTACTTATGATAAATATGAATCCAAAGAAGTGTGATAAGAAGTGTGTTCAATGTAATTTAAATAACATTTTTATCTTTTCTTACATTTAAGATGCAATGAAAAGCCGCTACTGGCATAAAATTTTTAAAATTAGTTGTGTTCCGCAAAAAATTATAAATTTTTACTCAATACTAAAAATGAAATGATTTGTTTATTCATAAAATGTAAATCAATATTTAAAGGATTAATCACATAAAACTGTTTTGTTTAATGTTTTTAAGTTCTACATTTACTTTTCAATTTAATTCTGCAATAAAGATCGCATTTCGTTTAGAGATTCCATTTAAAAGTTATTTGAACCCCAAATTATTAGTTTCGAATAATAGCTTACAATTTATCAGTAGTTTAAGTAAATCAAGCAGTACTTTCTCTTCTGTAAATATTCATTTGTAATATGTCATTATAACTTTATATTTAGTTTTCCAGCAATTATTTTCCATTTACGTTACATATGTACGACCAATTGTGCGTGTAGTGTTTTATTCCTTTATGTCCCGAGGAGAAGTTCTTCAATATAATAAAAATAGAGGGTTATTATTTAATAATTGAATATTCTGCTAATCTATTTTCGATTGCTTACATTAAATATTATTATAAAACTTTATTTTAGACTTAAGTTTACCCGAGATATGAATTTTAAAACAGAATTAGTCTCTTGAAAATACTTCCAAATTACATTTTCTTGCATCCAAATTAAATGATGAATAAATAAATGTAAACATGTCCTTCAAACTATTTACGCACGGAAGTAGAGAACTTTAATTTGAAAATTTGAAGGGGATAAGACTTCGCCTTTCCTAATTTAACATTTTGAGTTTCAAATGTACTTCGAGCCAGGTTCATTCACTTTACAAAATAAGTAAGAAAAAGCAAATCTCCCGAATGCGATGCAAAATAATATTGTTAAATAAATTGGACTCGGCAAAATGAGGCGGAAATACCCTGGAAAATAGTGTTTCAGTTACACGTGCAAGTCTTCTGATGTGTTGAATAAATCTAATTACAAAAGAATGAACTTTTATGGAATATTAAATGAGCCACGAATTCTGAAATCATATTATCTTACTTTTGTTATGTATTTCTACTGCTTTTACGGAAGAAACTTGTAAAGTTTCTCAGTATAAAAGAATACATTAACGAAGAACAATACATTTCTTCATTATTTATCCAAACAAAAGTTTCGAGAATTCGCTTGGAAATAAAATCAGTGCTCTTTCGTATATGAGTAGACGCATGCGAATCGTTCAAGAAACGGTTGTGAACAACAACTTTCACTCATAATTTATGAATTTTGAACTGTGAAGGCTTCAATAATCACATAAATATTATATATGAGTGGAGCAAAAATGTTTATTTTAAAAATATCCTTTACTTATTAAAAATTTGAAAATGTATTTCGTGCGTTTATTTTTGTAAATCAATAATAATAATAATAATAATTTAACGTTGAAAGTGTAGTTGTTCTTTATAAACTTTTTAACTGGACATCCGTTTTTATAGTAACATGCTAAAATGGTCAGGTCATACTAAAATTTTAATTTTTGAACGTTCAGAGTTTAAAATGATCTATTGTAGGAGAAATTTCAATTTACGTGTTCTAAAACGTGGGAAAAACAAGAAATATTTGATAGAATTGAATGCCCCTTTACAAACCCAAAAACTTCCCCTGTATAGTCCCGTGATTTGGTGCCCAGTCGCGTGGATCAGATCATTTGGTAAGTTTTCCACAGCGACGAAAACATAAAAGACGGTTAAAGGTAACATTATAAATGGGAAGTTGGGAAAGGAACAAATATGAATATCTATTTCGTTGCAAACCTTAGTTCGCCGCAAAAAAGGTTGCCACTTTTAGCAGCTTACTGCGGCTGTTTTAATAACAACAAAAACTTCTGTCTTTCGTTATTTTATCGTTAGTCTGATCAATGTATGTGAAGCAAAAAGAATAGTTCGAGTTTTTACTGATTACTCTTAGTATTGAAAATAATCCCTGAGTTATAAAATATATAATAGTTGCCTCTAAAAAATTATGGATTGTAAAGAATAAAATTACTATAAATAGGCCTATCTACACTCTTAAAACAAAAGAGTGAAATTCACTCCTATAGGAGAAGTGCATTTTCGGCACCGGAAAGGAGTGGAAATGAACTCAGACTGAGTTAAAACCGCTCGTTTTAAGAGTGTAGGACGCAGATTGTTTTCTTTTATTTCTTTTACCCACTCCGAAAAAGAGTGAAATTCACTCCTATAGGAGAAGTGCATTTTCGGCACGGAAAGGAGTGGAAATTAACTCAGACTGAGTTAAAACCGCTCGTTTGTTTTAAGAGTGTAAGCAATCTTTTTTATATTTTTAAACTGTACAAAAATTAATCAACTTTCATAGATTAGCCAATGGAAGCTGTAGCGGGCCACAAACGCAACCTCAAATAACATCCGAGCTAGATGGCGCGTATTTACAACTACTGCATTACTACCATTCATCCAAATTTTAAAAATATTGTAGCATACAAGTCAAAGCATTCTTGTCTTCCTTAAGGTACCTTTTGGTGGACAAGGGTTATTTTAATATAGTCGGAAACACTACAGAAGCAAATACTTCCGATTGAAAACATAAGCAGCATGCTAAACATTACCGTCTGGAGAGACAATAAAGTTTTCCAAGTGTTTTTTTTTGCAAACCCACGTGACTTGGGAATAGATGTGTGTCACGTTTCTGGTATGCCAGTATAACCTTCTCAGTTTTTCAGGTCTGGCGCCAATTGTCACTGTTCTAACCAAATGACAGCGATAAGCTCCAAATTGTATCAATCTTTCCTTGTCCTCAAATTAGTGATTTGGTGAAATTCCTCTTGAGGACGTTTTCGAGGGCTTCTTTATTATTGTATTATCAGTCCATTCTATTTAGGGTCTCTGGTCTCTCACACAGCGGCATAAATAAAATAGATTGCTAATTCAATACTAAACCAGCTTCCAAAAACATCCTCAAGGTGAATCTCGCCAAATCACTAAGTTGAGGAGTAGGGTTGCTAAATATCGTTACAACTTATCGCTTCTGTTTCGTCATAACCAGAATAGTGACCCATGTCTATCATTACGCAGTCCATTCAATTTAATGTCTCCGACTACACCACATGCGCTCAAAGTCGGTTTTCTCTTTCGTGTTGCCATCAGAGATAAAGACTTACAAAAATAATTGAAATCGAAAAGCTTATATCATTCTTTAAATATACCGAATATTATACGATATTTATCACACGTAGATACATTTGAAATATTTCAAGAGAAAAGCAATATATAAGCATTTTAAAAAAAATTATAATTCAAAATAAAGTATTGGGAATCTTTTACCAAATTCAATTTTATTTATTTCATAGCAATAAAAGACAACAAAATAAGCGGCAACTTAAAAATATCTAGTGTTTATAGCCTATACTGTATCAATAGGGTATCGGTTAATAGAAATATTTACTAACAAAATGTAGACCAAAAAATTTAATTTGTAGCTTCTTATCTTTCAATAAAATCTATTGAATATCATACTTACTACTAAATTTTTAAATTAAAGATTATGAAACTCCAGCCAAACATCAAAGCAGACATTTTAGATTTTTCCAATAAAACGACCAAGCCACACTAGAAATGCGATTTTTACTTTTAAAAATAACATAATTGCCTATAAAAAAACGTATCGCATGAATATAGATTTTACTCTTGAGGAGCCCTCCCTTTAATGATCATATTCTTCGTTCATTAAAATAAAAGTAATGTCCTTTTCAAAATGCACCGATGCAACATCAAAGAGCAATTACTGAAATCCTTTATACAATTTAATGATCTCTGAAACTGAAGGGTTTCGCTGATAGATACCGTTTAATTATTTTTAAAAGGGATTATAGATCTAGTTAGAAAGTTGTTGAATTTTTTTTGTCCTTCAAGTGCGCTTAGAATTTCATTATGCTGTCTTACAAAAGAAACCCTTTCCTATACATGTTTTAACTTTTTTAATTAGTTGAGTAAAATGTGAATAGGTAATATAAGATGAAGTATTTTATAATATATGAAATATAATAAATAATAGTTTGTGTAAAACTAATCTTGACGAAGGCTTCATAAGCGGGTCTCTGATCAAGCACACAAGCCGGAATATATATGTACCCCCCCCCCCCCCTCAAACCTAATCTACGTGTATAGAAGAGATAATATTTACAAAATAAATAACTATTTTGAAGTCAAGGTAAACTTGGATGAATTCAAAAGTCCTAAAAATATTTTTAAGCTAAATACATGTATTTTATGAAAAATAATTTATTTACGAAATTTTTCTTATTCAATTGTAGCCTCAATCTGTTTAAGAAAATGTATTTCTTGCTTTTTGATTTATTTTTCCTCCATTAGTTGACACTTAAGACATTCAATTCTAAATTAATTCCTTCATTACAAAAATAGTAGTTTATAGGTGTTTCTTCTATCTTTAAAGTCTTCCAACAAAGTCATGCATTTGTTACTTTGAATTACCTAATATGAAATATAAGGTATTTGAAGTATTGCGATGGGGTCAAAAATTCCGAAAAGGAGACTTTGTGTCTTCTAGACGTTTTAGATGGTGTTGATTCCAAAAAAATGGTTTTTGAACATAAGTATGTCTGTCAGTTAATCTGAAACCAATCTACAGCTCAAAATGAAAGAACTACGGACTTCATATTTGGTACATAAGTTCCTAGTACCTGTAGAATATCATAATAAGGTTTTCTAGAAAACAAAAAGGAGCTGCCATAGAACTTTTCCGTTTTTAAAGTTATTAAAATTACCTTATCGAGTATAAAATGAACTTTGAAGGTGTGTTTGATTTACTGAGTGGTAATTGAAATTTTTTTAGTGTAAGACACCCCTAGTTTTGCATTAAACTCATTATATTGTTATACCATATAAATAGTTAACAGTTTTATTATTTGTGTTAAGAAGCTGCAAAAGGATGTAAATGAAATAAAACTTTCAAAACACACAAATGTAAAAACTTGTTTATTTATTCATCACAAATATTTTACGTTCATAATGGGCGAACATTTTTACATTTTTTATTGTTGGATGATATGTTGAAATTCATTAATAAAATTTTCAATTATAATTCAAATCAGATAAAAACTACGAAAATTGTTAAGGTAATTCTCCCATAAATATATAATTTGTGTCGATAAAATATGCCTTCATGCACTGATCTTCTGGAATCTATTAAATGCATTTTAAAATATTTTCACTAGTTTTAATAATCAAAATTTTAAAAAATTGCATTCTAATTAATAATATAAACCATTATTTTTGTTAATTAAAAATAATTTTATGTTTATTCTGAGTTAGAAGTCTTATCCCTTAGTTTTAGTATCAATACTGCCCAACTTGTATAAAACTGGTCATGTGACCTTCAGGTGACCAGTTCGGATTTTGTACATAGTTGCATTCAGTTTGGGAAGCCATCTTGAATGCTGTCAATAACACAACGGTTCTTTGTCTGGACTTCAAAAGTAATTACAAGCTTAAAAATGGAAAGAAAGTTGAAAATGTCTTTTTAATCTGTCAGTACTGTCTTTTACTTAAACTCACTTATGTTATTATATTTTGATGTTTTTTATGATCTGCCAAACATACCATATTTTTAGCATAATTCAAAATATACAGTTGAAGTTTTTCTTAAACCTAACTTATAATGTGTATAATGAAGTATTTGGTACTTTGTCACTACTGTCCCTGTCATTACTGCCTCATTCATATTTACGTTTTGGGAACAGTGGAAGAAAAATTCGTGTTTAAAAATCGTGCGAGAATTCTGCATATAATTCTGAACATACTACCTTATTCATTATGGAAAGCAGTTTTAAAATTAGGTTTTAAATTTTTATTAAATCACACACTAAAATTACACTTATGAGAGAATCACTGAAGTTGTTCAACATTTTTATTCTAATTTAGGAAAATATTTTAACGTCTGTTGCTATTCAGAATTTATTAACATAAGTAATTAGTTCCGAATTAGGATTGTGATTTCAGAATTGGTTCTCCTTTTTCTCTCTCCATTTGTTGAACGTAGAATCAATTATAAAAATTTTATTTATAATTATGTCCGTGTCGATAGAAAAGAGTGGGAAAGCTTAAATCAAATGAATTTATTTAGAAAGAAACTCAATTAAGCTTAGAGTTCCTTTCTCTGGATATTTCAAGTAATTTTTAAATTAAAAAATATGTAATAAACTATCAATTATTGATTTAAAAAACAACTTATATAACGCATGCGGGGCCCGGATGGCCGAGTGGTTTGGACCATTTAGCTAGCAGTCTGCGCGCTGTAAGGGGTGCTGGTTCGATTCTCGCCTTCGCCTTGGGTGTACTTCCTTTCTCTGTGACAGTAAAAATTCTTTATGTGTCTGTCTTACTTGACGAAAGCTTATAAATATGTATACCCTACCCTACCCCCCCCATAACGCATGCATTTAACTATTCAACACATAAAACTATTTCAGACTTCAATTTCAAAATTCAAATTACCAAAATTATTCTTAAATGGAAACATCCATCAGTTAAAAAGTAAGTTACATTCACTTTATCAAAATAAAATAATATATTCTTCTTATATATTCTGTTACTTTTCATAAACCAATATCCATGATATTTATTTTTTTACCATTGGGGGTTATTTGAAAATAGTTACTTAAATGTTGATAACTGTGTAGTTCTCTTCAAATATTATAATTCATTTGTGGTACAAGGGTTTTTTTTATTACAGTGGATAAAATAAAAACATTAATGTGAAATATCTTTGAAAATTTTTAAAACATTGAGTTAATTTTTATTTCTTTTCAAAAGCATATTTATTTTCAAAAAGTAATTCAATGTATTTCAAAGTAATTCAATTTATTTTAATTGTAATTTAGTAGTGTTTGGCAAAGAGTTTCACTAATGAAATATTCTAAATTTTTTCAGAATCAGTTTTAAGTAAAATAATATAAGTTTTTACACACATAACTCCGTAACTTCAAAAAAGTGGTGGCAGCCTACCTCCTGATTTAAGGAGTAACGTTAAACAAATACGAAGTTTACTTTTATTTTGAGGTGTAACGGTATTCCATAAATTTGGGGTATGTTTCTACGTAAAGCGTTAACATATCAACTTTAAACATATTTTTATTAACGTTAATATATAATATTTTTTATGTTATAATTTATTGTAACATATTTTTTAACATTAGCACGTTAAGAAAACGTTCTAAAAATTTTACTGATGAGAATACTAAAATAAAATATAATTTTTATAATTACTAGATAAAAAAAAAGTATCGTCGCTAAGTCTCTTTAAATCCTTCTTTTAACCAGTTGTCGACTTAATTTTTTCACTTGTTTAATATGCATATTAAGAACTAACTTATTTTTCTTATGAATTATCTTTTTTTAATTAATACATTTATTATTATAATAACAAGTAAGAGAGAAAGAACAAATTCCATGTCAAATATAATAATCACTTAATAAATGTGTGTTTTCATCGAAAGTTAAAATTTTACTCGTAGTAAAAGGCAAATGGTGAACCAAAGTTATATTTATTATCGATGTCAGTCATATAGATTAATGTAAGTGTGTTAGCTACAAATGATAAAAAACGCCATTCCAAAAAAAATTCCTACTCCAAAAATCAAAGTGTAAAAAAGTGGAAATAAAAAGTATTGTGTGTAAAAAAGTGGAAATAAAAAGTGTTGTAATTTGTATGTACAGCTGAGGAAAAAAAAAACGATCCACCCTTCGTTTTTCGGCTGCTATTGGTCAAGGAATTTTGTGAAAGAAGTCATTTTTCAAGAAATAGCGTAAGGAATTGAGAACTGGCAACTAAAATTGTATAAGGGGTCGTCTACATATTAAAATGAGTACCAACTTTGAAAATTCCAATGGCAACACCCAATTTTTTTTATATAAAAATGTTTATCATCTTCAAAATACCCTAGGTCCAAAAGAATATTTATTTGCATTATGTGTTGAGATATAAGCATTCAAAGTTGAACGCCCATAATGTTAAAAGAGTTTCACAAACTTTTATTCATACCTCCACAAATAAAATGAATTAAACCAAATTTTTTTTTTGATTATATACTTCTCAATTTTCCAAAAACAAATCACACAAGTTTTTTCATCAATTTTTCATTATTATTATTTTTTTATTTAAATTTATATAAGAAAAAATAAAACATGAATAGCAACCCCACATTTTTGTTACATAAATCAATAAAATAGATCAAGTAGAACCAAAATCCCGAATTTTTTAATTCAACAACAATTATTTGCCGAGTTATTGTAAAAATACTGAAAAAAACGAATTTTAGGGACCGTGTAAAAAATTACTTAGCAAATTGGATCCTAACTTGCATCACTGTTTGGTGGTTGAAAAGCGTTTTTGGTAAATGTTTATTCAAATTATTGATGTCTGTCAAATGTCTAAAAATCTTTTCTTATTTCAAGTGCATACAATGTATTTTGTTTGTATAATTAACATTAAATTATATCGATTACTATGTTTTTGAATGTATGTTATTTCCAATACAATTTCAAAAAGTGTGTTTTATAGTAAAAATTAACAACTCTAAAATATTATTGGAATTCGGTGTTTAGCATATTTTATTGTTACCACATTGATTATTTAAAATGATTAGTGCCCACTGCCTTGGTTAAAAATCATTGCCAAATCATTCTGCGTAATTTTATTTTGCTTTCCTTAAATATCGTGTTAAGATCGTAACTCTCGTTTAGTAATAGTATAGGTTTATATTACCGATAAAGTGAAATCCCGACAAGGACGAAATCCTGAAAATAGATTTTTGTCCATTTCGCGATTTTTTTAAAAAAAAAATATTAGAGATTACTTATTTATTTATTTACTTATTTGGTTAGTTATTTAGTTATTTAGTTAGTTAGTCAGTCCGTTAGTTAGTCAGTTAGTTAGTTAGTCAATCCGTTAGTTAGTCAGTTAGTCAGTTAGTCAGTCAGTTAGTTATTCAGTCAGTCAGTTAGTCAGTAAGTTAGTCCGTTAGTTAGTCAGTTAGTTAGTCAGTCAGTTAGTCAGTTAGTTAGTTAGTCGGTTAGTCAGTCAGTTAGTCAGTCAGTTAGTTAGTCAGTGAGTCAGTCAGTTCACTGATTGACAGTCAGTTAGACTACGTTAGTCAGTCTGGACTAACTAATGAAGCGACTAACTAACGGACTGACTAACTGACTGACTGACTGACTAACTAACTGACTGACCATCTAACTGACTGACTGACTAACTAACGGATTGACTAACCGACGAACTAACTGACTGACTAACGGACTAACTAATGGACTGACTAACTAACGGACTGACTAACTACCTGACTGACTAACTGACTGGATAACTAACCGACTAACTAATGGACTGACTAACTAACGGACTGACTAACTACCTGACTGACTAACTGACTGGATAACTAACCGACTAACTGTGTGACTAACTAACTTACTGACTGACTAACTAACTGACTGACTAACAAACTAAGTGACTAACTAACTGACTAACTAACTTATTAACTAAATAACTAAATAAGTAATCTCTAATATTTAAAAAAAAATCGAGAAATGGACAAAAATCTATTTTCGGGATTTAGACCCATTCGGGATTTTGACTCATTCGGGATTTTGGCTTGTCGGGATTTCGGCTGTCGGGATATGTCCCAGACCCAGTGTGCCGAATTTTAAACAAACTTTTTGTAGCAATATGAATGAAACAAAAATTTGCATAAAATGTAAAACATAAATGTAATAATCATGTTTGTCTATCTGATTGTAACTAATCGCATTTGAAAATATGTTCGTTATAAATAATCGTATATGTGACTTAATTTAAAATTAAAACTTTTTCTCGTCTACCCTTTATTTTATTTCTGAATTTTAAAATCCAAAATTAAAAAAAAAGGGTAAAAACATAAAAAAAATCACAATATTAGTGATGTAGGTTTAATTCTAGCATCCTTTGGCGAGATTATGGTAACCCTTTTGTTAGCTTGTCGTTTCGAAAAGACACCCTAAATATTACCTTTTCCAATTTGGAGATTTCCCCCTAATCGCGTTCAAAATTAATGCTTTAATATCTCGGCAAATAATGAAAAAGAAATAATTCTTTTTTATACCTAGGGTATTTTGAAGGTGCTGAACATTTTTATGTAAAAAAAAATTGGGTGTTGCCATTGGAATTTTCAAAGTTGGTACTTATTTTAATATGTTGACGACCCCTTATACAATTTTGGTTGCCAGTTCTCAATTCCTTAAGCTATTTCCTGAAAAATGACACCTTTCACAAAATTCCTTGACCAATAGAAGCCGAAAAACGAAGGGTGGATCGTTTTTTTTTTCCCCAGCTGTACAGCGAATTTCATGAATAATTGTTCTACATTTTAGTGTAGTTACCGTTGAACGGTTACTAAATATTAAATACGTAAAAAAATAATAACACAATTACATGGCAAGGTTTGCCAAAAGTTATCAGTGATTTTATGAAACGGCGTTTTTTATTTACTTTTAAAATAGTATATTTATTCTACATAATCTAAACAATTAGTAAACTTTTTAGTTTTTCGAATTTTCTTATAAATATACAATTTTGGGTCAAAACCAATTCTATAATACATAATTTTTAACACTTTATATAATCACAGATATTGTATTTTCCACATTGATGTGAAGACATGGGAATCCTAAGTATTCCATATCAGTATCTTTAAGTAGGCAATATGGAGGAAAAGGATGCTGGTTACGTACGAAATGAAGCATTTGCCGATGAAATGTCCAGAAAGTTGGTGAGAGGAAGAAAGTTGGTGAGACTTTTCTGAAAATAACATTTTGAAATTAGTTGTTTAAAATTTTATAATAAACCATTAAACTTAGTAGTTAATGCATTATTTATTTTATTTCCAATGCCTAAAAATAAAATAAACTATCATTAATATTCGTACAGTGATATCTTAAGCCACTAGAAAAACATTGCATTTTTCTGTAATGGGGCGGGCGTAATTGAACAAGAAAACCCAACTTTACCCCAAAAAGCAGAAACACTAAAAAACAATAAGAAACATTTAAAAACATTGAAAACAAAGCAATAAACCAGTGAAGGAAAATGACAAAGTGCAAAGTCAAAACGAGTCAAGTTCCTTTACTGTTTTGATGCTTTGCTTTCAATGTTTTTTTTTAATTTATTATTTTTTAATATTTATTATTGTTTTTTGGTGTTCAACAGTGCCTTTACGGGATAAAATTGGGTTAACTTGTTAAGTTACGTCCATCCCATTGTTTTTAGTGGCTTTTGAAATTACCCTAAATACATTATCTATCCCACTACGTTTGGTTTGTTATTATTTTTTTAATTCTAAACTTAACATGTTTAAAAATTTACTTACCTAACCTTGATCCTTGAATACCTAAAAAAAAAATAATAAAGTTTATAGATCATTGGTTAATTATGCATAGTGATATGCTCAAATAAAGTGTAAATGAACTATTTTCCTCTTAATAATAGATACTGCAATAAATTTGCTAAAGTTATAAAGTTTTGTACTTTTTTATTGAATAAATTAAAAACAATCTAAAGAAAATATTTTAAAATGAACATTAAATACAAATATATATTAAAATCTAATCTTAAGAAATCAATAGTTTATAATCTTAAAAAATCAATAGTTAGCTGTTTTCAACTTAACATGATGTTTTCATTTAATCTACTCGACTATAATACAAGAGGATTTAATGCACACATTGGATAGAATATAAATACAACATGTTTATTTCAAAGCAATCTCACGAAACAGCCTAACCTAATATTGTTATAAGATATTGATTTTCTGCATTAGGTGTTTAACCTATTGTGATATTAAATTCGACCTACGGCAGAATTGAATGTCTTAAACAGTAATATGCTAAACTATTCAATATATTATTCGGAAATTAATACAGAAAACCAAACAAGAAATAACATTTTGGAAAACTTAAATTAAGGAGTGTTAAATAATAGTTGCTGATGGGCAATATCCATTATATGTTTATTATTTCCCGAGAGATAGAACTATTTTCTTATAAACTAATATTTTGCCATTAAATTTGATATAATTGTGAACAAAAAAAAATTAATACTTCATTTAACTAAATTTTTATATGTATTTTTAAAAGTTTCTCGAACAAATATAGCAATTTTCAAAAATAAAAAAAAAACAGTTTTAATAATGAAATAATAAAACTAGTTTTATACATTAGTAGTATATACGGTAATAGTGTGAATACATCAGTTATAGGTTGAAAACTTTAATATATTATGAATGTCTCTAATACTTTTGAGAAATGATTATGATCTACTGATTCAACTGCCTGAATACACAGAAATTCAAAACTTTTTTCATCTTTTTAAATAATAATCATTTAATTTTTCACAGTAAATACTTACAGCTTACAATTAAGTGATTTTTAATAAATATGTACACCTGTATTTGTAAGTATAACGGCGAAACTTTTTAACTCGAATTTTGCGCTTCGATATGAAACCAACTAATTAATTAATGATTGCAATTAAATTCCCTTAATGTTAATTTTACAATGTCGTAAATTCTAGGTTTATTCAACTTAAAACTTACTTTAAGATTGATGCTTTTAAAGTCCGGACTTTATAGATGGTTATTTAGTTTTAATTTTGAAACCGTGATTTACGATAAGACAAAACAAACAATATACAACAATATTTTAGTTCAGTTAATCATGGAAACTGGCAATATAGAAATTTGACTTCAAAATAAATAATTTGACCAATGATTTTTCAAATCATGTAAATCATGTTAATTAAATAATAATTCTGATATAAATATAAATTTAGTTTAATCATGTGCACTATTAATAGTTTCGTTTAATTTTTTGACATTTAAATGATTTTTGTATTAGATAGTTTCGTTAGAAATGATTCTGTACAGAATATCTAAAGAATAAAAACAAAGAAAGAATTGCTTACAAAAATATAAAACAGCCTAAATAATACCAAACATCCCTAATAATTTCTCAAAAGTTCTAAAATCCATCCGGTACTTTTTTTTATCGCTACGACTTCTAACTTAGAAAGTGAGATCCCCAAATAAAGCACACTTCCAAGAAAATGTCTTTTTAAGGTCTGAACATTAGTTCTTTCCTTTTTCTCACTTGTAGAAAACGACTTTTCTAACAAGTTAGCCACCATCTTGCATTTCTTTCTCTCGTCTGAAACAAACTGCAATAATAAAGAAAAGACTCCAAATTGAACATTTTATTTCCAAAGTTCGCATCTATCAGGATAGGAAACAACTCCTGCCCCCCCCCCCTCTCTGCGGTATCCTAGCAACTGCTGCGTGAAAATAAAATGCACTTTGCACCTTTTATCCCAAGTTAGATTTTCTAAAGGCTATCCGGCCGGATCTTTGGGGGAAATAAGGATGGAGCTGCGGAAAAAGTTTTCCCTCGGAAAAGTGGAACGGAAAATGGAAAAATACACTTTAACTTATTGAATCTAGTAAGTGTGTTTTTTTAGAGCACAAGAGTCGGATTCAAATTGTATTTCATAACTATGAAGATAGTAGACTGAAAAATAAAATATCTTAGAAATACATTTACTTAAAATTTTTTAGAAGCTAATAAAAATGAAAATCAAAATATGTTCCTTGAAATTTGTCAAGACACTCAATTTTTCCGATTTTTATACATTTCAATTTGTTAAAAACAAAGTTGAAACTAACTTTCTACCAAGCGAATGCATATATTTAAAAGTTAAAGGAAAACAAACATAAACATCGATGTTATTTTCATCATAGGATAAAATAGGATTGTGGAAAATTAAATGTTTATCCTCAGAAAAATAAGACCGAAAATGAAAATACTCTTTAGTTTTTAGTAAAAAGTTAGTTCAAAATATGTTTCTTGAAATTTGTCAAGACACTCTACTTGGACTTCTTATACATTTCAAGTTGTTTAAAAGACGATGGAACTATCTTCCGAATGTATGCATATGTTTAAAAGTTACAAGGAAAGAAACATTGATGTTATTTTCATCATAAGTTAAAATAATATAGTGGAAAGTTAAATGTCAATACTCAAAAAAAATTAGACCAAAAAATTGAAAGAAAATCACTTAAACTTTTAGTTCAGCCTGTTAATAAAGTGAATGTTTGTTGCTTAGCATACATACAAAGAAAATACAAATAATTTAGGATGAGCAAACTTTGATGATGAAACAAGTGACTTTAATGAACATCAAAATTTTGTTACTGACGTATTATAATTATTTATCCTTACTTTAACTAAGTTGTGTGCATTATTCAAAATAGTTTATTTTTTAGCTTTAAATTTCTGATCACGTTATAATACTACCACAAAAAAACGTTCGATGAAGCGAATTTCATCAGCTTTACAATATTTTTCAAAAGCATTTGTACTGTATTTTGCCTAAAATATGAATATAATCACAAGGAATTTTTTTAACTAAAATTTTACAGCTAATAAATAAAACTAGTCAAATCTGTACATACCAGGAATATACGCAATTCTTTTTGACTGGTGCTGATTCGTTCCAGGCAGCTCTAGTATGCACTCGAACACCGTCGCACTGTCCTTCGAGAGTTCTTTTATCAGAAACGTCCTATGTACCACGACGTCAAACGCACCAGATGGTTTCTGGGTGCTGTACGTTTTGACGTCCGTCACGGCCTGGGGTGCGCTGGTACTGGAAGGACGCAGGTACAGCTTCAAGTTCGGAAAGGGAAACACGTTGAGAGTCTCACAGGAAACGTTGACTGTCTTGTAGCTGGTTTCGATGTAGCTTAGATCGAAGACATTGGCTGGAACTACGAAAGAATAATAGTTAATTGATTCATCACATAACTAAAAGTAGAAGGCTTGTTTCACGTACAAAAGTTCCGGTAATTTCCACCGCATTTTCGGTTCAGGAGGATCGCAGTGGAAATGTTAAGTCAATTGTATCTTTCACAAGAGACGGAAACAAAAACCGTACTTATGATTTTATCTGCGGTTTTTTAACTGAATCGTGACAATATTTACTCATTAACGACGGTAGGCAAAAAAAATTTCCACACGAAAGTGACCTTTCTGCTAAAGTTTATCTATGTAAAAAAATATAAGTCAAATGAAGACCATTGCTCCGAGAAATTTATATGAGTTATATTAAGTTAAAAGGAAAAAAACACAACTAAAGAACCAAAAGTTAACGTTATTATTTGTAAATGATGGTTAATGGTGTTCACAAATTTCTAGTAAATGGGTTAATGTGGTAATCTATAGAATCAAATCTTTTCGTACTTGAAGTTCACTTGACATATTTACTACTTGATTGAAAACAGCGGGTAAAACCGTAAGTGCGGCTTCCGTTTCCCTCGCATGTGAAAGACCCAGTTGACTTAACATTGCAACTGAAATCGTCCGTAAGCACGGCGACCGTTACCGGAACTATTGAGTGTGAAACGGGACAAACAATCAGAAAAAGAGATATGTGCTTTACTATTCTAGTTACTAAAAATAATTAAAATAGTCATTTATCCCACTTTTAACATGTGTCCAAACACTTTATTGTCACGTTTTTCCACGTCCATAAAGACATTTAAATAGCGTTTTTTTCTTTTAGTGCCGATGTGAGAGTGCTGATAAAAAGGGGAAGAGTTACAATTACCTTATTAAGGATACATCATAATGTTATATTATGAAGACTGTTGTAAGATGTATTAATACATTTCATTTATATTTAGTACTACATACAATTTTCTGTTTGTTTTGGGCTATCAATCATTTTCACTTTCTTTATAAATTTCCTCATGCTTGCTATTTGTGAATGATCGACTAAATCAGCATGCACGCCATTTAAGTTTTTATTATACCGAAACAAAGCTCCTGTAGAGTAATAGAGAAAGCAATAGATGTAGAGTAGATTAATATTTTCTAAATAGTCTTTGAACAATGTTCTCAAAGAATGAGGTTTCGTTATTTTTTCACCTTTAGGATTGGTTGAAAAACATATTTAAAAACAAAACAGTGAATTAGTATTTAGGACAAACTGTCGTATGAAAAACTAAAATACTAGTTTTTTTCAAAGATTAAATGAAGTAAGTATTTTGATTTAGGTTTTAATCCTCTAAAGGGAAACAGACGTAAAAACCCGTCACCTGACTGCCAGGCGTTTAAACAAAATATCTAGTTTTTTTTTAATTAAAAAATTATCTTTTTACGAAATTTTAAAATTTAAAGTATGGAAGAGTAGTTTATAATTATGTACTACAGAAGACTATTTAAAAAATTAAGGAAATTTAATTTAACCCCCCCCCCCCGCCCCCGGCCGTTAGACCCGGCTTTTTCCGTATTTTATTATACAGTCTTTCTTACAATAACCTTAAATTTTAAAATTTTATAATTACTAAATTTTTATTCACAACGTACTTTTTTCATTCGGAAATATTTTTAAGATCATCTCTACAAAAATAAACCAAATTCTGATTTTTTAAACAAATATGCTATTTGAAGTAAATTTAATTTAAAACTTACATAACGAAAACAACCATACACAATTGCCCATTTCCAGGCCGTTCGGGAGGTTTAAGTTAAAAATTACACTTTTAATCTTTTGCTGTGAAAGCAAGTTTAAACCTCAGCCAACTTGCTTATCCCTCAGAGGGTTAAAACCGATTCATATCCGTATGCGAGCCAGGTCTCTTTAAATAAAATTTAGAGATCTCGGTTCAAATAATATTTGTTAAAGCTCCTAAAGGAGGCTAGAAATAGGCAGCCGGAAACGATTACATTACCTTACCTTTCAAATATTATAATTTTTGCTAATAAGCATAACATTATTCACTTTTGAGTCACAGCTTGCCTAAATTATTACAATTTCCACCAGCATTCTCTCCAAAGCGCTACATTTTTTTCCAATCCATATGCTAATAAGTACAACTTTCCAAAACTTTTACCATAACCCGCCACGGGTCAGACACATAACACGAATAATTACAACAATGTAGAAGTACATCAATTCCCGCTCAACAAACACGCTGGTACAATCCCAGACACTCCCCTGATAAGTCGACTCATTAAACATGAATGGAGCTTGCAAAATGAAATGGACACGTATGTGGCCAAACGAGGCGTAACAATAGCTTAATGGACTAACATTCGGGCAATTGGCCCCGGCATCGGACACCTGATCCTCACCAACATTACCACTGAATTGTGTAATGGATCCCAACCATTCATTTCGCCTGTTAAGGTCTGGTTGCGTTAATTTTTCAAAGGATTTGAGGTAACGACTCTTTCATTGCACTTTGTGATTCGTGGTTCTAGACTTCGGAGTCAAATGGGCCAACTGCATGACTGTCTTATAATCTTAGAAAAGGATCCTTAAATTTTCACAAAATTTCTTACGAAACTTTGCAGTGGATAGTCCCGAAGTGAACATTTCGTCAACGTTGAGAATTTATTTTATCCCTTTTTAGGACAAAAATTTCGTTAAAAATGAAGGCCTATTTCTTTCATTTGTTATTTAGCCTCAATTTTCTTATATTCTTTGGTTATATTTAAATATTTTTTTAAGAACTTCAATATTTTAAAGTTCTTTGGTAGTTTTTAAGAATTTTATTCATGTACTTGAATATTTCAAAGTTTTATTTTCCTAAAAGATCGATATGTCAAGAGTTTGTAGAATGATGGTGGTTGTTTGGTTGCAATATGACACCTTCTCAATTACTGAACTACTGATGAGAATTAGGGGTGCCGTACCAAAATTTCTTTACGTGAATGGCTGGCAAGACCAAACATGCCCCGACTTCAGATAAGAATATTAACCAACTTAAAAACCTCAAATGTTTTCAAACTATTCTCAAAAAAGAAAAAAAGTGAAAAAATTTAAGGTAAATAAAATCCTCAACTTGTGTCGAAAACATCTCCAACTTATGTATTGACACATATTTTTAATCTCGAAATTCCCAACCTAATTTCTAGATATTGTATAATATATTATAGGTCTAAAATTTAACCAAGTATGTTACCATAAATAAGTAAGCATATAAAAAAATTAAGATTATAGTCAATTTTTTTTAAAACTATGCATTATATCATGTTTAATGAACGATATTTCCCAACTCGAGCTATATGCTCTTCCCTACTTCCGCTCTCCCCCCACCCCCACCCCAAGCGCGACGCCTCTCATGAGAACCCCCCCTTTTACCAACATGTAACAGAATGTGGGAAAACAATTAACTTCCATCATGCAATATTATAATGCCCACGAACAAGAGAAGGAATTTTTGTTTCGTAAAAATGCATGCGATCTATTGACAAAATGAATATCAAAAACTATGCAATAAGGATCAGGATGTTGAATTCACACATATTTTTTATTTCTGAGAGTGCGTGTTGTGCTTTTCCTTGCTACGGAACACACTTAAGTGTCGTTCAATTCAAATATATTTGGGGCTAATTCAAAAATTGGAGCATCATAGACAATGGGCAAGATGTGGTTGTACCCCTGTGTCTCTCAGCAAAATTATTTGCAGCGGCCTTCCGAAACCATGTTTGTACGGATGGCTCATGAGACCAAATTGGATCGACTACATTTATTTTTTTTGATCTATTCCCGGCAGCTATCAATTACGGCGAGGCTTTGTAATCTAGGTGGCCCCGACGGGTTAAATTTTCGTGTTTCCATGACGAGTAAGCGGCCCATTAGACGTCGGCCGCGGCGTGGGTTATTGGGATTTCTGTTCTGAAAGAGAAATTAAAGTGAAGGTGATGGATCGACTGTTAGAAATAATAGGGGATTAAAGTAATCGGAGGCTATACCCTTCCAAATCGATTACTTATACAGAGTTCCAGTGTTTTTAAGGCCGTATATTTCTCTGCTAAAACAAGTGAACATGATTTGGCACTCTAAGTACTTGGATTTTTTTTTACAAAGTTCATGTAAAAGTGTCATTGAGTAAAAGTATTGCATTTATGTATCTTAGGTTTTTTTTTAAATATTAAAATATTAAATGCTTAGACGATCTTGGACAATAATCCATTAGTAAAAAACCAAAAGTGTTTTTGGATGGAAATTCATGTGGTTAAATTATTTTTTTAGGAAATGTAGTGAAATGTTTGAGCCAAGATATCGAAGCACTCATATCATTTATCAAAAATCTCATTTAAAATTTATCTTACCTTACTTTATTTTGTTCTTAAGATGTAGAGTATTTTATAAAAGTACTATTTTGCTATAAACTTAAAGCAGTAAGAGTTTTATTCAATCCGTTACTACATGGTTTAAACTTCAGTGGAAGTTGAACTTTTGCTGCTGGGGCTTAACTTCAATTTTAAACAAACTTAATTTCAAACTTATTTTTTAATATATTATGATACCATATATATGCTTCCTTGTCGGAACATATATTATATTTTAGTAAAAAGAACGATGGCAAATTAATTATTCCAATAAAAAAAGCCTTTCACCAACATTACAAGATACAAAACACCCTTTCTCTTCTAAGTTACAGAAATATACCTACCAAACACCGTCATAACTTGCTCCTTCGAATCCTGCCCAGCAAACGACGTCACCACGCACGTGTACTTCCCGCTCAGCTCAGTCGTTGGCCTCAGGATCTTAATAGCCCTGTACCTCGAGTACTCGTGCTTGGTGGTGACAGAGAAGTTGAGGTCGATCCTGTTCTTGAGTGTCTCAGATATGTGCTTCTTCTTGAGAGCTGGTATCCACTGGTAGACGGGTTCGGTGTTGTCCTGGAAGAACCACTTAACCACCAGTCGAAAGTCGTTCTCGTTGTAAGCGTAGTCGCAGTCCAAGACCACGGAATCTTCAGTGCCGTTTTGGATCCAGCGGGGTACGGAGAGGCGACGGATTTCGACACCGTTGCAGTCTGAAGGAGGAAAAGGGAAGAAAAATTAGATAGATTGTTATTGTTTACGGCTATTTTTTGACTTAAGGTCGAATGAGACCGATTCACCGCAGGTTTACAAACCAAAGTGCCTCTTTGTTAATAAAACAGAAAAAGTATTTTCTAAACCACTTTTCTCCGGCTGTATTGAGTATTTTTACAAACGGTTTCTTTTATATGATAAATGTAGCTGACTTACAGGTCTCCATAATCCCACTTTTTGAAATACGATCTAATATTTTGCGTAAAAATATATTCGAATTAATTTCTAAAAGTGGGATTATGGAGACCTGTAAGTCAGCTACATTTATCGTATAAAAATGCCGTTTGTAAAAATATTCAATACAGCACGAGAAATGTGGCTTAGAAAATATTTTTCCCATTTGATTAATACAGAAGGAATTGGGTTTGGAGACCCCCATGGTTAATCGGGCTCATCCGCCCTTCGTAAAAGCTTTAACATGAATCTTGGAACAAATATCCTACAAACGTCCACAGTGGAGCGGTGTATAATTCAGGAACTGAAAGGTGACGTATTTTAATAACGTGCGTCGAAAGAGAGGTAGAAGATGCGTACATAGTTTTTTCATTGTTTTATGGTTTCTAAAGATGATATTTTTATTTCAGTATTCTGAATATCAGTTTTAAAATACTCTAAAATATATGATTCCGATGTTTAAAAAAAATTGCTGGCATCTAAGTCTAAAGTGTTCAAAATCTGTTTTGAACTTAGAGATAGAAGGTAAGTTAGATTAATTTGGTATTAAAGTTAGGTATCTTCCGTATATTTTCTGGTTTTTTAAATTATTATACTAGTGCTCAATTTTATAGTAACTATAACATAATTAGTAATAAATAATAGACAACCATTACGTTCAATTTCAACGAAAATATGATGAAGATTTTTTTTTTACAGAATTCTCTGTGTTTCAGAGTCCATAAGGAATAACACATACAACGATTAGTTTTAGTTTTACGTTGTTTGAAACGAAATATAATTCTACATCAATTCGCAACTGCTAATTTGTTTAATTTAAAACGTAAATTAAGAATAAATATGTTGCGTTACATAAGACAAGGCATCTTTGATACTCGCCTGTAAATTTAAAAAAAGTATATCTGTCCATTCTTACTTGAATTATTTAGAATGATTCTGTAACAAATCCCATAAGGTTGTGGTTCTGAAGTTAATGTTATAAAACATTAGCAATAATAAAATAGCACTACGAATACCAAATATCTACTTGCTATATTATCTCTTCCTTTATTTGTTTTTTAATCTTGTGTGTTTTCATTTATTAAGTACATTAAACTACGTTTTACAGATAATGTTGCCTCAAACTTTAAGACTTTTCTTTTTCGTATACTACTAAACACACAAGCAAATGTAGTTAATCTTTTATATAAATTAAAGTCCCATTTTCTCGTTGTCACGGCATCACGCCTTAACGGCTGAACCGATTTCACTAATTCTGTTTTCGTTGTGTTTGTTATTGTCAGAAGAAGGTTCTTAATGAATGAGTTATTCGAAATTCGAACCCTAACGAGTGTAGGAGTGCAAAATGTGGCGTCTCCATAGAAATAGCATTCTAAGATTAGAATTTATACTTTTTATTTCAATTTTTTTCAGCACGTTCCACGCGAAGGAAAATTAAGTATAAGCACTTCAGAGCACGTGAGTTTAAATGGTATAATTTTTAATTGAATATCATTATTTTATTTATTGAATTGAAATCTTTTGATTTTTTTGTTTCCGAATTTAATTGAATTGATGTT
Organism: Oedothorax gibbosus; assembly: GCA_019343175.1. Taxonomy (NCBI): domain Eukaryota; kingdom Metazoa; phylum Arthropoda; class Arachnida; order Araneae; family Linyphiidae; genus Oedothorax; species Oedothorax gibbosus. The sequence goes on from CM033273.1 coordinate 36,979,229, forward strand.
TATAAATGGTTAGAAGTGAAGATATTGCTACAATGTATCATGGCAGTAAAGGCGATTACTATTTTAGATCTGATGAACTTCTAAGAACTGTTAGTTCCCTCTACGTATAGCGTAAAAACTTTATGTTTATGAAACTTTCAATTTGGTACAGCTATGATATGGCCAATTGAATGTTGGCATTGGCGGCTTTTGGCGAAGTTAAAAATTTAGCGTAAGGTAGATATTCCCATCCAGTTGTATGGGTTAGGGTTAGTTTTAATTATCGCCGAACTAGAGCTATACAAGAGGGATATTTGCCGCGGGCGTCTTTATTTAGAACCACAGTCATGTGACGAGCCAACACCTGATTAGGCACCCAATGCAACTTTTACATCGTACGCAGCGTCGGGACTTTGAAAAATATTTGACGTGCACTCCCAGAGGTATTATTCTTTCGACAGTTTTGGCTGCATTTGCCAAGGATCGATGGATTTTTCGATCAACCTTCAATTACTATTCAATGTTCATAGTAAGGACAAGACAACGTCTGTCGGGTCAGCTAGTATTAAATAAACAAAGCTTTCGAATTCGAATATCATTAGTGTTAATATATCGTCGTTATAATGTTTAAAATATAACATTTTTTTTAATAATGATATATTATGGAATAAAAATTTATCACACGTTAATAATGATGTTTATTCGTAGATCTTTGTATCCTGTGCATATTCACACAGGTTTATGTTAAATTATATTGTTTCAAGTTTATAATTAAACCATATTGCCTTTTGAAAAGCAATATATGAAGAGTAAAATTCAATAAATGTTTGCCTACTTTTTCTTAGGTCCTGTTCTTTTTTAAAAATATTACCTTAGTTATTTAAACAGATTAGGATACTTTATAAATCATAATTTACATCTTAGAAACCTTTTATTTTTATAAAGTTAACATATGTAAAGGGGTAAAAAAAAGGTTTTCTTGCAAAACAGAATTAAATAAATTTTTTATTCATCACCATACTGCTCCTAAACCTATTTATTGACCAATTGCGGCCTTTTTTTAATCTTTTGAATTGCAAACATTTTTAACATAAATGAAGTAAGCCCAACATAGAAAAGAAAAATGTATAATAAACAATTATGCTGAAGTAACAGAAGTACAGATATTGGAGAAGGGTGTCTTTTGAAGGAATTATAGTTTCTTAAATAATATGCAACATTTTAGGCATTTTACACCACAAGCATAATCCATCACCTCAAGGATTATTTAGTTTAGTTTGAATTATCGTCGCAGTAGAGCTACACGAGGGCTATTGGCGACGGGCGTCGTATTGTAGAATCACGAAGGATTATTTAGTATAATTTTATTATTTCCATGTGTTCCAAGTTTGTCGAAATATTAAGGTTTAGTCAAAGATCATTTTGATAAACTAAAATCAAAACTTGTTTAAGGTGTTAATAAAGGTACAATATTGTTAAAATCTATTGTTAATAGCCTACGTGTACTTATGATTAATCATTTGCATTTTCGTATTAAAAAGAAGGATTTGATATTTACATTGATATATCAAATCTCTATATCTAGAAAAATATTCAAAAACAGTCGTTCAAACAAACTGCGAGCGATTTGAAGTTCTTCTAATGCATTCAACGCTCAACCATTCAAGTAGCGCCGCATTTTCGGTAGAGAAAGCATTCCAAACGATTCCCGGAATAATGCCTTTTCCTTGTCGATCCATTTCGGCCAATCGCCGCCTCGCAGGCCTTTTCCCGCGCATTCCGAAGAACAGTCACGGGCACAGTTATCTCCAAACTTCTGCAGAAATAAACGGAAGAGTTGCGTCCCCACGACGTTTCGGTTTCCATCACTCACGGACCGAAGATTTCAGCCATTTTTTTTCTCTGCGTTCTTTTTCGCAGTTGTCCCCCTTTTCGTTCTGGTTCGAGGAGATTCTTTATTTTTGAAAGGGTTCTTTTCCCCCATCGGTCATCTATCTTCCGAACTAAGCTGGTGTTCTTATTTATTTACTGTCTAAAAGTTAGGGTAGGGAGTGAGAAGTACATTTATTTATTCCTAATTCGGATTCGTTCCCGTGATATATGATATCATTTCCGGTAACTTTGTTAAGATGGTTATCTCATTCTGTGAGTTAAACCTAGGACGTGGTGTTTTTGTATACAGCTATGAACGTTTTTGTTTTTGCTTCACTTGTATCAGTTTTTTTTTAAGTTTTAGTTTTTACAAATTCACTTATTCTGTAGAATATATTTACAGAAAGTTTTGATTTGGAATGAAAAATAAATTTCAAAATGATGCGATGATATTAAACATCATATAAAATACGTTAGATGAATCATTTTTAGAGGATTAAAAACATGCTTAGTAAAATTTATAATATTCCTGCCTCATCATTATAGAGGCAAAAAAAAATAATAATATGAATTGTAATATTAATATTTGTATGAGATTTTTTTGAATTCTAGGATTATCTAGGATCTAGGAATTCTAATATTTTATTATCTATAATATTGGTTAGATATATTCAATTGTCTAATTTATAATATTTTTTTCAGGATGCAGAATATGTACTCAAATGACTTTGTTCAATATGTCTATAGGGGAAAAAATTATTTTTCAAGATTCTAAAAAATGTGGCATACGCGAAAAAAAATTCTCCATATTTCATACATAAAAATATACATCTAACACGTGACATATTTTTTTTTAAACTAAAAACCAGTACAAAAGGTTTCTTGAGTCTCCTTTCCATCCATAAAGCAATATTTTTGTTATAAATATTTCTCCTATACCATGTTTACTTTTAAAGAGTGCTGTTATAAATTGACTCAGCATACTACCATGTATGAAGAAAACGGACTCTTTCGAAAGTATATTTTTTTAGTAAAAATAGGAAATGGAGTTTCTTGGAATAACAAGAAACGTTGAGTAAATTACGAATGAAAAAGATATAATGCAAAGATAGAATATACTTCCATTTCCATTCGATATACGATATATTTTTTTCGTATCAATATCTTAGCTTTGGTCCATCTCTTCTCCAAAAAAGGGGAGGGCCCTATTTTGATGAATGCATGACTCAGAGGAGCGAAAAGAAAATGGAAATGCTGGAGAATCTCCTCGAAGAAAAAAAAACAAGAACCAGGATTTGTTTTCCGGAAACGAAAAAGGAAGTAATCAATAGGAAAAAAAGTCGCTAGGAATATAATACATTCTAGTTCTGGTGGATTCATTTCAGCAAAAAAAATCTTCAGGGAAATCGTCATGTCCTCCAGTACCAAAGTGTGGAAGCAATACAACTATAAATTCCGCGGAATAAAAAAGAAACACCCCATCAAAGTATCGGTAATAAACGTCGCCTTTTTGTAATAAAAGAAGGATGGTCCGAAAATGAAAAATTTTATCCAGGAAATGGAGTCCGGAATAACGTTAAATTCGTTTTTCTCTAAAACAGTTTTTATCCTATTTGGGAGGGAATTTGCAGCCAGTAGTACGTGTCCTGGAACACAAATCTTGTCCCGCTATCAGCTCCAGCTGCAGAAAATGGCCGCTAAAAAAAAGTTTTTCTGCGAGTGTCTCTAGCTTTCCTCGTGATCATTTTTAAAAATAAATATAGCCTAACTTTTTTTTTTATAAATATAATGTTTGACGGTTTGAATGTTTTTTTATAAATATAATGTTTGATATTTTGTAGAACCTAGATACTAGATGCATCTGGACTTTTACTCTGTGTTTTTAAATCTTTTTTTGTGTACATGCTTTTATTGGTAATTCTGGTAGCTAAACCTAAAAAAATACCTAAGGAAACGTACCTTTTTTTAGTTTAAGGTATAAGTTTTTTGCTCATTTCACGATAAAACAAAATGATTCGACAACTCAATGTGTAAGTACTAAATATTAAACATTAACTTTTTGAGTTGGAAATCGTATAATATGTTTTATTAAATTTTTGATTTGGATATGATCCAAGAATTTTCATTGGAATATATTTCAAACAAAAACTAGATATGTAGTTAAGCCATACTTAGGTTATTTTTTAGGTTTAATGTTTTACTAAACCTTTTACAATATAGTTTTGTTTATTTATTTTACTAAATAAAAAAAGTAATTTTTAAATTTGTAAATAACATAATTACTTTACTATTCTTTAACCTTATTTATCGAAACTTCTTTTATAGAATTGTTTTGAAATGCTAAAATTTCATTTTAAATATATTTTTACTTTTAATTGCTTAGAATGAAATATAAGGTAATCAAAGTATTGCGATGGGGTTGAAAATACCAAATGAAGATTTTGTGTTTCTGCACATGGTGGAGAGTGCTGATTCTGAAAAAGTGGTTTTAGAACATTGATTCTACTGTTGTTCTGTGTGTCTATGTGAAACCACTCTACAGCTGGAACTAAACATGCTATAGACTTCAAATTAGATACACTAGTTTCTATAGCTACTATAAAACTTTTATGTTTTGATGGTATAGCTAAAAATGGAAAAAACTTTAGCTGAATTATAGCGTACCAAATATTTATTATTGAGAGGTAATTGAAAGTCGTGTACTTTTTCACACCCCAAATTTAATATGTAACTTGTACAGAAGTGGAGAGAGTAGATATACATTGTGTAAAGTTATTTTTTGTGATGAATCAGAAAAGATTATTTAAATATTTATTACATCCACAATTCATACAATCTTGATTAAAAATTTCTGCAGTGTGCTATTTAAACAAACCTTATTAACAATGATTTTATGGCAAATCATATCTGTGCTATTACTTTTATCCTTACCTAAAAACTTTAAATTTAATCTTTCCTCATAACTATTTATTTTATGACCGATTCCTCCCATTTAGTGCATGTTCTAGAATCTAACTTGGCTCTTATTACTTAACAGATTTCCCCAGAGGCCCATTTCTAAATCAATTTTTGCACTGGACAATTTACATGTCGCGCACGAATCAAATGCACAGTACTCAGCATATTTTGTTTTGACACAGCCTCACGAAACTCCGTTACTCGTTTCAGAATAATGACATTTATCGTTGGCAACAACCGGAGAAGCTTATCTGAGTCGTAACTTCCATTATTGCTTATAACATCAGTTAACAATCGTTTGCGACTTTTCGCTAATGTCGCATTTGCATGTTGTATATGAAAAGAACCAGATAGAGAAATCGGCTACGTGAGGATGGTTAATGTTTTTCTGAATTGCATAACCATGCAAGTTTTATGAGTGAAAAGGGTGCAATTATTGGACAAACCTTTATGTGATCGCTTGGTTAAGATAACGTTAAAAGTTAGAGTGAAAGTTGACTGTGTGATTTTAAACATTTAAGAGCAAACTATTAAGCAGTAGTTTCGCTTTTTAGTACCATGTTGTTGTTTTTTAAATTTTCGTGCTATTAAGATAATTTTTCTGAATTTAACAGCTTGAAAAGTTTTTGCTATTACCATTAAAAGATATAACATAGTTTTCATTATAAATTCAATTTTGCAACTTCATTTTCAATTCTGAACCATAATAATTTGATATTGAGGTTGTGGAATGTATAACTCATATACATGTTATAAATATTATTAAGAATGTATAACTTCTACGGAGAAGGATCATAAGTGGTTACTGGTTGTATAATGTCTGGTTTCAATCTAATGGCTTTCCTTTATTTTCCATCAACAAAAAATGAAATTATATTTTTTAATACTATGCCATACATTCCATTACTTTTATTCGTAAACTATAAAACCTATTAATCACTGAAGGCAATATGGTTTATTAAACAAACTTATATCGTTTTTTTTATGTAACTCTTATTCATTGGCTAAATTTAAAGAAGGAGCCATAGATTTGTAGAAGTGGCACAGTAAACTCACTTTTACAGAAAAATTCTATAAAATGTTTTCTTGTAATGTAATTTACTTGTATGTCTTACATCATTTTGAAGATATGGGGTTCGGAATATCAAGTAGAAATTTGAATCTTTGTGTGTGTGTGAAGCAGATATTTAAACTTTTTTCATTGCTTCAAAATAAAATTAAATTTGACACTATTTCCGCACAGTTTTTTTTTCCGCACAACACACATCACTAGCTTAATATTAGTGTTGTGTAGCTAAAGAAGTCGGTAGAACGCTTTTTCTGCTAGGTTTAATACTCGTTTAAAAACAACTCTACGCTAACTTGGCGAATAAATAAAATTTCAAACGCTTTTGTTAATACAAAAACAAAGCAATAATATTTTGTCACTTAGAACATCGGTACTATGTAAGATTTATACACCTCTTAAATAAACAACCAACGTTAGTGCTCAATTATAACCTGGAAATTTACATGCCAAATAAGTTGATTTAATTTGTTTACTCTTGCCAATTCCTAATTGCTTTATAAACATGTTTATTATGTAAGTTCTCATTTATTGAAAAAAATAATTTTAATAATATTCCATATCGTACACACACACGCACATACACATCCATCCATCCATCCATCCATACATCCATCCATCCATCCATACATACATACATACATACATACATACATACATACATACATACATACATACATACATACATACATACATACATACATACATACATACATACATACATACATACATACATACATACATACATACATACATACATACATACATACATACATACATTCCCTGAACAATTTATTAGACGCACTGCAAGATTTCATGTAAAATATTTATTACCGGGTGATATTTGTATAAATACAAATATGTAGTCTGCAAAAAAAATGTTTAATAAAAATCAATAATATTGTAGTTTAAATACCTATTATTGCATAAAAACTCTGAAGAAACATAAAATTACTAAAAAAATACAGTGCGTCTAATAATTTGTCCAGGGACTGTACAATGTACATACTTACATGTGTGTGTGTTTTAAAACCTTTAAATACATCCAAGTGAAATATTTTATACATTAATTCCATTATTACCTTACTCAGTGGTGCGTAAGGTATTCTAAAGAATAACAAGCCTTAAACAATCATTATCTTTCTCAAGATAGGAAATTGATGAATAATTTTGAAAGGTATTTTATGGTGTTGTTACAAAATGTTATACTTGTTTGGTTTAAAAAGTAAAAATGTAGAAAAGTCGGCAAACAAATTTATCTAAATATTTTTATTCCCATATAGCTGCTACAAAACTGAATCTAAATGTCTCAAATAATGCCTAAAGCAATATTATCTGAAAAACATTTATGTATAATTATTCGAAAAAATAATATAATCAAATTATAAGACTCTAATAGGAAATATAATAGGATTTTGCAAAATGATTTAAAAATTTTATAAATTCAGCAACTTGGTTGCAATTTTTTTTTAACAGTGTGGAAAATATTTATTTTGTGTTTTAAAAAATATATTCTAATAAAACTGTGCAAACATAAGTAAATTATTCATCTCAGTTTAAGTAAACTTAATTATATAATATTAATAAGCCCTTTTTAAAATTTCCAAATATAAGAATTTTGTTTGTGGAAACTTATTTGCTTCTTTTTCTTATTGGATTTTTTAACCCAGTATTCTGATTTAGCATTTGGGAGCGAGATAACGTCATTAAAATTTTAATAAATAGTTATAAAACTTTCACATTAAATATAAATTACTTCTTTTACCGTAAAGTAAGCGTAAATATAACTATTATAGACTTACAAACTTATTGCAGAAATAACTATTATTTCAGTAAATGGAAGTATATTTTCGCCAGTTGTTGTTTAAGATTAATTTTTTGAAACCGAGAATTTTGTAGAAAATTTTTAAAGATAATCTAAGAAGAAAACTTTAAACGCGCATACTATAATTTTATCCTTATATTGTGTTCTAATTAAGAGGGTAAAGACTTTAAAATTATCTATCAATTTTATTGCTACACTATTTTTGTACCATAAATAGTTTATTAAATATCTTAAATTATTATCATAAGAAACATATGGCGGGTACAACACATTAACTGCTAAATAAAGGTAACTCAACATGTTTTGTGGTAAACAATGTTTGCTGCTTACTATAACTTTTAGCTTCCATACTAAGTTTATAACGTAAAACAAATGGGTATGTAACATAATCTGTCACTTACAAAAGAAAATACGAAACACAGCATTTAATTAGTATGTATTAAACATCTGAACGCTAAATTCGGTTAGTTTCATTCATTTATTTTCTTTCACAAATTCAAAAATCTTTTCTTATCGTTTACTAATATTATTATACTTACTTATTATAATTATATTTAATAGCGAGAAACACTACATATTTATTCTTTGAAATTTAAATAAATTTATATTTATTTACATTTAAAAGATTAAATATGTAGTGTTTCTCGCTATTAAATATAAGCAAAACATTTCATATCAGCATACAATATAATTAAAACAATATTTCACCTTCAGAACCAAAATGAACAAAAGGAGTTTTATATACCATTTTAAAAAAGCAACAAAAGACCACATTAAGAAATAAAAAATATTAAACGTTATTATTCATTAATAAATGCTTAAATGTAAAGAAAAATACGTTTGCGTTTAAAGTAAAACAAATTTAAACACCTATTGCCTCTTTCTAAACAAATAATGCAAAATATCAAAGAATCCTATTTCGATACATATACTATGACGTAATTCAAAACGGACTTATATCATAAGTTTAAATTCTCCCTTATTTATTTCAAATAAATTAAGTTTTTCGTATGATGATTAGATGGCAATGGTGAGTTAAAAGAATTGGAAAAGGGCTTTTTTTGTGCTTTTTAAATGACCATTTTCTAATTTTTTTCTATCTTCAGATTTTAAATGACTTCTAGTTTTGTTGCGCTGAATTTTTTGACGTTATACTCTTGTCTGTAGCATTTTTGAGATACAAGTCAGTTTTGAATGACGTCACAATATGTATCAAAATAGGATTATTTGATAATTTACATTATTTGTTGAGAAAGTAACAGAGAATACGTTCTTGTGTTTTATTTTAAAAGCCAACGAATTTTTTCATTTACATTTTAGCATTCATTGATGAATGATGACGTTTTAATATCATTTATTCTTTATAATGAGGTCTTTTTAGTTGTTTTTTGTTTTAAAATGGTATTTAAAAATCATTCGGTTCAATTAGGTTTTAAAGGTTATTTATTGTTTTAATGTTGTTGTGTGTTGATATTGCTTCTACAGTCGAACTCCGTTAACGCGAACTCGAAGGGAACATCGAAACATTTCGAGTTAACCTAATTTCATGTTAACCATCGGGAATTTTTTTTACACTGAACCAATGAATAATTTTAAAAAATAACATCTAATAATTATTCTAATTTTAAAATGTAACACAATGTATATAATTAGTAATTCAATTACGAGAGTTGTTTTTTTCAACCTCCGATGGGCTGTAAAGAAAAGACGGGAAAATATTCAAAAAAAAGATTTTATTACCAAAAGTAATGTATAATACAGCTTAGTTTTTTACATAATTACCTTGGCGATTAATTCATTTGTCGTATCTCTGAGCAAGCTTTGAAACACCCTCCTAAAAAATAAAATGTCGCCGCCAATGATTTGAAGGGAGTTGTGACGGTTTCTTTGAGCTACACGTCAATTTTTTCTGCTCACCAAGACAGTGCTAATCGATAATTCACTTATGGTGACCCTTCGAGTTTCCCTAACCGCTTGGTCAACTCGCTGAACAATGTCGTCTGTAGCGATAGACTTTCTTCTTTGATGTGCTCGATTTAAATGTGGTTGAACTGTTCATGAATAAGGGGGGTTCTTCATGAACAATTCGGCCACATTTAAATTTTCGAAACCTTTCACGAACAACGCCATCACTCATAAAGGTGTCTCCATATACTCGAAGCATTCTTCGATGAATTTCTGTTGCGCTGTTTCCTTCTGCCTGCGAGAAACGAATATCAGCTCGCAATTCTTTCTTGGCGGCTAGATTTTATGAAGAGGGTATTTCAAATCTTGTTCACACATATGACAAATGCCTTAATCGTCAAGGTGATTATGTAGAGAAATAAGCTGCATTGCACATTACTTTTCGTAATAAAATCTTTTTTGTATATTGACTCGTCTTTTCTTTACAGCCCATCGAAGGTTGAAAAAAAAACCTCGTATTAAAGTTCATTTGGACTAGTACATACTAGAGAAAATTTAGGGAAATTTTTAAGGAACCGCAATTGGATTGAAACTGACGAATCATGGGAGATCTTGTGATTTTCTTAGAAGTAGAAGACAATTTATTTTATAATGTTCACTTTAAGCTTTTTTTAATGTTTTGCTTCATTTGTTCTAGGTAACTTTGATTAACTAAGATAAAAAAGTCAAATCCTCATTTTTTTTGTTCGGGTTAAACGGGATTTCGCCTTAAGCGATTTCGCGTTAACAGATTTTTTAGCATTAGCTCAAAACTTTATAGGCCGGGGAAATGCTTTCAGTTCATCTTAAGCGAAGTTTCGTGTTAAGCGAGTTTGCGTTAACGAGGTTCGACTGTATTTAATAACGAGGAATACTACACATTTATTCTTCAAAATACAAATAAATTTAGCAAACGAAAAGGAACAAAATTTGAATTTTCGAAGGAAAATAAATGAAATTGTAGATTAATTAACTTAAATCAAACTAGCTAATTAGCATAAATGAAACCAGCCTAATTCAGCATGTTTCGCGTGACGTATTTCTGTCTTGCTTTCAGTCGAGGAGTGTATTGAGGGTTTAGGTGAAGGACTTTGGTTGGTGGCACATATGCGTGTTTAGCTATTACTGTGAATTGTAACTATGATCGTTGTTCCAAGGCTGTTGCACCAGGGCATTGCATATTAGAGTTTTACGGCGTAATTTTTTTCACAAATACATTGCCAAGCTCACCAAATTATCACCAAAAAAACACGCCAAATGATAGTAAATATGTTTTTATGGATTTATAAAGTAGTTGGCATGTCGAAAGACATCTTCAACCAATGAAATCGCAGGAAATGCAAAAATGAAAACTAAAAACAGTTTGTCATCGGAAAAAAGAATTTCCTTAGATAATCCTTCCACTATCCTTCAATTAAACTAACTCATGAGAGCTAACTTTGCAAACCAAAAAACTACCAATGTAAAACCACCATATAATTTAGAAGCTAGAACAAATATCGTTAAAATTACATTGTGACCAAAACTAAATCTAGACGATATCACGGCAATTTAGACAAAATGAGAAAACGTAAATTACACAACTCTTACTAACTTTTCTTCGTATCGCTATCAAAATATTCCCCCAATCCTTGAAAGTTTATCGTGAAACAAAACAAATTGTTTCTGAATTCCACAATCAGACTCTTATTAGTCTAGAGAATAATTAAAGCTGAATGCGTAACATTATTGGCTCAGAATCTCTGAGTTTAAAATTGATTTCATTTATCTCTCATACTATTTTGTGTGCAAGGTTTACAAAATTCTAACTAATAATTCGCCCCCAAAAAAGAGAGTATATTTTGCATTTACTGCAAGATTTTTTGACGAAATCGTTAGTTTAAAATTTTTCAAACTCAAATAGTGAAGAAATTATAAATTTAATAAGGAATATGGAACACAACAATGGTTTAAAATATTGAATTTCAATTTTTATATATAATTTCTGATTTGTGTCTTTACAAATATTAAAGTACACACTTAAAAATAATGCTGGAGCGTGATAATTTGGTAGTGGATTTCAATATAACTTTGTTGCCATCTCCAAATACCATTATTCCAAAACAAAACTTTTCAGAATTGAAGTCCACGTTTCTCTTTTTCTAATTTCTTGGAGGGATTAAATTTTGTATTCATGTATATTCAATCCTACGAAACAAAAATATTCTATAATAATAATAATAAGTGAACAAAAGTAGTAAGTAGATTTTTAGCATTATTGGAGCAAAGCTCGGTAGAATATGGTTTTTTATTCTTCATAAACCTAAAATACAATATTTTAAATAATATATACAATATAATTAAAAGTATTCATAGTTAAATTCTTTTCAAACTAATTTTACACATTGTAAATTCAAGTAAAGTATAAATTTCCTCGAACTCTACGCCACTTTATTGTTTGAAAAGCCATGTCGGGGCCCTAAAGTGTTAATTATGATTCGTTCCCCATCTGTGTTTTTGAATCGGAAACTTCTAGTCTTTAATTAAGCGTTCTCCAACAAACAGAGGAACAAAGACTTCCTTTAGGGGAAATTGTTACGATGCTGAAGAAAGAATAATCTATTTATTCCGGCATGTACGCAAAATCAAGCCAAGAGCACTATTCTGGAATTCGTAAAAAGGCATTTAGAACATTTACGCAAAGATTGAATCCATACATTTTTATAAGAACAAAAAGGTCCTTTTCATAAAGTAATAGTTTAACAGCGTATGGATTTAAGCATGAAATAGATAGATAAAACCCTTAAAAGTTAAGACTTCAACCTCATATCCCTCTGAGAGATACAGACGTTTAAACCCGTCACCTAACTCTCAGGTTTTCCAGCAGCACACATAATTTTAAAAAATTTATAAATTTAATAAATTTTTTTAAAATGTTAAAATTTAGAGCATGGAGAAGTTATTTATAACCATCTACTACAAAAATAAAAAAATTAAAAAAGTTAAGAAATTTTCAGTTAAATACTTTAATTTAAAATCTCATGCAGTGAAAACAAGTTTACACTTTAGCCAATTTGCTTATCCGTCAGAAGTTAATTTTATAATTTTGATTACCTTTATAATATTAACGTCATTTAATTCTATAATATAACCCGACTCTACAAGTATCTTTTTTTTACCTTTCAACTGTCTCAATCATTACTCCTCGTTTCCTATAAGTCTAAGCTAGAGTGTGTCTGAAATGTCTGAATGTAGTGTCTCAAATTCTGTTGCCTTACGGCACTTTCAAGCTAACCTCCAATTAGTCAACAGCGCATAACTGCGCTCTTCTAACTTGTAAAGAAATTAATTAAAAACACTTAATTGTCTTTCAGCTTCTTTATTACATACATAAGGCTCCTAATTTATTATTTTACACAAATCAATGGAGCTATTTCTGAACAAAAAAATAAATGTACATTTTTTTGCTGTTAGTCAATTTTAATAAAACCTAATTAATTTTAAAAAAAAACAAATTTTTCTTGTTTTTTCTCTTTTTGATGCTTGGGCCTAAATATTAATAAAAAATAAAACCAAAACTTGAGTTGTAGCATTTAAAGTCTTAAAAAAACTTAAATTTTGAAATAATTTTATTTAAATTTTTTAAATAATTTTATTCGTTTTATTTAAAGGATAAAAAGGTTTTTGGCTGTTACTACGAAACAAAATCTTTCACTTTTTTTTGTTTCAGTAAATCTTCTTAATTGTATATTCATATCTTCGAAGCTCCGGTGACAGAGTGAATAAATGAGACTGCTGTGTTAAAGCTCCTTTCGGAGTCTAATTACAGAGATAAACCTCCAAAACCATACTAAACCAAACCAAATCTATTTGATATCGAAAGTATTACATAAAAAGCTGTCCGAATACAAATGGAAAGTAACTGTTCTCTAAGAAAAACAACAATATGCCAATCTAGTACATTGCTTTCGAACCATTGATCCTCTTCAGGAGACGCTATTCTCCGATGCCTCCTTCGTCCCAATAGTTACCATTCACTAGACGATCTCCCACAAAGAAACAACTAATAAAATTAAAAGAAGGCAAGACGATAGCTTCTAACCCCCTTGAAATTTGATTTGGACACCAGGTGTTTTTACCGTTTCTTGACGATTGCAATTAAGGGCCCAGAGTTAAGTTCAAACCAATGACAATTGAAAGTTAGTTTCCCTTAAAGTTATTTTTCTTCCTGGCTTATAATTAGGAATGTTTAGTCGAGGATTATTACCCTGAAGGTGATTGGTTTTTCGGAAGGATATATTGGAAATAATTTCCGATATTTTAAACCGTTTTATAAAATGTTAAAGTAAACTATTAATTATTTGCTTTTATCCATACAAAATTTCCCTTATCGTTTCTATCCTTAAACTTTCAATTAATTAAGTTTAAGTTTTCTGATTCAGATATATTTTGCAACCCACTCAAAAAATTAAATGTTCATTCCAATTATTTGATATAGGTTGGCAACAGCGGGTAAAGTCCAGGCACCCACACCACGGCCAACTCAACTTATATGACCAGAGAAGATATCTGTTACACCACACTACCCGTCCGGTTTGGGTTGTCAGCTTTTCTGAAAGAGAGGAACGGAACCTGTACTTTTTCTTCAAAAAAGCCTACAATCCGAACCGAGCGGATAGCGTAACGTCTCATGAAGAACTTCTGCGGCTTAAAAGGTGAGTATGCCTAGCTGACACTTATCAAACTTCAGGAGAGAAAAAATGTAATACCCAAAGTTTATTGCGCAAATACATATTACTTTACTCTTCATAAAGAAAATCTTTTATGTTCCCTAATATTTATCAATTACAATATATCAAATAAGATTCAAATAATATTGAAATGGTGAAGTACTTTTTAATAAGCAAATATTTTTTTTGAACCCGGAAAAGCTTTATCCTAATTGATAACGGCCATTTGAAGTAAGTGGAATATAAAACAGATTTTGTCTAGGTTATAAAAATAATATTTTAAAGCACTTTACGATTTGTGTAAGCAGTATTGCTTTAAGGATATATAAAGCATTCATTTCGTAATGATTTTATTTTGTAAATTGAATTTTTTATAATTATTTTCTTAAGCGGTCACATAATAAATTCTATCTATAAAAGTATAAGTAAAGTTTGATTTTGCATTTGTTACAATATAACTGTGCACTGTACTTACGTTTTATAAAAAAAATTTACTATATCATCTGTTACGTTATTTGAAGAAACTATTGATAAGTGAGAAACGTTCCACAAGACGCTGTGTAAGCCGGGTAACGTTCCACAAAGTTATAGCGCATGCGCCATCATAAATGTTGTCACAAACAAAGAGGATTATCAAAAAATTGAGGGTTCGATTAAGCAAAGTTCTTGTAAATCAAAGGATTTCAGGGTCAAAGCTGGTCATTTCAAGGATTAAGACTAACTTTGATTTGGGTATGTACTAATAACCACGGAATTTCACTCGCATGTATAATGTCATCGTACTATATAAGAAAAACAATAACATTCCACCGCAAATTTGGAGGCAGCTTTGGTTGCCACTTTTTTGCTCCGGTTTACGCTGAAATCTTACTCCTCTTTTGGGGAGTGATCTTACTTCGTATAGCAAACAAAACCTTATTGGCTTGCTTAAAACTTATTCTACCTCACTAAAATCGTTTAGATAAATATTACAAATATATTCATCGGTGTTCATTTTATGTGTAAAAATGCAACTTTTTTTCACGCCAAAAGCCTTATCGCAAAAACACCGTTAGAGTTAGGAAAAAAACTTAACTGGATTCATGTTCAGCATCAAAACTACACGAAAATGCATTTATTTAAACATTAAATTAAAAAAAAACTTTCAAAGTTGAATTTGGTTTAAGTTAAAAATTGATTTTTGAACACCGCTTTTGATACAAAAAAATTCATGTATCTAAAAAACTGGTGCTAACATTTTAGTGTGATATTCAAGTAAATAACTTCTAACTCTTTCCGAATTTTATATATTCTTTTCTAGTCCCCAAATTGTTTGAAAATTTATTGCCTAGTATTGCAAGTTTTAAAACAACAGTGATAATCTTAACGACGTAGTTTTACTTTAAAAAAAAGCTTACACTAAGCTTAAGCAATAAGAGACTGACGCACACTGTAAAAAAACATGTTATTTTTACAGTTAAATACCATATTTTTTACAGTTAAATACCATATTTTTTACAGTTTAATACCATATTTTTTACAGTTAAATACTAAACTTTAGAAAAACAGTTTATAACTGTTTTTATCTTCGTTAACATGACGTCACACTCACAACCCATCAAATGCACCTGCCCCTCGGGGAATTTGAAGACGTGCAAAGAGTCACGTGATTGAGATCATCGTCCTGATTCGTTCCCACGCATTAGGTTTCTGTAGCGTTAACGTTTATTACCTGTAACTTTAATTTAGTTTTATTAGCTGTATTTGTAACTGTTTTGTGGCGGTCAGCACAAATACCCAATACTAGCCATCGTGACCGAGTAATTAGTTTGTCGCAGATGGTTTAGTATTGGGCTCGCACGCTGAGGTTCCTGGATCAAAACCGGGCCCGGTCCATACCTCTTCCAGGAACTCTTGCGTGCGAGCCCAAAACTGAACCGTCTGTAACAAAGTAATTACTCGGTCGTGAGGGCTAGTATTGGGTATTTTATTTTAGTAGGAAGAAACTGGTAAATTAACAAGGAAAATCTGGAATTTCAACAGGGAAAAACTGTTAAATTAACGAGAGAAAACTATTAAATTAACAGTTTATCCTTGCTAAATTAACACTTCTTCCCTGCTAAATAAACAGTTTCTCCCTGTTGAAATTACAGCCTGTTAAAAAAAATTACACTTTTAAACTGTAAAAAACAGTTATTAACTGGCGTCAAAGTTGACAGTTTTGAACTGTAAAAACAACAGGTTATTTTTACAGTGAATGCGCAGGAAAACAGTTCACGGAAAGAACCCACATTTCTTTATTTATGCCACTTTTCTCTACGTTTATTTAAAATTAGTGCAGTAAACAAAATACATAGGCATTTCCAAACGTGTTTCATATAGCTTATGAAAGCTATAACAAACGTGCTACTGAATTTGGATTAAATATTTTAGCGACTGCAAATGGATGTGACACAAAGTTAATAAAAAATAATATGTTCTACACTATTTTTGGTTTAATTTAAAATGGATACTGTATTGGTTTGGGGACAAAATATCGCGGCCGAAATATCGCGGGCCAAAATATCGCCGGACATAATATCGCGGGCCAAAATATCGCGTGCCCATAATATCGCGTGACCAAAATATCGCAGGACAAAATATCGCTGGACAAAATGTCGCGTGCCCATAATATCGCGGGGACAAAATATCGCGTAGAGTAAAAATTGAGTGGCTTTAATGGATTTTATGGTGTTTGGCAGTGTGAGGGAATTCGATGGTAAAATGGTATTGCACTACTTACTTATCCAGTAATTTGTGATGAAGTTCGGTTTTACTTATTTGGGGCCTGAATTTTAATAAAAATGTAGTTTAAGTCATGCATTTTTTGTTATGACTGATTTATTATGATTTTTATTATAAAAATAAACCAGATTAATTTCATGGTCAATTTTATTTATGGTATTCCACAATACAGAGATTGTGGTCACAAAAGGTTTATGTCCTGTGACTTGTATAAGATGGCGAAAAAAAATTAATTTTCCTTGGGGTGTAAAAATTGGGTACCTACAGGTACTATATGTATTTTTCTGGTTAAGATCAGAAACCCGAAATGGTCCAACGAAAGTATCTCGGACTTGGACCCCAACCTATCATGGTCAGGCCCTGACATGGAAGTTTAATGAAAAGTACACGTCAACAAGAAAGCCAAACCTGATGTCATAATCCATAACAAGAGGATTGTGAGTGTTTTAAAGGCGGTGACAGCCGACAGGTGACATATCGCTTAAATCAAAGTCAATTGCTGACTAATTTAATTAAATTCTTACTAGTCTGATTGATACCATTCGCTGTGCAGTTCAAAGGACTGTTGTTTGGGAATAAATTTGAAATTCACGCAACTTCCCTATTGCCAGAAGGATGGTTTTACAGTTGCTACTTTGGGTGTGAAATTATTTTAAATAGTTAGAATGTTTTTGAAGTCCTAAAGATATATTTTGAAAATGTTTGGCTTGAAGAAAAAAATAAACATATTTTTAATAATTTTTACCATTAAATATTCGAAAGGAGGTAATTATCAAGCGCAATCGAGATCTCTGGTCATCGAGGGATCAACGAGTGGACAAAAAAACCCGAAAAAACTTTGAAAACCAAATATGCCCTAAAAATGAATTTAAAATAGAATATTTACCCAACTTACAATGGGAATCACGTGTGGGAGAATAGAAGAATTCATAAATTTGAATTTTGATAAATGAAAATAGAATGCAATAATGATAATAAAATAAAAAGATAAATCGCATTTTTTAAATTTGCTATATAGTATTGTACATTATAAACAAATATTCTTTATTGTTTATTTGAAAATTGATGATTTGATTTATCATGTAGGTATCAATAAGGGATATAGCAACAGTTTAAAATTCTTGAGGATAACTCGGGTTCTATCTAGCTTCTCAAAAGGTCTTTATGGCAGGTTCCATTAACTAAAATAAAATTAATTAAATGATTATGTCTTTCTTCATTTGATTGTTACAATTTTCCAGCTATTCTTCTAATATTGCTCTTGTCATCTAGACCTTAACGTTTAACCTACGCTGCAATGAATGGTAACTACAATGAATACCTCGCTACCACTACTCTAATAGATCTTTGATATCATACCTTTCGAACAAAAAAATAAAGATGCACGTAAATGTTTTGGAAAAAGTGACTGTATAAAACTAGTCCTAACTATGTAACTACTTTTATATAAATTATATCATAAACGAAATACACTTGAACTCGTTTATAACGAGCCAGAAAAGACAAACAACGCAGTTTAGTTTAGTTTAGTTTAGTTTGAATTATCGTCGCACTAGAGCTACACAAGGGCTATTGGTGACGGGCGTCGTATTTTAGAACCACAGTCAAGTGACGAGCCGACACCTGAGTTGGTACCCAACACAACCGTTAAGGGCGACATCGTGCTCAGCGTTGGGACTTTGGAGCGTATTTTAACGTGCACTCCCTCTACACGGGAGTCTATTATTCGTCGGACATTTTTGGCTGCACAGGCCGTTTATAGGTCAGCTCCAGACAAACAACGCAACATTTACTAGTTAAATCTAAATGCTTGTAAAAAAGAGTATCTAAAAAGAGAAAAGAAATATATGTTCTGGCTAAAAACGTTTACAGTCAGTTTTATTGTAATTGTATGCTTTCATCAACATGTGATTGTTCTTTAGCAGCTTAGAACCAGTATAATAAGACAATCCATGCTTTTGGCAGAGATCGATATCTTTAGCTTCTTCTCTAAACTCCCGGAAATTTTTCACTTCGTCAACGGTTAAAACTTTCCACTTCGACATAACCCCATAAAATTTAGCAAACGTTATCAATGAAAACCTCTAACAGCGCTCCCAATGACCCTGAAGAACCCTTTCCTCACTCTGCTTCTACAAATAAGCCACCTGTTGAACCGCATATTTGACCATTCTTCCTATTCATAGTATGGCTTGAAAGGAATTTCTCCTAACAAAGGGGGTGAGGACAACTTTTCCAGAAAAGAGTTAACTTCTAAATTGACTGCATAGTGAAAAAAATTTACAAGATAGAAAAAATATTCCTGGTTAAATCCGAGGCTTTCTCGTAGCAAGCGATTTCCCTTCCATAGACTTAGCATTGGACCAACCTAATATTCTTGCTCTCCTCGGTAAATACGGGTCCTCGTAAAATCAGGACTCACTATAAACGAGTTCGACTGTAGTTGATTAATCAACTTATTTTGTGTTCTGTAAGTGTTCACTAAAATAAGTCAATTGTTCAGTTGCTACATAAGTTTATATTAATGCAAGTAAACTATTAATATATTTTTTTAGTAATAATGTATGTTTATTTCAACTTCCTCCAACTCCCAAGATCACCTTGAAAAATCCCTAAACTAATCGTCCTATTTAAAAAAAATTCTTTTTTGAAGAACAATACAGAAAGGTAACGCATAAAACAATGTTTACATTTTCGTTAAATAATTATTAATTTATAAAATTCAGACACTTTTTAGAGTACAATTACCCCAACTGAATTCTTAAAAAAAAATTAATGGGATTCATAAAAATCAAGTTCAAATATAAAACCTTTACCCATTAAACCTACCTCTTAACTAAAAGGTCATAACAACCAATGCATAAAAATTCATGACTTTAAATACATTTTTATAAAAATACAGGCTCTAATAGTTAAAACCGAACTTCATCACAAATTACTAGATAAGTAAGTAGTTCAATACTATTTTACCATCGAACTCCCTCCCACTGCCAAACACCTTAAAATCCATTAAATCCACTTACTTTTACTTTACGCGATATTTTGTCCCCGCGATATTTTGGGCATGCGATATTTTGGGCGCGCGATATTTTGGCCGGCGATATTTCGGCCGCGATATTTTGGCCCGCGATATTTCGGCCGCGATATTTTGTCCCATTACCATTCACATTCAATGCGTTTCTAGTGAAAACATTCAGCAGAGTGAGAGACTACAACATTAAAAAATAGTTAGCCCAAGAGTTTTTAACGAAGTTCATTATCTTTTTCATAACTAATTGGGAGTTAAATAAAATAAAAATTATAACCACTAGATATATTTCGAAACAATCTACAGATCACGCGAGAAAGTACAATCGATAAACACATTTATATTCACGCGATTTAACATCGAAATTTCTGAACTCTATAAATAAATCAGAATATGCCTTTTTTTTTCATGTGATCAAACAACCTATTGTTTGAAAAATATACCTACGCCAGCAAAAAAGTAGAATAAAGAAGTTTCATTACGTTATTTTTCCACATTCCTTAAACTCAGTGTAATGGCCGAAAAGTAAAACAATGAAAGAAATCTCAGGGAAAAGAAAATTAGCTGACGCCGTAATTCTGAGCTCCTGGCTCATATGTATTCGAACACGCTATTCCCGAAGGATATTCCATAGAAATTATCTTATTCGCCAGACGTTCGATAATAGCTGGAATAAACGAGATTTTA
This sequence comes from Oedothorax gibbosus, assembly GCA_019343175.1. NCBI lineage: Eukaryota > Metazoa > Arthropoda > Arachnida > Araneae > Linyphiidae > Oedothorax > Oedothorax gibbosus. The sequence goes on from CM033273.1 coordinate 37,000,060, forward strand.
TTTCATTTCGTTCCCAGAGAGGGACAAATACCTTAATTTTTAATGAGAACTGTTATCATATTAAATATTTACGCACTTGTATAATGTGTCTACTTGTATAAAAGATTATAATACCATTAAGATAAAACAAAAGTTTTCTGTATTTCTGTCACGGTTTTAATGTTTTGATTAGAAGTCTTAACATTTTGCATACATTTTTGTTTAAAACTAGTAGGTATCCAAGTTAAAATATATGTGTGTGTTGTAAAGTTTAAATACATTTAATTTAATGCGCAGTGTTGTACTGGATAGGGTTATTGTTTATAAGTACTTGTGCATGTTAAAAAACTAAATTATTAAAAGTTTGAAATTTCTCCAATTTTAAATTAAATACAATTCCCCCAATTATAAACAGGTTCATTAAAAAGCATTTAAAAGCACCCACCACTAGAGAAACATTTAAATGCATTCTTTGGAAATATATAGGCGATTGGTATTGTATACTTTAACGGACGTAGAAGCAAGTGCGGAAGTGAAATAAGCCAAATTGGAAGTTCATTTTAAAAAATTCTTACAGTGACAAACAACTGTAAGTAAACCGGGAACTTAGGATAACTCAACTTAATACGAGAAATGGTAGATTTATCAACGTGGTGAAATTTGTTACACTGTTCTTTATTCTTAGATTAGTTTTACAGACAAATTTTTCTTTAAGTTTTTTCCCTTTATGCCAAAGCAAGCTTATAAACTTTTTCCGCAAAAGAATATTATGTTAAAAACAGCAATCCCAGACAGTATATATCAGTACAGTTATAACCAAATCACTTTGTGTGAAATGCAATATACTAGATACAAAATATACTTTATTCTTTAGTAAAAGCATGAAAATTAGAAAAGCAGAAATGTTATATATTATTAAAAAAATAGTAACAGCAGAGGGGCTTAAATTGGTTATGGATTAAAATTTGCGTGACAATTTGCGTGGAAATTTTCAGCAAAAAAATTACAACAATTAATAAATATCTAAATGATTAATGATTATACAAATGGTAACAAAGAGTATCAAAAAGGTTTTCAATATATGATGTCTTAGTTGCCCATTCAAAAATTTATCCGTGCAATTAATTTAATAAATTAATATTAAATGTAATCAATACAAATACCAGATATTTTATAATTAAACGTATAAATGCGTAAATTCTTTATTAATTTTAATTCATAATCAATATTGTAAGTCAAACTATAATTAAGGTTTTATAATTTATTTAGCAAATAAATACCCTTTCTCCGCACGGACTAAAAAAAGTTGTAATCGATCCACGTATATGTACCATTTAATCCATTCTAGAATAATAAACTTATGTTATTTATTGCTTCCGCTCATTATAAAGTATAAAAAATCCTGTTACTTATATTACCTTAAAAATCTAAAATAAAAAAAATACGCTTAAAATGCATGCATAAAAGCCATCTCAATTTCCCTTATAAACATATAAAACCTTTTAGCTCATTTGGCGCGTTTTTGGTAAGAATTTGGCGAGAAAAGAGATATAGCTACAAACACACTTATTATACAGCTCTAGCACAATGGCCTTCGAACAACAAACCAGCTTATAATTTTTTAAAAAAAAAACATTTTGCTCATTTGGCGCGTTTAGGTAAGAATTTGTCGAGTTTGGCAACGTATTTGGCGAAAATATGGAAACATAAAACCCTAATATGTAGCTCTAGTATGATGGCCTTGAACAACCAGCATAGTTACAATTCAAATAGCTTAAATATGCATATTTGCAATCAACAGAACCATCAATGAAGAAATCATCTCCTAAACCCAAACCCACAATAAAATCTTAGAATGGAGACTGAACGGAATTACGTCACTTGAAACATGTAAATTATTTTTCAAATAATGAATTTAGTTTCTGAAGGTAATGGCAACAGAATAAAATAAACATTTTCAATTTTAATTATTTTCGTTAAAATTTTTATTTAATTTTTTCAGCAGATGGCATCAGGAAAGAAAAATGATCGGATTTGAGCCAAAATGGTGTAGTTTTTTCAGAAAATTCGAATTTTCTCTAAAAATAGAACATTTTGAAACCTGAAAGTTCAAAAATCATAATCTAAGTATGAACTACGCATTTGTGCTAAGTTACGAGTCAAACAAATGTCTAGTTTACGAGTCTATAAGAGACATACACACACAAACACACACAACTTCATTTTTATTATTATAGATTCCTCCACAACTTTAATTGTCCACGAACATTTCAATGCTAATACAATACTTTATACAAATCGAACTTCATTGAAAATCTCGTTGAATCGAAGCATCGTAATTTATAATGCAAATTTACCCGTTACAATAGGTGACAGTAAACTAATTATAATTTAATCCGTGTTTGACATAATTCGAAGTTAGATAAATGGCCTACATTACCTGAAATGTATGACAATACATTTCTATATAATGCATTCTAACACTACGCATTTTAGAAAATATATTATTCTTGATTGTGGACATTATTTTGATAAAATACCTTAGAGCTACATATTTATGAATATTTCGGACTATCAAATATGAAAAAGATTTGTTTTGTTCATTGCTATTAAGTATAAAATTTTTCAATAAAGTATATGCAAGCATTCGAATATTTTGAGTATGCATATTTGCCCTAAAGTAACTAAATATAGTTATTTAGGAAATGTACATAGAAATAAAATAAATTTTTCAGAATATGCTTCTCAATACTATGCTGAAATCAAACCCCAAGATGATTAAATATTCAAAAATAGCATTCTCTTCCTTTGGAAACTTAAATATCATTTATGTTTTGTAATAAAAAAAATAAATATTTTACTATAGCAATAACTCGAAAAATTTATTTTAGAAATTTATCAAAATAAACCATTCTATTTTATTTGATTTGACATTTTATTCTTGAATAAAATATGTATCTCAACATATATATTCTGATGTATCCAGATTTAAAATATTTTTTTGACTTTATGCTTCACGTTTTGATGTAAATTTTAGTTTCTTGTTAAGGTTTTCAAACTTTAAAATATACATTATTAATAATTCTGCAACTATTCAAACTTTAGTAGAACAGTAAACCGAATGTTGTTAAGTAAAATTCTTTGATTCCTCTTAATTTAAGTAGATAGTATTATAAAAATTACATAATTTTCTGCCGTTTCTAATTATTTAAGAACTTGTGCGTCTTATTTTCGTAAAATAATTTTTAACAGAAAATTATTTGCTATGGAAAATTAGCATTAATTTTATATAGTGAAAATAATAACGTAGGTTATTGCATATAATGCTTAATTAATAATAAGTTTCACCTATTGCATAAAACATTAAAATTGACAATGCTTCCACTTACCTTGCAACAAAAAGAGAAATAAAGACACTGCCAAATTCACCCCAATAATAGCACGCATGTCTCCCAATGCAAAAACTGTCCCTTAACTTCAAAAATACCTGCTTCCGTCAACAGAGGTGCCTTATACTCTGTGTGTCCCTTTCGGACGCATGGCACAGACTGGGAAGTTGTGAGGGTTGCGTCCACATTTTAAGATCAGAGCTGGCTACTAGACGGTCCTACGCGGTGCTAGGTTTGTGCGAGGAAAAAGACACAGAGCGCCACCATTTCTGATCGATTTGGCCCAACTAAGACTAGGTCAAAAGAGGAACTTTGGCAGAAGTGGGTTGGGAGTCACCTGAGGGATACAGATGAAGAATGTAGTTGAAAAACTTACAGTTTAAAAAGTATGACTTACAGTTTTAAAAGTATGACTTACAGTTTAAAAAGTATGAGATTTAGGGTCCGGTCCGTTTGTTGGCGACTTTTGATAAGGGTTAATCGATTGGACGAAATCGCCAATGATGGGGCAGGGATCTATATCTTAGTTATGCTTATGCGAATGTGAGTTCTGAAAATAGACCCTTCAGATGTATAGACCCGCCGAGAAATCTTCATTACTTTTTAAGTTTTAATATTTTTAATTTAAAGTATTGAATGATTATCACTTTTAAAACCATTTACTATATAAATATAATTAATATTTGTATTGAAGAGTTCAAATATCATGGGCCATCACCGATATCTCAAGCTATCTCTACCAATAGCCTCCAAGTATATTTAACAAAAAACATAGAAAAGGATAAGTAAGCTGTAGTGCGACGTATTTTCCGACCAACCACACTTTTTTAATCCACCGTTTTCGAGAAGTCGACAGTACCGAATGTGCTGGATAAGCGAGATTGAACTACGTATCCGGTAAATCTTAAAAAATATAAATACAATTAAGTAACTCACAATGGTATCTTCAAAAAGTGTATTTAAGTATCTATATCATAAACTTAGAAGCGTAAAATCTTGTTTAAACATCTGTTACAAATATTGAATACGTTTTAGGTTGTACTACTAATTTGTCACTGTACTGTACATTTTGTGATGCTCCAAAAATAAACATTTAATTTAATGTAGCTTAAACTTTTTTTTCTAATCAAATTGTTTAAAATCTTGAAAATATTTTCTTTTTCACGCTTAAAATTAAATACACAGTATGTCATTAACTAACTTTATTTGAAGTTATTTTAATTTTTACGTAAGTTACGTTTTTATTTCCAAAAACACATCAATTTCTCACAGCATTTTTACTTGAAAAAATAAGAAAATCAAAACCTTTAAATACTAATCTTCGTAAGAGTTACATTACGTAACACTCCGACTTTTTAGAAAAATCGTTTTTAAACACACTATTAATTTTGTTTTCAAATCATGTACCCTAAATTGCAACCATTCACATTGATAATTATTTCTTTTATATCCAATACTTTAAACTTACTAAAGAGCATTCTATGAAATTGAAAACTTATCTACCATATATAGTAGGGTGTAGTGATTTTATATGCTGAAAAATAAATATTCTTTTTTCCATATCTAATAGCATGAAAAAGTTGTATTATGATATACTGAATAAAAAGTGTAAAAACTTCAGAACTCTAGTTTAATGTCTTGAGGGTCCACAATCGGGTTTAATGTTTGAAACACACGAAAAAAATCCCCATGTTAATCTCCCATAGGAAAAGTGAGACTTATATTGGGAACCTAATATGGCTTCATTTATACAAAAAAAATATGGTTACAAATAACAAAAAGCAATGGACTTATAAACCTTGAGAATAAAGTATTTTTTGTGTTTTTTATAAAAAAAAATATAGTATTTTACATAAAATTTCAAAAAGGGCGGTTCCTTCCCGACAGGAAAAGTACGAATGATATTGTGATTGATGACAGATGCTGTAATCGGAGGTTCTGTCACAGTTGAAGAGCTTAGTGGAAGAACATGCTAAGTGACAAAAAGGTGAAAATGAGAAAATGAGCTTTAAAGTTTATCGTTTTCACTCAGATCTGTTGAAAACGTTACTTGTAAAGCGTAAAAAATATACTAAACTTAAAGTTTATGAAAAGGGGGGGGGGCGAAAGGGGGGTATCGTTAAAGAAGTTAGTAATATGTTCATTTACACAAAAAAACTCAATTTTTTCAAAAATGTCATTTAGCACGTTCTTCCACTAAGCTCTTCAGTTGTGTTGGACCAGTCGATGATGTCGATGTATTCCTTGGCATTGAAGTTAAACTTGGGAAGCTCAACTCTTCTTACAATTTTCCTAGTTAGCCTCATTGCTTGCTTTATCCTTCTTAAAGCCAATTCCCTCACATGTGGGCATGTGGCCTTCGTCAGTTATCATGCAGAGGATAATGTTTCGGGATGACCAAAGTAACCATTACGTCGGATTACCGGATGGATAATATTTTTGAGTTCTCGATTCAAGTATTGACATTTATGTATGGTGTCAAAAAGATGACAAACTCCATATTTTTAAGATGGCTTGTTCCTGATTTGGAACCCTTCGGAGCATACACTTTGCAAACAAACGTTGCCAATATCTGCACGCTTTTTGAAGGGGCAGGTGTTCCAGCCTTAATATTCTGTTAGCAGTTGTAATCCACCTAGAATGACAAATGTTCCCAGGCGTCCTTTACAACAGGTCAGTGGAACACTTTCCTGCAGAAATTCCCTTGCAAATATCCATCAAATTATTTTGCTCTGTACTATGGGCTTTTAGTAATGTTTTGCAAGCGACTTGGCAAAACTACTTCATTTTTTTAAAAACTGCACATTGGAAGCTCTTCACAACCAACCAGACTTTCCTATCGGACCAGAATATGCCCGGGGTCCATTTGTTACTCCATGTAAATGTTCAAACAAATGCCTTAAAAACAATTCATTGCCATGCAGTTGGCAAATAAAGTAATAATAAGAATGCATTTTACAATTTAAACTATAATGGAGCAAACTTACCCATTACCCAAACTACGGCCCTGACTTTTCATAATAACTGTTATGCTGCTGCTTATATAGGTTAAACATAATATAAAGCATCCATTCCTATGTATAAGAGCACTTTTCTATAATTTAAAATTCCAAACAGGTTCACTTTAAAAAGCTATAAATTTTTGTGATTTTTTATCAAAATCGCGTATTTTTAACATTTTTTTCGAGAATTTAAAAATTTTGAATAGCATTTGTAAAATATTGTTTATGATAACGATATATAACTGAACGATATTATTTTTTTTCAAAGTATGAAATGTAATCAGTAAATTCTGGCGGTAAAATTAAAATGAGTTGATTTTTGGCATTTTTTTCAAACTTCAACCGCTTTGAGGCAGCACATAATATTAATTAGGAATTTTTTTATTATTTTTCCAGTAATCAGCATGACAAAACACAACTTTTGAGTCCTATTAGAAGTTTGTACTCAAAAATTTATTTTTTCGTCCCACCCTACTGTATAGCCAGCACATTCGTATTTATAAATTCATTGTGGACCCTGATAATTTAACTTTAACTTAAAAAAATTTATATATCATGTTTTAGTAAGATGTGAAACAACTTTTTTTCGCTATTAGAAATGTTAAATAAAAATTTTTTTTTTCACTCCACCCTAATATATAGTGATTTAGCTAAAATTACTAAACATCCTGTGGTTGGGAAACTTTCGAAATTTGTCAAATAGGTATGTCCAAAATTCATTGAATAAGAAAACATGCTTTTAATGAGAATCGATATATCTTTAGAATTGATGGAGCTCCAAGACGTTTCCAAGAGTTTCTCTTTAAAGTATATTTCTAAGAAATTTGTGTTTAAATATGATCCCCAGAAATTTATAGTTGAGTGCGTAGAGGTAACTTTTATAGTTTGATTTTACTTCTTGTTTATACAGTCACAGTTATAAAATGAAACCATTGTTTTGAATAAAACATTTATTGACATAAAAGTTTAAAACGATACCACAGTTCATACCAAAATTTCCATACGATAGTACTAAAAATTGAATTTTGTTATGTCTTCACACTTTGTCAAACATTTTTTTTATTTCATGGTTAAGAATTAAACAGATGAATTGATTTACGGACAAAATTTTAGCCGAATGAAACTTATGGTATACTTATAAGTGATAAATACATTTAGAAAATAAATTTTGCTCTGGTGTATTTTTTATACTGATTTGTCCTCTTTTTTTATCCTTATTATATTATGAAAGAGTACTTACTGGACTCACATGAAAAACACTCACACTTTTAAAAGATTATAATCTCTTTTATGTAACTTAAAAGAAAAAATTATATAAGTAACAAAACAAGTTTTTAAAATGAATCAAAATCGAATTATCATGAAGTAAAACTTGAATTCATCGAGATATATTTTCTTTAAACGATTCGGTCTTCAGCACTTTCTCCTAAATACATCTATTTCCACCATAAAAAACCTTTAGGGCAAAATATAAAAATCCAAAGCTTACCAAATTTCCACTTCGGTGTTTTGTATTGTATGCGGCAAGTTGCTCGTTTTGTTTCTTCAACCCTGAGAGACATGGGGATAATAGATAAGGCAACTTTCGCCTTCTCTCTTGTGTGTCTTTCTGCAAAAGTCTTAATGCCAGATACATAGCGCCGCGGGGCGTGCGAAAACACAGGCCATAGACGTCGATGGCAATTTATTGGGTTGCCAAGATTGTCCGCCCGACATATTAACGCGTCTGTCATTCCCGAAACGAAAGGGAAAAAATAGTTTCTAAATAAAAGAGGTTGTATCAGTAGTGGTCTAACTCTTGCTCAAGATACAGTCTTGTATCCTGTAAGATGTACTTACATATATAACGACTCAGGATTGGTTATTGTTAGAGATAATATGCAAATTTGTACTTGATACATGAGCAAGGTTCTTGAAGAAAACAAAGTTTATTATTGTCGCAAATAGTTTATTCGGTAGAAATTATACTGAATTATCTGCTGAATAAACTGCTATTTACGCCAATAAGTCAACGTAGTTTTAATAAGCTTGGTATCGGTTATGTGTCCATATACAAACTTAAATTTTTTACCATAATTCGAAATTTTTTAATAATTTTGAAATGACGTATTTTGTCAAAAGAGTGCAAAACACTCAAAATAAAACTAATTTGGAAAAGCAAATAATAAAATCTAAACAATTTTACCTGTATGTTATTTCATTAAAAAAATATTTGCTTCTTATTTCTCTAAAAGCTTATTTTTTTAATAATTTTTTTATTATAAATGGTTTTAGATCTTGGCTTTGGATTTAAAGCTATCTGCTGGAACTAATATTGTTTGGAAATTTCCACTGCTCGATTACCAGATTGCTTATGAAGCACGTACTTGCACTGTAATTTTTCAGGTCCCAAATCGTTCAACAATAATCTTTATTTTCTGCGATATTATAAATATCGGAATTTTTATTTTGTTTTCACAAAATGTTATTTTTTTATTTGAGTTCCTAATGGCATGATACAAGTATTTATTCAGAATTAGTAACTCAATACAAAGATAGTTGTGGAAATTAGTATATTAGTGTGGAAATTAGTATATCTGTATCAGATCCTGAGAATTTCCTCTCTGATTTATCAAGAATACAAACTTCACTTGATTAAGCTTAAAAATATACGTAGATAAATCTTTTTAAAAAGCGGAGTTATACCATTATTAAAATTAATCCTCCAAACAGAAAGCTAAGAAAAAATAAACAGCAAGTATCTTCCATTCATTCGTGCGGTCAAACCAACAGCAGATATTGACGAGCCCTAAAGGCCCCGTGTTCTGAAGCCTGTGTGTGTGTTTTGTCCGTTGTGTCGTGGTCTCTAATGAACCGATAAGGTCTGGTCTTTGGACCTAGGCCTAAGGGTCTTACTGTCAAAGCTAAACCATTTACGCGTGAGCTTAGGACTGATTCTGCAACATTGCTTTTCTTTTGCACCGTTTTCCTTCTTCGATGGTGATGTTTGTATTTTGGGGTCACATTAACAGAATCGGAAATTAGATCGCCAAAGGTAGGTGTTTTTTTTCTTTTTTGTTGCCATCAGACGTATTTACCTAGCAGATTAAACAAGTTTTCTTTACTAAACATACTTTTGACTTTTTCTTTAATGCAAGGGATATTTTTTTTATAAAACTCAACAATATCTATATTCTTACAATGTATTTCTACATATTATGGAGAGATCAGTGGTAGTTTTCGGTGGACTTTTTTTCTCTTTGCTTTTTGTACAGCTGGGGGAAAAAAAACGATCCACCCTTCGTATTTCGGCTGTTATTGGTCAAGGAATTTTGTGCAAGGTGTCATTTTTCAGGAAATAGCGTAAGGAATTGAGAACTGGCAACCAAAATTGTATAAGGGGTCGTCTACATATTAAAATGAGTACCAACTTTGAAAATTCCAATGGCAACACCCAATTTTTTTACATAAAAATATTCAGCAACTTCAAAATACCCCAGGTATAAAAAAGAATTATTCATTTTGCATTATTTGCTGAGATATTAAAGCATTAATTTTCAATTCGTTTGGGGGGAAATCTCCAAATTGATAAAGGTAATATTTAGGGTGTTTTTTCGAAACGACAATCTAGCAAAAGGGTTACCATAATCTCGCCAAAAGATGCTAGAATTAAACCTTCTTCCCTAATATTGTGATTTTTTTTATGTTTTTACCTTTTTTTTTTAAATTTTGGATTTTAAAATTCAGAAATAAATAAAGGGTAGACGAGAAAAATTTTAATTTTAAATTAAGTCACATATACGATTATTTATAACGAACAGATTTTCAAATGCGATTAGTTACAATCAGATAGACAAACATAATTATTACATTTATGTTTTACATTTTATGCAAATTTTTGTTTCATTCATATTGCTACAAAAGGTTGGTTTAAAATTCGGCACACTGGGTCTGGGACATATCCCGACAGCCGAAACCCCGACAAACCAAAATTCCGACAAGCCGAAATCCCGAATGAGTCAAAATCCCGGATGGGTCTAAATCCCGAAAACAGATTTTTGTCCATTTCTCGATTTTTTTTAAATATTAGAGATTATTTATTTATTTAGTTATTTAGTCAGTTATTTAATCAGTTAGTTAGTCAGTAAGTTAGTCAGTCAGTTAGTTAGTTAGCCAGTCAGTCAGTAAGTTAGTCAGTCAGTCAGTAAGTTAGTCAGTCAGTAAGTTAGTCAGTAAGTTAGTCAGTCAGTCAGTTAGTTAGTCAGTCAGTTTATCAGTCAGTTAGTTAATCAGTCAGTTAATTAGTCAGCTAGTTAATCAGTCAGTTAGTTAGTCAGTCAGTCAGTCCGTTAGTTAGTCCGTTAGTCAGTCAGTTAGTGAGTCAGTCCGTTAGTTAGTCAGTCAGTCAATTAATCACTCCGTTAGTTAGTCACTCCTTTAGTTAGTCCAGACTGACTAAATTAGTCTAACTGACTTTCAATTAGTTAGTCAGTGAACTGACTTACTCACTGACTAACTAATTGACTGACTGGCTAACTAACGGACTAACTGACTGACTGACTAACTTACTGACTGACTAACTTGCTGACTGACTAACTTCCTGACTGACTAACTTACGGACTGACTAACTTACGGACTGACTAACTTACGGACTGACTAACTAACGGACTGACTAATTAACTGATCGAATAACTAACCGACTGACTAACTAACTAACCGACTGACTGACTAACTAACGAACTGACTAACTGACTAAATAACTAAATAAATAAGTAATCTCTAATAATTAAAAAAAAATCGAGGAAATAACATATTATAGGAAATTTTATAATAAAATAATTATAAATAATATTGGAAATAACATACATTCAAAAACATAGTAATCGATATAATTTAATGTTAATTATACAAACAAAATACATTGTATGCACTTGAAACAAGAAAAGATTTTTAGACATTTGACAGACATCAATAAGTTGAATAAACATTTACCAAAAACGCTTTTCAACCACCAAACGATAATGCAAATTAGGATCCAATTTGCTAAGTAATTTTTTACACGGTCCCTAAAATTCGTTTTTTTTCAGTATTTTTACAATAACTCGGCAAATAATTGTTGTTGAATTAAAAAAATTTGGGATTTTGGTTCTACTTGATCTACTTTATCGATTTATGTAACAAAAATTTGGGGTTGCTATTCATAATTTATTTTTTCTTATTTAAATTTAAATAAAAAAATTAAAAATTGATGAAAAAACTTGTGTGATTTGTTTTTGGAAGATTATGAAGTATATAATGAAAAAAAATTGTTGGTTTAATTCATTTTATTTGTGGAGGTATAAATAAAAGTTTGTGAAACTTTTTTTAACATTATGGGCCTTCAACTTCAAATGCTTATATCTCAACAATTAATGCAAATTAATAAAAAAAATTTTGGATCTGGGGTATTTTGAAGATGATAAACATTTTTATATAAAAAAATTGGGTGTTGCTATTGGAATTTTCAAAGTTGGTACTCATTTTAATGTGTAGACGACCCCTTATACAATTTTGGTTACCAGTTCTGAATTCCTTACGCTATTTCCTGAAAAATGACACTTTTCACAAAATTCCCTGATCAATAGCAGCCGAAAAACGAATGGTGGATCGTTTTTTTTCCCCCAGCTGTACAAGAAGCAAAGAGAAAAAAAGTCCACCGAAAACTACCATTGATCTCTCCATAATATGTAGAAATACATTGTAAGAATATAGATATTGTTGAGTTTTATAAAACATATCCCTTGCATTAAAGAAAAAGTCAAAGTATGTTTAGTAAAGAAAACTTGTTTAATGCTTTTATTAATTTTTGGGAAAACGGCACATGGTTGTTTTCTTTGCACTTTTATCTACAAAGTAGCATCAATGTTTTTCCAAAAAGCATATATGAGTTTTGGTAACAAAAATTTAAATTCAAGTTTTTTTTTTTTAACCTGAAAGACGTGCCTGTATGAGGTACATTTTCCCAACCAGAATATTTAGCTTAGTTTTATAGATTATTATAGGCAAGCCCATTTTTCTACAAGGCATTGTTTGAATTCTTGCCCTGTAAAATTTTGGAAAACCTACCCTGTCGCCTTATTTTGACTTTATTAGTCTCTTATCGAGTATAGCTTTAAGTTAATTTTTTAAAACAAATACATATTTACGTCGAGAAAAGAACCATCTTTGTTAAAGTTATGAATATCCAAATAGACGGTCATATAATATCATAATACAAATAAATGCATCTCTGTGACACATTCATAATATAATAAATTTAATGTGAAGTAGAGAAATGTGTGTTAGGGAGAAATGACAATAATGGCATTTCAATTATTATTTTTTTTATAATTTAGTTTTATTACAATAATATGACAGTTATGCACATATTTTTATTCCATGTGAGAACTAAAAAAAGTCATAAAATAATAAAAGCAAATATTTTATGAAAGAAAAGCAGGGGACACAAAAGTTAAAAATTTAAGAAATAATTCATGTACAGACATAGGATGTAGTATAGACAATACCAATTCGTATTTTTTAATATGACACAAAAATTTAAATTTTAAGTATTTAATTTGTACTCGATATATTTTCTATGGTTCATCACAATATTGAATATTTTCTGATAGGATTAACATTGATAAACACTTACCTCAACTCTATGAGAAGGAGAGAGAAGTACACATTTTATGGTCACACGTTTTCTAGAATGTAAGTACTTTTGGGTACCTCAATGTTATTCTAAGAACAACAAATGGTTTTCTTGAAAAAAAAAATGGTTTTCTTGAATCAAATTTGTAAAAGTATTTGCATCTCACCATGTTCCACTTCCTTATAATTTAAAAATCTAAACTCCTCGGCGCAACAGCCCATTAGTGTGCTAGGGTATGCCGTGCCCATTTCATCTAACGTGACCTAGAGCTCTGGGGTGCTAGGCATATGTCCCAGTAAGGTGGTCAGCCTCACGCGAAACCCCCAGTGTTTAGTTCCCAAGCAAGCTTAGTCCCCATTTTATCGACCCACTTAAGGGATAAAAGGTGGGTCAACCCTCACCCAATCCGGGATTCGATCCCCGGACCTGTGGAGTGGCAATGCGAAGCACTACCACTAAGCCACTGGGCCTATTTACAAATTTTCAAATCTAAGTTTAATAAATTTTCAAAAGAATTATCTTTTAAACATGCTATACTAGGAGTAAATATGTATTTTATCTTTTAAACATGCTTAATTAGGCATAATTAATTACTTATTAGGTTAATATATATGACTAAAATTTTGTCTCGGGCAAACGAACTATTGCAATAACGTTCGTTAATAGTTATTTTACTTGGAAAGAAGCTAAAGCTTTACAAAGAGTGTGAATACTCACATCGAGAACAATAGTTACTCGGAATTCTTAAGAAAGTTGAGTTTTGAGCCCTGTATTTGCGTCTGTTAATTGCAGTCCACTTAACAAGCACTGGGAAACCTCCTAGAAAATTAAACGCCGACATAAATTCCAAAACTTTGAACGTCTTCATGACTTAAACAAAGAATCCTTCTCGAAAACTCGTGTTTGCTCAAACCATTCATTTGCAAAAGGAATATTTATTCCGCCAGGAAAGTGTCTCTGTCTTTGCCAAGGCTGTGTCTTCAGCCGCCAAAAGTTTCGAATGAAAGTCGTAAATATCCATAGAGATGAGAAGAATATGGAGATGCTGTCGGCTAAAAACCAACACAAAAACTGGTTTGCCAAGTGAAGCCGTCGATCGCCCTCGTAGTAAGCCGAAACTAACACTCTCGGCGACCTATTGGGCGGTATTCAAAAGTAGAGTTAGATGCTAAAGTAGGTTACTACATCGACTTAGCCACTTTTTGACTCTCTATTTAAATTATAATTACAACTTATTTCTCTTACCTGTGAAGGGAATTACTACCATCTTGAGTAAATTCAAATCTTATGCTACATCCTAAAGGAGTGCAAAACGTCTTTTACTGATTTTTATTAAATGTCTTTTAAAGAATAAAAAGATGCAAATTATTGAACTAACGTATGGTGAGCGTTTGTTTAGGCTTACTAGGGTTACTTGGCGACTTTCAGAGGGTTTCACTTTTTTTGCGCCAAGCCTCTCCATCTTCTTCTTAACTCTATGTAAATATCGCGAGACAGGGAAAAGCAAAGTTTGCCGCATAAATAAAGCGATGCAAATCGCAGCAGCGTCTTTGATAAAGTGCCGAACTTCAGGCCAACTGATTTCTGTTTTGTTATAGATGATCCAATAAACATTAACGAGCTTGGAGTGTGTTTAAAAGAGGGGCCCCATTATGTATAAGACAAATGAGGTGCTGTTGATAGCTGGTTCTGAATACACATTCGTATGAAGTACTTTTCTTTGTTTTAAACCATTGGGATGAAAATTTATGAAGCACTATTGAATAAATATGAATATTAAATGGAATTATAGTCTTTATAGCAGACTAAGTTGTGTTCACTAAGAGATCCCGGTTATCAAACATGAATGGGTTATTAGTATAATTTATATTTAAATTTAATATTTAGAAGTTACGAGATATTGACTGTTTACTCTTTTTATTACATAATTCTGTGTAACATCATTAAACGTATGCATACAACTTATGCATGCATACTTCTGCAACTTATGAATACAAATCAAATTACCTTTATATATTTTATAGCATATATTTTGAAAGATTAACTACAATTTTTAATCATAAATAGAATATATGCCAATACAACCTTTTACTCTGATCTTCGATGGGTTCTGACAGGAGTTTCAGTTATCTGTTAAGTCAGTTATCTGCATAAGTATCATATTTATATAAAAATCAAAACATTGCATAAAATCCTTTTATTATATTCATATGAAAATTAAAATACAAGTGTATATAATTTTTATTTATCCAATGATTGCACTAGAACCCTATATTCTATTTTTAATGAAAATAATATATAAAAATTATTTTTAACAGCATCTTCCTTGATATACGATGTCTTCAGATGCCTATGATATCAGTTAATTTTGTATATACTCATAATTTTATTGTCTGTACTTTTTACATTGTATTTATAAACAGCTACCAGTTTTCACATAATTAGCTTTACCGAGTAAGTATCAAAACAGTGTGTTTGTAATTCAAACTAAAATTTCAACTTTTCGAATTTAAAAAAAAGGTATTCAAAAATACCAAAACAAATCTACACAAAAACTTACAATCAGTGTCAAAATTCGAAGTTGGAATAACTTAACATTCAAAAAGAACATTAAAACCGAAAATTCCGAATTAAAAGCCACTTTCAAAACAAGACAAATACCGACACCACTAATATTTTTTTGTCAAGGAAATATCGTCAAAACGTGATAACAGACATTACAAAAAGTGTAAAAGTAATTAAGTTACTTTTTATCCTTTCCAAAAAAAAAAGCGAAAATTATAACTTTCGTCCACAGGATCGAAAGCTACAAATTGCATTTTAAGAAAGAAATATGTGGTGCGTGCTGAAATGCGATGCACCGATTTTATGGTCTTAAATACATAACCACTCTGCGGAAGAAGGAGTTAATAGGGAATAAAATTTAACGGCCATTTTTTTTCTAGAAGATAGTAAAAATAAAAGCAAAACGTGTATAAAGAATAGCAAGAGAAGAGTGTTAGTGCATAAAAAGTGACATGGACGAAAAGAGACAGTGATTTCAGTTATTTTCGCCAGCTCCAAAATAAAAAAAGGGATTTAAAAATTTTACATATTTATTAAAAGAATTTATAATATTATAAAATTCTATGGTGATATAAATATTTTAATATGGATATTTAGAATGAATTGTATAAATTAGAATAATTTATTTAAAATTATTTTATTAACAATTTATGTATTTAAATTATCTTTCAGTGGATAAATTCGTTATTGAATTTTCTTATTAAATTTAAAAAATTCATTTATTCATTTTTCAAAATTAAATTGATATTACAAGAGAAATTAAAAATTTAAACAATGGGAATATTTCTTATGATGTCATGCTCTCGATACTGCGATTTCATTGGTTGTTTTGTTTGTTTTTGACAAAGTGTTGAAACAAGCCCATTTAACTAAACTATAAATATTTTATAATATGGCCAATATTTTTTTTTTAGTTTAGATTCCAATTATATTTCAAATAATCTTCTTCATTTTCTTTATATAATGTAAACAGCATTTGAAAATTAAAAATTATCAAAAATAATAATTATTTCAATTTATTAAATTTTAATTTATTTTATGGAACAATTCGAAAACATTTTAGGAAAATATTAATTCATACTAACTACTATTTTAATATTAATAGAAGTAAAATTGCTTACTTTCAAACGCTTTAAACGCATCGTTAAGTAAACAAAATATAATTAATATAATTAATATAATAGTAATTACTATAATATTAATTTTGCTAATATTTAATGCTTTTTCTTAGTTGTTAACTTCTTGTTTTATACTGGAGAGACCTCTTTTTCAGTAATACACGCAAGCTATAATTTTTTTAATAATTAATTTAAGTAAATTTAAAACTCTTGCTTTTAAATTACTTTCAATTGCCTAATGTAAAATACAAATAATGAAAGTATTGAGATGGGATTGAAAATAGAGTTTATGCGTTTTCTACACGTTTTTGAGTATGTTGATTCTAAAAAGTTTTTCAGCGTGTTTCCTTCTGCCTGTTTGAAACTATTTCGAATAGGGGCCCGGATGACCGAGTGGTTTGGACCATTATGCTAGCCGTCTGCGCGCTGTAACGGGTGCGGGTTCGATTCCCGCCTTCGCCCTGGGTGTATAGTCCTTTCTCTGTGACAGTAAAAAATTCTTTCTGTGTCTGTCTTACTTAACGAAGGCTTCATAAGCGGGTCTCTGATCAAGCACACAAGCCGGAATATATATGTACCTACCCCTTTTACTACATTTCGAATATCAAACTAAAAGAGCTAAGGACTTCATATTTAGTATACGAGTTCCTAGTATCTGTCGGACGTCACAATAAGGGTTTTGAGAAAAACTCGCATGCGCTAAAGGTAGCTACCTTAGAACTTTTTAGGTTTTAAAGTTATTGGAACCTTGTATGGTAGATTGTTACCTTTGTGTTTAAATGTATAGATTTATTGAGAGGTAGTTGAAAGTCGAGTAGTGTTACACACCCATAGTTTCTAACCTCTAAATTATTTTTTTTTAAAGTTTCTTTATTGTATTATTAAAGATTTAAAAAAATCAATGCTACATTAAACTGTGCAACGAATTCTTTTTTTTTCACATGAAAAATATGTTTAAAGTGATGCAAAACTTCATTGTAATGTTAATTAGAAATTAATACTACAGGGTGATCCAAAAATATTAATACCCGCTTAACGGTATGAATTATTTAACTTGCATTATTAGTTTTAAATCACCCTGTATAGTTTAATTTATAATTATAATATAATTATATTAGATTACAATTATAACTATTATAATTACATTGATTATACCTTTAGTACCTATATTTATAGTGATTATAGTTATATTATCTAAATTCTAATGATTTTAATTATAGTATCTAAAATTTTAGTGATTATAATTATAATTGTAGAATTTATAATTATAGAGTTTAAAATTATTGTGATCATAATTATATATATTTTTATAATATTTATAATTATAGTGATAATTATTATAATCATTATAGTGAATTACAATTTAATAATTATTTGGAATTGTTAGTAAATATTGTGCATCATTGGTTGAATAATTGCATATTTTTAAAAAAATCGGTTTTTCTCATCTGTTAACCGAAAATCAGCAAAGATTGATCAGTTTTTAACGCAATGCTCTTCCTCCAAATAACCCCTCTTTGTTCAATACAACTATTTAGTTGCATTTTAGTGATGCTGCAACCCAAGCTAATATTCAGTTAGCGGCAATTTGCCTAAATCGTTTATTCTAAGCCTCTACGGCATTCCCCGCCCCCCCTTTACATGTATATAGAGGAGCGTTCTCTTCTTAAGAATATTGGAGCGTATGAAGTGAAGTGAAAAGACGGGTCGTTACGCAAAATGATGCTGTCATTATAAGGTGGATAATTGAGTTTGCTTTTCATGTAATGAGTCCGAAAATTGTTTTGTTCATAGAACTTAATTGCAACGATTCCATGATATGCAAGAGATGCCCTTTGTAGAATGGGTTCATTGAAGGCTTATTGAGAATAATCGGGTTGAGGGCGCATTCGCAGATTAATACCGCAATTTGGTTTAATGCTGTATTTTGGTTTTAAGCTATAGGTTAATGTATTATGTATTCTTCCCATTATTCAAATTGTGTTATTCTAAACTTCTGAAATTATTAACACAATAGAAAGATATTCAATATGCACAACGAAATATCTTTGATATTTCTATACAATAAATAACGCACTAAATAATTATTTTAAATAAAAACAAGGCAATTGCTGTTATATTAGTTATAAGGATAAAGGAGGCAAAATAAGCACTGAAGCCTGTAGATTTCTTAACGTAATTGATATCTATTTTGAGAGAATATTGAAAAAAACTTTAAAAACACAAAATATGTTTTTTTAATTTTGAATGGTAAGATAAACTCAAATTCATTTAGTGTTAACATTTCTTAATCTCTTATCTATCTAAATTCAAAACAGCACTTAGGCAATCACTTTTGTGCTAATCTGTCTCTTTTTTTTCATTTATATTGTTTTGGAAATCAGTTACATTTTAAGAAAGGTTTATGAAATTAAATTAATTAAAAGCATATGACTAATAAATTATATTTAGATAAACACATTAGCAACGATAATAAAAACAATTCTGTGAAATAGTTTCCCGTAATACGCACTTATATAAACGTGCTGTATATTTTAACAACAAATCTTTTTACATCACATATGTTTCGATTAAACTCCGCTTTCGAACTATAAATAGCAATTCATAATAAATATTTTTTTTCTGTCGCATTGATAAAAAAAAATTCATTTACTTCCATGATAGAAATTAATTTTTACTTTTACTTCACGCTTCCAAGAAGTACTAAAATTAGATTGTCCTAAACACGAAAATTGATTGTTCTAACTTATTTATATCGCTGATGATTTTCATCTTAAGTAGACAATCTAAATAAATGTTTATTTCTAGGATAAATTTAATTTGGAATCAGCCCATTAAAGATAATTTAAAATTTTATTCTGGCATATTTAAATGTCAAAACCGAATTACCAACGACGTTGCTCTTATGATTATTTAATGATGCATTTCTTCACAAAATGATCAAAAGTTAATTAACTTCTTTATAAATTATTTTTATGAATATGAAAAAACTACTTTTAAAGTTTTCTTAATACACTAAAAAATATATGTAGTTATTAATTTATCTTTAAATTGCATTTTTTTAAATCTCTCTAAGTTTTATTACATGTAGGATTAAATAGACTTAAGATACCATAGTTTGAATTCAAACATTTGACTTTAAAACGGAAGCTTTCTTTTTGTATTTTATTAGCTTAATGTTTTCAAACCGATTTTTATGTGTAAGAAGTCAGTCGAAAAAGGCTGTAAACGTGAACACACGTCACATTATCCAATTATTTAAAATTAAACTATAGTAATTTGCTATTTCAACTATTAACAATTATTTAATAAGTTCTTCTTATTCTTTATAAACTATTCAATTTTAGAGTTATAATTTAGTTTGCACACCTTATTTGAAGATGAAAATTAGCTGAGATTGCATTCACTAAAAAGTAGTAGTGAATTCACTGGTAGCTGTTAACCTAGAAATTTAGACTTATTATTTCAAATTAAAATTAAATACACTAAAAATAAAAATAACAACGAAACAATATTTCTATAGAGTAATCGTCATTTTTTTCAGATAAACAACAGAAGTTTTTTTTATTACAATGTTACACTTAACAATTTCTTTTGTATCAGTAACAACAGTTTTCCATGATACACATGTATTCTTTATTCTGTCATAATACCGTCTTTTACAACCATCTAACATAATTCACTTACACAATCTCCATTTCAAAACCGGATATTGCTAACCCGCCTCGTATGGCCTCCAGTTATTTTTATTCGATTTACGTTGCTTTACAGTGCTCCATAAATAAGTATTTCAATAACAGGGTTCTCGGGACCAAAAATGTAAAGTGATAAGTTTGATGGTGTATTCTCCGATTCTAACATCAAAAGCTTCAAAAAGTCGATATAAATCCGGCTTTATGGCCCGCTATTACGACCAAAACATCGGAAAGTATGCATGAAAACCTCGCTGCTGTAAATTTTATATCGCACCTGCCAAGAAGTCCCCGTAAGTGGTATTTGAAACTGGAAACTTTATGATCGGTATCCTTGTTGAATGGAAAAAGTCAAAAGCTGAATTTAAGGGTACTATGTTGCCTTGAAATGCGAAATTTTACATTTTCATAATAAGTGTAAAAATTGAACTTTAAAGATATCACCGTTTTATTTGTATCGATTATTTGTGCATAACTTAAAACCAAAGTCATTGTTAACTGTCTTAACTAACCTTTCCATGAAAAATTAAAACTTCTTTATCCAAATATATGATAATATTTTGATTTCAAACTTTCCTTTGTCCGTAATAATTTTTGCAGGATTATATTTTTTTCAGCTTTTAAATAATTTAAAGAAAAAAATTATTTTTTTAATAGAAAAAAAGGTTTCAACAATAATTTCAAAAGCAAATTTATGCATGAAAGTATCATTATGGCAAATTTGATATGAAGTTTCGTAAGTGGTATCTCAAACTCAAAACTTATAGTCCAAATTCTCTGTTACAGTGAAAAAAAAGTCAAATCTAAAATAAAGGTATTATTTTATTTTTAATGTCATAACTGTGTTACATTGACAGACTAAAGCGTACATTTACATAGATAGAAAAGTGCATGATAATTTATTTAATAAAAAAACATTTATATTTTTATTTGTTTTGTGTACAAGTCTACTTTGTTCACAACTGCTTTGTTTAAAACCATTCTAAAGAAATTAACCATTATGGGTCGTTAATTACGTTGATGTCAATGTTATGTTTAGTAACTTTACTAAATTTTAAGCTTTAAAAAAATAATTAAAAAGAAAATTATTATTATCAATAAAAATTATTTATAGTTAATAATAATTTTCTACTAAGGATGGTACGTAAAAGATATTTTAGAGTTATCATGCTGTCGGTAAGCAATATTTTTAAAGTATTAAAAATTTGATTAAGTGTTTATTTAATTATATTTTATTATCTTCTTTTGATATTTATATCACTAACTTGTTATTTTTTCAATTTTGTTGTAATAATTAAATAATTGTTCATTAATAATATTTTACTCAAACCGTTGTCCAGAATAAATAAAAGATTCCAACCATCTAGTAAATAATTTTTGTAAGATAACTTAATTTAAACTTCCACAAACATTTACAAATTTCCCCTCTATCCTTAGTAAATATACACTTTATAGCATACATATTTTACAATGACAATTTCCCTCTATTTAAGCTATTACAGCTAGGCTTCCGTAATTCAGTCATCAACGATTTTAACCAAGCAATAAAAGGGTTTATTTGTTAGGTTTAAATAAACTTTTGAAAACTATTTCAAATATTAATCTTTAAAAAGCGGTACTCTTATTTAAATTTGTCTGCTCTTCTGCAAAACTCTTTAAAAGAGATTACTTTTTGTTTAGCTTTGATACGAATTATTCAGCAGTTAAACTATTTATCTTGCGAAAACCCAAATTATAAACTTATGCTTGTGTGAATAGAAATTGATATTAGTTTCAAAAATTGCATTAAAGTTTAAAGATAATTTAAAGAAAATGAATATTTGGTAAATACTTCAAATTCTTAAAAGTGTTTAGCTAATTATAAATTTCTCCATCTGCATTCTTTAATAAATATAAATTTTTACTCATAAACAAATGTTTATTAAATTGTTAAGGAATGTATTGAACAATTTATTGAAACTAAATACTGCAATAAACTTGAAACTGAATCCTGCCCGCTTAAAATGCATTAATTTGTGTTATAATGTAGTTGGCTTGTAAAGAATGATTACAACATGTTCGTTAGGATTCTGCTAAAAATAACTAATTTCCTTTATTTTTATAATTAACATACTTTTTATTTCAATATCAACACTGAAAACGTAATGTAAATATTACACATAAAAATGAACTGCGATGTTACCAATATCTAACTTCCATAGACAAGATATTAATACATTATCTAAAAGATGATTGTAGTAATTTGTTCTAAACTCTGTGGATTGACGAGGAGTAAAGACTCCGTTGAATTGATGCATATATAGAAAAAAATGGCGAATTTTTCTTTAGCGGAACGGTAGACTACGGTATTTAAATGAAACGGAACAAACTTTTTATCAGAATGTCGAGAATACTTCGCTGTTTCTGGAGAGAAATTTTTTAACAAACTAAACAAGTCTTCATTACCACATCACATTTATTATTATTTTTTGTTTCTTTGGAAAATTATGTTTAGGCATTACTAAAAGTTGCAATTTCTTGTTTTTTAGTATTCATTTGGTTTTGAAAAATAATTTTTAAGATTAAAAGTACGATGTTTCCCAAAACTTTTTCAAAAAAGAGATGAAGTCTCACCAACAGGAGACTTGATATCCGTTCAAGAGAGGCTTTATATTTAATACTGCTGTTTGACTTTATCTTTGCGACTACTGTTGTAACAGATACTTTTAATTGCTCAAATTAACTATCAAAAATAAATGCTATTTTTGTAATTTAATTATTATTGAAAGCTTCAATGTAATTTTTCATGTTGTATTTTTTTACTATTAAAAATTATTTTAAAAAAGTTTCACAAAAAAAAGCTTTCCCAATCGAAGGGCAACTTGATCTTGTAAACACATATACTTTTAAATGGCCAGCCATGCAAAATAAAGGTAATTTATGTAGATTTGATATTGAAACTACCTAAATAAGACTTGAGAATTCCAAATGCTGTGGGTGGTCAATATAAATTGTATTCCCTAATTTAGTTTAACTTGTGGAGGATAATTATTTCCAGGATCAAGTCTCCCCAAGTTAAAATATTTTGCCAGTACTGTTAATGAAGAATCACTTTATTTGTGGTAGGAATTTCAGAATGTTGGCATAATATACCTTATATTTCATGGGAAAATCGAGGGCAAGCATGTCATATGATTATATGTCATGTAAAAGATACCTTGAGTAGGAGAGAGTGGGGGCTAATGGGACAAGGGTCCAAAAGAGGAAAAAATATACTTTTTTACAAATATTTCCACACTAAAAGATTGTAACAGTTAGACTTCACATATTAACAACCAAAGATCAGCCATTAAAGCATGTGTTGAAGTGGAGAGAAGAATTGTTGTTTTGGAGAATCCAAAGTAAGTTAACAGTGTATCTTTTATTGCACCTTTAAAAAGTATTAAATAAAACTTTTCATGAATTAAACTATAGTTTTAGGCAGAAAACATATCATATATATTAGGCTATTATGTGTCAAATACTGTGGTGGAAATACACGGGGTTCTGTGTTGGATCATTTATAAATAATAACACGGTGGGGTCTAATGGGACAGAAACTGTGGGGTCAAATTTGACGCGAATAAACCTAGCTTTGTATGATTTTCTTGAAGAATTCATATAAATCTCTAATACCATACTTTCAGTCAAGTTGTCATACTTTCAGTCAAGTTGTCAAAAACTTTTTAAAAATTTAATTTTAGACTTTTTGATATTTTTTCGTCGACATGATTTCTTATGTCGTATAATAAGTGAAAGTTCAAGTAGCTTTATTGATGAAATATTTTGTCACATTTAAATTCATAAATTCTCTCTGAAAAGAGCTTGATGATAAAAATAAAGGTGAGCTTGGTGAAGGTAAATGATTTAGTGTTGGTAAAATTTACTAGAAAGCAGACTATTCGATCTGAATTTCATTCTGAAATAGAATGCGATGATCTCTGGGTAAGCTATTTGAAGATCGAGACGGACATTTTTAAATTCACGTACCCGGAAAAAGAGGACAAGTTTGAAATAAATTTTAGAAGATTTAGTTACAAAACTATCCTTCCCAGTGATTCAACAAAAATTATGGGAGCATCTTCAATTTTAAGTTTTAACTTTGATATTTAACCTTTCAATGGGGAATAATTGTTTTAAAAAAATAAAATTTCATTATGTATACATTATGTAAAGATTGTTTGCTTTAAAATTTTATTTTCTGGTCATTTTCTGATTCCTTTTCTATTTTTTGAAATTTTAATTAAGGCAACATTTACCACGTCCTATTAGCCTTGCACCCTGTCCCATTAGATCTCACATATGGGGGATAATGGGACATTTACATGTTTGTTTAAAATGAACAAAAACTATAATATGGTTATGTTTTAAAATCTGTCGAATGACTTTTTAAGTAAACGAATGTTCAGTTTATGAGCTTGTAAAAATTATCTTGAAATCTTGAAATTTAAATTCTTGACTTTTTGTTGAAATACAGAGGGTAATAAAAATTTGTACCATTAGCCCCCACTCTCCCCTTCCCATCTGGCTTGGGTTCTCTCGGCATACTTTAACATCTACAAGGAGCTCAGATTCATTGTAATCTGAGCGTCAAAGCTTGGTAGCGAGAGTCGCCTAGATGGTGCCACAAAAAAAAATCTCTCAGTTCTGGAAAATATGTCGAATCTACAAAGGCTTAACCACCAATAACGCAGCCCCGTTGGAAAAAATTTCTTTATTTCTTATTTCTTAAAGAGCATGTCTCGCATAGGAATTAGTGACCCGAGTTTCCAGTATAAACCAGTGCTATACATGATTTCTTACCTATTTTTTTAAATAATTAGTTAAACAAATACATCATGAACCACTACTTTTTAAAGCATTTTTGTAAAACAAAATATTATTAAAAAACAGAAGAAATTTGTATGGTAAGTTTGTGTTAGTTATGAGGTTATAAATTAAAATAAAATAAATGAGCAACTAATGTTAAATAATCTTTAAATAGATTTATCCTTAACTTTTTACAAAGTATCTAAAAAACTCTGCTAAGAAAACAAAATCAATCTAAACTAAACATTTTCAAAATCTAGTGGCATCTCAATAACTTTTTTGTTGAAACAAGTAATTTAATTTTGCTCTTAAGAAAGAAAAACACAAAAACTTTTAAAGAAAATAACCCAGCTTGCATAAATATTACTTTAATCTAAACCAAGTATAAAAACAACATTGAAAGCATAAATTCAACCTTCTGTTACAGTGTTAAAATTCCTTTTTTTACCACATTTTTCTTGGAAATTTATATTTCTGCTTCTCGATCAATGAATTTGCCTTTTATCGCTTTACACTAAACGAAGCAGACCGCTTATTTTCACAAGAGCGTCGCATTTGAATCTGAGCAGCTGTTATCTCTTAACTGAAATCGCTTCGCCATTTTTTTAAAACTGAATTCATTGAGGTATTAAAAACCTCTTGTGCTTTTTGACATTCTTTACTGTTAATATAAATGTAAAGTTGTTTTAGTTGTTCAAATATTTTCTTTTACAAGTGTTTATCGATAATTTTTATAAAAAGGATTTTAATAGCAATTTAACATATGTTTTAAGACAGTTGGTAGTTAGAAATTGTGGTTTACAGGTATGGCTTAGGACCTATGTTGTATAAAACTACGGTACTTATTAATTATTTTATATTGCATTTTTTGGTAAGAAATTTAGTTATATTTATTTACATTTAAACTGTTGCAATTCAAAGTACAGAAATGTAAATATATAATAATACACATTATTATCCAACAATTCGTTTTTTAAACATTAAATAACGTTAGAGAATCTTTAGAAAAACTTTAAATACCATGTAGAGAGAGAGAGTCTTTTACATAACCCCCTGCCCTTATTTCAAAACCTTCGCACGAAAATTATCAATTTTCATCAATCTCTGGCCAAAAATATCTATTATTACTGTCAGACCAGGTTTCGATTGTCAACCATAAACTGGAGTTAACACCCGAGATTACAGTTTTCTTGGTTGACTTATAGAAAAGCCCGGTATAATCGCCTTCCGAAAATCTCTTCTACTTAACTCTTTCTTAGTTCATGTGACAGTCTAGAGTTTGCTGTGTTAACTTGGTAAAACTGTAACCAACGCGTACGACATATTTTAGAGTAAATTGGAGTAAATGAAACCTAAAGTGATAATAGAAGGATTACGGACAAGAAACGCCAGCATTATCGGATTATCTTTTCATCTAAAAAGTGGTTTTAAAGGGAAAATAATAGAAAGTATTAATTCATATTTTATTTATGTATGTGAATTGTATATTGTTACACGGATATGATTTTTTGTTTATTGTACATAGTGAAGAATTCCAAAGTTTAAAGTATCAGGTGACTCATCAACTGAGTTATCTGCCAGACTGGCATATTAATTTACAAAGCATTGGTCTTAGTCAATTGAACCTTACTCAGCAAACGAGTCAGTTTCTTTGTAAAGAAAACGGTAATCAGTCAAATGACAATCAAATTGCTCAGATAGTTCAGTTGTAGATTGCTCATATAATTCAGTCTAAATCATTTGAAGCCTATGAAAATATTATGAGATACCGGTTAGATATTTTAATGACTCAAATACAAAAAAAAACTTATTTAGAAAAATTGTACAAACCTTCTTTAAAGCTACATCTAATAATCTAAAGAGATCTCGGAATAAATATACTGTATATTTCTTTTAATTACACATATCTAGTAATTTCAAAAGAACTTCTTACCTATATAAATATTTACTTTTATTTTATATGCAAAAACAAGGTCGTTAGATTTGTTTTATTCAGGTAGTTTTGAAAATTACTACATGCAAATTCCATGTTAGAGTTTTATTAAATTTACCTCTGTTCTAGCTTAAATATTTGTTAAATAAATAGTTTTAATTTTTCCCATAAATTTGCTGGTACTTTCAACGTGTTACATAGCTTTTGAGGCTGTGCAAAATGGCTTGCTAGCGATTATGGACAAAGAAAGTTTTTCTAGATGGGCCAGCTGTTATAAATTGCAGAATTTCGATTTTGATATTTTTACTTCTGACATTATTTCACTTACGTTATCAATAGGGAATATTACAGCATTTTATTTCTTGTTTTAAGTTGACTTCATATAGTCGGGTATTTACAAATCGGGGTAGACCAAATGCCATAGATAGAATGACCCCCATAAAACATGTAGAGTTTTGTTCGTCTAGCCAAATTAGGTTAGGATAAGATATCTAGAGCTAGAGCTGCACGAGAGCTATTGGCCACGGTCGTTGTAATTTAGGACCATAGTCAAATGACGAGCCGACACCTGAATTGGCAACCAACGCAACTTTTAAGTACGACATCATACGCGGCGTTGGGACTTTGGAGCACATTTAACATGGGGTATTATTCGTTGGATTTGAGGCTGTACAGACCATTTATGGATCGGCAGTTATTTTGGCAATGCCCAGAAACGAACTTGGGACCTTTCGCATGCAAGGCAAGTGCCTTACCTACTGGGCCCACAGCCAAACGTTTTCATAATATGTCAAATATGCTAGATGCACGGACTACTCTACTTATAAGGCCAGAAATGCTCTCTGTGACGTAACGCTAGACCGTCTGTTCGGAGAGATAGCTGTTCTCCAGAAAGAAAAAAAACTGCTCTTGGCTTGTAGGTAACCCGAAAAGTCTAGTCGGCTGTACTCGAGCAAGTTTCTTCACTTTCTTCAAAACAGTCGACAATCGCAACATGACATGACGTCTAGCGTGACGTCATGTAGGCTTCTCTGACCTTATTAGTTGAATAAGCCGTGCCATATTCCGTTCATGTATAAAAATTTGAATTTGCAGTTGTTGTTTATACTCTTTAAAGATCTGACACAAGTCAAATAACTTCATACGTTGTTGACCGCCAGAAAATCAATAACTAAAAGGAAAACACATGTTAAATCCTTCTTGGAAAGTCCGACGTAACTGAATATGTACTCCAGGAAAGCTGAATGATCACATCATCTTTTTCAAGTAGAGTGGAATAAAAATTCAAAAAAATATAGCTAGTAGCATCTTTTACAAACTCACACATTGTATTAGGAGCTCAACAGGAGTTCTGGTTCTGGAACATATGTTAAATCCTCCTTGAAAAGTTCGACGCAACTCAGTAAGTGCTCCAGAGAAACTGGATGGTCACATCATCTGTTGCAAGTAGAGTGAAATAAAAATTCAAGGAAATATAGTTAGTAGCATCTTTTTCAAACCCACTCGTTGGATTAGGAGCTCAACAATTAGAAGTTCTGGAGCTCATGTCAACAAGACCGGATAATGAGTTAGCGATCATTAGCACCCCTCGTGTCTTGGCCAGTTATTGAAAATTTCCAGCGACAACTTACTAATGAATGCATGGCTGCAAGATCTCCTTTAGAAGTTAGGCAATTTTCAGTTTGATAAGGGAAGTGGCTGTGCATTAATGTGGCGGAAAGTATTTTTAGCGCCGCGCCGTTGCGATTAAGTGTCTCAATGAAAACCGCGATCTACTTTGTGCGTGTCTGTACTTCTACTGCGTGTTTACTTTTTGGAGAGATTGATCTCATTTTTAGTCGTGAGTTTTTGAGTATATTGTTGGTATGAAGTTTGCTAGATAGACGGTTTTGAGTGTTTGAAAATTTATTTCGTTGAAAGTATTCTTGTGTTATAAGTTTATTTGAAAAAAAGTGGGGATTTTAGTTTATTGGAGATGCGATGCTAGTGTAGAACAGAGCTTTTAGTTTTCAGAAAATCCATTACACTGAAAGTCTTGAAACGAAGACGTTTTATATTCTATTTGTGTATTTTGCAAATCAAAAATTTTTTTTTAAGTAAGGAATATTTTTCATTACCACCACTAGGTAATTTTGTTGTCATGAGATTCATTCATTTTAAAATATAGTTAATTTAAAAAGTTATTTTCGAATAAAACATAAAACTTATTTTTTCCTTTCGAATCTACTACTTCAACAATCGAAATCTAAGGTTTAATTCTAGATGTAATATATAATTTTTACTCTACACAGACTTTTATTTGCATCACTATAAAAAATTAATTATAAAAAATCCATTTATAAAAAGATTTATTGGAAAAGTAATGACTTTAAACATTAATGACGAATGCAATAATTAGCTAGATAAATTTAACTTGTTATTGAAGTATTACTTTTGTTGCAATTAAAATAAATAAGCTTTAACATAATTTCTATAAGATAAAATAATTGCATAAATGCATTTAATGTAAAGCATAAAACAAATTATAATTTGATTCATTAAAATAGACGCATATATAATCTCAATCACGCTTAAGCTTCTTAACAAAATTAAATGCAATAAACAATGATATTTAAACGACATGTCATTTTGTTAAGCACTCTTAACAGTCAATAGGACCGTTGCAAAATGCCATTATAAAATTCCAAAGAAAGGCACTTCAGCAAATGGCTTGTCGTAAAATTCATCCTTGTCCCAAATCATAAGCATTTTATTTTTCACTCACAGAAACATACACGACGCATAATGCGTAATTGCAATCGAAATCATGCTGTAAATCCTTCAAAATGTCTTTTTGACATTCCGATTAGAAATTGGAAAAGAATAAACAAAATGGTGGGGATATCTCCCAGCTATATCGATTAACTTCTTGTTTTTAATGTATTACAATTTGTTCCTTGGCTTAGTTAATTGCTATATTATAATCCAGGAAAAATCAAACAATAATGGGCATTCTTTTTTTTCTCTTGAAGAACAAAATCGTGGGATATAATCGCTTTTCTTTTTTTAGTGAAGAACTTGGAGCCCTAATAATAGATTTACAAGATTCGGAACTATTCGCATTATAATGTTTATTGAGAGACATCTGATTTAAAGCAGCTATTAAGTGAAAAGTCGTTTCAATAGATTACAGCCATTTTGAAAGATTAAAATTTGCCATTTTTGTGAGCTTACCTTGTAAAAGGAGATGGCGTCGTTTTGACGCCAAACCATGGAGGTAAGAATAAAGTAGGTACGCTGCCTCGTTTAAAACTTAGGTGCTAAGTGAAGCCATCATTCAGTTCCAGAATACACCCAAACAATCGCTTGGTAAATAAGTTGACGACTGGAACGGCCATGCCTACGGTGACGTCACAGGTACGTCAAACGTTTTCTTAAACCCCACAATCAAACCACTTCTCGGCTCTAAATTCGTCTGAACTAGAATGGCATCACCTACGGTAACATCATTGTCGTCTATCCCACAAAACAAACAACGATTCACCCCTGTCGAATAGTCCATTGTCTCTTCAATGCATATTACAAACTAACTCAAATTTTAATTTTGGTTTGAATAACTTCGCTTTGCATTAGAGCTACGCTAGGGCAAATAGATGCGTGTCAGCTGTCAAGTGACTAGGCCAACATCTGAGCTAGCATCAGGCGAAGCCTTAATGCGATATCGTACTTGTAAGGTAAGGTAGGTAATCGTTTCCGGCTGTCTATTTCTAGCCTCCTTCAGGAGCTTTAACACAGCCAATAACGCCTTGTAATTTAGAACCCTGGTCAAGTGACGAGGTCGACACCTAAGCGGGAACCCAACGGAATTTCGAACGACATCGTACGCTAACGCCGTCGGGAACTCGGACTTCACAGATTTTACGAGCCCTGTGTACTCGGGCCGATCCGTGATGAGGATTTTTCTACTATTTCCAGCACGGATCCGATTTATAGGATGACTGGCAGTATGTGGGATTCGAACCCCCGCACTCCTGAGAGGGTTGAATCTCTAGGCTGATGCCCTAACCACTCGGCCACGGACGGGCCTTCAGGATTATATATTTAGCACATATTTAACACTCACCAGTCCCATGTTCACGGTGTGCTATACTGGCTGGATTGTTTGTTTTTGCTCAGGGTGGCTAAGGCGAGAACAGAACCCCGAAAGGTATGCTAAATATTATGACATCATAACACACAATGCCATGCCGACGACTAAATAACAATTTGAATCTTTAATATATAAAAAGTAGTAGTATAACATTTTTTAAATTCAATTCTTAAAATGTTTATATGGTTATTTTCTTTAATTTAATGGGCTTGTTTCACGGAGGATCTGGCAATAGCTATGCGGTTTTCTTTGCATGTCTATTTTGATGTCTTTGAACAGTATTGCCACCAGTTTTAGGAAAAAAACTACGAAAAAAATACCATTTAATTCTAAAATTACAAAAACATTCCATAAAAATACTAGCAAAAGCGTTTCACCTTTTTTTAAAGTCACTAAAA
Organism: Oedothorax gibbosus; assembly: GCA_019343175.1. Lineage (NCBI taxonomy): Eukaryota > Metazoa > Arthropoda > Arachnida > Araneae > Linyphiidae > Oedothorax > Oedothorax gibbosus. The sequence goes on from CM033273.1 coordinate 37,031,744, forward strand.
AGATTCCAAAATGCAGCTAGTATTTTTACGATATTTTTTTTTGTAATTTTAGAATAATTCTAAAATAAATTCTAAAATTACAAAAAAAAATATCGTAAAAATACTAGCTGCATTTTGGAATCTTTTTAGTGACTTTAAAAAAAACGTGAAACGCTTTGCTAGTATTTTTATGGAATGTTTTTGTAATTTTAGAATTAAATTGTATTTTTTCGTAGTTTTTCTCCTAAAACTGGTGGCAATAATGTTCAAAGACATCAAAATAGACATGCAAACAAAACCGCATAGCTATTGGCCAGATCCTCCGTGAAACAAGCCCATTATCTTGAGGAATAAAGTGAGGGATATCGAATAGAAATCGCATTGGCAGTGCAATGTCCAATGTAATTCATAATTATTTTAGAAGTATTGAATTATAATACCAATTTCAATAAAAATACCTATAATTTAATATCGGTGTTGCGTTATATAAACCCAGTAACGACGATTAGCAAGAAAAATTGCCACGCAAAAATTTGCTTTCTGCTGTAGTTTATCAAATCTAACAAAATATAAGGCAAATGAAGACCAAACCCCTGAACATTCTACGTAGAATAAATTAAGTTACACGGAAAACGAACTTAAAGACATTTTATGTTTTTATTCGGAAATGAAGGTGTTAAAGGTATTCACAAAGTCATCGTTAATAGATTATTAAACACTTGCCAGTTTATGTATGAAATTAATTTAATACAAAGCTATTTGGATTTAAACAAATTATATTTATATCAATTAACATTATGCACATCTCAACAAGTCTTAAATATGTTTTAGAAATGGACAAAAAAATATAAATTGCTTAGACTAAGTTTAAGAGTCTGTTTATTTGTATGACGAAATATTTATTAAAGAAATAAAGGTAACTTTTCTCCTACACATATAATCAAAAATATAGATTCCTCCTTTGAATTACGTTGGCATTCTTGAATGAACAGTAATTAAACAAGCATCATCACAAATTAGAAAACAAACATTATTACAAGTTAAATATAATAATCTAACCACATATTCTGAAGGTATCCAATGATTAAACAGAATGATACGATATTATTTTACCTTTTGAATTAGGAGAGAAATATTTGTTCAGTTGAAAAATAAATAAAAGCTTTTGATAAAAAAAAAAATTTAGCATTCTAATTTATAATTAAGTTTTTAATATTTAAATCTTATCTTTTTTGCCCATACATACAATACAATGTTTATAAACATATGTTATTTTGTTTCTAATTATTAAAAATTTAATGTTGTGGTTTACTATTGTATTTATATAATAATCCTTTTCATGTATTACTAAAAATTCTGCTTTGAAAAAGAATTTCTAAAACTAAAAAAAAGACATCTTCTACACAACTATTTTGTGGATTTGAATAAAATTAGTAACAATGCTTTAATTTTTGATTTTTCAAATTAAAAAATGCATCAACTTTTAATGGAATTATGGTAGGTTAGGTTTATTAATTGAACCCCAGAATAAAAAAATTATGTGGCAATGAAATTTTAATAATATTCAAATTTTTAACATGGCATAAAATTATAAATTGAAAATACCGAATATGCAATATTTCCAAGGAGTCGTTCAACAAACATTTAACATTTTGAAGAATATTACTATTTATATTGTAATACTATTTTACTCAATGTTGTCACGCCAAAACGAAGGAAACGTCGGAACCAAATCCATTTTATTTATTCATGATTCATATCTTTAAGACATCTTTTGCCCTAAAGATTCGTTCGCTGGATAGACAAATTTGTGGCTTGAGATGGCAATATATATACGTCAAAAAGCGAAATCGAATGTCTAACTCCGACCAAGAATTTGATGGAAATCTGTCAAAATCGGCGGCACTTGAAAAAGCTGATGCTTCGGAAAAGGCAAAGCGGCAGATATATTTTCCTTTAACATCTCCCAAAACTCCTCAAGCCTGAAGGAGCATTTGTTTAGAGAGGGGAAGGGAGTATGCATCTACGAAAAGAGATAAAACCGTTTTCTTAGGCACCAGCTGAAGTTCTGGGAAACAAATTTCTCAGAAAAGATGAAGCACAAATTCCAGATTTGTCTTTCCAGAAGCCGTGTCCTACCTAAATTGAAAATGTCAGATGTACAACTGCAAGATTTGCAATGTGAGGTAGACAATGTAGGCTGAAACAAAGATACTTTGCCCTTAAATGGAAAACATCTTGCATACATGGAACTATCGTACCGTAAGAAATGTTTTATCCAGAATTTTAAATGCAATGTTAGGACAAATTTAATATGGTTTGTAGAAGTAAAAACGGGTGATTCCATTTCTTGCTAATACTATAACTTAAAATGTATTTCGCGAAGATTATTATTAAGGTTGGAAATTCTTTGCATAAAATTTAAACTTAAAAATTATAGTCTCTCGCAGTTTAGCCTTTAAAGAATTAATTTCGTGCATAATTTAAAACTTTTCACTAACAGTATTCAGAGCGTTTGAAATTAGCATAATCTGGATTGAACTTTTTTTTCACTTATTGCTAAGCTAAACACTTTTCATAATAACAAGATAACCTTTGTTTAGAGTATTATAATTGTTATTTTATTAAATGAAGAGCTGATTTCCAAAAGGCGTTAAGTCAATTTCTTGCATTTTTCAGAAATCGCGATTTTGTTATAGAAGATTTATTATTGATTTTAAGGAAAAGACATTTTTTCCCAGTTATCTATGGATCATAGTAACGCTAAATTATATGGTTAAAGAAATTCTAACAATATAGTTATTTAGAAATAAAAAAAGGAAACAATGACTTAACCCCTTTTGGAAAAAAAACCTCCTGACTTACGCTCTTTTGGAACGAAACTCAAGACTTGCGTCCTTTTGGCACAAAAAAATGACGAAATGAAATTACTTACTTCCTTTTGAAAGTAATTCAAGTATATTTCTCTTAATTATCTAATATGAAATATAAGGTAATGAGAGTATTGCGATGGGGTAGAAATTCCGAAATAGAGATTTTGAGCTTTTCGCACGTTTTGGAGGGGAAAAAAGGGTTTTTGAACATTGGTCGTCTGTCTTTCTACAGCTCGAACTCATTGAACTACAGATATAAAGTTTGGTACACGAGTGCCTAGTGCCTATCGGAAATAATAATACGGTATTCGAGAAAATCTCGCATGCGCAAAAGGTAGCTGCCATCCAATTTCTTTTGGTTTCAAAGGTATTACAGTAAAACTAAAATATAGATACAGATTTCAAATATTTGGTGCACGAGTTCCCAGTTTCTATGATCATAAAAAGGTTTTTGAGAAAATAGCACTTGCACAAAGGGTATCTGTCCTAGAACTTTTTAAGTTGTTAAATTATTGAAATTTACTTATCAGTTATAAATTTCCGTAAATCGTAAATCTCTCGGATTCACATGGGGTGATGATGGGTTAACCATAAAGAACAGTATGGGCTACCCATATGAGACCAGTTTTATCTAAAGGAGTCACATGGGACACTGTTAATTATTACTTGGATAGATTTATTTAAAGGTAAAATTATGTTTAATTGTTTATTTAAAAATATTGCACTGAAAAAAATTGAATGTTTCTTTTTTGAATGTTTTATAGAGATAATTGTAAGTGGGATTGAATTGCAAATGTGCCTAGGTGCCTACGTGGGTTAGCCTAGGTGGGCCCCTATGGTTTGACCAAAAATAAATGGATTCGTTTATTTCTGGGCCTGATATATGTTAGTGCCCACGTTAGCCAAATTGGCCCGTAGGGGGAACCAGGGACACATGACCCAACTTGTAGTTTTTGGCTTGTAACTTTTTAAAAACACTATTTATGGTTGAGCAAAGGCAGTCAATTTATACTTTAATAAGTATTACACAATGTATATTAGTATTTTTCTGAAATATTAACTGCAATATTGTTAAAATATAAATTATTTTAAACTTTAGTTTTGGGTCATGTATGCCAATGCATAGGTATACATGACCCACCCATTAGGGATACGTGACCCAACCCAAAAATTTGGTAAAAAGACTTAAAATTATCAAAATACTTTTACCTAATAACAAAACTAACATTATATTATAAAGTTTAAATAGATTTTATAGTTTTTTAAGACAAATATATTACTTCTTATTTTTATCACATTGATTATGCTTATATTAACTGACTTATCAAATTTAAAAGTAAAATCTGGTCTAAATACAACAATGGGGATTCTATTATTTTGCAGAGAAAACACAGATGGATGAAGAATAGCTTCTATTTTATCAATATCAACTTGGGATGTATTATCCATTTCAGGCCATTTAAAACATTTTCCATCGATTCTTTCTGCATACTGAATTGTAAGCTCGTTAAAAAAATTTCCCTAGTAATTTTCCAACAAACCTTGTATTCCGCTAAGAACCCAGTCATTTACTTTTGGGACTTCCGTGATTTTCAAAAAAAATACTTGGTCTACTTCTGTCTACTTTTGTGTTGTTTACTTGGGTCATGTATCCCTAATATGCTTGGGTCAAGTATCCCTAGTTGCACGTTTTTTTTATTAACCCCAAAACAAAGACATTTGCGAATAATTACATTAGCGCTACTTTGCACGTAATTTTAGCTAATAGCATGAACAAAAGAAGTAACTAATTGAAAAAATCTTTCCTTTAAACCAAAATAAAGTAGACCGAAAAATCTTACGGCACCAAAAATTTACTTTCAGTGCATGAAAGCGTATTTCTTTGCATATCTAAAGACGTACGCAATGATTCAGTTGGGTTTTTTGGCCATGTGGTCGGCTGACTGAAAGGAAAGAAGTGATGCCACTTCTAACTCATAAAACTTTTCCAATGCTGAGAAAAAGGCATTGATCATGTATCCTTATGGGTCAAATGTCCCTAGTCCCCCCTACGTATCCCACACGTGTTGTGCATGGGATGACTATAATTAAAATGTTTTGATCCAAAAAATTGCAATCATTCAATTAGATAATAATTCAGACGATATGTTTGAAAATTAAAATTTGAACAAGAAAAACAGATAAATTTGTCATTTCTCTAAATTTTTATTTTGCTGCAAAGGTACTTTTAAATATTGCAATTATTTCTTAAAAATATTCCTACATATACGTATAAATAATATTTATATTTTAAATGTATAATTAAACTAAAAATTTAAGCAACAAAAAACATTTTTTAGAGATATGACTGGTTGGTAACTAAATGCAGATGATAAACGTGTCGACGAATACGTGTTATTTTCTTGGGGCTGGAAGAGTATAAAGACTTAATTCCTTTTGGCACAAAATTCACTTGTGACTTAATTCTTTTTGGAAACAAACACGAATTTCCTCGTCTGTTTTTAATTCGACCAAATCCCGCTTGGAACTTCTATTTATTGAAAATAGATAGCTAGCATGGGCTTATACATTTTTCCATCAAAAAGACAATTTTGAAAATTTTGACTTAACGCCTTTTGGAAATCAGCTCTTCAAATATAAGCAGAAAAATTATTATACCTCATTAAAAATCAAAGTGGTGTCTAGGATATGAAAAACAGCTTCATATCCAATGTCATTTGTTAAAGATGATTTTAACAAATAGAATACAACTTTATAACATAATTAAGACAATTAGTTTTCATTTTGCAGCATGTTTTATAATTTATTTAACAGCAACTTTTCATTCTTAAATCTTGAAAGAGGAATTATGATTATTTTTTACTTTCAATGCGGAAAACACATTTCTCCAATAAATATCAGAGATGTCCTCGTCCAACATTAGTAAAGTCATAGAACAGTTAAAAGCCTCTGTTTTTCGTAAATTAAAAATACACTTTTCAAAAGTTTTGAAAAATGGAAGAACAATAATGCATCTTTACTGCCAAACTTTCCAAAGTCATTACAGTGAAAAATGTCCGCGAAGAACTCGGAATAGCAGCCAGATCCAGAAATACATTTCATTCGAATTTTTTTTTCATCGAAATCGCTACTCTCCTCAATCGTATCGATCACTCTGTTATCGATGAGATTATCGATTCTGCGAGAGAAATGGCAAATGCGTGCGAGAAAATGTTTACTTCATTGGAATTTTGTGAGAGTCTCCCGTGAATGGCGTTGAATAAATCAGTTAGTGCTTTTCCAGAACCAAAAGAAATGCTGAGACACGGAATGTAATTTAAGAAGGCGACAATCGATAAACAAAATAGTTTTTTATTCTGTTTTTTTCAAGTACTTTGTTTAAGGTGAGCAAATAAATATGAGGCAAATGTAACTTTGCCAAATGGAAATGTATTTTTAGAAGCAATTTAAGAATTTTATTTTTTTATGTTCACATATGAAAAAAACTAATTGACTTCCTTTATTATTTGTATTATGTAATGGTAATTATTTAAGTATGAGTTTATTGGTAATTATCAATTGAAATATTCTTTTACTTATTTCGAGATCTCCTCAGTCCAATTACATTTCACGAATATAATATTAAAAAAATCAATGAGTCAATAACTTTTTTATTATTTGGTTCTCTATTATTTCAAAGAAATAGTTTTTTAATCTTTTTCCATTGTAAAACAATGTAGAGTATTGAAAAGTACTCATTGAATATTGTTTGAAAAGTACTCATAGAATATTGTTTGAAAAGTACTTGTGAAAAGCTTCAACTTGGGTAGCTTTGTTCCCAATGTGTGCCAAACTTAAAAACATATTCAATGCCAAACCTTTTACACCCATTTTTGGTTAAGGCAGTGCATTGAAAACGCGAAAGTTTTAAAATATTCACATTTATCATAGATTTATAACAGAAAAAGCTCAGTTATTTAAAAGTTCCCCAGTTGATAATAACTAATTTTAGAACTACCATATGGCAAAAGGCTACCATATAAAAAAGAAAAAACAGATGTCTTTTAAATATCCGTCTAAATAATTATTCCTTGGTTAATGTAATTAATCTTGTAACAATTTGGCCTCAGAAATGTCGTATACATGTTTGTCACCCCAGGACCTCTAGTGGAGTACCCCTACAACTGTTGCCGACCGCCATTTCTTTAAATCACTTGAAGAGAGAGAGCGAGCATACAGAAAAATGTGTCGACGAGGGCCTTTAGCTCAGGGGTGTTAGCTCATTATAACTTAACTTGTTATTTTTTTTTTATAAAATAGTACTTTGAGAAGTCTTTCTGTCCCTCTCCCCTACTTGACATAAATTATCAGACAACTTGTTCATCTTATGTTTTGCAACTTCTCCATGCATTACAAAAAAACTCAAAATATCTCTCCGCAAGTTTGCAACCTAAAACACAGTATCCTTCAACTTACGTCTTACACTTATTCCCATTTCTATGCATTCTAATAGCGTGTTAATAACCTCTAATGCGTGTGAGCTATAAATACCTATTCTCAAGAAAACTAATACGATTAGGCAACGTATAAATATTCCTCTCGTTGAGACCACACGCATCTGGCATGGGAAAAGCTGCTAGCCATATTCAGACACGTTATCACGTAAGGACCTAAATCACAACCAGAATTCACCAGGTCATTCGTCACACACTCGTATGGACATTGGGCAGTACTAAAGCGTGTCTTGCAACAAGTGAGCAGCAGTTCCGTTGCGGAAGAATAACTTTGGGCTGTCCACTATTTCAGCTGGTACATTCAGAGTGATTGGAAGAAGTAATAATCTCATATTTGGCGATTGTGAAGATTTAAATGGCTAGACATGCCTTTTTAAAATACATCAAAATTTTGTAAGACTTCAGAAATTTTCACTTTTTATACTAATGTACAAAATATTAGAATGAGATTTCTTTCAATCAAGATATCTCAAGATATTATGAAAACTAGTTTTTATTAGAGTTTAATTAAGAAAGTTCATATGTAGCATATTTGGACAATTTTGTTAAATTAGTAATTTTATGTGCATTAAAATATCAGGATATAATATGATTTCATAAATTATCGACACAAGGAAAGTTTTGGCTTTCTTCTGTGAGAGTGGTCAATTTATTGGGAAAACCTCTGGTTACCGATATTTGAATATCAAACATTACAAAGAAAAAGGTATGCATATACAGAGTGATCAAAAAAATAATGATACCCACTTAATACTACATTGCATAAAGCGGATATCGTTATTTTTGGATCACCTTTATTAAGATTGATATATATTTCTAATCACTTATATTTTACAAACCTATTTTTTAACAAATTATCCCAAGCTAAAACTTTATTTAGTTCTTTATGTGCATTTATTACAACGTCATGATTAAGAATAAAAAATATCCAAAAAAGAGAGTACTTCTTTTTGTGATGAGCTATCAATAAACTATCAAAGTTCTGAGTAAATTAAAATGACGTACTTCCTATAAGAAAAGTAAATATGGAATTATATATTTTTTTATGTTTATTTAAGATTTTTCATAACTTTATCGTCAGATGCCATCCTTATCAATCACCACGGTACAAACTTGCAATGACTTGAAGTAAACAAATTTTCCAACCAAACTACCAGCCGAATCGGCAATGTGTTTTTGCGTAAGTCTGGCAACATATTAATAGTCCAAGTAGGTATTCCTACTCTTAGTTGGCAACAACGAGCGAATTGCTTAGCTACGGGCTTTATTTCCAATAAAAAAAGTAAAGATAAGATTATACATATTTTTATGTTTATTTATGGTTTTCTTAATCTTCTTATCAGATGTCAGCCTTATCACTCACTGCGGTTCAAAATTGCGATTTAAAAAAAATTCCAACTAACTACCAACCAAATTGTCAAGGTTTTCTTACATAAGACTGGTAACATATTAATAGTCCAAGTAGGTATTCCTATCTTAGTTGGGCGAACAACGAGCGAATTTGCTGTAGCTGACAGGCCTTTATTTCCAAATAAAAAGTAAAGTATAAGAGTATATACATATTTTTATTTTATTTATGGTTTTCTTAATCTTCTTATCAGATGTCAGCCTTATCACTCACTGGGTTCAAAATTGCGATTAAAAAAAAATTCCAACTAACTACCAACCAAATTGTCAAGGTTTTCTTACATAAGACTGGTAACATATTAATAGTCCAAGTAGGTATTTCTGCTCTTAGTTTTGGCGACAACGAGCGAATTGCGTAGCTGAAGGCCTCATTTCCAATAAAAAAGTAAATATAAGATTATACATATTTTTATTTTATCTATGATTTTGCATAACCTCCTCGTAAGATGTCAACCTTATCACTTTACCACGGTTTAAAATTACAATGAAGAAAACAAATTTTCCAACTAAATACCGACCAAATGTATTTTTGCGTAAGTCTCGCACCATATTAATAGTCCAAGTATGTATTCCGGCTCTTAGTTGGCGACAACGAGCGAATTGCGTGGCTATAGAAAGTGTAGGTGGAAAACTGGAAACGTATTGGACCACAGGGACGGATCTGAGGGAGTCACGTCAGCCAGATCTGAAACCTTCCCCCGGGAGGCAGATACGGCGAGAAATTGAGACCTTTTCCTGTTTCTCAATGAAAATGTGCTCGGAATTTTAAATCATAGCTGGGGAATTAGTTTTAGAGGTAACTGGTAAAGACTTTTAGATCAGAATAGAGTGGGTATTGGCAACCAAAACCTAACAATATAACTGTAGATGACGACCCCAAGTCACGTGCATACATCGACTACTTGGCGTGTTTTCCAGAAAAGACATTGTTCAATTACTTTTTTGATTGCTTTGATAATATGAGTAATCTATGTTTTTTATTCTTAAAATTACAAAGCCAAATACTTATAATAACCTTTCTTTGAAAAAATCATGAAATGTTATCGTAATATGGTAACATTTACGTTATGGATTAATATTAGCTTTTCCAGAATTTACGTTAAGGAAAGTGATAAGCCGCCAAATTTGTGAGCCAATCTTCCCTATTCACTCATTTATCTTTGTCCACCCAAGTATTTTTTTCACTGTAAAATGCATAACATACCTTAAATATTAGGTCGTTGATAACTTGAAATAAAAATTTCTGAGTAAATAAAGCTAAAGATAACAACAGCTTATTTTTTGTGCTTAATTATTTTCTTTTATTTTGGATGTAAGAATAAATAGGTGTTTTCGATTTCATTTTATCAGTGAAATTCTTTATTTAATATTATAATTTCTTTTTATCGTCCCCAACTATCAAACAAAAATGTAAGAGTTTTTAAATTGCCTAATTTTAATCCTAGTTATTATACAATCTTTTTTTACTGTAAGTGTTTCAACTTATATACATATCATATTTGTTTTAAACAAAAGACAAAAACAGACTTAATTCTATGCTTGTTTTCCAAATTTATCTTAAAAGACTTATAAAATACTTATGCAATTATTTAACTTTTTTGCTTTAAGTACTAAAACTTTTTTTCTAAGAATGGTTTCTTGTATAAAATACTTGTATCTTAAAGCACTGATTATCTAAAAAAAAAGAAAATATACACTAATTCTATTTAAATAAAGCAAAATCCCAGTTTAATATAATTGCACCATTTAAACGAAATTCGTCGCTTAACGAGATTAGTTTTATGCATCGCCAACGTTAAACGCTCGAATTCAATCAGCATTTAGGAAGGCGCTCGCACTGCGGGAAAGAAAAAAGTTGAACTAATTACGAATCCAGATTATTCACTAATTTCTTTTCACAATGCCATTAGAAAAATACACTAGGCTGCTTGATAAATGCAGTGGTAGTTCGAATCAGCACTTTAATAGAGGTGACGAGGAAATGATAATGATGAAAAACATTTTTTTACTCGCAAAAAGGAATATCCAACAAATGTTCGAAGGCCGGCATATCGGCCATTTAATGAGATTTTAATTAATCGTCCTCCATTAGTAAATGCAAATAAAATGGCACACACCGGTTTCGGGACATTAATATAAGTAAATTGCCTTCTGTTTGGTTTAAAAAAAAAAGCTGAAACATATTCCTAAAAATAAAGTTAAGAAGTATTAATGCATATTGTTGGTTAATAAACTTGGCTGAAGAATTTTTCCAATAATTAAAAGTATGACTAATATGAATTTCAATCTAATGCCTACAGCTAAAATTAATGTAGGGAAAATTTTCTGATTATGATTGTAATTAAACTGTATCCAAAATCTTTAATTATGCTTGCACACCAATGCAATTAACGTAAGACAAAAATCTAAGTTTTTATTTGATAATGTTAGTCATAAAACATTGGAAATTATTTCTTGAAAATTTCATAATATAATATTATATATAAATAACGTTTTTGTTAATTCAGAGGGACAATAAATGCAGCTCATGTGGCATTAGTTTCTCAAATCGTTTCAATAATTTTGAATAGATCATAACATAAAGACTTTTAATTCGTTAATATTTCGTTGTGTATGAGTTATGAGTTAATAAATAAAATCCAAATGGATGAAAAGCAAGCAATATTGTTTTTTTTTACTTATTGTGGAGTTAAAAGTAAATTTAATAATATGGCTCTAGGTATAAAAGCTACTGTAATCAGGGTAACTAAAAATAGTTTTCAAGTATTCAATTTTTCCATGCTTATTATTTTAAGTATATCAAGTATTTTTAATTTCATATATGCCTAAGAGTCGCAAATTTTAAGTTAGCTCAGTTGTAGATTTATGGGGATTTGAACAAATCCGGCCCTAGGTACGCGCATTTCCCCAAATAAATGCAAATTTTGTACATTCACTGTACATTTTAAATTATTATTACTAACAATGTATGCAAGTTTAAGTGGCTCTGAATATAATACTTTCCCTCGCCTCATCCTTAAACATTCCCCCACCGTCTTGTCACTTATATTAAATTTTACAAACTTCCCGCTCACTTCAAACCCAAACTTTTCATTACAACCTACCCTAAAATTACCCTCTCTCCAAGTCAGTGTGAGAGTTTAACAAAATTATAACTGACACTTACACCGAATGTAAGTTTTAATTTTTTATATTAGTACCGATATTGGTATTCAAACATTTACTGCTGTATTGTATATTTCCAGCCAATAATATTGGCTATGTTATGAATGGTATAAATTTATAACGTAAATTTAACACTGTCAAAGTGACGCTGTTGTTTGCTGAACAAACTCACGTCCTGTGTTTCGGCCACATACATATTTAACGTTCAATTGACCCATTATACATGTCACTTTTAATTTTAGGTTCTTGCGAAATTTACTTATTATATGATGGGAATCAATTTCCTGCATATTTTCTAGCAAAAATGCTAATAACATAATGTTTTAATCACTCACTAAAGCATAGTACAAATTGTTGACAATAAAATTTAACAATTAATAATTATTAACCAATGTTATTTCCATGATAATTGTGACAATCAATGGTTATCAAAAATATTCTTACCGAGCGACTTATTTACTTTTTTTAAAATCAATGTATACGAAATGCCACTTTGTAATGAAAATGGTTTATGAAAGTTTTTAATCTTCAATGTACCTGCATTTATGGTTACACAGTTAAAAATTTTAGTTCAAAATTCCACCGAAATCCTGAAACTTTCTAGCTGCCACCCCTTATTGGAGCGTTAATTCACCACTTTTGAGGTGTATGATATTTAAGGTTTTACCTCAAAATTTGCAAATCCACGCTCCCAATAGTAGTGGCAGATAGAAAGTTTTAGGATTTCGGTGCAATCTTGCACGAATTTTTTTAATACCGTCTAATATATTTTCAAAACCCAATTGACTCAAACCAAATTTAAAGTTGCCACTTGGTCAAACCACCTCCGAGTCGTGTGCTTTCCCCTGTAAACAAAGGCCCTCGTTTCAAGTATCCCTAGGATGCGCTGGCCAGACCTCTAATTTAAACGTGTGAAATTAATGACCTCAAAAGCTATAATTCAGATTTGGGGAAGCGGGCCACAATGAATTCTAAAACTCCCCTCTTACAGTATTAGTGGGGGCGATAGGGATGCTAGGGAAACAACATCACGATATTTGTACGTGTTCTACTTCTTGAAAGTTTCGTTATTTACTAGTTTTATAGCTAAGAAATTCAAAATAATTATTATTTGTCTTGTCACACATATTTTCCAGAAATATTTATTAAATTACCAATGTGAATTGTAATTTGATTAAAACCATTAAGATTAATTTGTAAAACTTAATTTATGAAAAATGCTAAAATTAGAAAGAAAAAAAAACGTAATTCAAAATTGATCAATGATTTTTTTAACTTCGGCTCATTTTACCTCTTAAACCTTAAAAGATACTTAAAGTTTGCGAATAGGTTGTGTAAATGTTGATATTTATATTTACAATTAATTTTTTTTAGATTATATGTATTAATTTTACAGGGTACACAATACAAACGACGCTTTCATTCATTTAAAGTTTCAGAATAAATAAACCGAGCAAGTACGCTAAACGCTGTAAAAAAAAAACTCCTAATTTGCGGAGTAATGACGCTCAAATTTACTCAATAAACACAGAGGCACAACATTTGTCAGCTTCCCAATATGTTTGTGGAGTAATGTACCACCAATTTTTTAACAGTACAATCCTGAACCCATTCACAATGTCGCGAAATGATTGAGTTAGGAGCCTTTTTAATAAAGGGTGCTGGTTCAAAACTGACATTCTCCAAACTAAACAAAGATATAGGGTCTGTTCCTGTTATTGTAGAGATTTGACGATCGTAAACTCAATTTGACAAAGTCGCCACGGACCGAACCCTATAACTTGGTTATACTGTGTAGATAGTCAGTTTTTCAACCATGCCCTTCAATGTCCTCCCCGTCACTAGACTACGGTTCCAAATAATCCAAGCCAATTTAGTTTATTTTAGAAATATCGTCACACCAGAGAGTTCTTAGCGACGGGCGTCATAATTTAGAACCACAGTCAAGTGACGATTTTACCTGTGCAAAAGCTCCAACATGCATATTGAGGAATCTACAGCATAATATGTCTCCCAAACCATTACACAAAAATCTGTTCTCCTTCAAAAACCCTAACACCAAACCCAGCAAGAGGCCTAATGAAACTTCGGCGTGAATGGGCAGAGCACTGTGCTAGAGCACATGTCGAAGTGCTGCAAGGGGTTTAGCACCACAGTTCTGCCTTCCAACAGCTGTAGACAACCAGGGCGGGTGGGTATTTATCACGCCCGGACTGGTGTGACGGTTAAATTGAATACGGATGCTCGCGGGCTTAGGCCGATGTCAAATGCTAATTTGATTGGAAATAGTTTGTATAAATGGTTTGAGTGGGGATGGGTTTCGTTTAAATGGGGGGATAGGAAATGGAAGAGTTGAGGGGATTTCGTGTTTAAGTGGTATTTTTAAATCGATAATGTGTTTTTTATTTTGCACATGTAGAAATTGAAGTTTTCTGATTAATAGAAATATCTAACAATATTTAAAATAAAAATATTGATGGTAAACAGCCGAAGTACGATGTTATAAATCATAACATAAGCTATTTTTTAAGTTAAATAAGTACAAATGTAAATAATACATTGTTTACATAGTAACCCAGGTAGCACACTAATTTGAAGATATATGTGCCCATTTAGGTAGTGTGGGCATTGCCCAGAAAGAAACGACCCCCTTTTTTGATCAAACCTCATGTGTTCACTTGGGGTTCCACACATAAGTCCACTTTCAATAATGTCTTATACTTACATCTAACCCTAGAGAAATTATTCAAAATGAGAAAAGCATAATTTCACTTTCTAAGTTAATGGTTATTTGGATACAGTAATCGCACACATAACACTTATTCCAATATGACTTCTTTCGATAACTTTGGTATGGATTTATATAAGTTGCAGATAGTAATCTTTATGGTTTGTGCACACTGTCTCATGTTGATCTATGTGATATTATGTGTTATACACAAATTGCAAATGGGACTCACATGTTTAGGCTATAAGTAGTACATAAAAATTATTATGGGTTGCTCATATGAAGCCAGTGTTATCAAAAGAAGTCATGAGGGACACAGTGTTAATTACTATTGGATAAAGTGATTTAAATGTAAAATTATGTTTAATTGTAAACTGAAAAAAAATTAACTGTTTCTTATTTTAAAGAGTTTTTTTATACCTGAAAATAAAGAAATGTGCTGTCACTAGAAGAAAAACAGAACAAAAATATAAAATATAAATAAGATACTCCACAACAGCATATATTAGACTACGTCTGAAATGCTTGCTGATCACTTTCTAACTTTTTAACATAAAATAAATATCAGGTCTAACCAAAATACTAAATGTACTAAAAAGCTATTTTTATTAAACTCTAAAAAGCATAATATTAGCATAATCTTCGTGTACTTCATGCTTTACTTAGCATACGAAAGAGAGATCATGCCATCGTTTAGTAAATTAAATCGTGTCAAACAATTCAATTTCATTTGGTTAACATCACGAAACGTCGTCGTTAAGATGATTTATAATACAAAATAATTACATCTCCACTTTCGACATCAAAACAAGATGTAAAAGAACATCAAAACTCCCGGGCTCCTCCTCCACAAATGAATGCATTAAAATGATGAATTCGCTTCCATTTCCAAAAACACAGAACAAAACTGCTCTTCCAGTCTAATTTCAAACATTCACATTAAATTCCCGGCAAAAAAAAAAGAAAATGAAAAAAGTTAGAAAAGAGATCAACAAGCATTTCAGACATATTCTGATCATAGAGTTAAGAGGAAGATTGAGATGTTGCCGGGCAAAAACCAATAAAAAAACCGGTTTGCCAAGTGAAGCCATTGATCGCTTTATAGTAAGCCTAAACAAACGCTCTCGGCGAAGTATTTGGCACTCTATTACACTGGAGTTTGTATAGGCTCACTACATCGACTTGGCTATTTTTGACTCTCTAATAAAAACTAAAATTACGACGCATTTTTTTCCTGTGAAGGAAGTTACTATTATCTTGTGTATAAATTCAGATCTCATGCTACAGCCTACTTAACGGGTACGCATTTGGGGTCCTTGGAAAAATTGTACTATGTTTCGTGTTTTTATTGAGATTCACACAGCTACAAACGGGTTGTTTGACGTCGTGGATGGCAACAGCTCAAACGGTTTGTTTTCATTATTTGTTGCCTGGAATTACTTTAGTTTTGGTATTCGAATATGGGTTTAGAATATTTTACTTATTATTTTTACGTTATTATTATTTTACTTATTAAATTTTTCAAATGCCAACTTTTTGCTGTGCTGTAGGTTGTTCAACACATTTGGTTAAAAAAAGTTTCATTTCATCTATTTCGGTAAACAACCAATAAAATCGCAGTAAATAGAAAATGAAAACAAGAGCGTTACATCCTCTGAAACAGTCCCACTCCTCAAATAGTAATTTCTGATTTTTAATTAACGTTTTTTAAGGAATAAAATGATGAGTTTCAGCAAGAACTGACGTCATGTGAGTGGATTGTTTCGGCTTACTAGGGTTGCTTAACAACTTTCTGACGGCTTCACTTTGTTTCTCGCCAAGCATCTCCAGCTTCTTCTAAACTCTATGATTCTGATAAATGTTGCTGCGGAGTACTTTTTTTTTATATTCTATAGTTTTGTTCTGTTTTTCTTTCAGCGACTTCACGCGGCCCTAAACATGAACGAATGGGTCTCCCGTCCAGATGTCGCATTTGCTGTTCTGTTTTCCGTTTCATTTTCCGTATTTCTATTTCTCTCATCTAACAGAGCTTTAACAGTTCGAGCGGGACATTAATTTCTCGAGAGTGTCACAATAGTCTGTTCTTTATCAAAATTAACTCAGTCACCCCCTTTCTTTTGTTTCTTTTTTTTTTAGGTTTCAGAACGGAATACATTGTAAATTTACTATTTTGTAAATAAAAGTTCAATGATTTCTGTTTTATTCTTTTTTTTTTGTTCAGTTTATTTATAAATATTAACCAGTTGGATTAGACTAATCGAAGAAAGAAAAACATTGTATTTTTCTTTCTTTTTATATTTTAAAACTTTTTTGATTTCATTTTAAATGTTCTACATGGAAAAATAGAATAAAAATTAACAATTGATTTGAGCGAAATGGTGAAAAAAGGCATTTTACTTTTAGTGTGAATAACTTGTTCTTTAGTAAGATTAAGTTCTTCACCCCTTTTTTTTCTGGGTGGTTTATATGGGCTACACGGTGTAATGTAATTTTCAAAAAGTTTCCGAGTATTTCTGAAACTTTTTTCTTTAAAATTTAAAGACTTTTTAAGCATTTTGAAAATTACTGTATTTTTTTTTACTATTTTCCAGTACATACCCGATTCATAGGATGACAGGCAATATGTATGATTTGAACCTCCGGCCACCAGGGAATGTTCAATCTCGGTAGACGTAAGCACGGAATCCACTAGGCCACGGAGGAGACATAATGACGCCTTCTTACTCCCTTCCCTGTCGTATTGAAAAAGAAAGGATAGAATCCTTTGCAATTGCGTCAGAGGTTTTGGTTTCTAAATTTTGAAAATAAAGACAACGTTTCCCAACAGATAAAAAATCTTGCCATTAACAGGAGATTTCTTACATCTTCAAAAACATTTCAGTTCAGGCAAAAAAGGTTTCGGAATTTTTTTTCAATATAGTACTTTTAGTTCTGTATTTTTTTATTTAAATTAAATTATATATGTGTGTTTCTATACTAAAAATAGTAAAAAAGTAGTGAATTGCATAAGACTCATTAATTCAAGAAAAAAATTAAGTTTCAGGTCACTATGCACGTAAATACAGTTAAAATTTGTTTTTTTTTAATTGCTATACCATATGTTACTTAAAATAGTTAATAAAAAATTAACAACTAACTGATGAACAAGAGACAAAACTCTCTTAGTTAACTAGTCTAAAATTAAATTTCAAGAGTATTTGTATATTAATCATTATCTTATGTATTTCTCAAAGAAAAATATTTTTAAAAAAATGTAATTATGTTAGATCTATTAACGAAAAAAGTAAATTTTTCTTATAATTTAGAATTTTATATTTAAAGCTTAATGGGTTTAACATGTATTATATTATTTTTTTATAAATCCGTAAAAGAAAATGGTAGCATATTTAACACAATATTAAATAGTTAATACATAAAACTAACTTATTAAAGGATATTTCATTGTATTTTTGATAAATCACAATTAAATTTTAGTTGAACATGTTCTTTTTATAATTCAACTAGAATTCGAGCTTTTTCAATAAAAAAAATAATTCGACTTCTGATGTTGAAAGCTCATACTTAATATCACAATGTAAAATTTCATTTAAAAATCAATCAAAAATAATAAATAACAACACAAAACCAAAAGAAACTTTTTAAAAAAAAGCCATCTAACATTTTAAAAACAGTTCTGAACTGAGAATAAAATGAATAATGGGTCCGAGAAAGCATTCGCATTACTGAGCCCATTTCCTTCTACAAACTAAGCAAATCCTTAAATGTAGCGGAATGAATCGGCTCTTTTACTTTCCTGCTTTCCGCCAGTGTATTTCTCTCTAACATTCTTTCCCTTAGTTTGACATTAATGCGACTGAAGTGTTGGTTAAAAATAGTCCCTAAATTTATAAATGCACTAGTTAGTACAAAACATCGTAATTCAAACATTTTCGATTTTTCTTAAGTTTAAAAAAATAAGAAAACTTAAAAATTATTAGATCTCCTTATAGTGTCTCTAAAACTTTTTTTTAAAATCCTAAGTAGCTCAAATGCATTCACTCAAATCTAATTCTTGATGATTCAGTATTTTTGGTATTCACATTTCGTTGTTTAGTACAATAATTTCGTTACATTATGAAATTTTTAACAAAATTTTTAACGTATTTGACTAAACTGTTTCCTCACTTATTTAGTTATTGACCACCAGCATTGCGTATTTTGGTTCTTTAAGGTATTTCCCTCTTTTTACTTTATTTTGTTAATGTACTTAACCGATGGCTCAACCGGTAAGGTAACAAGTACCTACAGGTCTACTATAGGTACTTACCAATACACTTCACAGATATACAACTTAGCAATCAGCGGATTCAATCAAGAGCAGATTGAAACACAAGCAATCGTTGACTTTACACAGACACAGTGGACCATGATGCATAAAAAACACGCCTGGCTCGATCCAAACTTCACTACATATGAAGCTAGCAGTTTATGCGGAGGACATACCTTGCAATGTCACACAGTAAAACATTTCGGTATTGGGATGAACCATTTTTTAGATTTTAAAACAAATTCCTGAGAAAAAATTCAACCAAATAACTAAAATATGGTGAAACATTTCACTAAACAGCCGCTACGGTTACTAAAACCCATATTTTAGTGAAACCAAGCACAAAAATTTTAACATAGTATTTGCTGAACATCAAACTTTTATGGTATCAATTTGTAAAAATTGAAATATAACAGCTCATCTTCATCCAATTAGTGTTAAGATATCTAACAAAGGCTTCTTTAAAATTGGTAGTGTGAGCTCGAGCTCCTAGGACCTACTCGGTAGTCGGGCATTGGATTTGAGGGGAAAACATTGTGTGTTCAACGATTCTAAGTGAACCAATGGGGCGCCATGTTGTCAACAGTGGTTGTAGTTTAAACACCAAATTTACTCACTACGGAGACGGTTAGTAGCTGGGTCGGTGGCAAGCTTGGAACGCACGGTGAAATTGGCTGAACAGCTCATTTGGTGCTGGTGAAAGTCAAATAAGTTTATGAAACAAAGTCTCAATATCACTACAAAACAGCTCTATAGTTGCATGATCAGGTGTCAATTTCTTACCCTTGACCATGGTCGAAAATGCCAAGGCGTTTTGTGGCTGTATTGAAGCATTGTATGTAGGCTAGATTGCTAGTTCCCAAACTAAACAAGTGTATGTTACAATTTTGCCACACCAAAATGGTACACGGCTAGGCACAGGAACTCTTCATTCTGGTTTTGCGATGTTCGATTTTTAAGAATTTAGCAAGGAACCCTGTTTCCAAATACTCAAGTAAGAAGTTAAAAAAAAAGAGTTTCTAAAGTTGACATAATCACTTTAAGATCCTTTTTTCTCCAATAGATCAGTCGTAGCAAAAATTCAATTGCCCAAGGGTATTACTAGAGGCCTCTTTTCTGATGTTTGTCTTTGCTGAATAAAGTTTTTTTTCCAAGTCTTAGTCGTATTCCGAAGCTTAAACACACTTTCTTTTAAAATATAAAGAATCGTATGCCTTGTAAAGTAAAGGGAATGTAGGAAGAAGAGTGATTTCTTAATAGATGAATGTGCACGATAAAAATACAATGTTTGATTATTTGCTTCATAATTTTTAAATGTAATAAAATTTATTTTTACAGAGGTTAGCTAGTTTTGAAATTTAGGAATCCCTCAAACTGATAACTGTTTATAAGAAAGTTGGAATGATAGTTAACAATTTACATATTGTTGATCAATAAAAGAATTTGTAAACATATAAATAACACTAAAAAACAACAAAAAATTATTTTAAATACACTAGATGCGTACTTAAATTGTTTTATATAAATGCACAGATGTTATGTAGTCACTAGATTTATATACCTGTCATTGCACGGGTGTACCTTTATTTTCTTAATTTCAGTGACTTGTACATATAAACTTGTATTATTTTGTGCAAATCCATGACCCTCCCCACAACCCATTAGTATATTGAATCCCCCCCCCCCACACACACACATGCTGATATCAGAAATATTATTATTTTAATTTTGCATGTGTGTGCAGAGATACAATAGTTATTTCCATTCCTGTCATGAGACAATGTAATTAATCCCAGCCAATTATACTTAATTTTAATTTGTTATTTTAGAAATATAATTCAAATGTGTTCGGTTCCACGTTAAATGCATAAGACCGACTTTCTAAAGAAAGACGTTTCTAAAGAAAACACGCAGAAACTTTTTAAATTAGCAAAATAACTTTCCTGCTCTACTGCGTATTTTGACACCTTTCCCATATCTCTACGTTTACATTTTATGATTTAGACGGAGATAGATATCAGACATGCAGATACACAGTTACAAATTAATAGTATAGATTAAAAATAGTATTCTCTATTAATTATTTTACAAAATATGTGCTGTCAAAAATATATGCGTTTGGAATATTTCATAATTTATCGTACATTAATAATTCTTCTCTTTTTGAAATACTTGTTTATAAAATGTTTCAATTTTACATCTAAATTAAAAAATTATTGTTTGAAGAATTAGTTTTTATTTTATTCTAAACTCTACTTCATTTTAATAATTCATTAACTTCTGTATTCATTAATTCAAAGGGACTGAATAAAATTTAATTATAACTCTTTTCATATCCATTGGAGCAAAATAGTTTATATAAATAATTAAATTAGTAAATGCAAGAAATACTTAGTTATATATATCTTTAAAATTTAATTATTTGGTTCCTTGAAAAAATATCCCAAATTCATTATTCGCTTTTCATTAAGCTCAATGATACGCTCATTCTTTTCATGTTTTATGGAATTTGCGATGTAAAGAGCATTTTTAATAAAGCCCTTGACAAAAAAAATATATACTCTGAAATTGAAAGCATTCATTATACAGACGCATATTATTTTAATGCACACCGAGTTTATTCTCTTTAAAATATTCGCTTTCAATTGACTTATTTTTCTTTAAAACTGCAACAAATGTTCGTACAATAATGTTAAGAATGTTAATCTCTTGTAACTTAATAAAAGACGTTTGGAAATTGATAGACTCAATTGAAACGAAGTTAATGAAATGCGAAATAATATGGAATTGCTATGTTCACTTCAATTGTTTTTATTATTACTTTTTAAATGTTTTTGTTTAAGCACAATTAGCTGGATGAAATCTAATGCTACAAATAATTTGGTTTGAAATCTTCATTTCACAACACAAAAGAAACTGTAGTTCTCTTCCAAAAACATAGAATCTGAAAGGAAACATTTTTTGTGTATTTCTTTCTAATTTACAGAAAATGCAATCATATAAATGAGCAAAATAAAATGAATAGTTTTTCTGTGTATTTTTTAGGAACTTGATTAATAAAATCTTTTAGTAAAACAACGAGATTGTTTTTAATATAAATTATTTGAAAAAACAATGAGCAAAAACAATTGTTATTAAAAAAGGTTTATTTATTTTTTATAAAGGTAATATTAATTCTCTCCGACATTAAAAAAAATTGAAACTATTACAAATTTTTGTTTCTCTTTCTATGCAAAATGAAGAAATAATTAGTTTTTGGGAGATGTATTGTTTTTTTGTTGGAATTAATATTATTTAAAGTTTAGAATATTTTTTTAAATGTTGCAAAGCAAAATATTTTGTTACACAATGAATATTTATAGTTTTATCGTATTTCCGTATCATTATGATTTGTAAACTTATAAGATGTGCTTGTAAAAGATTTATTCTTCGCATTTGTTTCGAAGCTGCATAAATTATTATAAATAAAGCATTAGAAGTATATATCTTTAAAATTGCTAATTGTCAAAATGTAACAATTGGTAGAAAAGTGTAAAGATATTGGATTATATTTTATAAGTTTAATTTTAAAGAAAATGTCCAAAATAGTTTCTTTCAACTTTGTTCCAAACATTTGATTGGCAAAGTTCATTTTTTATTTTAAAGGTTTGACGGTGGAGAGAGACCTATTTTTTTTATACTTTTTTATGAACGTTTGTCGGTACCTTTCAAATTTCCGTTTTACCGCCTGATTTTTTGTTGTTGTTTGAAAATTGTAAAGTATCAGAATCCTATAATTTATGCTTTCCCCGTTTTTACTTAATAAACATATTGTACCGGTACAATGTTCTTAGTAATCGGAGTGAAATTAGAATTATTTATTTTAAGATTTCAAAGTCGTCACTTTTCGGTGTTAGAATATATACTGGAAAAGTGGAGTGATTTATTAGAATTCTTCTTAAAAAATACAAATGTTAAAAGAACAAGAAGTCCATAAAGAACTAAAATAGCCTACTTTCCTGTTACTTAAATACTTACTGAAGTTCTAATCGGGAAAAAAAAACTAGGTTCCTAAAGTAAATATCATTAACGGCCGTTTCTACACTAGATTTATACACATTAGAAAAAAAATCGAAACACAGCACCCAGCTATAATTTAAACTTCTAAAAGCCAAAATCAACTATTTTCCTTAATATTCTTTCGTAAATTAATTAAATATTATTTATCATCTGCTCGTGATTTATTTGTAGTTCGAAGAATAATTAAATATTTATTAATAACAAAAGTAATGAAACTACTCCGAACTGCATTAAAAAATAAGAAATGTAAATTAAAACTAAGCATAATTGCATGCAAAAGTATGCCCTGCCACTTTCTTGGTAAACAATTAATGAACAATCACATAATCAAATTGTGCTACATTTTATGACGTCATTCCAAACTGATTCATGAAAATATTATTTTGCTTCAAATATGTTTAAATAAATAAAGTTTCTCATGCCATTGTTGATTGAATTGTTGTTGACAAAATTGAATTTCAATGCTAATTCAATGGGAAATTCGCCGACAGATAGTAGATTTATGTCCGTCCGGACGTACAGACAGACGGACAAAAAGTATGAAAGTTGGGTATCTGAGGTCATAGCTTTCTAAAAAAAAATAATTTTTAAGATCTGATGGATAGAACCGATTTTGGAAGGGGGGTACGGACAGACAGACAGACGGACAGGCAGACAGACGGACATCGACCGCATGTCAATACCTACTTTTTCATTTTTTTTTAATTCTTTCGAATTAAAAAAAGAAAAGTAGGCTAAAAATTGCAGAGTATATTTTTTACTTAATAAATGGCTATATATGCCAAGTTGACTTAGGCAAAAAAAATCCCACTTTTCTAATTATAATGATCGTTTATTTTTTTAGTCTATTTTCAGATTGTCTAAAAAAATTAACCGTTTTTTAAAACGGTTTGTAGTATCGGTTAAACTGGACAGCTTTAATAGAAGTTTTCTTCAAATAACCGGTTTAAAAGAAACCAGTGTTTTAAAAAAAATCATTCTTATTTTCATTTTTTTTTACAAATGATATTTGCTGAACATTTATTTTTTATTTTGAGCTAATAAGCATTTACCCACAAATTTGAGGTTACTTTTTTTAAGTTTAGTTTTCACAAGTCTCTTATACCTGAAAATAAAAGTTATGGTAGAACTGCCCAGATCAATCTTTGTCATTATATTCATAAAAATAAACTTATATTCTGACAGTCATTAAATTCAAATTGTGGCAAGAATAAAGAAGTTTGAAACACGTTATAAATTACAACGCTTTTAGTAAAAAAGGTAATTTTTTGCAAAATAATATTTTAACTAAGGATAACTTATTATGCGTTATTAAAGGTAACTTAATTTTTTGGTGTGTTTGTTGTTCTTTAGAGAGAGTTGCAGTCAACAGCAATTGATCATTTTCTAACTCTAATGGTTATGTATATTTATAATAAATTAGATAATAACTTATGTATCTGATACTTTTTTTTGTCTTAGCTAATCTATATTTATAAAAGGCAAAGTCTTGACTGACTGACTCACTGAATCATTGACTCACGTATCAGAACAGATATGCATCATCTTTTAATAAAATTAAATAATAAATTTATTAAATGATGATATTCAAATAGCAATCCTATAAATTACAGCTACCAAACACAGCTACCAAATTTTAAGAAAATATTCTTTTTATATCGTAGGCGTCATTTAAAAAGCGATTTTTTGAAATTCGAACCCAAACGGGTGTAGGAAGGCAAAACGTGAGCCGATTTTTTCAAATGAATAGCATTGTTATGAACTTTTAATTTATAATTTTCGTTTTCTAATTTGAAAGAAATTTCAGCGCGTTCAGCGTGAGCGAAAATACAGTATAATTACGTAAGCACGTGAGTTTAATTTCTAGGATTGCTATTTGAAAATCATCATTTTATTAAACTTAATATTTATTTTTATTAAAAGATGATGCATATCTGTTCTTTTTTTTCGTTTATCATTACTGTACAGACTTGATGTATGACGCTGATAATATTGAAACATGTTTTGGAGAATTTGGTGGTATTTGCTACAATATCTCATGACAGTAGAGCTGATAACTATTCTAGATCTGCTGAATACTTCTTCGAAATGCAGTTCTCTCCCCATGTGTTTGTGTGAGCAGCAGCAAATGAACTGTTCAACTGTTTTTTTATCCTTAAATATATCCTGGGTCACATTTTTCTTTGTTTATGAAATTTGCAATTTTTTCAGGGGGCTATGAGAAAACCTTTAAAGTCCAGGAAAAGCCTGGATACAATCGGGCATCCACTTTTTTTTTAATTAATGCTGATATCAAAATGGGATTAGATTATAATATCCTGATGGTATGCTTACCAGTGGAAAGGGGATCAATTTTATAAAATAAAATTTACATATAAAACAAATCACCGTTATTAAGGGTACACCCGTGCAACACCGGGTTTATAAAGCTTGTTATAATATAAAATACTAAAAAAAGTATCTTCATTGTATCATTAAAACAACAAAATCTTATAAAATACGTGTAAGTGTTCTATTAATAAAATATTCTTTTGTTACATTAAAAAATATATATAATTAATTATCTGTATAGTATAAAGATTACAAAGAACATTAAAATATCATTATTAAATAATATTCAAGAAAATTCCCAAGTAAACGAAATTTTCAGAATTAAATTAATCATTAACTAATATCTTTTATGTTTGTAAAATTATCAGCAGCCAAAGATACGAAAAACATTATTTTACTTTAAATCATTAACTTTATTTTCAAATTATCGATTTTCATTACTCGACTTTTCAAGAGGAAGAGGCTGCCATTATTATGTGAAAACTTATTGCCGTTGAAATAATGATCTGACAAGCCCATTTCATCAGGCGTTATCTCAACTAAACGATTCCAATAATTTACTCTTCTAGTTAGAAACACAATTTTTTAAAAAATAAATATTAAACATTCATTTTAATTAAGTTAGAATTGAAGCGCTTAGTGGAAGAACGTGCTAAGTGACATTTTTGAAAAAATTGAGATTTTTGTGTCTATAAACATGTTATTCCCCCTTTAAAATGTAACAAGTGTCCCCTTTTTCAAAAAAATTAATTTAAGTATTTTTAACTGTTTGAAAGTTCCGTTTTTAACAGATCCAATTACAAACTAAGAACTTAAACGCTCATTTTCTCGTTTTCCTATTTTTGTCACTTAACACGTTATTCCAATAAGCTCTTCAATTGTGAACGAACTGAAATGATTCGATGTACTTTTATTAAAATAAGTGCGTATAAATTTATTGTGTGTTTTGATAAAATATATTTATTTTCAAATTATAATATTAATGATAAATTAAATGTTCAATTTTAAATCTTTAAATTGACAATTATGAAATTTATTTAATTAACAATTATGAAAATCAAAATGTTTGTCCTAATTTTTTTATTTAACAATAAAAAAGTTGTTTCGAATAATTGTTTTTATTTTCTATAATAAATTAAATGTGGAATTTTTCATTTTCACATTCTTTGACATAAAGAATTTAAAGGTATGAATTTTTATATTATTTGAATTCTTATTCTTTTAGATAAAATTTTATATATCAAATCAAACATAAGGATATAGAAATGTAGTATAAATATATATTCATGAAAAAACAGAAGTCAAAAGTTTTTAGAAAAGCATTTTAATTAAATTATAGGTAAGAAGATTGAAAGTTGCTAACAGAATTTCCTAAAAATGTCTTGCGTTTTGTGACAAAAGAAACCTCTAAAGTTTGAAAATCTCTTTTAAGGACACTATAATAAAGCACGCTACAATGTACAAGCACGCACTGTTTACATTTCACCTTGCAAGAAACCATATAAATTATTTTTACAATAACAATTTCTAAACTCCATGAAAACCTTAAATAAATCGCATTGCAAACACAATTAAAATGTAATGTGTTTGAAATATATTTTTGATTAAATAAATTTGAATTGAACTAGATTAAACTAATTGTTAATATTTCATGTTATAGACTATTCAGTAACTTTAAAAATATACGATAGTTGTAGTTATACATTGCATCATCAAATGTATTGTGATCCATAGGAATTTTAATATTTTATTTGCATATAATAGAATATAATAAAATACTTCACCTTTGAGTATTTTACACACGGGAGACGCATATTTAACAATAATATCCTAAAATATTTTTTTTCCCTTTCCATATTTTAAAATTTCATAATTTCAGCACTTGAATGGCGCACTCGTCACATTACAGTATGCTATGTAAGCTAACAAAAGAATCTCTAGGTAGTTGTTAGCTTTATGTAAAAAAAGAGCGTTTAAAAGTTAATTAATATTTTAATTTAAGACTTTCATCCAACGGAGAACATTTGTTATTTATTATAATTCAAATCACAGGTATTCTAAACGATATAAATAAAAAATATTGATAAATTTTACAATTCAGTGACACCTAATTAACGCATCAAAGCCCGATTTGCATGCAAAATTTTGCGCAAATGTAGACATGTCTCTTCCATAAATAAAAAGAAGATTTACATTTATTAAAAGAGGAGAAAACAAAAATTAATCTCTCAAAAACGCATATTTTGGTTTATAAAATGAAATGAAAGAAAATGAATAACAAGGAAAATCTTTTCCTTGATTTCCTTGGGGAAATCACCTGAATTATTTAGTTAAAAATTGAATAAACAATTTTTTCTTCTATTACACTGCATATATTATATTCGGTTCGCTGGGGAAATGGTATCTTATTTCCCTTCCGTAATGAATTCGTTAAACTTGATAAAGATAATACTGATGTCGTGGATATTTTGGATAGAAGAAAGAGATTGATTTTCTTAGAAAATATGCTTTGTTTCATTAAAAAATTTGAATACATTAATAAACTGAATTTTATGTTTCCTCTGATGTATTTCCTGTTTCGAGTGACTTTCCATAGTTGAATTTCAATTATGGTTTTAAAAATTAACTACCTTCGAATGGGGTAACTTTGGCACAAGCTTTTCAAGCTAATAAATTCACATTAAATTCGCTCTTTTAAAATTTGTTTGCATTTTTCTATTAGTGGCAACTCTGCGTTGACCTATGCACAAAATAATAATCAAGAAGAAAGTGCTTTGACTAAAGTTTCTAGGGTTTTATGCTTTGACTAAAGTTAACCCATTTGATGGTAAATAGATTGTTTTGTTTATGTAAACAGAAAAACAAAAGAACTAAAAAACATGACTGCAAATTTTAACAATTTACCTTAAAACGCAGTTTAAAAAAAGTAAGTAAAATATTGATTATGACAAGCATAATGAACATATGTGTTAAATGTATGTTATATTTACATGCATGATGAAAATATAGATTAGCAAAAAACATACAAAAGTCAATTAAAACTGAAAAGCATTATACATAAAAAGTAGTTATTCTTAGATGATCAGACGAAGTTTCTAATTACGTGCCTGATGAAGTATCACTTTTAGATTTTAAAGAATCTCAATTACTATTTGCTGTCAAAATCTTGTCCACTATTTTGCCATGACCGTTTGCTTTTTAGGTCTGTCAACTAAGCTCTTTCAGTTATTCGAATTGACCTGCTTCATGACAAGTTACTTCTTCAACTCACTACACATCAAATATCATGAGGCCTTTCCCTATCTTTTTTGTTTTGCAAAAGTTGTAACTAACAATAGACTAATTTGAAACAATGTATGCATGAATTTTGCATAAGAATTGCAAAAGAAAGCATTGCCAAACCAATGGAGACATTGAAAAAAATTGTATTAACTTCTACAAAAAGTGTAAACCCAAATAAAAAAATTAAACCCAAATAAAAAATTAAATTGTGTGGTTGTACACTCTTTAAAAAAACGAGCGATTTTAACTCAATCTGAGTTAATTTTTACTCCTTTCCGTGCCGAAAATGCACTTCCCCTATAGGAGTGGAATCTGTAAAAGCGTTGGCAGCAAGGCTTTTACAGTGTACATTAGAAAATTATGTTATTTTTAATTGTTTATTTATAGCACACTTCAATAAAATGATACTCTAAGCTTTTGTTTAAACCATACTCCTTTTCAATGCCTTGTTAAAAACTTTATTCCTCATTTTGTAAGGGAATGGTGAGAAGAATTCACACTCATTCAATATTCGATTCATTAATTCTCTTGAGCTCATCAATAAATTTGGTCAGTAATTTAAAGTACGGCTAAATATATTTCTTTACACAAAAAAGCATTTTTAATCAAACCTATCAAAAAATTAAACAAATTCATTGCAAAAATAATAACCATAAATTAGTAAGTTTGTCACACCAACACTTATACTTATATAACAAAGTATAATTAAAAGCCATGACATTAGAAATAAAATCGTGCTTTTATTCCTACAAAAACTATTTGCCAGCCTAATTAATAAAGATGTCCAAATTGTGTTTTCCATAATTCCATAACGAAACGGAGCAATTCAACCATTGTTAATTGCGTTAGTGCTAATATGCCTAATGAAATGTCGGGCGCTCCCTGAAGAAATTAAACTGCGCAAACAGCTGAACATTTTTCCTTCCTTCTTCAGAGTCAGAATTCTCGTGGCATTTGATCCTGAGGGAACCAAGGCAGTGATAAGTGAGATATTAACATTCCATATAGTATTAAAGGAAAATTAATTTTTCCAGTTAGGTTGGAAGAAATTAAGTTTTGTTAGCGAACTTAATTAAATATCCATATTTTTTTATGTGTGCTTAGATGTGTATTCTTGGCTTCTGTGGAATAGTTTTATGAAAGTTATTAAAACGGAAAACGGTTTTCGTTGGTTTAATATGATTGTTGCTTCGGAATAATGTAAATTGGGCTGTTTAATTAATCCAGAATAATATATATTATATTAAATGAGGGCAAAGAGAGAATATAAATAGGTACTAAAGAATTAAGTTAGCGAAAAAAAAGTGTTTACATTTCCTAAAATGTTCTATTTATAATTGCATTTTATTTTTTAAAATAACATTAATTTAAAATAAAGCAGACAACACAAGTGACAAGAAACCATGGTTTCTTTTAAAAGAGAAATGATAACATGTTTTAAATACCGATAGCTTTGTAATTTACTTGTATATAGCTATTGTGTTTGAAACACTAATTTAAAAAGTTTAATCTTTTGATAAAAGATATTTTTAAATAAACTGTTTAAATACTTTAGTCTTGGTACAACATTTTATCGACTTTTCTCAGTAATAACAGATTTAAAATATTACTCATAAAACTCCGTTATAAGTAAATCGATGATAAAAAAATAAAAAAAATTTGAAAGATTTAACTGTTAAAAACAACACAAAATACAAACTATTCATAGGTTATTTTAGACACTTCCACGTATGTAAAATCTAGCATTTCATTCAATAGAGCTAGTTCGATTGTTATCCCATCGGAATCCCATACCTTTGTCTTTCATAAGGGAAGAATACGTCCAATCTGCAGCCACATTCAGATACAACAAACAAAACCGATTCCTGGGCACAGCCGCCCCCAACCAGAAATAACTCAATAACAAAACACAAAATCGTTTGTATCCCCCTCCTATATTCTTCACAGTTACTTTACCTCATCCAACCCAAATTCGATTTCCCCATCTTTCTCATTTGGAATGAAAATGTAGTAACTGTTATGCGTGTTAACTTGCGTACTTTTATTATCCCAATTGAGGATATGGGACATAGGTGTCTCATCGATTCAAAAATAAGTTTGGAAAATTTTCTAATACGAATAATATATAAATTATATTTTTTCAGGTTATTGAGACATTGGGAAATTTAATTTTGGCAACTAAACATGTGTAATTGTTTAAAATATATCATCATTTATCTATGACAACTTTGTAAATGGACACTCACTGCACCTTCTGACTGACAGTACATTATCCCTCAAAAGATTACAGACGTATAAACCCTTCATCTGGTAGTAAGGTTTTCCACAAATATTTTTTTAATCTAAATTTTAAACTTTTACTAAATTTTAAAATTTTGAAATACGGAGTAGAGTAATCGTTTAAAATCGTGTGCTACAGAAATATATTTTTTTTTAAATTCTTCAATTAAAAATTTAGATTTTATATTACACTTCACAGCCAAATTGCTAATCCTTCAGAGAGTTAATACAGCCAATACAAGTCTCGTAATTTAAAAGCACTTGACACCTGAGCCTTCACTCAATCCAAACTTAGGAGCACACGTACACGATCGCGGATTCAACATTTAAATTTCTATTTCTAACCTTCGCTCTGAATTAAGGAAAAAATTAAAACCAAAACATTATCAGGCTTTACAAATCGAAGTATATATAACTAGAAATGGGAAGGGATGTCTCTCTATTAGCAACGTATCTTCATTTAGGCGACCATTCGTCTCCAGCAAAATGGCGAACGCAAATGTGCAGTAGCAAAAAATTACGTTATTTGGCTACAGTTTTAGGACTTTAGGACCAAAAAAGAAGTAGTAAGCGTTTATGTATCGTTAAAAGGAGCCAAAAACAGTGTCAAAGTTTTTGAAGTAGCCGAATAGTTCTCTCCATGTATCTGGCATCGGTACTGTTTTCTTAACATTAAGCAGTCCATCCAGTATATATTATAGATCGTTGGTATTAACTTTCCACTTTCACTTTTACTTAAAATCGATTAAATAACAGTTACAATTTTGCCAAATCCTGCGCGTGACTTCTATGCCACATGCAAAATCTGCCTGTCCGTCCCCCCACCATTCGATTTCGAATTCCAAATCGAACAAAATAAAAAGCTTAAGAAAGCGCCCCTCCGTGAATCGATATTGACCAACCGCATCTCTGAGCAGCAATGCCAACGACTCAAAAACGACAAGGCAGCATCGGACCAACAACAACAACGCTGGGAAACTTTCATTTCAGATAACCGAATTCGCTTTCTTTCTTCAGTATTTCAGTAAGTATGGGCCAAAGGGGCGTAACCCCATTTCCTCCAAACGATCATAAAAACTCAAACGTTTTCTAGGCATATATTTTTGAAGATGCTTGAAACAGCCTTTATTTCTCTTTCTGGAGGCTCTGTGTAGTTCTGGTGCGACGTTTATTCAACCAATCATAACTAAAAAATGAACATTGTATTTACCTTTCAGAATACATCCCAAACCTTCAAGAAACTAACAACTAACAAAGTTTTAATTAAAAATATGAAATAAAAAAATCATGATAAGAGCATGGAGTGCCCCAATTGGTAAAATGAAGGATTATAGGATGTCCCAATTGGTAAAAGGGAGGATAGACAGCCAGAAGTGAGTTTCAATATCCATAACCAATCATCATACATAGACTATGTCCACATTTGAATTCGTGACTCCTCACTATTTTCAACGCCGATTACATGCCGCAGGAGAGACACCGTATACATTGTTTTCTAAGTTCTGTCTCAATATAAGACGCACGATAATCTCGCTCTATAACGCATGTTTCAAAGCGCCAGGATCCCAGGTGCAGACACAGTCATAAAAATACACCACATTTAAGTTCGTAAATCTTTACTATTTACAACTTAATTCACAATTTTACCTGCGGCATATAATAGGTGTTGTAAACAATGAGGAACCATGAACCCTTACTATTTACAACACCGATTATATGCCGCAGGAGTAACTGTGAACTTTATTTTCCTAGACCTGTCTACATATGATCTACCTCAATAGCGAATGCCACTAAGTGTCAGGATCTCAAATGTGGACATAGTCTTAAAAATACACCGCTCTGACTCCGAGGCCTTCTCTTTTATACAAGTAGGAAGGTTATCAATATGTCGAAGGGCGCATCCGAACGCTGAGGGATGGACTGAAGTATACAATAGCCGATTACGTGACGGGACTTGGCCGGGCCAAGAAGTGAATCATGTATTTCACTTCGGAGAATATTCTCCGGCGATTTATGTATAAGGACCTCGATGTGACCGGAGTTTCCAAGGAGCGAGTTTACTGCGGGCTTGTTTGGATCCTGAAGTTTTTTTTCCCTCTTCTTTTTTTTCTTCCTAAAATTTTTTGTTTTGTTTGTTGCTGAATGTGCTTTCGTAGAAATTTTAACGAGAATGTCAAGTGGGATCGATGTTTTTTTTAGGAATGTATTTGATATAGGAGTGGTTGTCATTTTAACGATTTTCAATATAGTTTGGAATGGTGGGTATTTTAACAGAATATTGGGTTATTGGTAATATTAAAATGTTCTGAGACTTAGATTATGAGTAGCAATGCGGTAAAATTGGGATATGTGACAGGATATTTTTTTACATTAGTTAATACATATTAAAACAACTAAAATTAGAATTATACGTTAAATTTATTGATTGAGAAGGAAACCTTAAGCCCATGAAGACCAATTCAAAGATAGGCTTTTAATAAATGCTTTGCACTTAAACAAATTACTAAATATCTAAAGGACTTCCAATAACATATTCTTTGCTTGTTTCAAAATCAATAGTAGGGGTAAGTTTGCGGTTGCTTTCATTGTGATGGGATATAAAATCAATAATATCAATGCTTATTTTAAACTGTGCATAATCAATATATACTAGTTTTTAAATAATAAAAATATTTCCAACATAATGTAGAGTTCGTTTGCAATCAGTTTTAAAATTAGCTTAAGTTATTGAGATGTTTAAAATAAATTCACGCGTTCATTATAATTAGTTAAATTTTTTAAAAGTCTGCATTAATGTCTAAAGTCTTTAACAACTTTTAAGCTTTTATTCGTGCAAACTAAGTTTTAAGAGAAAAATTTAATCCTACTTTAATCAAATAAATTAGATTTGTGTAATTTTTCAATTTTACAGCAATTAGAAGGAACTAAAATAAATAATATTCGTTTTTAAGTTCCATTGTGATATTGTAATGATACCCTAATAATTCTTTTTATAGAAAGTTGGCTATCTTTTCAAATATTATCAAAAATATTCAAATAACTATATACTTTTTTGATAAGATTTTATGGTATATGATGAATATGACCAAATTAATCTAATAACTATAAACTCAGGTTGTTAATTTTGTTTTTATAATTTAATTTTCTTGATTAATGCAAGAAACTTTTCCAGTTAAATAAAAAGCCCTTTTATAGTACTATTATATTAACATAGCATGGAGAACAGAACAGAAAAAATATTAAACTTTTGGAATGATAAACCATTGGCGACTGCTACTTTTTTCTTTCAATTACTCAAATATCTAGTAAGTCCTAAGTTACCTAATATAAAATATATGACTCTACAAATTTTTTCATCAATTGTAGTTCCATATGCTATGACTTTTGAAAATGAAATGCCATGGAAAATCGTTATTACGATGTACGATTTTGAGATAAGAGAATTCGGCTGAAACATTTCTTATAACGACAAAATAGTTTTACAAATTTAATATAGTATTTTTCATATAACAAATTATATTTATGCACTTCATAACTATGTTTCACTTTATAACTATTTAAGGAAGAAATGTAAAAAATACTGCTTTCTTTCTCCTGCCTTTTTCTCATGATAACATAGTTAATTTTGAAATATCGTATATAAATAAGGATTAAAAAGTATCAATTTATCCAAAAGTCTCAGCAACGCGCAGTAGTATTTTGCGAAAAAATTTACACTTGCGGCATGCAAGTGAACTACAAAGAAAAAATTTGCTGAGAAGGTTTTTTTTAATTTATGTAGAATGTCAGTTTCATAAAAACCAAATTTGTATGAATTTTGGATATTGTTATTAACATCGTCTTTCCTTCATTGTGGGTGATTCCTTTTTTTGGCCTATAATAGTCAAATTAATATGAACAAAAACTGTTTGTTATTTTATTGTTATTCATATTATTACTGTTATTATTATTTTTTTGTGGAATATTTATAGAATTATACACCTTTTAGCAAAAAATATAGTATTTTGGAATTGAAAAATATATAAATTTTCGGAAATTCTATAATTTCCTCCATACATTGTATTTCAAGGCTAACCATAAGAATTATCTTAGCTTTTTTTTTTTTAAGCTCCACTTTTTTACTAAATTATGGGCTTACTCTAATTACATTACAAACCTAATTTTTATCATTAACGTATGTTGAATTATTCGTTACAAATGAATGATACAAAAACTATTTTTAAATTGTAAAGAGGGTTTTTTTCTGCCTTGAAAACTTGAAAATTTTGCAATGTGTTTAAATTTTTATCAATGCATTTTATTTGGTCGATATTATTTTTCCTTCTTTTCACTAAAAAAACGTAGGGAGCTAATTGTGTTCATAGAACTTTCCATAGATGGCAGCACCAAAATATTTAAAATTTCCTAAATAGTTTTGGTCTATAAATTAAATCATAGATGACAGCACTACAAAACATAAAAATTAAATATTATTTCATATAAAATATAACATATATGCTATATGAAATATTATTTAATAAATAATATAAAAAAGTGCATTTAAAAACAAGTCATTTATAAAAATTATTGCATTTGAAATGAATGTTTAATTTTGTTCTCCAAAATACATAATTTAATATAAGTAATAATGATCACAAAACGTACTGCTTTTTAAGTTTGTTTTATTGCTCTTTTTCAAATTGAAATATGTTTTTAAAGTCCACACTCGAAACTTTTTAATTTTTTTCTCTTTAAATCTTTAATGCACACAGTTCAAACTGTTTTATATACTACAAGGCTTTCTTCATTCAAATGATTATTCAAAGAAGCTAAAAGAAAAAAATTGTATTAGAAGATGCAAAAGAAAATCCTACTTATTCAAATCAATAAGCGTGTGTTATTCATTTGAATTGTACTTTAAGTGTTATCAATTTGAATGGTACTTTAAGAAAGTGTACACAAGTTGCTTTCATGCACAAGTAGGTGAAAGCGGATTTTTCTACTGTTCCTTCCTATGCTACACTTTTCTCACGTGATTGTTTAAATACTATTTCGAGATAAATTACACTTTTATATTTTGGGAAACTACTAAGTAACTTTTAAATCATATATGTAATGTTAAAAAAATATATTTTTTGCATATGATTATATAGAAATACTAGCAAATAAATACCCGTTCTTCGCACGGACAAAAAGAATATCAAATCGATCCAAGTATATGTGTCATTTAATTTGCTTATAGGATAATAAGCTTGCTTTTATTCCTGTTCATTATAAAGAATAAAATCCCGTTACTTATATTGCTTTAAAATTCCGAAACAAAAATACATCACAGTAAAATGCACATCCTCATATTACAAAAATCTTCCTCAATATGAACTTACTGCCATCGAAATTTTCCTGATAAATTCAAAATTAACTATAATTGTATAACAATGTTATTTAACGTCAAAACCTCCATTCTGTTTTTTTTTTAACATTTAGCTCATTGGCGCGTTCAATTATTTTTCAAATCATTAATTTAGTTTCTGAAGGTAATGGCAAGAAAATAAAAGCAATTTCAATTTTAATTAATTTTTGTGTTCATTTTAATTTCTTCTCTGTCAAATGGCAACACGAAAGGGAAAAAATGATCGGATTTGAGCGAAAGTGGTGTATTTTTTTCAAAAAATTAGAATTTTCTCTAAAAATGGAACAAATATGAAAAAACTAAGCCTCAGGTGCACACGTTGGTATTAAAGGGAATCTTCGAATGTCCGAGGGCAGTATAAGTAGGTCTTTTACGATCCACAGACATACAGACACACAGACAGACTCTTTATTTTATTATTATTATAGATGTATATAACCCTCGTGCTTAAATTAAACTTTTTAAAACACTGGGAAAATTATTGGACTCGCTTTGTTCCTCACTTGTCAACTAAACATTATTATTTCCTTATTTTAAAGAGTTTTACTTCAAGCACTCGCTGCAAAAATAATAATTAGTTTTAATTCATTAATAGGTGGCAATCGTAAATAATAGTTTTAAAATATATGTTTTGTGATAGTAATTTGGATGAAAGATTTTTGTTTATTTATTTTAATTTAACAATGCTTACTAACGCCAATAGGGTTAAGAAGGTAAGTATGGTTAAGATTAATGAAACTTTTCTGGAGCATGAAAGTTTTGTTTTAAGGTATTGTTGATTTAATTCAAAAATATATTGTAAAGTAATAAACTTTTTTGGTAATAATAGTATTTTACTAAGAAGTTATCATATTTTCATTAGATTACTTTAAAAAAAAATAAATACTAGGGAACATATTTACCTCAATTACATGTATCCACTTATTTCAAAATTCTTCCAAACGCTAAATATCTTACTTATTTGTGTATATCAAGAAATTTTGAATATTGAAATCACATTTTTATTTTATTATGATCCTTACAACTTACAAATTAAATGTGCTTTTTTAAAGATTTTAATGGCAGTACTCACCAAAAATTTAAGTAAGAGTAGGTTTTGTTTTTAACTTTTATAGGTAAAAGCAAGGTGCGCAATTTATGGTAGGTATTTAAAATTCAAATTTTTGAAGCTATTCACAGCTTCGAGAAAAATATTATAGTTGTTATTTTATTTATTAGTGTATTACGCATTTTTTCGTGATATTTGAACAAAAGTTTCAGTTTTATTGATGTAAATTAAAGCGCAACCAGAATAAAATTTTCTAATGTTTTAAGAAATTTCTAAAAATTACTACAAATATTTAAATGGAAGGAAATATTATTGCGTAGAAGAAAATAACACGGTATTCTTGTCGATTACAAGAATACCTTGTTATTTTCTTTACTATATTATACTTTACAAATTACAACAAATAGAAAGAACACAAAAATAATACAATTTTGCCGTTCCTCTTTCATGAACATAAAAAATAATTATAAAAGAAATATACAAAATAATAATTTTCAATATGATATCGCATTAATATTTATCTTTAAAAATTCAATTGAATGTCTTAACAATACATTTCAAAACACTATTCATTAAATAGTTTTTATGACATTTCTCAAAGCCACAAACACATTGTTAAAGCGTGAATAATGAACCACATTCAGTAACATAGTATACTGATATAATTACTTTGAATGCTCTGATTCTTATTTCACAGACCGTGATTACACAATACAAGAAAAAAAATCAAGAAAAATTCAAGTAAAGGAGCTGTATTTCATCCGTATCTTGTTTCATTAAAAACATTTTTCTTATCTTTTCATTGTATTTATTGTTTTTATATTAGAAGAAGGTCGAATATTCTAAGATATAGCTTTGAACTTAAGCCTTTTTTCTGCATAACACCGGGATTATGAAAGCCTTTATACGCCAATGAAATAGTTTTAATGAGTTGTATCATATCTGGTTGAGTGTAATAATTAGCTTCAAAGATTCTTATTTCCAAGTAGTATCTCAAGGGTTGATGTTATTGATGTTCCATCAATGAGAAGTTAAATTGATTTAGATGAAGATTTACAAGCGGTTATGATGTGTCTAAAAATAGGTTAAATTGGACTCGTTGGCCTATTTTGAGATACAAGTTGAATACTAAATGTCTGTAACAATAAAAGACTCATTAGTTATTATGTATTCAAAATGGTTGTTTATTTCATCTTAATAAATAATTCTATGATCATTTGCTGAATCTTTGATTTACTTATAGTTTAACTTTTCCTTGAATGTTTTTTACTAAGAATTGATGTAAAAATAATAAATAAGTAGTTTATTTCTTCCTTTTCGTTTGGTTGTTGTTTTTATTACCATACACTAGAGCGCAAGATAAGACGAATGAGTGTTGTTAGGTTGGCTAGCTTAAAAAAATCGCATGATCTTTTATTATCTTTAAATTAAATCCTTCCACTCCCGACAACCTAAATTGTTCCCCTGTAGTTAATAGTGTAAAGTTATGAAAATATTTTATTATAATTTTTGGCCAATAGTACGTTAAACAAACCATATTTCCTAAAACCGGTAACAAAGATATCGATTTACAAATATTTGGGGTTTTCATTTTAATTAAACTTTAAATAATACTTGTAAAAAGTATTATTTAATGTGTGGATTGTGAAACGAAACAAAAAGATGATTGGAATACTGTACATGATTCTTTTTAACTAACAAAGTTGAAAAGTACATTCTACCTTAAAGTTATAATCATAACTATTTGACAACTCAATTCACAGTTTTGTAAAAGTAAACATAACATTTTGTATAAATATATATGTATATCAAAGAAAATTTTCTCTAAAATAAAATTATTATTGTTTTATTGTTTTTATAGCAAATGCAATACAAATAATTTTCATTCCCCCTACACTGTAGTGGAAACACTTGTAAAGTTACAGACATACACATATACAGAAAAGTACATAATTTTAGGTTTCCCTATTTGAACTTATCTATATTTATAAAGGAAGTTCTTACTCACACTGACTCACTCATTCACTCACGTATCAACGCCCAGCCAAAACTATTGTGGAGGTAAAGTTATAAAATTTTAGGCGCTTATTCCTGTTGAAAAAAAGGCGTCAATTAAGAAGCGATTTTTCGAAATTCGCAACCAAATAAGAGGGGGGGGGGGTAGTTACAGGATTATTTGAAATTCGTAAACCGGGGGGGGGGGGGGGACGAAAAATGTTTAGCAGATTTCTCCATAGAAATAGCGTTGCACATTGTTGAAATTATGTTATTTACTGCAACTTTTTATCTTT
Source organism: Oedothorax gibbosus (assembly GCA_019343175.1). NCBI lineage: Eukaryota > Metazoa > Arthropoda > Arachnida > Araneae > Linyphiidae > Oedothorax > Oedothorax gibbosus. The sequence goes on from CM033273.1 coordinate 37,071,375, forward strand.
AATTTAAGAGACATTTCTGCGCGAGAACATAATTATTATAAGCACCTAAAAGCACGTCGGTTTAATTTATAAGATTTTAAACAATATTATTTTTTATCAATCAATTTCAATTTTTTTGTTTATTTTTAATGCATGGTCATATTTACTCAACTAGATTCTAATTTTATATTCGATTTCATTGTGATGTTTAGAAATAGAAATAATGGAAATATATATGGGAATATTTATGCATAAGTGTAGGTTTTATACTTCATAAAATTTTCCTAATTACAGGAGGGTTCGTTCTCTGTCTTTTATCATGTGTGGTATAGATTTGATGTCTACGGAAGAATTGGCAGGAATTAATTGTGAGACGTGTTGTAGAGAATTGAGAGCGATTTTCTACAATAGTCCTATGAAAGGAATGGTGATGACTATTCTAGCTCTGCTGAATATTTCTCAGAAATGTCAAATCTCCTCCACATATGGCATTTCTGGCGAATTAGCAGCAGTAGGTGAAGCGTTTATGATTTTGAAGTGCAGATCATTTTCTTTGCACAAAATTTCTATTAGAAAAAGAAAAAAAGCAAGCACTGCATAAATAGCACATATGAAGTTATAGTTTATCTAAAACAAAACTACAGTATCAAATTAAAATTAGCTTCCTTCATAAGAGCGCTAAAAAAAATATAGACCATTCGGCTGCATTAAGCAGAACGAGTTGGCTTTTTTCCTACTTCACATTCTGCATTTTCACAGGGCTCTACAGGGGAAGGCATCGAACTCCTCGAAGGGCAAGAATCCAGTTGGACATCCAAAAAATAAAATTAGGCAATGCTGAAATCTCTTATAATACCTTGATGGGTTGCTGACCAGTGAAGAGAGGAAGTCAATTGGCTTAAAATAAAAGTTTACGCAAAATTCAAGTCACAGATACAAAGGGTACACCCGTGCAACCCCGGGCATATAAAACTAATGATTAATAATATTCCCATGGTAAATGGGATAAATATACTTCCCATGGCCTTTAAAGAGTTAAGCACTTCAATTCATCTGAATGACATATCCCTTAATTTACAAGAACTTAACTATTAGAACTAACTACTAACCAATTAGCACAAAGAAATCCATCAATACTAAATTATTTTCCAATTTACACTTAACCAGTCGGCACGATATTATTAACCAATTGACAATAAAATAATTAACCATAATAAGCACTAAATAGTTGAACCCTTACACTCCAATCGTCTTGATTAAATTTCAATTAAACATTTAATTTTCCAATCCATCGTGACAACCCCCTCAAGGCGTGACACGTCGAACAATGGAACAAATTTAAAATCCCGATAACACGATCCTATCTGATCTCATTTCCAAAGCTAGCGGATCAATTTGCTTGGGTCAACCGCCACATATCTCTTTTGTCATCTTACGGCATACATCGTGGCAACAAAACAATGAACTGGGATTGAAAAAAAAGAATTGTTGGACAAATCGCCCAGTTACCCTGAGATAAAAAGAAACAGTAACCTCTATTTTATAAAGTTTTATTTCATTCAATAAACTGCGCTGAAGCATTGTGTTCGGTAGACACGTATATGATGGCTGTGCTTTGTGAACTTGTAATGTGTGGTGACACACGGGAAAGGTGCGCCTGTAAAATGAATGGAGGTTAATAATTTTGTGCACTTGAAGCCATTTAAAAAATTTGGTTAGGTTGGGTTTTGAGGTTTATAAAATAATTTTTGTAATTTGTACTTAATTTTTTAAAAATTTAAACTATTGAGAAAGGTTTGTACTTAAATATTTCGTACGAAATAAAAAAGCTGTAGCCACACTGTACAAAATCCTCAGCCATGTTGCAATAGAATTTTAAGTCAATTTGCTGACTACACAAAATAGTGCAAATCATATTTTGGTGCATTGTGTGTGTCTCGTTATTTTTACGAAGTATGTTTTATCACTGATTTTTTATTTAAAAATTTTATTCAGAACTTGGACATTTTCCTAAGCATTTATATTATACCCCATCCCCCTAAGGTCTAAAATAAGTTCCAAATATACATACGTGTATACTCAATAGGGTGGAGTGATATTATAGGCTAAAAAAATTAAATATTCTATTTTTCATATATAATAGCATAAAAAAGTTGTATTATGAAGCGAATGATGTACTGAATAAAGTGTAAAAATTTTAGAACTCTAGTTAAATGTCTTGAGGGTCCACAATTGGGTTTAATGTTTGAAACACATGAAAAAAAATTCCCATGTTAATCTCCCATAGGAAATGTAAGACTGATATTGAGAACCTAATATGGCTTCATTTATACAAAAAATATGGCTACAAATAACATTAACAAAAAGCAATGGACATATAAACCTTGAGAATAAAATATTTTTTGTGTTTTTTTATAAAAAATATAATATTTAACATAAAATTTCAAAAAGGGTGGATACATCTCCTACAGGAAAAGTACGAATGATATTGTGATTCATGACACATGCTGTAATCGGATGTTCTGTCACCGTTAGTGTTGGACCAGTCGATGTTGTTGATGTATTCCTTGGCATTGAAGTTAAACACACCTTGCACATAGAAAGCTCTTCACAACCAAATAAAGACTTTCCGATCGGACCAGAATATGCCCTGAGTCCATTTGAAACTCCATCTTAATGTTGAAACAAATGCCTTAACAACAATTAATTGCCCTGCAGTTGCAAATAAAGTAATAATACGAATCATTTTACAATTTGAACTATAGTGGAGCTTACCCATTACCGACACTACGGCCCTGACTTTTCATAATCTAAACATAATGTAAAGCATCCATTCCTGTGTATGAGAGCACTTTTTTACAATTTAAACTTCCTAACAGGTTCAGTTTAAAAAGCTACAAATTTGTGATTTTTCATCAAAATGGCGTATTTTTAACAATTTTTTCGAGAATTTAAATTTTTGAAGAGCACTTGTATAATATTTTTTATGATAAAGATATATAACTGAACTATATTATTTTTTTCAAAGCATGAAATGTAATCAGTAAATTCTGGCGGTAAAAAATTAAATGAGCTGATTTTTGGCATTTTTTTCAAACTTCAACCGCTTTGAGGCAGCACATAATATTAATTGGGAATTTTTTTATTATTTTTCCAGTAATCAGCATGACAAAACGCAACTTTTGAGTCCTATTAGAAGTTTGTACTCAAACATTTACTTTTTTCGTCCCACCCTACTGTATAGCCAGCACATTCGTATTTATAAAATTCATTGTGAACCCTGATAATTTAACTTTAACTTAAAAATATATATATATCATGTTTCAGTAAGATGTGAAACAACTTTTTTTCACTATCAAAAATGTTAATAAAAAAATAAATTCGCTCCACCCTAATACTCAATACCTATGTCCAATAAAATAGAATAAACGGAAAACTTAAAAAAAAAAAATAACAAAATCGTAAACTTTTTAACTTTTGTTGAACCTTCATAGATAGATTTTTAAGTTCAAAAGTAAATAAATAACCATGGTAGGTAGATTTCAACGGCGTCTTTTGAATCTAAAGAAAACACAGTGAAATCTTTTTCGGAACTCCCAGATTAAAAACTCCAAAACAATGGAATCTCAAATTAGGTGCATCTCCACAATCTCCCATTGTATTTGGCCGCTCTTATACGCAGACGGGGTTATTGACATGCTGAGCGAATTGATTCGCAAGTGACGGAAGCATTTGACGGGAAATAACGGCTTTATTTTTCCAGACATTTCAAATGAACACCTGTTTTGCATATGAGGTTAGATCGTGGCTAGAAAAGGTGGTGCGGTCGTGTACGGTGGGTGTCGAAATTAAATATGTACGTCTGTATCTTCGACGACTCCTGATAGCCTGTAGGCATGGATCTATTGTGCATGTAGTCCTAACTGCTGGCCTGGTTGTCATATAATTCTGTTTCGATATCCTTCAAATATTGATTTGACTTTTACGATAATGTAAGTGTTAATAGTACGTTTAGTGTTCCAATATAGGTGTCTCTTTCACTGTTAAAAAGTTTGGTGCAGGATAGCACCGAAATCCTGGAACTTTCTAGCTACCACCACTGTTTGGTGCGTTGATTCACAAGTTTTGGGGTGCATCAAAGTAATGGTTTTACCACAAAAATGGTAAATCCACGCTCCAAATAATGGTGGCTGCTAGAAAGTTCCAGGATTCCGGTGCAATCTTGTGCCAAAAATTTTAAAAGTGTAGACGACCCTTGACAACTAGTAGAAAGGGGGCTATAATGTCATAGTCCCTACTCCTGGTCTGTTTACCATGTTACCTTTTGATATACTTCAAATACCGATCTGAATTTACAATATCGTTGAAGTTAATAGTACATTTCGTGGGCCAATATGGTTGTCTAAACATAGCAAAGGGACTAAAATATTCTTTAAAGGGAAATGTAAATACAATGTTGCAAAGTGTATGTGATAATACAAAGCTTAACGTATCTAATGGCTATAGACACCAACATTATGAAACTACCAAGACTGACAACACAAAATTTTAACAAATTTGAGAAGAGTCTAGGAAAGTCCTACTGTAGAATTCTTTGGACATTGACCTTTTTCTTCTAAAAACGTAGATAATAAAGTAGCTTCTATTGTTTTAAAAGATCATTGTCTTCAGATTGTTTCAATTAATTATACATAATTTAAAGAAGGAAGTACACTAAAGATAGTGAGTTCACGTTAAATTTATTACATGACTACGGTAAACAATAGTAATGAATAATATCATTCCTTTGTCATTCAAGTTTAAAATATTCTATTAAATGGGTACTATTCTTCATTTTATTATTTAATCGCATTAAATAATAAAAATATATTTATTTGGATCATATAATTATTCATTTTTCTAAGACAGTATGGAAAGTTTTTATTTTTCAATCCAGATGCTTCTTGAATACATATGTATAGGAATACATTTTGTTACAAAATTTATATACTAAACTAAACTTCTTGGCGCAACAGCCCGTTAGTGAGCAAAAGCCTGCCGTGCCCATTTCAGCTTGCATGACCTAGGACTCTGGGGTGCTTTGCATATGTCCCGGTTAAGTGGTCAACCTCACGCGGAACCCCCAGTGTTTACAAAATTTATATAGCATTTTAAATTTAAAAACCTAGCCCACTTCTCAGAAATAATCTACCACTAACGCAAGAATAAAACTGCATGTATAGTTTTTTATTACAAATTCATAATTTATAATATAAAAAATATCTAACTTAAATTTAATAACAGCTAATACTTAATTTATAACTTATATTTAAAAGATATTATTATAAGATATATATTACTTATTTTAAAGATACATTTTTTTAAAATGTAATTTTTTCGTTTTAGCCAAAACTTCATGACAAAAGGCTTTACGAAAAGAACAAATGGATAAAAAATATATTTTTAATAAAACCAAGTTTCATTAAATTTTAAGGTGTACGTATACACTTGAACTTTTTTTCTCTAATATTTCACTTAAAAATCCAATTTTTTTTATATTTGATATAATTCATAAGTTTATGAGGGTACGTGTAAAAATATTTAAAAAAAATTTTAAATGTTAATTAATTAATTATCATTTTATGCATTAATTAGCATGTTTTTTAAACACTCATAACTCAAGAACTAAATAACTTAGACGTATACAATTACCATGCAAATTAATCACCAATTCATTCTGAAGTGCATGAACCTCAAATTAAGTTTGTGCCTCTTTTAGTTTTTTATTTATAATTTTTTAAAATAAGGAACATTAAAAAAATCCATTTTTTTAGAAAACAAATAACTTTGACATGCAATATAAAATGAATTTAAAAACCAAATCTTCTTTTTTGAGGTTCACGCCCTCCCCCAACTTATTCCCCAAATAAATAAACCATTCGTTTGACAAAATGTTAATTTTAACTTTAGTTATCATTGTTTAAGCAAAGTAACACTAACACATGAGAAAAATGAAGTTTTGAGAAAATTGAGTTTAAAGGTTATAAGAGCTAACTAACTTTCATGGTTTGGAAGATTAAAAAAAACTCTGTAACTTTTTATTAGAGTGGAGTATCAGTACAAACTTTACATCATTTTAAAGAAGAAGAATTGGAAATTCTAATTAACTAAAAACCAAAAAATGCCTAATTTGGTTATTTTTGGCCTTTTCTAGTGTGTATGTATACCTTAAATCAAAAATAGAATAAACTTGTATTACAACGCAGCTTCAAATAAACCAATTATACTTTTGTTGTATTTCATTCAAATCAAACTAAAAAAAACTATTGCGTTTCCAAATCTATATAAACTATCTGAATTCCAGAAACAGTTTGAGTGTCCATTAAATTCCTATCGTATTTGAAAAAAACTTTAAAAATATCTTTTATGTATTCGTAGTGAGAAAGCTTTAACTAAAACCCGAGGTTAAAACCCACACAGTTTCGATAATGATATTTTTATCTTCGCATTTTTATTGCAACAACACTTCCATTACAGAACGTAATAAGTAAATTGGACTCAATTGTGTATCCGTTTCAGTTTTGTGTTTGTGTGTGTATGTGTGAGTGAAACGGTAAATGAAATAACATTAGTCTATGGAATTCAATTATTATCAAAAAAAAGTGTTCAAAAAATATTTAAGAAATTACTTGAATGTTTTGGGTCAAAAGCAAAGAAAAGTATTACTTCTGTATTGCGATGCTAGCATAATTTAAAATATCCGATTGCTGAAGAAACAGTTATTTTTAATAAATTTAATATAAGTTTAAATCACAAAAGAATTGTGAAGGAAACATATTTATTTACATTTTTGAAAATTAGCTACATTTACGTTTTGGGACCAAGCCAGAGCACAGTGTGCAAGAGCAATTAGCAAAAAGGTTCAGATAAATTAAAATGAAAAACAATACGGAACATATAGGGACTGTAATGGATTCCTCATCTTTGCTAGATGTATGCGTAAAATCTTTAATTGAAGTGAAATCTTATATTTCTAAGAAATTTCACAGCATACATAATATGTATTACATTATATGCAATAACAAATTTTAACATGTAATAATTACAAATTATTGGATAAAAAAAATTTCATCTTAAAATTCTTACTGTTAGAAAAAACATTTGCAGTTTTATAAAACACTATTTCTTAATCTCATTTAAAGTTGCGTCGTAAATCTAACTTGCAACAGCTTAAGCTTCAAAAATATATATGTAGTAAACAAATATCCATATCTTAGTCTAGAAAACACCATAAACTACTAAAAGGTTCTTTCAAGAGCCGTTGTGCAGTTTCTATGCTTTAACGCAATAATATTTAAGAGATAAGCACTCCTAAAAAATGCAACAATAATCAACAAGTTGTGTTTGTTTTTTATCGTACTTAGTTTAGTATATTTTATTTATGATTATAAACTGAGGGTTTTGGGGCAATAGAGCTATACCTTGACCTTCTAGACGAGGAAAGAGATGAGGGATTACTAATTTTAAGCGATTGCAAAGCTGTCCTGCAAGCTATCAAAAAGAGACAGTCAAATATGATCGCGGCTATACATGATGGAATGTTTCAACTTTCAAATTTGAACAAGAAATGCATTTTGCAGTTGATTCCAGCACACGTTGGTATCGACGGAAACGAGTCTGCCGATATTCTGGCAAAAGAAGCAAGAAACTCAACAATGACGTTTTTCCCCAAACCACTCTTAATGGCATAAACTCAGTGGCTAAAGCAAAATTTAACAGCAGAAGTGTTAAAATTAAACACCAAATCTGCGAATTAAACACCAATAGGGTAACTGCGACCCCCCTAACCAGGGACAGGCTACTTCAAAGGGATGGAAATCCAAAAAGATGGAACTAGGAAATACTCCAGCTGCAGAAACTGCCCCGACTCGGAACTGGATCCAAAACATCTTTTCTCTTGTCCAGCCATCCTGGTCAAATTGCAGCAAATCACCAACTCGCCCTACGAGACCTTTATGAGGACCACTGGCTGAAGCAGTCTATGAGACCTTTGGTCCCATATAATCTTTATCCATGAACACGACATAATCATCATCATCAACTGGGATTTTTCAAAGTGTTTGACAATTTTCCATGCTGTCTCTCCTTTTCCTTGTAGGATAGGAGGATTCTCCAAATTAGGAGGGCCGTAGACAATGACCAGTGTTGCTCTATGGCGACGTAAATGTAACCAATTAAAAAATGTAGGATTTCCAATATTTTTTTTACTATAACAACTATTGGCTAATGACTATTTATATATAAAAGATTTTATTACTACTTATCAAGAAAAAAAAGTGGTGATACCACCCATTGTATTTATATGTTCGCAACGATATTCAGTTCGATAAATTCTGAATAAAACGATTAAAATAAACTTTTAGCCTTACTTTTGAGATAACACTATTAATGGGCTTGTTTCAACACTTTGTCAAAGAAAACAAAACAACCAATGAAATCACAGTATGGGGAGCGTGACATCATAAGAAATATTCCCCTTCTCTGATTTTATTTAACAGTATCACTTTTATATAAAAACTTTTTGGTGATTTAAAAAAATACCTAAAAAATGCTTTCCGTGCATGTGACAAAAATAAATTTTAGATTCCAAACGCAATTGTATATTAATGAATATTTTCTGTTGCAAACCATATGGTAATGAATAACTAGTGAATCATGTATTGTGTTATAGCTATTCAATTTTATGTCTTGCTTTATACTCCAAAATCATTGCTATTGGAAAAAACTGTTCGTTCTTTTTTTATTTACAAGAATATTTTAAATAATAATCTGGGATAAATGCTAAAGCAATGTTTCTATTAAACCAGAAAACTTAGCTGAGGGTCACGTTTCCAAAAAAAAAACTAAATTACAATCCAACCAATGTGAGTATTATAGCAATATATAAAAAAAAACTCGCCCACTTGAACTTAACGTCGATGAGTAACATAACTAAAACTTGTGAATTTTGGAATTAAAACTCTAATGCAACGCTAAATCTTACGATCCATCGGTAGGTGCAGTTTTATAATTTATTGATACAATAGTTAGGTTTCAATAAGTAGATTCGTTACTTTTACATATATATGATGTGCAATGGAAATTTTTGATGATTCTCTTTAAAAATTCTGTAGTTTTCTCCGATACTTAACTTTTTCGCATGCAGAGCAATTTCGTCAAATAAAATACATGCATACCAGCGAATAGGGTAACTTTAGCCCAAGATTTTCAAGCCGATAATGTCGGATTAAATGCACTTTTCTAAAATGTGTTTGTCTTTTTCCAATCAGTGGCAACTCTTCCTTGACCTTTGAGTAAAAACATATTCAATATGAAAGTCAGTACTAGGGTTTTAGGCTTGGGCTAAAGTTACCCTTCAGGGTCAAAGTTACCCCATTCGCCGGTACATAAACGCTGGTGAAGTTTAACCACTAAATAATGAAAAGAAATAACATTTTAGAATCGAAACCGATATTCTGCCGTGAGCTGGTTGGATGGTTGGTTGGTTGGTTGGTAGACATATATTTTCAGGCTTGTGTGCTTGGTCACAGAGACCCGCTTGTAAACCTTCGTCAAGAAGGACGGACACGACATACACGACAGATGCTGCCATCTATCGCAACCTCCACATTTTAGACATGTCCCTGAAGGAGAGGGAAATAATCTCCAGGGACCTGTACCCGTGGTAAACTGTGCAATGATCGACCCAACAGATTTAACCAACAGATTTACCCAACAGAACCAACAGATTTACCCAACAGATTTAACGAGCACGTACTCCGCATATACTCGGTGGGTCTTCAGTGGTACCGGGAATCGATCGCGGGACCTTCCGATCTCGAGACCGAGACGCTGACCACTAGGCTCCCCACAGCCCCTGCCGTGGGCTGGTAAACTGCAGTAACCACAACAATGAATTGGACCAATTTCGCACTGAAATAACTAATCTGTCCCAGTAAGTTTTCTTATAGATTCAAATAATTAAGCGCTTACAACAATGGTCCTAATTAGGCTAGTTACTGCGCTTTACCTGCCCACGGTAGTATTCATTTCCACCCTTACAATACTCCAATTTAAATAGTTATGACCATAAATTCTGATTCATTTCCTCTTTCTCGAAGAAGAAGAATCCACTCCACCCGCAAAAAGTTCTCAAGAGTTTCTAGAACGCCAATTACCGCCAAAAGACGACCCAGATCAGGCGCGCTCTGTTCATCCATCCAGAACAGATTTTATTTCATTACTATTCTTTTATTATACAGAGGAAATGGCGAATAAACCACGCCTGGTATTCAAAAGAAAGTGACGGGGATTAAAGCAGCCGTAACATTCCTTTTATCTCTATTTGGCGATTTTGGTAAGCTGGGAAATAGATAACGTGGGTATTAAGGTGAAGATTTACGGATTTGCTGGAAAGTAAACGGCGTTACATGGGGTTCAACTTTCTGACCTTTACAAACGTGAAATAAAATGATATTATTTAAAGTCCTTCAGGCAAACGTATTTTTCGTTATGATTAATTAATTTTCTTTACCCACATATGCACATATTTAAAAAATATTTTTTACAAACAGTTTCTGGAATTGTAAAATTAATTTCAATAAAAAAACTTAACACTGCGATTATTTTCTTTAGTTCAAGAGAATTTATATAATTAGCTTGTTTCAGGTGACGTAATTCCTTCCGGACTTCTTTCAAACGGTACTACGATTAGTGCTCTGTTCTCACGTGATATTGATTCACCAATCGAAGCTCGAGAAAGAAATTATTTTCATTTAGTAGTTTTTTGCCACTCAAGACCTAACACCTGCCCATTAAAGTTTAAATGTTGTTTGTTCTTTGCATCAAATTGTAAACATATATTTAAATGAGATGCAACAAATTCCTTAAAACATAACTTCTAATTTTATTTTATGTTTATTTTTTTTATTTCAATTTTCGAAAGGTACATAAAAAATTCTTAAAGAAGTTACAGATTTAGGATTTTTTTAACTATGAAAATTAGCATAGAAAATGACATAGAGTAGATGGTCTGAAACTAATGAACCAACTCCGTAAATAAACACTGGGCAATTCCATAAAAATGTCAACTTTGATAAAATTGTATTTTTTTGTAATTTTTACAAATTAGGTTTAAAAATATATTCCAAGTTTTCAAATTATGGTTTAAGAAAGCAGGACGATAAAGGACATGTATTCACATTTCCTGAAAAAGAAGATTGATGGACAAAAAAGATTTGTTAGGCAAATTCAGCCAGCATTTGAACTAGTTAGAAATCGTCCTCGATACGTGTTTGTAAACCTTTCACATGTGAATAAATGTATATAATGTAATATTTGATATCCTATGAGTATTCTAGATAATAATAAAAAATATTAAATTTAATACTTTACACTTTTAATTTAATATATGTTTATGAAACTTTTATTCATTCCGTCACGTCAAATGACAGTTAATAACTTAAACCTTGTTATAGGTAGGTTGCTCTAAATTATAATTTTACATAGCTTATATATCATATTTAAGATATGCATTAGTTTAAAAACTCAATGTATTGATAATTCACAGAAATTCTCTTTTTTAAGTACCAGGATGCAGTCGTGGTTGCAAAAATGTCATTCCGTCACACAAAAAGAAGTTAATCAAAAATGAAATAATAAAATACTTTGAACAAAATTTCAACTTTTTTTATTATCTTTTAATCATTAACAGTAATATATAAACTGAAACAGCAATTTTCCTTTGAAAATAGCTTCGTGGTAATTGTTTTACTTCAATTCTACAATTCAAAATGTCATTCCGTCACGCATGGAATTGCCCCACTATTAAATACACAGGCGAAATAATTTTGACTTAGTTTATACATGCCCAGTTCGTGCGTTTAAGCGGTTGTTTAAGTAAAGCGCACCGCCACGGAAGTAGGTAATCAATCAAAATTTTATTTTCTTATTAACTGAACTAATATGTTTTGCTTTGAGGAAAAGTCATTACAAAAGAAGATTTAATGTATCATAAAATGACCACATCGTAAATTCTCAAGCTTTTAAGCTATATCCTCTTTTTTTATTTCATAATTGGTTTTTATATTCAATAAATTTATTTTTATTGACCAATGAAGAAGACTTAATGCATTAAAATGTAAGAAATCTCGTATTATTTTTTCTCGTATTATTATTTTTGTTGATAAAATAAAAAGTTAAAATATGAACAAAAACTGCTATTTTTCTTGTATTAAGTACAAATCAGCAGTATTTATTGGCCAAAGATGATTGTGCTTTCTGAACAATTTCTTAGTTTACCATTTCAGTACATTGGAAACATAAGAATCCCATTTTCCACACAAATTTTTAAACCTCATCATTTCCTTTCAAAAATGTATTTACATTAACGAAAAATAATTGGGATAAATTGTATTGAAGACAAAAGTATGATAAATACATTGATTTCACTTATTCCTCTTAATACTAATAGTTAAAAATAAAATTAAATATAAAAGCAAGTACATGATATAAAAGTTTGGAAAATGCCTTTGTCTTCACTTTATTTTCTAGAAAATGGTGTGGAAGTCCAAACATTAATTACACGTTTTATAAATTACATAGGCCTTTTTTACTGTGGTACAGACTAAAAAAACTCATCTAGAAATCTTTTTACATGTCACAAAGAGCAATTAACCATTTGGAAAATGTGTCGTTTGAGGCACAGATTTAACCCTTGAGTACTTGACACTTGGCCTTTGACGCCCACTAATGCTACTCCCACGCTTTGTCTTAAAAGTTTCATATGAAAAAAATTAAAACTGTGATTTCTTTTAAGGAGGCATAATTTAGTTTTTCAAAGTAACTATTTGTCCTGCGTGTAATAAATATCTTCCAAGAACTGAAAATATTTTTGAATTATGAAAATTCTTTCCCAGCAACTATAACACCAAAGCTGAAAAAAGTTCCATTGTAAAGTTAGGCTTTGCATGTATTTCTTTTTGAGACATTTTAGACAATGTCTATAAGTCAACAAGAATTTGTATATCTCGTTTAATTATCTAAAAATTCAAATGATTTCATACTATTCCGTCACAATTTAATTGCCGCTTATCACATACAAGAAGAAGTCCAGTGTACGAATTGACCTAAACAATAAAATTAATATAAAATTACAACTAAATATAAAATTAAATGCTGTGTTTGACGGGGTTTTTTTTTACTGTTGAGCACAAATGTTGTGTGGAAGCGGTCCAAGTGGACTCTGTTACAAACCTTCTTGTCACATTTGAAAACCGCTATAGTAGCTTCATAATAATCTTTCGCCTTTGAGGCAACTTCCAGCTTTGTATTTTCCTTCCGTGTGGTTTAGGGATCAAAGAAAGTTTTTTTAATATCCGAAAAGAAGCGGATTTCTGTTCAGATGAAGCCTCTATTAGATTTATTGAAGGAAAGAAAGAGATTCCCACGCTGTATTCTTCCAAGCGTATCGCGAGAAACGAATGCATTCGTGAGTTTGAAGATTGGTTTTCCAACCACCTTGGGAGGATTAGAAAGAGTACTAACCTTTAAGAACTTCCTAAGCTCTTTTTGTTTTGTTTGATTTCGTAAAGGCGATTCGATTCTCCCAGGCAAGTGAAAATAACTCAACTGAAAAAAAATCCAAATTTAATTTTGTATGGGAATATCGGGCATTCAACAAGTGATTTTTTCATTCACAACAATAATCCGATGAATAGTGATACGACAGTGTTTCGTAAATAACTTGATGGAAAGATGTGTAATTTGATTCAATTAAACAATTTAATTTGTTTAATTTTTAACTTTTAGAAATAAAAAAATTACTAAACAAATAGGTTTTTATAACAGAATCTGTCAGATTAATTCTCTATCAAACATTTACACGCTAAATTTGGCTAGTTTCATTTACTTTCTTTCGAAAAGTCAATAATTACTTCTTATCGTTTGCTAAATTAATTAATATTTCAAAGAATAAATATGTAATATTCATCTCTTTTAAATAGACAAAACATTTCATATCAACATAAAAATCAAAGAATCTCTTTGCGAAATATATTTGACGTCACTTCAAACTGATTTCTGTCGCAAAAATAAATGTCTTTTATTTTATTATTTCAAAGAAATAAAGTTTCTCGAGCGATTGTTGTGAATGGCAATGGCTATTTAATTCTAATAAAAATTGCCTCTTATGCTTTTTAAATGAGCATTAAATTTTGCGGTGTTTTTTATTAAATAATTGAAGTACTTCGAATTCGATTTTTTTTCTGAAAATTTCAATGTCTTTTAATTTCGATGCGTTGAATGTTTTGACGTATCACCTGTAGCATTTATAGTTTGGGCTATGAAAGTGGGTGACGGACAAACTGACGGACTGAACGATTAAAATACCTTCCACTCTTTACGTTATAACCGCAGTGTGGAAACTATAACTACAGGTTTTAGAAAAACGAGTATTCATAAAAAAAATAATGCGTAAGACATTTAATTATAACTTAGGTATAAGTTGCCTTTACGGCAAATAAGAAAACATTATAAACGACCCGTTAGAAGTTTTGGTGGATAAAAATTATTTTTGGAATGGGGTTTAATATGGTATTATTAATTAGTATAAAAAAGGAATGATTGGTAAAAAATAAATCTTAACTAATAACAATTATTATATAAGCTTAGTCCATTGTGAATATAACCTATAATAAATGCGTTTAGATACTACTTTTTTTTCAAGGAACATATTTAAATAAAAATTTCTTTGATTCAAAATTACAAAACTTGCTCACGTGCATTTAAATTTTAGGAAGTTGCATGTACCAATCACATTTTTTATATTTAGAAACTGTTTAACATTAAACATCACTTCAAAATCTCAATATACAAATTAAAATTTAGAAAGCATTAATGTAATTTATTCTGCATCAATCAATATGAATTTTTAAAAGTTTTACAATTTGTAACAAAAAACTGACCCTATTTCCGCTTAGTCATCTATGAAAAAGTTAATATTTACCACTCACACCTTTCTCAATCACTCATCTCAGACATTTGGCGTCTTTTGGCGCAATAAAAGTTTTAAAATCCAGCAACCCTACTTCCATAGACACGCGAGTCTTCAAATCGTGTTTTGGTCTCTGAACTACCACGACCTCTCTCTTTGCGTTGAGTTTTAAAACTATTTTTTGTAGATTTTCGGGGATTTGAAGATTGAATTTATGTGAAAAAAATGTATCTTGTGGACGTAACGTAGCCGGGTTTTTGGAATGAAAGAATAAACTTTACAAAGTGTTGTGGTTTTATTTACAAAATGGATTTGTGTCAATAGTGTTTGTGCCGGTCTTATGCGTTTTCTGCGATTTTTTTTCTTCTGTGAAGTCTTCCCCGGAAATAGTTTCATCTTATTTACTGTTATTCAAGGTAAGTCTCATATTTTGTCTTTAAAAATTAATGAATTGAAATTTGATTTTTTTTTATTTCAAATGAAACTGTGGTTAAATTTCATTAGTTTTGTTAATGAATATCAATTATCAATCAACAATGCAGCAGAAATATTTTCAACCTTTTGTAGAAAAAAAATGATTAGCAGCTTTTAATTTCATTATTTCACTCTATAGGTTTGTACATTTATTAAAAGAGCCGAAATATATATTGAAAAAGGAATTATATATTTGCTTGATATTTAATTGTGTAAAAATAATACAATTTTTTGATCTAGCTATTCCAATTGGCTTTTCAGCGGTTTAATTGAATCCACATGTAACCCAACAAACCTGCAGTCAATTTCTTTTCGAAAATAAACTAGGGGTGCGTAAGACTACACGACTTTCTATTAGCACTCAAGAAACCGGTACATTTTAAATTAATTTGTATGCACAATAAGATAATTTCAATAACTTTTAAAACTAAGAAGTTATATAGCAGCTACCCTTTGGGCATGAGCGATTTTCTTAAAACCCTTGTTATGACGTCCGACAGATACTGGATCTCATGCACCAAATTTGAAGTCTGTATCTCTTTCCGATTTTCAGCAATACCTTTAAAACTAAAAAAATCTATAGCAGCTACCCTTTGCGTATGCGCTATTTTCTCTAGAACCTCATTATGACGTCCGACAAGTACTAGAAACCCGTGTGCCAAATGTTAAGTCTATATATTTTTTAGTTAGAGATGTACGGTGGTTTCAAACAGACAGAATGACAGGAGTACCAATATTCAAAAACCACTTTGCCACATTCCACCACCATTTGCACCCTCCTAAACGTGAAGAGAACGCCAAATCTCCATTTCTGAATTTCGACCCCAAAGCAATAATTTTGTTTCCTTTATATTTCATATTAGATAATTAGAATTAAAAAATGTATTATCAAATACAAACTATAGAGGGGAAACTATACAGCCAAATGAGTTAGCCTGGCTGCTGAAGTGGTACGGGCCGAAATGGTTTTGACCCCGGAACCTTTTGCGTGCAATCCCAATAACTGCACCATCTGCGACAAAGTTATTACTCGGTGGGCCAGTGTTGGATATTTGTACTGACCGCCACACTGCGTACTCTAAGTCGTAAGTGACAAAGCGATTATAATATATTTTTCCCCATGCTTAAGTATTAAGAAAAATAAATATGTTCATGAGAATAAAAATTGCATAGATAAGATATAGCGAAGGTATAAGAGATAACCCTCTTTCGCACCTGAACTCATATTGTACATATTTAACGCGCCCAGTTTTTTGTTATCAACATGAGATAATCTAATCAGATACATAAAAGAATCCTGGTCGATAAGTAAAGCTGATGAGCCATTTCAGGAATCTTTTGAACACAATCTACTAATCTTGTATCTGCCCTGTTTAACCTGTAATTGACATGACTCACTTTTGATGTATAGTGAAATTCCGTATATTGATGTCTATGTTTAGCAAGGTAAACACGTGCCTATAAATTTGGAACAATTCAAGTGATAAGCTTAATATCCGAACACAGATTCAAGTACAAATATTGACTATCAACAACAGACCAGATAGCAAGGTTGGTCAAAAGTTTACAATTTTTTTTTATCAGTCTAAAATAACTATCAAGATTCTTCTTGAATTCTTCCACTCTCTTTGAATATACCAAAGGCTAATTCCATGTAACTGTAGTGTAAGTCACGATTTAAGAGGAGATTAAAAGCTTTTTAAATAAAAAAATTCAAAGTACATTAAATTATTTAGTTATAATAAGTGTCAACTATTGGATCAACTATTCCACATTTTTTTTTTTTCATTTAAAGTTAAAAGTTGTAGTGATAATCACTTTTTACAAACGTGACTTACGCTACATACCGGATGATTTTGCATGGAATTACCCCCAAAATATCAGGTAAAGCATTCCACTCACATTGATAACTATTGTAAAAATGTTTTCTTACCGCCCTTTGGAAGCAGGGTTGTTTTTTTAATTACAGATTATGTCATCTGTTTCGACTATTTAAGTTCAAACCTTAGCCTTCTATGTCTCCCTGCTTGAGGAATTTAAGTAACTGAATAAAATTTCCTCTTGTTCTCATAGTTTCTATGGAATACATGTTTAAAAATCTTAATCTTGTATTCAAAGCAAAATCTGATAAGTACCTAATAATTTTTTGTCGACCCATGATGAACTTTTTCAGCAAATAGTTATCTTTTTATGAGGAAGAACTATTAAAAATGAACTTTACAATGATATAAATTCTATATTATTGTATTTATTGGTTGGTACCTAAAAGTTTGATCTTGTCGTTTTGGTTTTCTGGTGAACGCCTTACTAACTCAGAAATTTTTTAAACCCTAATCTGCTTCAACCTTAAAATGTTCGATAAGACTACGACTATTTGAAGTAGTTGGTAACTTTCACAATTTAAGTTAGTAAGGATTCCAAAAAAATTTCATCTATTTTTTAAAGTATCGTAGCAGTGTGCTGTTTTAGAAGCTTTTTTCAATTACGTAAACTATAAACAAGCGTCAAATGTACGTTAAAAATTACATGCAGTTGCTAATAACTTAAAGCAGTAAATTTTATTGACAAACTTTATACTTTAGATACTGAAACGTGTACCGATTCAGTTTTTAATTTTTAAGGAAATTTTGCCATTAAATTTAAAATAATTTGAATTTATATACTCTTCTACGTGTTTACAAAATATTAACTGTAAAATATGTCATTTAGTTGCAACAAAACTTGCGTTATGATCAATTCAAAAGATAACTGAACTTTAATTTTTAAGAAAACATACATCTAAAAACATCTATTTTCCCATGGCAGTTGTTCGCACGCAATCTTACAATTAGATCCACCTAATTACGATCACCATGAATAAAAAACAAACAGATGAGGAAATGTTTTGACTGGAATTTCCATAATTAAAGAACGTTGAAGAAATTGCTTAACAAGTAAATGGGTCTATTTCTAGGGCCCGGTGCTTTAAAAAATAACTATTCATGAATTAGGATACGGTAACGAAATTACTCATTACTCATTTTGAGCCTGGCTAAAAATGTTTTCTTGAAGATGTCAGCTAGTCTATTACCTATAAAAATTCAAAGTTATATAAAGATGTGCGCTGTTTGCAACAAAATTTTCTACAAATTACTCAAAACTTATTCAAGTAACTTCCTCTTAGAAACCCATTACGAATGTGCTCTCTTCTGTGAATTAACCTCATAAATATGGTTCCCTAAACACCGGCTTTGACCTACACAATTCAGGAAGTTTAAGGTTAAACTCATTTTACTTTTGGACTCATCTACTTTGTAGTAAAGCACGGAGTTTTCTAGGTTAGACAAAGTATGTCAGAAAGGCACTTAAGATACGGAATAAGTATTGGTTTACACTATATATTTACTTTCAATTTTACTATTATAAGAACGTACGTTTATTTTAGTCTAAAAATTATGGCTTATAAAACGTTGGACGGTATTAGGGGTCTGTCATTCTGACCCTCCTTTCACCAATTTCACGGAAAGAGCTATAAATGCCATATACAACTGCAATTTTTTTCTAATTGTACCAAATAATCAGCCTTGGTTTCATTCCAAATTTTATTTCAAATTCAGACAGGAACTATGTTTGATATTAAAAAAAGGGAAATTTTTATGTCTATTCAATTATTATTGTAATCATTTTTTTAAAATTCTTTACCGCAGAACATTATTTACAATTAAACTTAATTATCTCAAATGAAAAATTGTTATTAGATACCGTAAAAGTAATAGTTTAAAGTGATAATGAAGTATTGATGTGTTGGAGTATTAATGTAAATATAATATTGAGAAGATATAGTTCTATATAAACATTTAAAAAATTCATTTCATATTAAATTTTATGATCAAAAATATTTTTTAATTTGCCGTATTCATCTAATTATATGAAAAATTAAAAGAGAAATTTACAAGTGTTCTTATTTAAACAAGAAAGTTATTTAAACAATAAAACCAAAGATAATATAGTGTAAAACGGTGATGGTGCAATTTTTGTATTTGATTTTAAAGCTAAAATTTTAGTTGGGTTTTCGATGCAGTTGAAAATTAAAAATTTATATCCAAGACATATCCTGACCCGCAAGCATAATTTTAACTATTCAGTTATATAATTAGGCAGTATATAAGCTTTATTCTACAATGCACCGTCAGAAAACGGATGGTTCGATTCGTTAACTTTGCACAAAATTCTAAAACTTTTCTTATGCAATAATTATTTTTTATTGCACAATATAAAGTTACAATCATTTACATTGATTTCATTGAAACATTAAAAAGCACTTAACTCATTAGACATTAGCAAAAACTTTCCGTGCGTAAATAAGTCCTTGCTTAAGTTTATCGAAATAAATATAAGACAAATTAAACGAACAAACAAAAACTACAAAATATGACGAACAATTTATGTAGGACAAAATAAATAACATTGAAAAGATTTTAAACTTTAAAGTTAGCTTTTATTGTTTGGTAAAGAGTTATTAATGCAATTATCAAATAAGTCTTTAATGAATTAATATAAAACCATGTACCTCTGTAAAATATCGAAGCTTATTTCAATTCGTACCTGTAATCTAATTCTAAAGCGTTTGGAGGAAAAGGGCCTATTTTTTCTATGTTATCGCTCGAGACAATAGCCCTTTTCCTACAAAGGAACAGAAATATTATATGTGTGTACAAATAATTTGGTGACGCAATCTTAACTCATTTATAGAAGCAGGTTTATTGTGTCCACATCCTGAGGAAACCGAATTGATTTGTTCCCTTTCAAATGACTTGCGGTGATTTTCAAACTGTTGTTAAATCCCCATTATAATCCCCATTAGACCTTGAAATGAAGTAGCCATTTGACTTCTTAAAATAAACATATGATTATCTAGATAGGCTTAACCTCAACATAATAAAAAGCTTTAATGAAGTTTCTAAATACCATTAGAGAATAATTGGGAAATGTTTTCTTGTCAAAAGTATACGTACAAAGTAACTTTGGCTTGTACATCATAAAAATTAAAGTAGGCTGAGATTTTAGCTTGTGTTGTCCTAAAGCAATACTTTAAAAAACTGACCTAATCAATTTTTAAATATTTATCTAGCTAGATACATTAAAAATTTATGCTAGAAGCATTGATTTCTTAATTAAGTAAATAACTAAATATTGTTTTTGTATCGTGTAATTGTGAGAGTATGGTAAAGTTTTTTTTTAATATTTGCAACATGGTATTCGTTTATTCTATTAGTAGTATTCTTTTACACATAATTTAGAACTTAATTTACCGTACTTGAAGAAAAACAATTACTCCACTTCTCTGATTGAGAAAAGCTTTTAATAAAAGTTTTATTTAAAAGCACAATTTTTATTGAGGGTTTTTGATTTTACTTAAATAATGTATAGGTCATAAAACCGTTTTGAGTTAAATAATTTAAAAGAATACGTTCAAAATTTCAATAAAATATAATTCTGTCAACTCTCCTGATTTGCCCCGGAAATACCAGTAATTTAAACTATGTACTCTCTGAATTTCCGTAATTGCCGGATTGTCGAAGGATGAGACATTAAACTTTCTCTTGGATCGGGAAATACTAAATGCTGAAAACATTTAAGGGAGCGCATGCTTTAAACCCTTTCACCCCCAATGATACCATTTTAAAATCATCAGCTTCAGATTTTTTTCTGAAGTTAAATTTTCTTTTTGCATCGTTAGATGGAAGAATTATGTCTTTTGAAGAATTAAATAATGTTTGCATTAATTAAATGAAAATATGAAAAACATGGTAAAATAAAATTCACTCCAAAAAAATTTTATTAAATAAATTGACCCTAAATTCCGCATGCTTACATTTTTAGATGTTAAAAAATGATTTTAACTATTTTTAACAAATAAAGTTTTGAAAAAACTAGTGTTATAATTCAAAAATTTTTATTCCAGTTTTTTCTCCTCAAATTCTAGTTCAAAAAATTAAGATTAGATTTTTCGCTCTATTTTTTACCATTTCATTCTAGATGCATAATGAATCTATTTCGCAAGATTTAGATTTTTAGAAAAAAATAAAAAGTTGGGACTGAAAGGGTAACAAAAGTACGCAAAGTGCTCCCCTAATTATTTTGAGCAGTATAATTATTACTGAATTATATAGGAGAGTTGGCTGATTAAATTAATGTCAGACTAGCGCTACAATTGGCAGGTCTAAACGGTAAAACATCGAAAATAAGGTAACACATCAAAACAAGCGACACCCGCCAATCTAAACAAACAATAGATCTTCAATATTTTTCTTCCCGCCCGGGATTGTCGCCAAAGTGCTTTTTCCGGTCCGCAAATGAAGTGTGGGGGCAATTGCAATGACCATGGCACACATCTTTACGACTATGGAAGTACGTATCGTTAAAAGGGTGAGTGCTATTTATGAAATATGAACATACATTTACAGGCCTTTGTTTTGGGCGCGTTAAGGCTGCCGTTTCTAGACAGAAATAGCAATTTTCATGCAAATGAGATTTTAAATGAATTTTCGTGGAAGCATTGTGTTTAGTTGTCGTGTGGGTATTTTTAGGACGGAAAGTGATTTGAGTTTCATTTTGTAAGTCTAGAGCTTTTAGATAAAGTGTGGTTTTTGATTTTGAGCATGTATAGTTATTAAAACTTAGTTGTTGGAAAATCAATTTACTTTCTATTCTTTTCAGAAGTAATAAGAGGCAAAAGTTTAAACATGTTTACACCGCAATTTGTCATAGCAAATGGTTTTGAATAAAAAAAAAAAAACTCCTAAATACTCTAAATTCTATAATTATCTGAAATTTTTAAATTTTGAAATTAAAGAAATTGATTTTTTTTTGTTTTAGAAAAAGTAACTAACCCTAAAAGGATATATGCGTCTGTATTCCTTCAATACTCAAATAAAAAATATTCAGAGTATAATTTTTTAAAAGATATTATGAAGTTATAATTTCCATTAGTTTTGAGAAATTCTTATATTTCATCGCTTGTCAATAAAGTGTCCGTGTGTTTCCTATTTAGAATGAATAAAAGAAACAAAATTGTTCATTCGATACATTTCTTTTACAATAATTATATTCTGTGTTCCAATCATTCTCGATGTTTTTTTAATACAATGTTACTTTCCTTTAAACCACAGTCTATTGTATAACTGAGGCCCAGTGGCGCAGTGGTAGTGCTTTGCATTGCCGTGCCACAAGTCCGTGGTTCGAATCCCGGATTGGGCGAGGTTCACTCAGCCTTTCATCCCTTAATTGGTCGATAAAATGAGGACCAAGCATGCTTGGGAACTAAACACTGGGGGTCCCGCGCGAGGTTGACCACCTAACCGGGACATATACCTTGCAGAGCCCTTGGTCACGAAAGCTGAATTGGGTACGGCAGGCCTTGGCCCACTAATGGGCTGTTGCGCCAAGGAGTTTAGTTTCTAACTAGATTATAAGTTATCTCGATTCTTTTTTTAGATAAAATCAGTTTCATTTATATCAAACGAAATTGTCAAACGTCTTATTATATACAAAACAAACAACATTGCTTCTAATCACTTGCCTCCATCTTTTACTGGGCAAAATATAACTACAGACTCCATTATGCGTCCGTTAAATATCTCTCCTAATCAAAATACAATCGGCATCGTAACATCTCGTCAGTAAAAAGACCATTAACGGAGTTTCCTTAGAAGCAAATCGTTTTTATTCGAATAACGATAAATGTTACGGAGCACTGGTGACCTGATTATGAGAAAGGACGTTGTAATCTTTTGATATTACTGACTCAAACAATCGTAAAGTCTCATTTAAAAATAATTAGTATATTATCATACTTTGTTTATATATATATATTCTTCAATTCAAAAAGACGGTCTAGATTATACGAGGGAAAAGTTTGGAATAATATCTGCAGAGTTTATGTGCATTGTTGTTTTTGTACGTGACTTGTCTATTGAGAAGTCACGGATAAATAGCTATCGATATATAAACTGTTTTGGATAAATTTAAATTATAAAAATACCGAAATAATACTTAGTGTCATCAATAAATTGAAGAAGTCAACTTTTAAATGATAAGTTGACTTTTTAGATGACCACTTTTAGTTCATAGAAGAAAAAAAATTCGCTTAAATAAAATGTATTGTGGGACCAAATCGAGCTTCTAGAAAGGAAATACGTAGTCGATCTGAATAAAATGTAAGCAGTATTGCAAATAAAAGTATTAGAAAATACCATAAAACTTTTACCTTTACCTTTTTACCTTTAAAACTTTTTAAACATTTACCTATGCTGGGAAGCCAGGACTCATCTCTTTGAACTCCAGCATAATGTTCCTGCTTGTGACTTTGTTCAAGTTTTCTCTTGTATTCCTTTATATGTTAACCCAGACTCTTTTTCTGCATGTATTTGCCATTTTCAATGGCTTAATTTATTCCAATAAAGCCATATTTAAAAAAAACCATAAAACTCTTAGTCAAAAGTAGCCTCGTATATTGTAGGAATCGCTAAACTTTGAACCTTAAAACGGACTTTTAAAAAAAATCATAAGAACTTAATTTGATAGCACGGTGATATATCTGCACAAGAAAAAATCAACTAATTTACAAATGAATTTGAGAAATTATAGATTTGAATATTAACCTGCTAGTCATATTTGTTACATATCTCACCAACAATCAAAAGAGTGTTGCTTCTACAATGACAATTTGATAAAAGAAGCAGTACGATATGGTTCCATACTTTTTACAATACATAAAACCGAACCCGTATCAAATGCATTTTGCCCAAAATAACTTTAAAACTTCCATTCAAGTATTCACAACATTTGAAATTCCACGCATAGACTCCTAAAAATAGAATGCTTTTGCCGAAGTCGTCATTCTGCGGGCCTCGCATACGAGATGAGCGTAAACCCTACAATAAGAGGGCGAGGTGTGTGACCGCACATCGCAACTTGTGCGCAAAATATTCTGGACCACGGACTGTCCCATAGAAGTTCTATGTCACGGGTCAAAAGCCCCTTGAATGTGATGCTGGCGTGTGCCTAGCATGTATTCAAGAAAACTATTTTGAATATAGTATAATAGTATACAGTATACACTACAGTCCCTGGACAAATTATTAGACGCACTGCAAGATTTCATGTAAAATATTAATTACCGGGTGATATTGTACCGTTTTATTATTTTAAATTGATTTGTTTTTTATTTTTATATTATCCAATCAATTACCGATTTATTTGACTTAAATAAAACAGTATTAATTTAGAAAAGAATAAGTTTGTTAAGTTTTAAAGAAAAGTGAAATTAATGTTAGTAAAAGTCAATATTTAGTTGAGCCACCTTTAGCCGCTATCAAAGCTTTAATTCCGCGCGGCATACTATCAATGCAAGACTGTACTGTCACCTGCATTTGAGGATGATGATTCCACACATAAATAATCTTATAATAAATAATTAATATAAATTTTAATCATAATTAATCATAATTATCTTAAAATAAATACAAATATGTAGTCTACAACAATTCTTTTAAATAAAAATCAATAATATTGTAGTTTAAATATACCATTATTGCATAAAAACTCTTATGAAACATAAAATTGTTTTTAAAAAAATACAGTGCATCTAATAATTTGTCCAGGGACTGTGTATATTATAATATCATCGAATTAGGTAACTTTGGCCTTGGAGAGTAACTTTAATCCAGGCTTTTCTAGTTTATAACTTCTCATTAAACTCGCTTTAAAAACGTGATTGCCAATTAGTGGCAACTCTGCCTTTACATATGATTTAAGCAATATGGTTCTGTTTCGACGGTGCTATAATCAATCTTGTATGGAATTGAAATTTTTGTCAATTAAAATTTTGCAGGGGAAATTATCCGATAACCACCAATTTTTTTAAAAATTATTTTTTAATGTAATTTTTTTTTAATTTCATTTTCGTATCCTCTTTGAAGTTCAATGAAATATATGTTTAATATATTTTTCATTAATCATTAACTAAGAAAATTTTCAGATAACTTAAATTACCTACAATGCTTTGAATAAAGTAACTGACTTGTTTCGGAACTCAAAGTAATTATATATGTTTGTGTTTTGCTCTACACTTGGCCATTGTTATACAAAATACAAATTTATGTGGCGTCACTTAAACTAATCGCATTTCAAAAACTTTTAACTTAAATTTGCCACTTTTTATTACTCAATGAACTTTTACTACGAAAGCTTTTCACAATGAAACATCTTGACAGGTCGCATTGCTTTTGGACTTCAGTCTAGTTCTAAATTTCTAGTCTAGTTTATGGCACGCACATTAAAAATAGTTTCGTGTTCTTTAAATGATTTTGTGAACCAGGCTGAAACACTAGAGATAGATGTGAAGAGGACGATAACGATAGTCGTCAGCGAAAATGTGTGAAATGGTCATTAGAAAACAAGAGCATCTAGCGACTCTAATGATACTTTTGTAAAAGGATGTCAAGGGTTCCTATTTTTCCCAATCATCTTTGAAATCTAGTATTTTAAGTGTTAGATGGAATGAACTCAATGCTAAATCTTTTTGAATAGGTCAACCCACACTACTGGAATTAGTAATACAGCTCAAAGATAAGTTATGCTTCTAATTTTACACGAACACTCGACTCTTGTGAAATTAAATTTTAAAACTTTTTTTTAAAAGTTTTATTTGATGCAGTTGTTGCATTAGGAATCATTTATTCGCAATTTTAAGAAATAATTATGAAATTAAATTTTAGTTTTAAAATAATTTGACATAGGCTTATAATGCAATTAGGTTTCTATTGTCGAATAAACACTTAAATAAATTAATTGCACAAATTAAAAGCTTACAGTTTTAGGGGAGGAGTAGAAACAAATTATATTGCCAAACCAAATAGGTGAGAAATTACGACAGCCGTCGCTGATCGCCCTTTTGTAGTTCTAATGTGACGGTGACGATAATTCAAACTAACCTAACCAAATAGGTGACAATTCTGGCTTCGATTAAGGTATACGTATACCTTTGACAACTTTTTTTTTATTTTCTTATGAAAAAATTAAAATTTATACCATAAATAAGGTACCCATAGACTAAGTGTTTTATGTTAAAAAAAATTACAAAACTCAATTAATTAATTACTTAATTAGCAATTAGTACGCTAATTAACCTAATTTTTGATTTGAAATTATGCAAATTCTATTATACTTAGAGAGCTAATTCTTTTTGGAATATGTTTATTAAACCTTTTTTAATGTTTTGTACCTCAATCAAGTTCTTTGTTTAAATAGAACATATTATATGAATTTTTATCCTAGAACACTAAAATAAAACAAATTTTCCCCCCACTTTTTTATAGTTAAAAGCTTCTAAAAAATTTATCTACAAACACAAACAAAAGTCTGAGGTACAAAACATGATCCAAACATTTCTGATTACAAAGTTGAAAACCAATTTAAAAAATTTTAAATAGAGCTTGAGATATCACTGTTTAAGTGAAGTGCAAATGCAGAAAAAAACTTTCTTCAGAAAATGAACTCAAAGTTTTCAACACATATTTTTTTAAGAAGTTGTTCATTTCAAAAGGGTTGATGCATTATTGTTACAAAACTTGATGTTAACCATCAGTCCATACATAAAAATTATTGTAATTTGCTTATTTATGTTAATAAAAGGACAGAAAATTATTGAACAGCACAAAGAAGGAGGGTTTGTTGGCTTAAGTGTGCGTGTAGTGTAGTGGGTTCTCATATTGGTATTGTATGGGTCGATCCTATAATAAGAATCGACCCTTCAAAAATTGTTTACATTTGTGTATAAAAATAGCCAACAAACGTAAATAAAGGATGGGGAAAATGATGGGTTTGTTCAAACGTTGTATTTACCTATTTTTCAGACGGCACCTCCTCTATGGGGGGCACATAGAACGACGGAAAATCTCCAGCACCATAAGTTGGACCTTCTTCTTTGCAAATCTTGTCAGAGTTGCTCTTCTTGACCCCTCGGATATGTTTGCGCCTCAGTTTTCTTGCAGGAGTTGAATGACGAGCACATTCCGATATTCTGGTTTTGTCTCGCTTGGCAATGCCTTCCACCATGAAATGTCCAGGGGTGATGCCCAGGCGCTTCA
Organism: Oedothorax gibbosus; assembly: GCA_019343175.1. NCBI lineage: Eukaryota > Metazoa > Arthropoda > Arachnida > Araneae > Linyphiidae > Oedothorax > Oedothorax gibbosus. Next base: position 37,098,969 of record CM033273.1, read on the forward strand.
TGACTTCCAGTTCAACTTTATTCCCAGAATTGAAGTGGATTACCGCATCGTAGGTTGACAACTTCAATACATGGATGCCAGCAAACTTGGTTTTAGGGCATCGCTTCCAAATGGTCCCATGGAAGCTCTCATTCGCGTTCTGTGTCATCCCGTGTAAACACTTGGCAAGCATTTTTTCATCTGTCAGCCGTTCGTAAACAGGCTTGATATGCTTCAATATCTCCAGGGGTAAGCCTTCCTTGTGCTTGTATTCATCAACACGTCCTGCAGCAACAGCCTTTTGGTAGGTGCACCAGCTCTCCTTTCCAGTGGGACATTTGGTATGAAGCGGATGTTCTTCTGTGGCGGACAAGTGATAGAATGTACTCCAAATTGCATTGTACATTACCTTCACGGATGAAGTATTACTTCGTAAGGCCATGCCAAAGTAGTTTTGCATTTTGTTGACTTTCTTCAAGGTTAGGTTACCTTTTCCTCTCACAGCCGCTTCTTCTTTCCTCAATTTTCGGAGGGCAGTGCCGAGTCGCTTTTGGTAGTGACCAACGCATTCTTTCTTGACAATTTCCTTGCCGTCGTACGGGTCTTGGGCACACACATCCACAAAAGCCTTGCTGTCGCCATCACCGTAGAATTCTATGTACTCCAAACAACGTAGTGCTTTGGAGCGTAGAAAGATGCGTGTCGCACCGCAGGCCTCCATGCCGCCGGACGATCCGGTGTAGTTGGCTGAGCACACATGGGCGGCTTTCCATTTTCGAAACTTTTCTGTGGTTTTATCCTCCTTGTTCATTTTCTGACAACCGTGGCAGTGCTTAGAGAGGACCTCGACATCCAAAATCTCTCCGGTCGTGTTGATGGATATTGTGGTGATGACGCCGTTGAGGGAGCTGTATCCTCTTCTGTGCCAGGTCCCATCGACGGAAACGCCACACTCCTATTGTCTATTATGTAAAACAGTCTTAGTCTGGGTAACATCCTTCACACGATGAGACGCCATCCGCATCACTTCGTCAGCAAGCTGTTGCACCACCAACAAAATCTTCCTTGCACCTGCATTGTAGGCAGATTGGTTTGGTGGAGGAGGCAGGTTCATCACGGACATGAAGGTTGATGCTTCTCGGTGACCACATCCAAGCTGTCGCATGGCATATATCATCCTTCGATTTACATCTGGTGCTAGTCCGGTCTTTTTTGTTGACGGAATGGGATCCTCGCTTTGGTACTCACAGTTGTAGCATAATATGAAAAACTCGGTGTACCCACCATTCCTGGACTCAGTGTCTTCGTATACAAACAAGGTTTTCGAAGTACAATGTGGACAGTCAAAACTGCTGACCAAACTGGTTAAACAGTTCATATCCACAATAAAGTTCTTCCCATCATGGTCTTTGGGCTTGACTTGAGCTTGATTGCTTCGAAGTTTTCTTTCCGAGGCGGATTCAGTGGTTACTGTTGCCGGTGGAACATCTTCAGTTTGAGTTTCAACAACATTTTCTTCAGCAGCCGTTTCATTTCTTTCATTATTATTGGAATTATGCTGGTTCCCACATAGCCACTATTGTCTACAAGATATCTATTGTGATTAATAAAATATTAAATCCTGATTAATAAAATATTAAATTAAATTACTACTATTATAATTTTAAGATCATTTGAACGTTTTTTTTAAAGAATATTCACAAAAATATCTATATTTTGTTGATATTTCCCTAATTTCAGTGGCGGATTTCCAAATGTGCCGCCTATAGGCTGAACCAAAAATTGCCGCCTGTAGGGTCGGTAGGTGGTGGTAAAAATCGGTTCAAAAGTTGATCACCAATGGTTGATTTGTCTCATTGTAACCCATTGTTCAATGAAAGTTCGTGCCCCTAAATTTCTAAATTAATTAAGTTTAAAAAATGCTGTAAGTATGTTTTTCATCATTTAGATGTAATTTTTCTGATCTCTTACTTTAATGCTACATAAAATTGGGCTTGAGGTGAAATACTAACAAATCCAATGTATTAGAGCACTTAAACTTCAGTTGCGTTTGAAAGAATTGCCTCAATATGTCTCTAAAAATAAATAGGCTTGTTTTTCAAAATAAAGTGAAACGGGGCAAATACACGCAGCTTTAAAACTTAAGGAATTCCCCAAAGGGATTATCTACCCCCTTTTGACCACAATGTTAAAAATACTGAGAATTGCGGGCTTTGCCCCCACTTTATTCTACAGCTATATAGTATATATCTTAAAAAACTAAATGTTTGGCAATAAAATAGGAAATAAGCTAGTTTTTTTCTCGAAAGTTATGTTTATTAAGATTACTGAACATATAAACAAAAACTTAACAAATATTACTGAATTCATGCAAGAAATTTATTACTGAAAGAAATAAACAAAAAAAAATTAAGCATCGTTTTAAATGGAGTGTTTTAAACCAAAAGTTTTGAATGTAAACAACCTTGTGAAAAACTATTTGAAAAAAAAAACGAGTTTTTAAATCCATCAAATGCAACTATGCAACCCATTTTTTTTACTGATCCTTTGGGAAAATCTAAAATTAAAATCAAGTTCAATATAAAATAAATTTAGAATTTCCCAATGAATACATTAAACAAGAAAATTTCTAAAAAGTTCAAAAATGCAGGCCCGTAGCCAGGAATTTCCCTTGGGGGCACCCACTTTTTCAGGGGAGCAAGTTAAATATTTGCTATTATTCCTGGATTTATGTAATTTATATTTTTACCTTACCTGTATTTTGTTAATTTTATACATGCATTTAGGTTATCAAATATTATGGAATGTTAGGAACCCATAACCTATATTGTTTTTTTGTAACGAAATTATTCCAAAGGAAATAAATACAGGTGCCCCCAAAACTTATTAAACAATAAAAACACACCAGGATAGCCTATATAGCGCTAAACGATTGCCATAAAAATCCATAAAAACATAGTTAAAAAGCTTTCAAGGCGTATTTTTAAAACTATTAAACGCAGTCGCAGAAATTTCCTTTGGTGGTAAAGGACCAAATCTAATAATTCTTGGGTTAATCAGAAGTTTATAAATTTCAAGCGTAATAAAACTCCGTGAAGAATGAGAAAGTAATTTTAATTATTAAAGAACCTAAAATTTACTAGCATGTAGCATAACAGTGTTCAATAATAAGTATAAGTTCAAAACAATAAAGTAATTTAAAACGAGCTATATAAAAGAATAAAAGGGAGGGAAATTTTAAAAAATTTAATTATTAAAATTTCATTTTAAAATTCTTGGGGGAGCCGGAGCCGAGCATGGAAAGTTTTGCGGAAGTCGAAGAAAATTTGCCGCCTACGAAAATTTGCCGCCGTAGGCTCTAGCCTAGCTAGCCTATTTAGAAATCCGCTACTGCCTAATTTTCATGACTTTGCGGGACTGTAACAGAAAAACGGACATTTTTTCGCGGGATAGTGAGACATAAAGCAGGAATGTGTCACCAAAAACGGGACGTCTGATCCAAATATTCTTATCACGTGATATCTCTCTCCTTTCCCAACTCTTTCCATAATAAAACACATTCAGCAAGAGAGAAATTGCTCCTTAGAAATGTGATTAACATCAGTATTCATTAGCTACTGAAAGTTATAGAAAAATTTTCATATCCTCTTCTTTTGAAGCAAAAATTTTATTTGAGATATCAGCCTATATCTCAGATCTGTGGTTTTTACAAACTTTAGCGGGAACTGACAAATTTTTAATATTTTTATCATATTACTCAAAATTTGCAAATTTTTCGCAACTAACTTATTATTTTAGTTTAGTTCTGATAAATTGGTCATGTAACTGCTGCCTAAACACAAACCATACAGGCCAAATATCTGCCTTTGTAATTCCGGCCCCGGTAATACCCCCAGTAATTCCCCATGTCCCTTGGAGATAAAGGGGAGGGGGGTTTTCTTGGAAGAAGGCTCAGGGCCAGGCCATTGGCAAAAAAGGGCGGGGTAGACGCGGTAGTTTTATGTAAGGTAGTGATTACCAGATTTTGAAATATATCTCTTTCTAACGATCGCCAAATTGTCAAAAATCGCAGCGCTCTCTAGCGTATGATAATCAAAATAAAAACATCATTTGAAAATATTTGATTGTAGTTAAGACATTTTTAAAAGTAGTTAGTGATTGTCTATTTCATTCGTTTCATTTGTTTTAAATTTTCTAATTAGGTATCCAACTATTTTGGAGAAGAAATCGTACTTTATTTTTATTATGTAACTGCAAAAAAAGTTACTTCGAACATATATAAACAAATGTTCGAAAAATTTAAACTAAAAACTTAAAATAAAATATAATAACTAATAAATAAAATTAAAAACGATACAAAGGTATAGATAAGTTTGAATATTTAGATTAATTCCTAATTTGATTAGTTCCGTGTATTTTTCGTCAAGATGTTGTTTCATAATATTAAAAAAGTGGACAAAAAAACCCCAAAAATCGATAGCCTTTAACTAAGAATTTTTTTTAATATATAGTCAAATCTGAAGTTTTTTACATTCTAATCTTGATTTTCTTGAAATTTGTTTCCGGATTTTTTTAAAAAGTATTTTCATTTATAAATAATGCAATGCGTCTGAAATTAAATTTAAATGAAATGAATTTGCAAAGAAAGTTACTCTAAATTATAACAAATGTCAATATGGTTAATTTTAATGAAACTTTCATTGAAAATAGTAATAACTATGAGATGACTATAGACACATGGTTTCATTTCATTGCGCCAATTCTTTCAGAAATTTAAATTTTCAAAATAGCAGCAAAATATAAAAAAGTGCATACTATAATTTCTCTAGGAAACTTTCGAGGACTTTCTTGTATAAAACAAAAACCGCGCAAGTTAAAACGTAGTTGACTTTTCTTTAAAAACCATACTGTACCATCAATGGTAACGACAAATTGGCTCAATCGTTAGAGTGACAGACTCAAGATCGGTAGGTTATAAAGAGCGTAGGTTCGATTCCCGCTTACCCTCGACCACCAAGCAACAACCGGAATAACGAAAAAAAGAACCTCTCCACACATATATCATGTTTTTTTTTTACTTTCTTTAAGTGGCGCCCTCTATCTATAAAACTTTCAAAATTTTGCCATATCTAGAATTCGTAGATTTAATAGATATTGTAGACCTCGGTCGACAAATGTTTTGTTGTTACGGATGTTAATAGATATCCACACAGTACATACGACTGCTTATGGAGTTTGTGGACCTCTAATGGACGTTTACCATAACGCGAATTCGTCCAGAAAGTCTAAAACATGTCCGCAATGTCTATAATTTCGATTTCAAATGGACTTGCTATAGACGTAAGTCGACGGAAACTACGGATATCTTTCAGACGTCGATAGATGGTAAACTCTTATTCTAATGGATATCGTGGATTTTCGGAATAACGTCTTATAGATGTCTACTGGATAATGAATGGCTATGTGGGTTACCACGATATTTTCTTCTTTTACTCCCTCTTCGAGACGCTGAACCCATATTTTTAACACGGAATATCAATTTTCGAGAGAAAAAAACGTGTAGTTGATTCGCGTTTATTAAAACAAACAACTCAACTTACAGTTAAGATTACAGTTAACTAACTTACCTGACAATTTACAAAATAATATATTTTTTTAATTTATAAAAATTAATAATGTATTTCTAAAACGTTTTAATTTCAAAACTGAAACTAAAAAAAATAACACTAAGCCTAACTTCCATGAAACCGAAACTAAACCATTTTTCAGAAAGGCTTGCACGAAAATATTTGTAGATCAAAAACTATTGCATGGATTTTTATGATTTTGGTACCATTAGAAAGCTGGATAAACAGAGCATATTTATCAAAAATAAAAAAAAATTGCAATTTTTAGTCATTTTGCACTTTTTCAAAGGTGTACGTATACCTTAATTAACCAAGTTATTGCAGTTTTTAAGAAAATGGTAGGCTTCGTAAAAATAAAGTTCCTCGGTGTTTGAATTTTTTTTTCAAAATTGAAGGATATGGGGAAATTGAAACTGCGATTTAACTCCTAATAATGTTTAGTGACTGAATATTTTTGACATTCTTATGCTTCGTAACATAAGGTTCATGTTCTTTAAGTCTGATTTTATGTACTCTCCTCGTTTGTACTATGCCTTCGTTTGGAAAGGAATGTTGTAAATGCCCCAGTCATTAAAATTATCAATCGGGTCTTTCTGATTTGAAAACTGTTTGAATTTGTTGGTAGGAGAAAAAATTAACTTTAAATGGGACTTAACCTCCAACCCAACCACTTCTTTCCGAATAGCATATTTCGCCCTATTTATATTTTCAGAATTGTATGTTATCCTAATGAAGCAGGACCTCCGTTCCTTGCGAAACACATGTTAATTTTTATCTAATAAAACTAATTGCACCAAGAACCAACGCTGTTTCCCTCATGTATCTTCATCATACATTTAACTATTTTTAAACAGTTTTAAAAATCACGTTGCTTTAAATTCTACAAGAGAATCAACGTCTCATTTTTTTCAGACAAATCTGCTTCTCAAGTCTTAATCTTAAGTTATATATACATCCTTAGAATCATTACTTTCATTCGATACTTTCCCTAATGCGTTCTAACAACCGTCCCTTTTATAGAAACGGCATGGTAACATTCTAATCTATTGTTACCAACACACACAAATGCCCAGTAATGATCCGCATGATCCACTCCCACAGGCTAAAAAAGAAACAATTTTCCCTTTACACGCATCATAAGATTGCAATCTGAAAGGGAAAGGTTGTCGTTCTCTGAAAGAGTTTTTAATCGGGTTGCTGGCACAAAGATGGTTTCCGAAAGATCAAACCGTAAAGTTCCATCCTCCCGCCGTGTTTGGAAAGCGGAAAAAAATGGAGTTTTAAAATTTTTAGTGTATATTTTAAAGAGGGGAAGGGATAAATCGTATTCATTTTAAAACTTGTATGACACTTTAAAGAAGTTGATTCTTGGAAGTAGAGAAATTTAATTGGGGCTTACAGGTTTAAAAAGGACTAATTATAAACTGTGATACTGCAAAGTTACTTTAGTATTTTGTAAGCAGCAAAATGTATTGTGCTTCTTGGCGCCTTTACACTATATAACGATGAACTCTAACATTTAGACACGTGGGGGTTAGATTAACTATTAGTTATAATTTATTAATTTGCTTGTTTACACACACACATAAAATTATTGACTGAAATTAGTAATAAATTTAATTTCCCTATGGGAGCACAAAGATGGCTTCCAAATAAGAAGCGTGAGCACTGATAAAAGTTCCATCCTATATTCTGGAAGAAGCTAAACTGGGACCTTTTGAATGTATAACTTTTAGCAAACGCGTGTTAGTTATTGATAAACTTTTGTAGTTAGTAAATTTTTAATTGGTCTGGCTTTTTACAGAAATCATTGAACGAAAAATAGTGAAATTAACTATTTTGATGGCACTAAGGAGGCTTCTTAATGACGAACGGTGATACTGCAAACTTGAAAGTTCCAACTGTAATTTGGGTGCAAAATGCTTTTCTTTGAGCTTTTCAAACAGACTAAAAAATAATGAAAAGCTGAGGGCTAGAGAAAAACCTATTAGACTTACAACTTTTATTTTTTTTTAAGGGAAAACCAATCTTAATTAACTTTTTCTTCCCAACCACTAAAAAAAATTAGAGGTTGAAACAATTGCCGAGTTGGTCACACCCTAACTATCTTCTTTGAACCTTAGAAAAAGGTTGCTCCGAAACTCTTGTTTTTCCAGACGTTAGACCAATTAACGTTTAAAGCTAAGTAAAAAAACCTAACGAATAACCTAAAATATCCTGTTCTAAAATCAATACCGAAACCTCCCTCACCCGACACAAAGGATCCATTGTTAACTTTGATGGCCTTTCGAATTTATAATGAGACGCGGTCGGCAGAAGGGACAGGCTCCGGAGACGTTATACGTATATCAGTATGTTCTTTGGCACGTGTTTTTTAACCACTTAAATCTAGATACCGTAAAAACAACGGGGTGAGGTTATTGGCTTTTCCTAGATATTTATTTTTAATTTCCAGTTAAAATAAAGTGAACAATTAAAAACGAATACAATTTTCTTGAAAATGTTCCTATTGCTGAGGGTTTAAAAATTAACAGCATTAAAATGTAGTCAAGTCTGGTTACGACAGTCTTGGTTACACAGAAAACCTATTTAAGATGTTGAAGAAAGTGTGGTTTCCAAAGCTGAATGTCATAATGCGTAGCTTAGAATGTAATTTTTCGACATAACACCTCGGTTAAGAAGATATTATAAAGCTGTTTTGACATGGGCCAATTTCTTTAGTATTTCGACTTTTACTTCTGATATTTAATATTATGTTTTTATGATAAGATTATTTTAGAAGATAATTAAGAAATACAGCTCAAAATCTAACTTTAAAGAAATATCCTTATTTTTTTAATATATTTCTTAATCCAAAACATATCTAGCTTATTCCTATATAACGTCTTTATTAATTCAGTAGAACGTCTTTATTAATTCGTTCAGTCCCATTGAACGGCTGTAACAGTTTACCTGAGTAATCAGCATTTTTGTTTTTTGAAGAAAGTTTTGTTGCTACACTATGTATACACAGCATAAAAATATTAGTTTACGTTAATAGTTAAAACCTCCACAAACGTAAATAAAGGTGCCGAAAATTCAATTTTATTTCCGACACATGATTCATTTTGTAATTAAAAAAGTCGTAAGAACTTTTATATAACCACTTAATAAATAGTATGTGGTACGATTTGTATCTCGTTAAAAAAAAATTTAAGGATTACTTTTGAATGGCATGATTGAGGGTGTTCACTATAAAAGAGTGTTAGAGTGCCGAGTGTTTAAAACTTTACAGTTCATCAAACACTATCATTTTGAACACTAACCGAATCATGTTATCAAAAGTGTTCCATAAAAAAAATCTTTGTTTGATACAAATAACTTTAATATTTTTCGAATGTTGTTACTTTTAATAGTACATTAAAGTTTACAAATAAATAGCAGTAGTAGTATGTTCTCTAAGAAAAACCTATATACCTCTCTGACAGGCGTAAATACAGTTGATCTTTCTTGTTTCCGTATTTCAATAAAAAATATAATATACAAAAGGTAAGAATTGAACGTTTTTCCTCGGACGTGTTCTACTTTCTTACTCACTCGAGTGGAACCAAGTGCTTCTTTCAAACACGACTTCAAAGTTTGGTAAAAATTGACTATGCGTGGGGTTTCCATGTGATCTGGAGTTCAAAAAGAAAGTTATTTGCGTAACATCTTGTGGAGAAAGATGCGTGTAATTGTTGAGAAGTTTATCCTTCCTCACATACTGGGTAAAACGTTTTTGCGTGTATAGATTCTGAAAGTAGGTTTTAATACAAGGTGACATATTTTATACAGGGTGACAATTTTAAAAAAGCCTTCAAACTCAATTCGTTTTGAGGGCTCTTTTGAAATTGCCACCTTGTACATAAAAGTAAAAAGTTTCATTCATATAGGTAGTTAAACTAAATATATACACATTGCATATAGAAATAGTCATTTTTGCTATATAAGCACTAAATATCGTCCACAAGTGGTTGGATAAATAGCGCAGGTTGAGAGGAAACTTTAAAATTAAATAAAAAAAAGTGAACTAAAAAATTTAAATTCTGATCGCTTTCATATAGATAAGACCGCTTTACAAAAAGAGGCGAATAGACGAAAAAATCTTTAAAATATTCCTCTTAATTTGAAAATGTAACTTTGTGTTAATTTACTGATATTCGAAATTCTTCACATTATTTTAAAAATTATAAATACACCGATTACGTTCTAGTATGATTGTTATTTACTCGTTGTACTTAGTTTTAACGTACGAACTTAAATAAATTAACAAATGTTTTGATATTTTAAAATTTAAGCCTTTAAACTTTTGTTAACCAATTAATTGTAAAAGCAGAAAATTAAACATAGTTTTAATTGTGTAAAGGGAACTTGTATTTGAAGTATTAAAAACTTTAATGTTTGAAGAATTTCGGTTTGATGGAATATTAGCGTGCCCTCTTTTCATAACAGATATCAAACTGAACATAAATTTTGAAAATAAATCTCGTAGTAATGCTTCTAAAAGTAGTTGGTTGACTATTAAGAAAATGAGCCATTTCAGAATAAGTATATCCTTTTTAACTTCTCAAATATATTTTAACTTTTTGAAAAAGTTTTAAATAAAACCTCAAAAAACAAAGCTTTAATGGCTGTATAAGATGTAATTCATTCACGGATAATAAATACTTACCCCCTTCATTAAAGGCATATAAAATCTTTCGTAAAGGGTATATTTCTTGTCTTGAGTGGAAACAAAATACTGAATGAAAATATTTTTTTATCGAACTTTTTAATTGGTGAATTATTGTCCCGTTAAAGGAGCTCCAATCAGGACACCGATCAAAGGAAACCAAGGAATGAAATCTGGAAGGAAAACGTCATCTAAAACAAGCCAATTCTCCTCGAATAGCATTTAATTCCACTTTAAACTAATGCAAATTAAAATTTTACTATACAATCGTAATACGGAAGCAAAAACTTTTTATGCTTCACCTACAAAATATTATTTTACCATTCTTTAAATTTCATAAAAGTATTTGAGTACAATCATACTCAACTCTACAGACCCAGAAAGATTACAAGATCATTGTGGCGGTATGTCAGTGGGTATCAAGCCTTTATGTTTTGGCAATAAAATGTAATGCAAGATCGCTCAACCTCACTGAAACACACGCCTATTGAGAAAGGTCACTTAATTGTTTCTATGCTTCACACTTAAGCTACTAACATAGGCGATCATAATACCGTGAATAGTAACTTATGTCAAAGTGTTTAATAATTTTTGTGTTGGGTGAACTTCAGGAATTCCATACAAGACGTCTATTGGGAATGTTTAAAGTTCATGTGTACAATTTATATTTTTATTTTTGTTGTTTTTAATTGGTTTACATAAATGAAAATAATCCTTTATTTTTCATGGGTTTTTTTGACAATGTTTTTTTTGACAATGTTGTAGTTTTTTTAATAATCTGAACAAAATTAATATAAATTTTTCAGCACTTTACTTAACCGTATGTTTTGTTTTATCAGTCAACTTAAAACAAAAATAATAAGATTATATAGTTAAAGGTCTAGTTACAAAAAGTATATAGGGTGCGGCTCCTCCATTGGCGATTACGTCCAATTGAAGTTATCGTATTAAAAGTTAGCGATGAACGAATCAGACCCTATATCTTAGTTAGACTTTAAAGAATGTGACTTTTGCAAATAGACTTTTCAATTAGTTTACATTAGAGTTGATCTTTTGTTTTCTAAAAGAAAGGCCCATTAGTAATAGTCCTACCCTTTTGAATTTTACCTCAATGGAAACACATAAAATGACACCCAACCAACGAACCAAAGTGAAACTTAACAGTATTTGGACTAGTATGATACATTAAAATTATTAAGTGTTTAATAAGATTTTTTAATTTAAAAAGTTGTTTTAAAAATTCATAACTCAAAAGGGTCGGAAAACTTAAGCTTACTATTATCACCCAAAGTAATTGCTTCTTCGTCACGAAATTAATATCTTCCTTGCATTAATTTGGTATTAAAAAAAATGTTTTTCTTCGTATCTTTGCTTAAAGCACGCTTATATGAGAACAGCAAATTTAGTCATACAAAATAAAAAAAAATTATTTAAAAAAATTATAGGTTTTTATAATTTTTGTTTCCAGCTTTTAAGTCGTGTAGTTATAGTTTTTAAAGTAACTTTTTTCAGTGCATTTTTATTAAATTTCTCAATTTGAGGATTTATATATAAGGTTTTAAACCGTGGAGAATATGCAAAAAATAGCTATATGATTTATACAAAATTATATTTATAGATTTTATTCCTTTCAAGTTAAACTTGTCTAACTTTCAGTGAGTATCTCTTTCCCCTCTATTGCAGCAAGACTTACAGCTCCCGTAGAGCGAACTTTTTTTAGAATCCCTAACTCGTTAGAGGTTTTTCTGTAGAAGACTTCCCATAACGAAATGTAAATTTAGAAACATGGAGCAATTTCGTTTATTAAGCAAATAACGTAAACTGTGTATGTAAATCGAAAGCTCAAGAATAGAATGCAAGTATGCACGAATCTGCTTTCATTTTTTTTCCAAAACCCAACAACGAATTATTTAGCAGTCGGATATAGATAGTATTTTTGAAGTTTTGTTTGTTATTTGCCAAAGTGAACTGTAAATTAAAAGCTTTTCTGCTATTTTATGTTGATTTTGAACATGTCTCAAAATAAACAGTCTTTTGGTACAGAGCGCACCCTGGCCGTAGAAGACAAAAGAACTTTCTTTATTTTGGTGAATGCTAGTAAATTTCCGGAAAATGTGAAAGTTTATTCTGTAAATGTTGCTGTCGTTTGTAAATTGCTCTATTCGAGCTAAACTCATTGAGGAGTACATAAAATGTACGATACAAAATGTTCATTTGGTCCATATGCCATATCTCCACTTAATTTGTTTTATTTCAGTCGTTGAAAAAATACTAGGATAACGAATATTCTAATACGTGGTGTCGCCATCTAGCGAGCACCACGAAAGTTTTCTTTAAAGGAGTCAAAACTCGTTTTCAATTAAATTAAATAGATGGCAGCACCAAAATAAAGAGACTGGGAGAGGTGATACCAAATTCTATACGAAGTATGAACTTTCAAATTACATATAAACTTAATTTTGATCATATGAGATGGTCTAAAAACAGTTTACTTTATAGTTTTATTTTAATTTAAGTTTACATATACATTTTAAAAAGTTATTTAACTAATTTAATCGGATAATTCTCAAGAAAACAGTCATAAAAGTACTTCATTTTTTTTATTCCTGAAAATTATATTAAATTATGTGTAAACAATATATGTATTAATTTTTAATTTCCATTTCTTTTTAATATGAAATTTTAAAAAAAATCTAGGTAAAGCCAACATTCATCTAGGAAAAGCCAACAACCTCACCCCGTCATTTTCATGGGAGCGAGAAGGGGTTAATTATTCTCAATTGTGTTTTTGAAAGAGGCAAAAAAAAAGAAAATTCAAAGCAAAACAAACTTTTATTTCCTTTAAACGAATAGTTTCTTTCACACCATTGAATAACTGGTATTTTAATAGTGATTTGTGCTATTAAGGGAATAAGTACCAATGAGATTAAGTTATTAATAGTGTATTTTAATAACTTTTCCGAAGGATACCTCTTTTACCCTCCAATCTTACTTGGAGAGAGGGGGCACACTAAGTTGTAAAATAAGTTTTAAACTATTTTTCCATAGCAAAAAAAACAATAGAATTCCTGATTATTTAATTTTTTAAGGAATCAAAATTCACAAAATTAACAGCAATTTGAAAATATAAATCGCAGTCATTTGCAGGGGAATTAAGCAAAGGCGTGCAATTAAAACCAATTACGCTGATAAAAGTTTGTCATCAAGGCAAGACAAACACGATACAAATCTGAAAAAATAAGTATTTAACACTTATTATAATAGCACTTGATAACAAATTCAAATAGTTTATTAAATATTTCTCATTCTGTGATAAAGTATTTAATTCGTAATGCAATAAGTCTAGATCATATAAAGTAAAATGTTTTAATAATTATTTTCTATTCCACAGAATGGAAGAAGTATACGTCATCCGCCTACGGGGCGTCCCATCTGCCACCACGTCCTCCTCATCATCATCAACCGTCGACGTGCACGATCTAGTCCGAGGCGCGTCGCTCGGGCTCGGCGTCCTTCACGTCATCTTCGGGCTTCTCGTCGTGATCTTCGGCACACTTCGGACAGCTTCGGCCGAGCACGAACCTGCCGAAACGGTGTTCGGCACGCTTTTCGGGCCCGTGTTTATGGCTACGGGAATCGCGGCTGTAATGTGCTGGAAGAGGCCTTTCAGGTAGTTTCAAGAAGGATGTTCGCTATCTTTAATTCATTAATTATTTATCAGACAAATTAGGTTTTTTCGGTACCTGAACGGAATTATCGCCTTACAAGGGTGTTACAGTCGATGTTTTTTTAATGTAGAAATAATTAAGAATTTAAACGGATTGATTTAGTTCTAAACCGACAACTGTTGAACTCAACATAGCATCAACTGTTTTGAACGCTACTTTCTACTTTCATTCTAAGAGTTAATTATATATTTTGAAATTTAGTAAATTTTATTTCATAATTTAAAACCGATAGAAACTTATCTTCACTTTAGACTATCACCTGAAGACTTAACATGTCTGATGACGTTTGATACCTCAATTAAAAATTATAAAATATAAAACAAATTATTCGTAGTTTTTTAAAACAATTTTATATAATTTAGAACCACACAGAGGAAACAGGATACTTGACATTATAGCAAAACATTCAATTAAAGAGCATGCGTTTACTAATTTTCAAAGAGTGCCCTGGTATGGAGAGCCCAGTCTGTAAAGCGCTTGCTTGCATGCGATAGATCCCAGATTCAGCCGGTTCAGGCCGTGGTATTGCCGAAAAACTGTAAACCTACAAATAGTCTGTGCAGCTAAAAAAAGTTTGAGTACCCCGTGTGAAGGGGAACACGTTAAATATGCTTCAAAATCCCAACGTCGCGTATGATGTGTCTTAAATTGCGTTGGTTGTCTACTGAGGCATCGTCTCATTTGACTGTGGTTCTAAATTACGACGCGAGTCTCAAATAGCCCTCGTGTAACTCTAGTGTAACGATAACTCAACCCAAAGAGTACCCCCTTATATATCGGGCTCATCACTTGATCGCAGTTCAAAATTACGAGGCTCTTCCCCAATAGCCCATATGAAGCCTTAATAAGCCGTTATATAAAAATCCAACCAAACCTATTTATCAAAAAAAATGCTTAAACTCAAAATCCTTATTAGCTTAGGTATCAAAATAACGAGACCCGTCGCAAATAGCCATCGACATCGTGTAACTCTACTGCCGTGGGCTGGTAAACTGCAATAACTTCCATAATGACTTGGACCATTGTTGCAAGCACTCAATTACTCTGACAATTAAGAAAACATACTGGAATGAAGGAAACAATTTTTTTTCCGGCGGCGTTAATGTTCTGGAAAATTTGAGGTCTTGGTGTTAAAGCCGACCCCCTTGTTCAAGACGCGATTTTTGGATCGAAATTGCTCGATTATCTTAGGATTTATTTATGACTATGTTTAAAAATATGATATAACGTAAAGTTCAAATTTAAGTTAAAATTTATATAATTCTAATTTTATAAGTTCCTAACATAATATATACCTAAATTTGGGGAGTTGGCCGGTGGGCAAATAGCAGACCATGACAATGTCGCGAACCAAACGTTGTCCAAAGTAATAAAATACCAAAAGGTTTGATACTGACTAATTTGTTTTAAACTGAGAAAGAGCGCGAAAAAGATATACTTCACTGCGATAACGCCGCGAACTTGAAAATATTACGAGGCATCGAGGTTTGGTTGACCAATCGGTACTGAAGTAAAACAATAAAATAACGGGACTCGAGACACTTGCGCTTTCGCCGCGAACTGGCATATATTACGAAGCATTGAAGTTTGGTTGAACAAAGTTCGGTCCTGATATAAAACTTTGGAATAAACGAGGGGGAAAATTTCGTTTCTTGAATTTACAAAAATAAGAACCTAGAGAAAAAAATATGCACTTTTTACAAACTCAAAATAAAAATAAGCACCTTTAAGGGCCCTTAAAATCGAAAACTAAAATTAAGCACCTTTAAGCACTTTTAAGAACCGCTATGCACACTGATTAAAAAATGTTTATTAATTATAATTTCAGTATTTTGTTTGTGCTTACATTTCGTTTAACGTAACTTTGAAAATCGGTAAGATGGCTAAATTTGAATTTTTCTTATAACTTGAAATTTCAAAAAGTAACTGTGAATCGTTACTTTTCGTATTAAGTAACTGTAACGCGTTACTTTTCATATTAAGTAACTGTAACAGAGTTACTTTTTTAATTAAGTAACTGTAACAGAGTTACTTTTAAAAAGTAACTTTCCAATCCCTGTATTATATAAAACTCCACTAACACCTTCAATGCCACGAGCGCATACATACGCCCAGCACAGTTAACTAAATTTCTTTATATTTTGACCATTTGACTGCATCATTTTGCATCCAAGCGCGAAGGCGCAGTATGGCCTTTGATGCTCTTGCGCCATTAAACATGAACTTCCATCCAAGAGCGAAAAAGATGAATGTAGATAACCCAACCACAACGTTCGTTTAAAAGTTCAAGAGGAAATAGCCCTAGAGATTTAATACTTTTTTTTTTAAATCAAGATTCCATTATAACGTGTTAACTGTCTGGCACTAAAGCGGTTAATCCCTTCCTTCCAGAAAACTCAAGATGAAGGTGTTCCTCGCCTTTTCCCTCGTCTCACTTCTCTCGTCATCTGCCTTTCTCGTCCTCTGCTTCGTGGGTCTGGCCACCTACCACAGCATACCTCGTCTCTTCGGCGAATCCCCACACGTGGCGGCCAATGCAACTTTGGCCAGCCTTGGCGAGTGCCTCGTGTCGGCTGCCAGCCTCGTCACTGCGGGAGGTGCCGTGTGGAAGACGTGGAGATGCTGTTGTGGAGGGGCCTTGCATCGGCCACCGTCGCTCAGGCAGAAGGTTATTGTCAAGACTGATATTGTCCAGGGTGAGTTGGCGATGTTTTTTGGTGGAATGATAAAATATAAAACATTCTTTGTAGTTTTTACAGAAAACTACAAAACACCATCACAGCAGGCTTGCCAAAAGTAGGTTGTCACAATACAAAAAGCGCCCGAAAACGAAAAATGCACTCGTACTGAGTGTTTTCTACCAATTCGACATAGTTCGGGCGTCGACCCCATAGTCTGCTTGTACGGGCGTCTGCGGACACCTTTTTGAAGTGATAAGGTTGATGATTATGAACTACAGAGAACAGGGCACTCAACGTTATAGCAAAACATTTAATTCAAGAGAATGCGTATTAGAGTACACCACAAACATCGGTATCATCACTTGATCGCAGTTTAAAATTGCGAGGTTCATCCTCATATGAAACCCTAATAGGACGTTATTCCAATCAAACAACTTATTTTAAAAAAAAATCGCTTAAAATCCTTATTAGCTCAGGTGTCAAAATTACAAGACTCATTGCCAAAAGGCACCAAGGAGCCTTGCATAGGCCACTATCGCTCAGGCAGAAGGTTATTGTGAAGACTGATATTGTTCAGTATGAGTAGGCGATGGTATTCGTGAAATGCAGGGTTGAAACTATCAAGTTCTCATGAACGTAAGGGTTTTTTTGACGCACAATTCTAATTAAAGCGCTTTTAATCTATTTCAGATACGTTGCAACATTGGTTTTATGTGTTAATTTTGTAATTATACTAAGTGTCGATTTTAACTTCCAATTAGTTTAATTTTGCATTTTTTCAATACGTAACAGTAACCTACAAAAAGTGGAAACAGTTCCAAAATCCAAAATCTGTATTTTTTCACTTTTTGAAAAAAAGTAAATGTAATAATGCTTTTCTTAGGATCTACATCTAAAGATTAGCCATTTAGCAATGTTAATTTAAAAAAACTACTTGTTAAAGTGTACCGCTTGGCAACATTGGTCCTAAATCACCTGGCAATAAATCAAAAGAGCTTACCGTTATGCGTCAGTTTTTAACTAGACACAGGGCCGGATTTAGATGTATGCGCCACTAGGCCCGTGGTTTTTTGTCGTCCCTCTTCACACCATCGTAAAGGAGGGAGAAATTTGACCTCAGAAAGGTCTTTGTGAAGATAATTTGTATTTTATTCTAATTCATCGTGAAGTAAAATTAATTAAATAAAATATCGAGAGAATCAACTGTTTCTAAATTTTGGTATATAAGCTATAAATAAATAGGACAACGAATTAAAATTAGTTTAAACCATTTAATACTCATTATAAACTTACAGATATACATATACAGTACATTTTACTCAAGTTAAACTGATATTAATATACAAGACTTAAATTTTCTCCTAATAAATCAAATTTATACGAAATTGGTTTAAAAAAACATACATTTATACGAAACTAGCTTTATAAACGGCGTTGCACGGGTGTACCCTTACCCTACTAACGGTAATTGGGTTTTTTATGTAAACTTTTATTTTATACCAATTGATCCCCTCTCCACTGGTCAGCACTCCATCAGTATATTATCATTTCCTCTCATTCTAATATTAGCGTTATTTTTTTAAAAAAAAGTCCGATTGTATCCAGGCTCTTCTAGGAGGGTTTTCCCATAGTCCGTGTTAAAAGTGCCAGAATAGAACCCCCTGTGGTTTGAGTGCACGTTAAATATTTTTAAAAATCCCGTACGATGTCGCCCTTAAAAGTTGCATTTGGTGCCTACTCAGGTGTCGGCTCTTCACTTGACTTGGGGTTCTAAATTAAGAAACCCGTGGCCAATAGCCCTCCCAATCAAATAACAATCCTACAAATTAAACTCGCGTGCTCTTACGTGTTTATACGTAATTTTCGCTCACACTGAACGCCCTAAAATTTCTTTCAAATTAGAAAACGAAATTTATAAATTAAAAGTTCATAACAATGCTATTCCTATCGGCTCACGTTTTGCCTTCCTACACCCGTTCGGGTTCGAATTTCGAAAAATCGCTTCTTAAATGACGCCTATTCGATATAAAAAGAATATTTTCCAAAAATTTGGTAGCTCTGCCTCCAGTAGTTTGGGCTGGATGTTGATACGCGAGTCAGTCAGTCAGGACTTTGCCTTATATATATATATATAGATTGGATTTAAATCTATAACATTGGATTGTAGTCTATAACATTTTATGGAAATCTTCTGACAAAAAAATGCGGAATAATTTGGCGCCCCTCATCAGGGTGCGCCCCTAGGCCCGGGTCTATAGGGCCTATTGGTAAATCCATCCCTAACTAGATAGACAGACAAAACGCCTACCCCAAGTTTAAATAATTTGCCAATAGTTAGTGGGAAAAATCAGTACAACTTCACATTCAGAATTCAATATATCTCTGCCTAATCGTTTAAAATCTAAAGTCCCGGGCCTAGGGGCCCAGTCAAGAAGGGGGCCCTTAAAAAGATAAAATCGCCTAAAAAAAATTGAAAATTGCTAATCGCCAAACTCAGAAAACCTGCCTCAAAAATTGCCAAATTTGCAAAAAAAAAATCGCCAGACCGAGTGTCTGCACCTGCAAGCTCATTTGTCATCGAATGGTGAAGTTAAAGAGTTATCGTCACTGAAGCTATACAAATACTTGTCGGAAAAAGGCTTTTATACATATATCCAAACTTAGGAATTATGCTTCGAATGCTGTTGTGTACACCAGCGTCAAACTTCTTAGCAGAACGGTCATTTTCAGCGCTAAAGTAAGTAAAGAATTACTTAAGATCTAACATAGGAGAGAACAGGCTCAACTCACTCTGAGTAATGTACATAGTCAGAAATAATGCAGTCAATTGACTATGATGACGTCATTCGTTCTTTTGCACAGAAGAAAGTTCACCTTGTGATTTTAAATTAATTAAAATTATATGTTCTGTACTAGTGTACATAATTTGCTAAATTTCCAAAATAGCTTCGAGATGGTGGGGGGCCCAAATGTCAAGTCCCTAGGGGCCTGGGTCTTTAAATCCGGCACTGTATATCGAATCCCCTTTTTAGTTCCCATTTCAAAGTACATAAAATAAGACTTTTTATATTACTTTCTAAAAGACTTCAACCCTTCTTTTAGGTGGCAAAGACGAGGAAGGACGCACCGTCGTCCTCGACGAGGAGATGGTCCGGCACGTGAGCCCACACTGCGTTGTCTCGCTGCGAGCATCGGACGATCATCGGGACGTGATCAAAAAAGTTGAGAGATATTTAGACTCTCAAGATGAACTCAGTTTCACATTCTCTGACCCCGGATCTAGTTTGCACGGGGAACAGGACTTTGGCATGGAGTCCCAAAGTTGGGGAAATGAGGTCCTCGCACTGACGACGGAACCTCAAAGTAAATTGACGACTGAGGTTGAACCCTATCAAAAGAACGAGGAACAACTTTGTTCAGAACCTACACCTTGCTGATAACGAAAGATTTGGGACCTTCTTCATTAGTAGCCAGGACAACTCACAAAAGCCAGAACATCTCAACGAAGTCCTTGAATTGAATCGACCAATTTGAATATTGAAAAGATAATAAAGGTTTAGGAACTTCTTTATCACTAGCCAGGACACCTCCAAAAACCAGGACAGCTTCGAACGGTTTTTGAATGAGACCCAACGAAGTTCCTTTTGAATTGAATCGACCAATTTGAAGATTGAAAGCAGATCTAGGAAAAAGTTTGTACTGTTACTATATATACTTTTTAACAGCCGAAAGTATTGGAAGATAGCTGGGAACCATTTATTGTACATTTTTCATATTTTGGAACGGTTATAACCATGGTCTTGTTTGAATTCATAAAGTCAGCCCTCCATGGCCTTGTGATATAGAACATTATAAAATTGAATGCCAGCTGCCTGAAATTTCAAAGTGAATAAATAGGGCGAATCTGCTCAACTGACTCACAGAATTCTACAATTTTGATACATTTTATTGAACTTTTATAGATTTTAATATATATAGACTAGCATGAAGTTATTTCTATGTCTTAGAATATAAGGTATATTTGATGAAGCTGAAAGATGTTTTATGTGCTTCCAAAAATTCAAAACGTTTTCTCTTACTTCAGAAAGTCAGAAAAGTTTTTTGCATTTGCGCAGACGAAACTTGCTAAACTAAATGCTATTGGACCGACAATAAGAAATATTGAAATTTTTACGGTGTTTTAGAAGCCTAGACTTGTGCATGTATGAAATCTGCTTTAAAGCTTTACATAAAAACATTATGTGAAGCTACTAAAGCTATGAACGTTTGAAAGTTAAACCTATAAACTTTTGATAGTTTGCTCAGAATTTGCCAAATTATTGAAAATGGAATCACTTTGTATCTTTCCTAAACCTTCAATTATTCAGAGTATGACAACATAATGTATAGTATTAAATAGTGTAATTTTAAGTCTATTGATTGTGCAGTGACCCGTTGACAAATATTATAGAAATCATTTTATTTCTTATAATTTCGAGAGTGTGAAAGATATACATAAAATTATTTAAATTTATATTAATATTGTGCTTTTTAATATAGATGTACCATACTTTTCTTTTTCTATTTCAACCTTCAAATTATGTGTGAAATGTAGAATAGCAGCATAGTCATTGCTAGTTTTGGTCATAGTGCCAAACATTTTTTTTTTTTTTTTTTTTGTGACTGAATATTGTATTTTTGACGAATAAAACTTTTTATGAAGACAAAAAATATATATAAATCATGAATTTGTATTGATAATCTACTTTTCATTTAAAAATGATTTTAAGATAATCTTCTCAAAATAAACCTAATTCTGATTTTCCATACATGTTATTTGGGAAAAAAAATTTAATTTAAAACTTATGCAGAGAAAGCAATTACATTTGAAGAGCTGATTTCCAAAAGGCGTTAAGTCAATCTTTTGCATTTTTCAGAAATCGCTAATTTGTTATTGAAGATTTATTATTGATTTAAAGGAAAATATATTTCTTTCCAGTTATCTATGGATGATAGTAATGCTAAATATTATATGGTTAAAAAAATCATGAGACAATACAGTTATTTAAAAATAAAAAAATAAAAATGACTTAACCCCTTTTGGAAACAAAACTCAAGACTTGCGTCCTTTTGGCACAAAAATATAACGAAACGAAATGACTTGCCTCCTTTTGGAAGTAAAAAATTCAAGTATATTTCTCTCAATTATCTAAAATGTGAAATGTAAGGTAATGAAAGTATTGCGATGAGGTCGAATTCCGAAATGGAGATTTTGAACTTTTTGCACGGTTTGGAAGGGTGCCCATACCAAAAAAGTGGTTTTTGAACATCGGTCGTCTGTCTACAGCTCGAACAAATTGAACTACTGGCAAAGTTTAGCACAAAAGTTCCTAGTACCTGCGAACATAAATAAGATATTCGAGAAAATCTCGCATGCGCAAAGGATAGCTGAAATCGAATTTCTTTTGGTTTCAAAGGTATTACTTACTGTACAAAGAAAAAAAAAGAGATTTCGAATTTGGTATACTCGCCGCCAACCAAATTAGAACACGTTAGGGATGGCGGTTTTTCAGAAAAAAAACGGTGTTTCGAAAACCGGTTTTTTACAACGCCGGTAAAATCAGAGTTAGGAAGGAGAGGTAGAGGGGTCTATGAGTTCAAATGGTTTGAAGCAAGGCTGTCAGGTTTTTCGAGCTACTGCGCATCACATATTGGCACTGAGGTATCCCAAGATGCACCGCTCTAGCGGTGTTTTGAGCTACTGCGCATAACATAGTGACCGAAACTGGCACTGAGGTATCCCAAGATGCACCGCTCTAGCCTGCTTCATTTGTGCGCTACTGCGCATATACATGGACCTCTCTATTCTCTTTCATACCTCTATGGGTAAAATATACCCGCTTTTAGCGAACCTTAAAAACTGGTTCTATAAACCGGTTTTTCAGTCAAAACCGAGGGCAAAAAACCGGTTTCGATTTTCCATCCCTAAAGTGTAACAAATAAGGGTGGCGGGAACTATAGACGAGTTTCCAGAGAGGTTTTTGATAATATCGCACTTACACAAAGGGTAGCTGTCATGCAACTTTTTAAGTTGTTAATTTTTTTAATCCAACCTATCAGATATAAATTTCCGTAAATCGTAAACCTCTCTGATTCACATGGGGTAGTGATGGGTTTACCATAAAGATCAATATGGGCTACTCGTATGAGGCCAGTTTTATTGAAAGGAGTCATATGGGACCCCATTAGTTATTTCTTGAATAGATTAATTTAAATGTAAAATTGTTTAATTGTTAATTTGAAAACTTCGAACTGAAATAAATTAACTGTCTTTTTTTGAATAGTTTTTTTAGAGATAACTGTAAGTGGGAAAAAATTGTAAATATACCTACGTGGACCCTATGGTTTGACCAAAAATAAATAGGTTCGTTTCTTTCTGGTCCCGATAAATGTTAGTGCCTACGCCAAATGGGCCAATACGGATCCCACACGTCTGACTATGATGAAAATGTTTTGATCCAAAAAAAATTGTAATAATTCATTTAAATTCAGAAGATATTTTTGTAAATTAAAAAGTGCACAAGGAAAAACAGAAATAATAAACAGATAAATTTGTCACTTTTTATTAATATTTATTTTGTTGTAAAAGTACTTTTAAATATTGCAATTATTACTTAAAAATAATACAACTTACTCAGAAATGCTTTTTTACTGAAATTGTATAAGTAAACTAATAATTTGGGCATAAAACATTTGTTTCGAGATATCACTGGTTGGAAATTAAAACCAGAGAATAACTCGCAGTTTCCGTTAAAATAAAAGGTTAACGGAACACGGCGATCCTTATTGTTTTCTGTAAAAAGTTTTAAGAACTGGCCTATGTGTAATTTTCTTGGAGCTGGAGGAGTGTTATAGACTCAATCCCGTTTGGCACAAAAGTCACTTATGAATTCTTTTTGGAAACAAACACGAATTTTCCAGTCTGTTTTTAATACGACCAAACCCCGCTTGGAACTTCTACTTATTGAAAATACATAGCTAGCATGGACTTATACATTTTTCCATCAAAAAGTCAATTTTTAAAAATTTTGACTTAACGCCTTTTGGAAATCAGCTCTTCATTTTTGCCCATTTTCAGGCCGTTCGAAATGTTAAAATATTGGATGCTAGAATACCACAATACGAAAAATCTTTGATCCGAAAACTGTTGAGCTCTCAAATTCTGTATTTTATAATAAGTTGTCGCATATATTTTAGAAATATTCAGGATCACACTACCTGTCCTACTCAAAGGACAGACATTGAAAGCTGGACTATAAGTATATGTTTATATGACTATTGAATATCAAATTAATTTCTCTGGTCGTTTAAACACTGTTCAAAATTATGATACCTGTCGAAAATAGCTCATATGTAACTTAAGGCCGAATGAGCCGAATCGTCCAAAGGCCATCAAGTGATTCGAATGAATAACTTGTCAAATATCCATCCAAATTATAATAAAAACCTAGATTTAGGAGTTTTTGAGGGTGCTTAACATTTTTAAGACATTAAAATTGGGTGTTGCTATTGGAAATTTTAAAGTTAGTACAAATTGTAATATGAGAACCGTCCCATACTCAAATTTTGTATCGTGCAATGAACTCGGAATGTTATTTATCCACAAAAGAAATGCACGTGCAATTGATGACGACCTTCAGCAATTAACTATAATCCTCCTTTCACTAATAACCTATTTGTAGTTTTAGTGTGCCACATTATTTCCAACCAAACTAACCCAACAATTCGCAGACTCGCTTAACGTCATAGGATTGGCAATCCCGCCTCCTTTAGGTTTTTCTACCTGTTTTCAAAGTGTTATGTTCCACAATCAAAATATTTGGGATGCTAAGAAGTAACAGCCGGACTATACAAAACTTTATTAAGCAATATATCCAACCTAGAAATTTCGAACCACAATAGGGTATTTGACACAAAAAATATATATATATATTGGCTTAAAATATTCCTAGGCAAAAAAATATTATACCCGTATTTTTTCTTTTTTCCAAATACCGCCTAGAAACGGAGAAAAACGCAATTAAAATTTAAATATAAGCCACGCCTCCAAAACGATCCCCGGCAGAATTTGAAGGATGGGACGTTACCTTGCAGCAAACGGTTTCGACACGCGCAAGAATCCGTAGTGAACACTGTTGTTGTTGTATTTGATACTCCATTTTCCTTTGATTTATTATTGACAGTGAGTAGAGGTGATTAAATGCTAAATGGGCTTTTTTTTAAACATTTAGCATTTTGTTACCAATGGTTGGTTCGCGACTTTTTAACTTCATGATCCACTACTTACATCTATCAATTCCCTTAAAAATTTAGGTTGACTTTTAAGATAAAATGGCACCAAAGCGCAGTAAACCAAAAACCAAAACCAATATATAAAAGAAAGTCGTGTTAGTTACACCATTTATAACTCAAGAACGGCTTAACTGATTTGGCTGAAAATTGGTGGGAAGTTAGCTTAGACCAGAAATAGGCTGTAGGGTACTTTTTATTCGAACCCAAACGGGTGTAGGGGTGCAAAACGTGCGCCGATTTCCCCATAGGAATAGCATATGTAAGATTAGAATTTATACTTTTTAATTCAATTTAAAGAAATTCCAGCGCGTTCAGCGTGAACATTAAGAAAAAAAAGAGCGTGTGGGTTTAATTTTCTGGATTGTTATTTGAATATCAGTATTTTATTTTATTTGTTGATTTTAAATCTTTTCATTTTTTTATGGTGGATCAGATTTCCTCAACTAGATTTTAATTACGTTTCCGAATTTAATTTAATTGATTGATGTTTACAAATGATAAGAAATGATGATATGGAGGAATATAGGTTAACCTAAAGAATCATGGCCGGATTTGGCGAGTTTTGTTGCCAT
This sequence comes from Oedothorax gibbosus, assembly GCA_019343175.1. Lineage (NCBI taxonomy): Eukaryota > Metazoa > Arthropoda > Arachnida > Araneae > Linyphiidae > Oedothorax > Oedothorax gibbosus. The sequence continues at coordinate 37,124,577 of CM033273.1, forward strand.
CGGGTTTACTAGATTTTGCGTAAAATTGCCGGCCACGATTCTTTAGGTTAACCGGAATATATTCGGCATAAATAAGGAATTTGTACTTTATAAAACTTTTCCAACCATACAAGAGGATGAATGTTTTTTTTTCTGATTTTGAGATGGCGTAATGGTCGATTGAATTTTGGCATTGGCGGCTTTTGGCGAAGTTGAAAATTTAACGTAGGGTAGCTATTCCCATCCAGTTGTATGGGTTAGGGTTAGTTTGAATTATCGTCGCATTAAAGCTACACACTAGTGCTATTGGAAACGGGAGTCGCAATTTAGAACCACAGTCAAGTTACGAGCCGACACGTGAGTAGGTACCCAATGCAACTTTTTTTTTTTTACATATCCCTGGGTCAAAATTAGACCAGTTCCATGATGTTTGCGACCCTGAGAAAGTCCAAAAATAAAAGTGGTTCGTCGTAGATGTCCTTCCACGTCAAACCGAGGCAATGGAGTATGTGTTCGGGACTGGCTTGAGCACTTCCACGACAGTTGGGGCAGTTTGGGAACAGCTTGGTTCCGGCCTCAAACTTCAAACTCTTTGTGTGTCCCGTCCTGAATCTGGAGAGAGCAGTTTGGTCTTGAATGCATAATTGCAATTTAGAAATTTCGCCTGGTTTCTTAGCGCCATACCAAGAGTGCTGAGGGGGACTACAGTCTATTGCTGTCTTTTTGTAAATGGAGCCAATTTCAGAATAAGTCAACAGGTTGTCCCCCTCTAAGATCTGGTCACAGCCTGCCCTTGCAAGTCCGTCAGTCAGTTCATTCCCAGCTAAACCGACATGAGATGGTATCCAAACTAAATGCACTGGGAAAAAACGCGAAAGTCTATCGAGCTCCTCGATGATCGCCACAACTGTGGTACCTCTGACCTCATAGAAATTTTTCAAATACTGTAAGGCACTAAGGCTATCGGTCATTAACCTCACCTCCCTTTCGTCGTTTTCTATAATTTTGAGGGAATCAAGAATAGCGAATAGTTCAGCTCTATAGCTTGAACTGTGGTTCGGTGTCCTTCTGCTGATATTAATGGGTTCCTTGTTAGGTCGGAAAATCACGGATCCGCTACCGCAGCAACCGTTTTCCAGTTTGCTTCCATCTGTAAAAATACGTGCGGCTTCAGGGGGAATACTAGACAGCATCTCGAGCCCTAGCATCCTCATAAGAATTGGGTTGTCATTACTTTTGCTGATCGTGTAGGCAAGGTCTTCATTAAAATGCACATTTGATAGATCAATAAGGGGGTTAATGGCACAGAAAGGGGATGTAGGCTCAACATCAAATTGAAACATGTCACATCTAAGCGCCCTACTGAGTGGAGATTCTTTCTTTAACCTTTGATTGCTTTTCCAGCTTTTAATGTAATTTGCAGTTCTATGATTACAATTGTAACTGCGAAGCCTGTTTAAGTAATTGTTCATAAGGCATTTTCTCCTGCATTCTAATAGAATCAGTCCAGCTTCAAATTGCGCAATGTCATTTGGGCAAGAGTTTCGCAATCCTGCAATAATTCTTGCAGCACTCGTTTGTACTTTGTTTAGTTGTTCAAGAGAAGAGATGGAAGCCGTGCTAAATATTTGAAACCCATACTCAATGATAGGTCTAACAAGAGTCTCATATGAAACTTTGAGTGTTGCAGCATCTGCTCCCCAACTCCTCCCAGAAATAAACTTTAACATGTTCAATCTTTTTCTTGCCTTTTCTGCGATAGAAGTAATGTGCCTACTGCAATTAATTTCGGGATCAAGGGTTATGTCCAGATACTTGGGAAACTGATTAAATCGAATCCCTTTTCCTAATATTTTGATGTTGGGCACGTATTTAAAAAGCCTTCTATTAGTCGTAAATGTAGTAACCTCAGATTTTAAGGGATTTAAAAAAATCTTACAATCTCTGAAGAAGGAGTCAATGTTTTCCAAAGTCTTTTTTAAGCATTTCTCAGCCTGTACTAGATCTCTCTGGCTACACCAGACGATAATGTCGTCTGCAAAGAGCGAAATCTCAGAGTTTCCTGTAAGACAAGAGGAAATTCCTTGTAGGAAGAGTGTAAAGAATTTTGGACTCAGGACCAAGCCCTGAGGAACACCCTGTCTAATCATACGAGTTCTTGAAAAGGATTCCTTATAGTTTACTCTGATAGTTCTCTGTTTCAGGAAATCTTTGATCCACAGCAGAACCTTGCCATCTATTTTAAAAGTGTCATACAGTTTAAATAACAACTTGTTATGCCACACTCTATCGAAAGCCTGACAGAGATCAAGGAAAACAGCCAAAGTACTTCTAGTGGGCTTTGCATTTTGTTGTTCCTTTACATGTTGGGTAAAATAGAGGACCTGGTCCATAGTACTATGGCCCTGTTTGAAACCACATTGTTCTTCCATATGCAAGTTGTTTAATTTCAGATGAAACTGGAGCCTATTAAAAAGGATACTCTCCATGTTTTTACAAGCAATACAAGTGAGGGCTATTGGCCTATAACTTTTGGGTTCTTGGATGTCTTTTCCAGGTTTAAGAATAGGGACAATTGTGGCAGTCTTCCAATCCCTTGGCAGCTTTCCTGAGTTAAAGGAAGTGTTGAAAATAGACAGCAAACGGTCCTTTCCCAAACTACCGGGGTTTAGCATGAAATGCCCAAACAATCCATCAGGCCCTGGAGATTTGCTAGGGTCAATCTTTTTAAGGGTATTGTTTAGTTCTGCAAGTTTGAAATTTTCATTAAACAATGGGTTTGTGCCTTTTTTACATCTAACATCATGCAAAGCTTTACGCGTTTTCTTCGCAAAAATATTATCTTCCCGACTATAAGACAAGGTGCTTTCGTTACAATAAAGTCACAGAGTAAATTAGCCACTTCTTGATCATTCGAAACAAGGTCCTTATAGGTCAAGGTTTGGGTGTCGAATAGAATTTGTTTTTACCTCCTGATCTTGAACTTGATCTAGGTTTCTAAGGATCTTCCAGAGTTTTGTATTTGATGTTTTGTGGTCCAAATGCTTACACATCTCTTGCCATCTAACTTTTTTGCCACTAGCATACCGTCGGGCAATAGTAGCTCTAATTTATTTAACTCAATTCTATTTTGTGGATCTTGACGGGAAGCTAAATGATTCTCAATTGCTTTTCGTTTGAAAATTGTTTTTTATTTCCTCGTCTTTATCCAGGCATCTTGAGGAAAAGCATTTTCTCTTTCCCCTGGGAATACATTTTTAGCAGCAAAAGAAATTGCTTCTTTGAAGTTTTTCCAATCTTCCTCTACCTCTCCAATAATCGGACGCTTTTCAAGCCTACCGTTTAGAATAAGTCGAAAACTATCCCAATCTGCTTTTCTGAAATTCCAGTGCTTCTTGCCGCAAGTTTTTCGAGTAATACCAGCATGGATAATGGTTAATACGGGTTTGTGATCAGATCCGATCCCTTCAAGCACGGTGTTTTCAGTTCTATTTCTTAAAAACTCCGAAGCGATTGCCAGGTCAATGGTCTCTGCAGTATTATAACTGAAAGAGTGATGGGTCGCAGTACCGTCATTTAGAACAAAATGGGGAGTGTTGTTTAACAGGTTCAAGAGCTCACTTCCTCTTCTGTTGATTGTGGTACAACCCCAATCCGTGTGCTTCGCATTAAAATCTCCTGTGATCAGAGTATTTTCCCTCAAAATCTCTCTTTCCAAAAAGTTTATATCAATTGGGTTACTGTCAGGTGGTACATAGATGTTGAAAATATTAACAAATTTGTTTTGCCCAAAAAAACACCTTATACCCTGTATTTCGATCTTATTACTGGGTTCAGATTAAGATTAATTTCTTCGAAATTCACTGACCTAATAAGAAGGGCAATGCCACCCCCCTGTCCACCGGGTCTATCTTTCCTGAGGATGTTGAATCCTTTTACTTTAAGATGACATTTGGCATTTAGTTTTGTTTCCTGAAGAGCAATAATCTTAGCTCTCTTCTGTTCCGCAAGATCAACAACTTCTTCCAGCTTTGACCTCGTACCCTGTGTGGTCAGGCCATTTAACTTTTAAGGGCGACATCGTGCGCAGCGTTGGGAATTTGGAGGATATTTAAAGTGTCCTTCCTCTATACGGGGTATTATTCGTCGGACACGTTTTGGCTGCACGAGCCGTTCATAGGTCTGCAGTTATTTTGGCGATACCCAGACCTGAACCTGGGACCTACCGCATGCAAGACGAAAGTCTTTACCGACTGGGTCCCCCAACCCTATCGAGTGGTATGAAATATGAAGTGGAATGTTTACCACATTTGGGCAGTTTCGTTTTGCGCTAATTAATTGTGAATTAGAAACGGGCCATTATATCATATAGCTGTTCTGGCAATTTGAATAGGGGCCTATGGGAAAGCCCTCAAACTCCGGAAGAGCCTGGATAAAATCAACCCCTCATATCAGAATGGGAGGAGATTATAATATCCTGATGGAGTGGACCACAGTGGATGGATCAATTGGTATAAAATAAAAGTTTACATAAAAAAACCTACTAATTAGGGTTATTAAGGGTGCACTCGTGCAACGCCGGGTTTATAAAGCTAGTAGCTTATAAAATAAGAAATATATAATTATAAAAAAAACTCAATCTGAAGTAACACACATCCTAAAAAATGTATATAAAAATAATAAAGGGTCGCAATTAAATCGTTTTATTTTTTTAAATTCATATTAAGTGACCTAGTTTTATATTTAAATTTTTTCATAGTTTTTTTTCATGTAAATTTTTTAAACAATCGCCCCATTTGCCAAAATGTCTAACCTTAAAACTGAATAAAACCAATTTAGAAATGATTATTGTGTGGTACGCATATGAAATGTTTTATTATAATTAATAATTTGAAAATGTCAGGGATTTTTATTATAAGTCACGCATTTACGGATTTGTTACTTTATAAGTCCTTATATTTTGGTGAAATGGGTACGTAATTTTCACATTGAATTTGGGCTACACACCTTGATCAAATACGGAATGATTTCGGCATCTACTAATGCAGAGGTGCCGATCCCCCCCAGAGCTAACGACCCACCCCCTAGAAAATTAATACCCCCCCCCCCCCCCCCCCAAAAAAAAAACGGTGAGGATTTTTATTTATACAGGCTAATGGAGTACCTAACCAAAGTAGCCTCTAACTGCATCTTTACGGTGTATATAAAAAAAAACCTTATAGTAAAATGATATTTCAAGTACCATCGAATGGGGTAACTTAACTTTATCCCAAGAAATAAACCCTAGTACTGACTTTCTTCTTAAATATTTTTCTACTGATAGGTCAAAGCAGAGTTGCCCCCAATCGAAAAAGGGAAGCACCTTTTGGAATATCTTTTATAATACGGAATTACAAGCTATTTTTAATTTTGCTTTAAAAATGTTTTCTTTACAGCAAAAGCTATCGGAATCTAAATAATTGGTAAAAATTCCGCTCAAAATTTTTGTGATTATATTATTTTTTAAATCAATAAAAATAGCCGGACACGTGATCCAATCAAAAACGGCTTCCAATTCGTTCCCTCAATTCTTAATGCATAAAAAGTTTATCTTGGTATAGCTTTTTATCTAATACAACACATTTGACATTATTAAACACATCAGAATTATTTTATAATGTTTACAGAGATAGTTTCACTTGAAAAAAAACTAAAATTTAAAAAATTAAAGTTAAATATAACAAAATTCTTACCGTGAAACTCGGAATTGAACTATTTAATTATATTCAATTACCCAGACCCACACATGTGACACAAGACGACAAGTATTTTCCTACTGATTCTAAAGCAATCATTTAGTTATTTTGGTTTCGAGTCTAATTTGGCGGAAAAAGTCAAAAATATATTATCCGAAGGTCATTAATTCGTAAAAATGTTATACAAAGTTTGAAAGATTTATGAGCCAGCTGCAAAATATGGCGGGAATATCTCATTGTTACCATTGGCAAACTATGCGAACGTCATCAATTCACCGAAATGTTTTATAAACTGCGTGAGATTTATGAGTGTTTAAACTTTGTTACAGTGATCGGATTGTTTATTGGAAATAATTGTCAGAAATCTTATCGTCTGGTAGACGCCCAGCGAACATAATTTATAACTCCTTTTTTTCCTGGCGTTGCTTTGAATTATGGTTACCCATTCCTATTCTTTGAAGGACAAAAAATATGCAAAAATTGGAGCCACTTTTGATTTTCTTGCTACTTTTTGTGTTTTATTTTAAACCATTGGTGTTCGCACGGGTGTGGTCTTCGTTTTCACACCTTGCTGAATTTTCGTGGTAATATTTTCTTGCTTTATTATGTAACTTAACCTCGTTCAAAATTATGAAACCATTCCCTATTTGCCGCGTGTACATTTAGAGCGCCAATAATTCTTCCAAACCAAACTTGATTTTCAAATGCTTTTGGTTACATACTGTAGCAGTTCTAGCAATACGAACTTCTCAACAAACTAAAACCGAGTTTGGTCATTTTTAAATGATGTGTTTAAAAATATTAGTTGAACTCATTTTGGCATCATTCCATAAAAATAATCATAAACTTTGATAGGTTGCGGGTTTTTCAGACTAAGAGAATTTTGGGACAAAAAGTTTTTAGTTGATTGTTTCAAAGTTCGTTGTTAGCCCTCGTGTAGCTCTAGCGCGACGATAATTCAAACTAAACTAAACAAAGTTCGTTGTGGAAAGAAGCTATAAATAAGTATCTGTAAGTGTTACCACGTATCATGTTTCTGCAGTAATTCATAAGCAGAAACAATTTTTTGTTGTTTAAAGAAGCCATAAATAAGTAGCTGTAAGTGTACCACATACTGTGTTTCTGCATTACCTCATCAGTATAAAGAACAATTTGAAGAAGAATAACTAAATTTTGCATTGAAGATGCATCAACAATGTGGTGAGGACATCATCTTCGTTGAGAAAAGGGGGCTGGGGAGCCCAGTCGGTTAGGCATCCGCCTAGCATGCGAAAGGTTCCAGGTTCGGGTCCGGGCATCGCCAAAATAACTGCCGACCTATAAACGGCCCGTGCAGCCAAAAATGTCCGATGAATAATACCCCGTGTAGAGGGAGTGCACGTTAAATATCCTTCAAAGTCCCGAAGCTGCGTACAATTTCGCCCTTAACGTTTGCTTTGGGTGCCTACTCAGGTGTCGGCTCTTCACTTGACTGTAGTTCTAAAATATGACGCCCGTCGCCAACAGCCCTCGAGTGCGACGCGACGATAATTCAAACTCAACTAAACTTCGTTGAGAAAATGAAAAGGTAAGTGGGATTTTGTAAAAGAAAATATAAGGGTCCATGTTGCGTGATGCTGATTCAAGATATCCTTTTAGGTGTAAATTTTTGGTGATAGTAACTCGGTGTTTGTTCAGATTATCTAATTAGTTACAATATTAGATGAGACTTAGAAAAAGTCTTCACTTTAAATCAGAAATAAATTCAATTATTGACGTAACCCATTGACCTTTATGTTATATTTTAACAAAATGTGCAATTAATTTATGCAATACTGCAAGTGATTGATTTCGAAGCATGCTTATTTGGATTGCCTCCTCGACTATTCAGTATTCGGGTTCGAATCCCACTTCTATAATGGATGTTCTTAACATTTTAGAATTGTTTTCAGATATTCGTAATATTTTTTGCTAAATTGTAGGCTTGTTTTCACTTAAGGAGATAAAAATTTAAAATTTGAACGTAAAATTTAATTCCTTTAGTTTTTTAAACAATTTTTTCTGCAGCAGAAGCTAATAAATGAATTCTCCATTCTTTAAAAAAATTGAAAAATAATAAATTTACCATTTTAATTATTTAATTTTTACTACCAGTAGTACCAAAAAGCACTACTGGTCCTTATAGTGTAACGTTTGCCGCGCTTGTTTTCAAACCAAAGGAAATCGCATTTGATTTTAATCCGAATATGGGACTATGATTTCCTTTAGATTCTCACATATACATACACAAATAACAACACACAAAATATATGGAAGCAAATAACAATACATAAAATATAAGGAACCTTACCTCAGAAATCGCCATGGATGTCTTCAGTTTTACCATGGTAATTGCCTTCAGAGAAAAGCCAATAAATGGTCAAGTCTCTGGAGGTTCATACCGGGCATTTCACTTCCAGGCGGGTTACATTGGTACGCAAATATGCAGATTTTTTTGTTTAACATTAACAAATTGCCCGGACACACTAGTGCAGTCAAAAGACCAAAGTTTTTTTTTACGCCGACTATTTGAAATTTAAATAAATTAAAATGTTACATTCGAAGCGAAAGATGGCGAAAGGATCTGTAATTACACTTTCGTTTTTTTAATATTATTATTATTAAAAAACGAAGGTTAACATATAATTTAAGAAATTCACACCCACTTTTTTTTAAATTTCAAATAGATTTATACGTTTTACTACGCCGCTGTAGACACACTTTTGATTGAACTACTGATTCCTGGTGATTATTTTATGGCCACCTTCGCCAACTGGTCCACTAACAGAGCAATATCTTGCTAAATTCGATAACAAAGAAATCGGTTGTTTCTCTGCACTAATGCCGAAATTTCACACTAACGTTCTGACGGATTTTCTTTTATTTTAAAATAAATATTTATAACCGATATAAAACGACTTCTAGTAGAGATATTTTTTTAAAAAATCTATTGTTTATGAATTGCGTAATTTTTTTTATGTGGGCTCAGCCAACTAGATGTCCTTAAAACATTTTTTTAAAAGTGAAAAAATCAATAATAAATCGCTTACTTTTTACAGACCTACCCAAACCTCAGAATTTTTTTTAAAAAAATACGAGCACAGAATTTTGCAAAGAAAAGTTAAAAATTAAATCGTTACTTTAACTAAAAATATTAACTTCTCCACTTATGTAAAAAAAAGGGTATCTCGATCACGGATTTAAATGTAGGTAATTGACTGATTGCATTTCATTGTTAATATTTTGAATATCGAAAATCATTTAACAACCACTCACTTAAAAACTGATGATTTAACTAAATTTTGAGAGGAAAAAATAAGCATAAAAAAACTTTTTTAATAATATACCGGAAAGTAGCTATTTTTAACTTTGCGATCGTTTTCTATGGCACACAACTTTCTGTTATCTATTATGGTGTAATAATAACGTTAAAATCGATTAGAACATATGAAAACCAAACTCGTTGAAATTATGATATTTTTTTATCGGAAAACTTTAAATTTTAGGGTCATAACGAATTTTTTTATGATTGCGGGGTCACATAACACAAATTTTTACACTAAAATGCTTCACATCATTCAATATTATTAATTTAATTTCTAACACCTCTGACGAAATTTGTCACGTGATTAGTTTATACTTTGCGATTGGTTACACCACTGCGCAAATTGTTTCGAATTGTAATTTTAATTGTTGGGTCACACATCAAAAATTTAATACATACTTAGCAACCTCAAGTAATGCAATATCAACTTATCGAAAACGCAATTTAGACCTAGACACCTTTTAAATTAACACACCAACAATTTCATGGCAATTAGGATATCTTTTGGGGTCACACCACTACGCAAATTGATTTGAAATGTAATTTCAATTGTTGGGTCACACATCTCAAATTTTTAACCTTTGCAACCTCAAAAAAATTTAATATCAACTTATTATCGAAGACAATTTAGATCTTAACTAGTTGTTCAATTTAAACATACCCTATTCTTTTTTAACTTTGAACTTTTTTATAACTAACCTCATTACAAACCAATAAATCTTACCCAATTGTTGCAGAATAACTCTTTTACTCAACATAAAGGTCTTTCATAATTATGGTTCGGGCATCATTGCCAAATATTTTTCGAAACCAATAAATCTTACCGATCATTGTAAGTTTTATACCAATGGAAAATTATTTTAGAAGGGGCTACTGGAAAATTTTGATGAAACAAAAAAATTCCCAATTTTAGTTACTCTAATGAATTGGGAAATGGGCTACAACTTCAGGTAAAGTACTATGAATTTGTAATCGAACACCTCAAGAAACCTCGTAAAAATTATTATATTTTTTGGGGTCAAAACACTACGCAAATTAATTTGAATTCTAAATTTTAATGTTGGGGTCACACCTAAAAAAATTCGTACATTAAAACACTTTGACACCTTAGGTAATGTACAATAAATTTAGAATCGAACACCTCTCACGAAATTATGACCAAAACACCTTTTTGAATTGACGCACCACAGTTTCATGGAAATTAAAATATTTTTTGAATAAACTTTAAATTTGGGGTCACGCCACTAAGCAAAGTCATTTTAATTTTAATTTTTGAGTCATTACAAACCAATAAATCTTACCAATCATTGCAGAATAACTCTTTTACTCAACATAACTACATCAACATAACGGCAATTTACAACATCTTTCATACTTATGGTTTGGGCAACATTGCCAAATATTTCTTCGAACCTTAATATCCAACTTCATTGCGAAACCAATAAATAAATCTAACCAAATTTTGGAGGTTACACACTCTAAAGCCACTAACCATTCCATAATCTCAAGCATCTCTCTCGAAGCAAAGTTATGCTAATAGGTTTTATACCGATGAAAAATTATCTTAGAAGGGTTTACTGGACAATTTTGATGAAACAGAACCAGATAGGACAGAGGCAATTTAAATATTTTTGAGAAAAAATACTTTCTACTCAACATAACGGTCTTTCATACTTATAGTTTGAGAATCATTGCTAAATATTTTTTCGAACCTTAATATCCAACCTCATTACGATTTAAACCAATAAATCTTTCCAATCGTTGTAAGTTTTTTACCAATGGAAAAATATTTTAGAAGGGGCTACTAGACAATTTTGAAAAAAAAATCCAAATGTTAGTTACTCTAATGAATTTCAAAAACGCAAATGGCCTACAACTTCAGGTAATGTACTATGAATTTGTAATCGAACACCTTAAGAAATTACGACCTAAACACCTTTTTCAATTTACACACCAGTTTCGCGGAAATTATTTTTTTGGGGAGGGTCACACCACTACGCAAATTGTTTTGAATTCTAAATTTTAATGTTGGGGTCATACATAAAAAAATTCGTACACTAAAACACTTTCACATTTATTATCAATTTATAATCGAACACCTCTCACGCATTATCACCTTAACGCCTTTTTGAATAGACACACCATAATTTCATGGAAATTAAAAAATATTTTTTTATTACACTTTAAATTCGGGGTCACGCCACTAAGCAAATTCTTTTGGATTTTAATTATTGGGTCACTCAAAATTTTCAAACATTGTAACACTTTGCAACCTCAGAAAATGCAATATCAACTTATTATCAAAGACGCAATTTCGATCTAAACTCTTTGTTCAATTTATACGTGCTAAACTTTTTTTTTAACTCAACCTTCTCATAACCAATCTCATTACAAACCAATAAATAAATCTTACCAATCGTTGAAGAATAATTCTTTTACTCAATATAACGAAATTTCTTATTTTTGGGGTCACAGTTTTGGGGTTTAAGCAAATTATTTTGAATTCTAAATTTTAATGTTGGGGTCACACATAAAAAAAAATTCGTACACTTGGGTCACTCATCGAACCTTCTAATAACCAATCTTATTACAAACCAACAAATAAATCTTACCAATCGTTCCAGAATAATTATTTTACTCAACATCACGGTCTTTCTAATTTTTGGGGTCACACCACTACGCAAATTGTTTTGAATTCTAAATTCACACATAAAAAACTAAAATACTTTCGACACCTCAGGTAATGTACTATCAATTTATAATCGAACACCTCTCACGCAATTATGACCAAACACCTTTTTGAATTGACACACCATAATTTCATGGAAATTAAAATATATTTTTTATTACACTTTAATTCGGGGTCACGCCACTAAGCAAATTCTTTTGAATTTCAATTTTGGGGTCACTCAAAATTTTCAAACATTGTAACACTTTGCAACCTCAGAAAATGCAATATCAACTTATTATCAAAGACGCAATTTCGATCTAAACTCCTTGTTCAATTTATACGTACTAAACTTTTTTTTTAACTCGAACCTTTTTATAACCAACCTCATTACAAACCAATAAATAAGTCTTACCAATCGTTTTAGAATAACTCTTTTACTCAACATAACGGTCTTTCATACTTATGGTTTGGGCATCATTGCCAAATATTTTTTCGAACCTTAATATCCAACCTCATTACGAAACCAATAAATCTTACCAATCGTTGTAAGTTTTATAGCAATGGAAAATTATTATAGAAGGGGGCTACTGGACAATTTTGAAGAAACAAAAAAATTCTAAATTTTAGTTACTCTAATGAATTTCAAAAACGCAAATGGCCTACAACTTCAGGTAATGTACTATGAATTTGTAATCGAACACCTTAAGAAATTACGACCTAAACACCTTTTTCAATTTACACACCAGTTTCGCGGAAATTATTTTTTTGGGGAGGGTCACACCACTACCAAAATTGTTTTGAACTCTAAATTTTAATGTTGGGGTCACACATAAAAAAATTCGTACACTAAAACACTTTCGACACCTCAGGTAATGTACTATCAATTTATAATCGAACACCTCTCACGTAATTATGACCAAACACCTTTTTGAATTGACACACCATATTTTAATGAAATTACAACATTATTCTTATTACACTTTAAATTTGGGGTCACGCCACTAAGCAAATTCTTTTGAATTTTAATTTTTGGGTCACTCATCAAAATTTTCAAACATTGTAACACTTTGCAACCTCAGAAAATGCAATATCAACTTATTATCAAAGACGCAATTTCGATCTAAACTCTTTGTTCAATTTATACGTGCTAAACTTTTTTTTTAACTCAACCTTCTCATAACCAATCTCATTACAAACCAATAAATAAATCTTACCAATCGTTCCAGAATAATTCTTTTACTCAACATAACGGTCTTTCTTGTTTTTGGGGTCACAGTTTTGGGGTTTTGAAGTTTACGCTAATTGTTTTGAATTCTAAATTTTAATGTTGGGGTCACACATAAAAAAAAATTCGTACACTTGGGTCACTCATCGAACCTTCTAATAACCAATCTTATTACAAACCAATAAATAAATCTTACCAATCGTTCCAGAATAATTATTTTACTCAACATAACGGTCTTTCTTATTTTTGGGGTCACAGTTTTGGGGTTTACGCAAATTGTTTTGAATTCTAAATTTTAATGTTGGGGTCACACATCAAAAAATTCGAACACTAAAAACACTTTCGACACCTCAGGTAATGTACTATCAATTTATAATCGAACACCTCTCACGCAATTATGACCAAACACCTTTTTGAATTGACACACCATAATTTCATGGAAATTAAAATATATTTTTTTATTACACTTTAAATTCGGGGTCACGCCACTAAGCAAATTCTTTTGAATTTTCAAACATTGTAACACTTTGCAACCTCAGAAAATGCAATATCAACTTATTATCAAAGACGCAATTTCGATCTAAACTCCTTGTTCAATTTATACGTACTAAACTTTTTTTTAACTCGAACCTTTTTATAACCAACCTCATTACAAACCAATAAATAAGTCTTACCAATCGTTTTAGAATAACTCTTTTACTCAACATAACGGTCTTTCATACTTATGGTTTGGGCATCATTGCCAAATATTTTTTCGAACCTTAATATCCAACCTCATTACGAAACCAATAAATCTTACCAATCGTTGTAAGTTTTATAGCAATGGAAAATTATTATAGAAGGGGGCTACTGGACAATTTTGAAGAAACAAAAAAATTCTAAATTTTAGTTACTCTAATGAATTTCAAAAACGCAAATGGCCTACAACTTCAGGTAATGTACTATGAATTTGTAATCGAACACCTTAAGAAATTACGACCTAAACACCTTTTTCAATTTACACACCAGTTTCGCGGAAATTATTTTTTTGGGGAGGGTCACACCACTACCAAAATTGTTTTTAACTTTAAATTTTATTGTTGGGGTCACACATCAAAAAATTCGTACACTAAAACACTTTGACACCTCAGGTAATGTACTATCAATTATAATAAAAAAAACCTCTCACGCAATTATGACCTTAACACCTTTTGAATAGACACACCATAGTTTCATGGAAATTAGAACATTATTTTTATTACCTTTAAATTTGGGGTCGCTCCACTAAGAATATTCTTTTGAATTTTATATTTTTGGGTCACCCATCAAAATTTTCAAACATTGTAACACTTTGCAACCTCAGAAAATGCAATATCAACTTATTATCAAAGACGCAATTTCGATCTAAACTCTTTGTTCAATTTATACGTGCTAAACTTTTTTTTTAACTCAACCTTCTCATAACCAATCTCATTACAAACCAATAAATAAATCTTACCAATCGTTCCAGAATAATTATTTTACTCAACATAACGGTCTTTCTAATTTTTGGGGTCACACCACTACGCAAATTATTTTGAATTCTATATTTTAATATTGGGGTCACACATAAAAAAATTCGTACACTAAAACACTTTCGACACCTCAGGTAATGTACTATCAATTTATAATCGAACACCTCTCACGCAATTATGACCAAACACCTTTTTGAATTGACACACCATAATTTCATGGAAATTAAAATATATTTTTTTATTACACTTTAAATTCGGGGTCACGCCACTAAGCAAATTCTTTTGAATTTTAATTTTGGGGTCACTCAAAATTTTCAAACATTGTAACACTTTGCAACCTCAGAAAATGCAATATCAACTTATTATCAAAGACGCAATTTCGATCTAAACTCTTTGTTCAATTTATACGTGCTAAACTTTTTTTTTAACTCAACCTTCTCATAACCAATCTCATTACAAACCAATAAATAAATCTTACCAATCGTTGCAGAATAACTCTTTTACTCAACATAACGGTCTCTTTTGGGGTCACACAACTACGCAAATTGTTTTGAATTCTAAATTTTAATGTTGGAGGCACACATCAAAAAATCCGTACACGAAAACACCCGACACCTTAGGTAAAGTACTAACTATAAATTTATAATCAAACACCTCTCACGAAATTATAACCTAAACCCCTTTCTGAATTTACACACCAAAAATTCATGGAAATTAGAATATTATTTTCATTACACTTCAAATTTGGGGTCACGCCACTAAACAAATTCTTTTGAATTCTTAATTTTAATGTTGGGGTCACACATCAAAAATTTCGAACATTGTAACACTTTGCAACCTTAGAAAAGGCAATATTATCTAATTATAGAAGACACAAATTAGACCTTAGCATCTTTTCAACTTACACACCTTAGTTTCATAGAAATTTAGATTTGGGGGGTCACAAAACTACGCTAATTGTTTTGAATTCCGTTATTGATTGGAGGGTCACACAATACATAGTATTATAATGTTGTAATTATAAATAATTAACATTTTTTATTATCTATCACTCATCTTATGAAGAAAAAAGGTAATGAAACGCCAAGTCACTCACAACAATAACTTCTTCAAACTGGATTCCCAGTAATACCTGACGAAGCAATCTAATTACCAATGGAGATTTCTAAAAGTATCCTATTGAGATTACAAAAAAAAATAATCACCTACCTTTGCGATGAAACATCGGCAACTATTTCAGCAGTGTAAAGCCAAAAAATCTAGTTTTCAAGTACTTGTAACTAACTATAGTTATTGAACCAAACTTATGTATCTAGTTATTGAACCAAACTTATGTATCTAATACGAGATAATTGCCACTATTAATTTTCAGCAATTCACTCGTAAAAATTAAATAAGGAAACTCATGTTTGAATTAAATTCAGGACTATTGATATTAACAAGCAGTATGCTTTTCCCTTAAATAAAAATGATCTTACAGGACTTATAATATTACCATTAATGCTATGAACTGAATGAACCATTAGGGATCATATAAATTTAGTTATTACTAAATAGATACTGATTATGCGAGATCCAACCTAATTATTTAGATTATACCATCAGAAACAACCAAATCCACACATTTTTAAACAAACAACTCTTAATTTTATTTTCTGTTAAGTACAAGAAGGTTACAAACTATTTTCATTTTGTTTTTTTATTTTTTATATCACAAGGCCAACATGCCCATTTTTTCCCACACAAGTATAATGAAATGAAGAGTCCACAGAAGAAATGTCCGTAATGAAAAAAATTCTGCACGAGTGATGAAAAGTAGCGATGAAAACGGAACGATGCACAAATGTTCGCAGACGCAAGTTCCCACGAACGCCAGATGTTCGCAGACGCAAGATCCCACGAACGCCAAATGTTCGCAGACGCAAGATCCCACGAACGCCCCAAGTTGATTTAGCCTTGAAGGGTGAAGGGAATCAATCGCACCTGGGTTATGAGGTTCTTGGGAAGTAACTGTGATATAGCACATGCCAAGAAGATTGGCACTCCATACTGGGTAGATAGAACGATGGGGAATGTTTTTCAAAATAGTATTAACTTCCAAAAATGACTAGTAATGTTAAAAGCTGTAATTAAAGAGTACTTTTAACTTAACCATGAATCATACAAAGTGACAACGACATGAGTTTTCTTAAGATACTGTTTATCTTGTGTTAGTTTTTTCACTACTTTTTTTACTTTTTAGGTAAAGCCAATTAGTTCTCATTACTATAAAAATCCATATTTTTACTTTTTTACAATGTTTTACTTTTTTTAGCTATTGAGCTTTAAATGCCATTAAAATAACATTAGTATAATTTTAACTTATTGGAACAGTATATATTAATGATCTTAATTAACTTTGGCAATCAAAAATGTAGCATTAATTAAACTTTAAATTCGTAATTTAGAGACTAATAAAGAAAAGAATGATACAAATCATCTGGGAAGCAGCTCCTAATTCAGTCGACCAGAGAGCTAACTGCAATGGACCTCGTTTTACACAGGATCTTGAGAGGTAACCAAGGATTTTGTTCATGCCAAGACCTAGTCTTTACTTGGAAGGGGGCAGCAATTTCAACTCTCACCCAAATGACGATTTTCCAGGTAAGATAGAGACAGTTCAAAGCACTCAGCCACTAACTTGTCTTTCAGGAATTCAATAAGGATCATTCTATACATTTGCTGGAGATTCCAGAAAAGTGAACCTTCAAGAATATTATTGACAACTGAATACTATTTTTATAAAATAAATAAGCCATGTTTGTTCATATTAATTCTACTTATAACAGCAAAACTGCTAAGGTGACTCGAAATTAAGCATTAGCTCTTGAAATTACTTTTAGCAGAAAAGACTGAAAAATTAGGCATTCAGACCTGTTTAAATTTGATTGACAGCATCAATGCTAAAAAAATAACTAGTTCTTCACACTTAATCTATTTTACCATTAAGTAATTGACAATGTTCTATGTTAATGCTTTAATTATAAGAAATGAATTTTAAATTAAAAGTAAGATAAAAGTCGTTAAATCTTATACTCCCTATAGGTACCAAACCAATGCGAGGGCCCATGCTTAGATTCTCAAACTTCGTCCAGTTATTTCTACAGCAAAAAAGGCATTCAGTTGGAATTAAAAGACTCCTAGTCCTGAAACTGCATCTCCAAACTTGACACTCAGTGATCATTAAGCCAAGCAAACTTCTCTTTAGCAAAGGTCATCCAACAGGATCATAAGGTAATAAAGCGCCTAAACCTGTATAATTAATTGTGCAGTTTAATATTACTTCAGGGAAATGGGGGAAAAGTAAGTAATAAGGAATGAATGATACCAAACCCAAAAGTGCGACAAGTAGGCGGGAGATAACTGTTCTCTATCACCAAATTCAGTCAAATAACTAGTTTTCATGCCGGACAAATCAGCCAAATAACAACAAGTTCTAATATGGATCTGTAATAGGAAAGTTAATCGAAAAACAACTTGCACTAGGCAAGAACAAATCGACAAAGCAAAAGTGTGACATGCTTATTAAATTTGAAGTGATAGTTTAAAATATACAAACACGCATAGGAAATTAAGAATTAATTTTAAGCTAGATAAATGCACCTTGAATATCTTTTCAGAGAATTGATTAAAAATCACAATATAAGATTGGACTTATAAGCAAACTTCAAAATACTTTGACAATGCATTAAAACTTATTTGACATAGAAGTTAATAAAAAGATAATCATGCAATGTGTATATAAATAGTTATCTTGAAATCATAAGTGTAAACCTCAGCGCATGGGATACAGGAAATCAGCAAGTTTCGTACAGCCGCTAATTGTAATCTGCAAGAATATATTACATGCTTGGGCTAAAAGGGTCACAAATACAATTGAATATCCAGCTTAAAGCACTAGATTAAGACAAACTTTCTACTTCGGCTCTTGTCACAGATGAAACTTTACCGCAAGAATGGGGTAGGAAAGGAATAAGAAAGACACCACAGCAATCCCAGTTTTGCACAACTTAACGATTTATCTGAAAAAATACAGCAAGGCATGTTGCGGGACTAAGAACCCATGTTAAGCACAACAGTTTCAATTGCTACATCAATAATAATTATTTTTCTAATCGATATTAATTTACCAAACTCCTAGATTAGATTGTACTGTACACGATCCCCATTGTAACCTCCTGTTCATGGTCAAGTAATTACCGCTTATCTGAAAATATAGCAAGGTATTTTCTGAGGGCTAGATAGCCCTTGTTAGGCATGACACATGTTTAAGTATAACTACAATTAAGACTAATAGTTAACTTCAAAACAATGGACATCCAAATTTATTTACCAAATTGGTAATGATGCACCAACAGGGCTGGGTCATACAGCATAGGGCAGTTTCGGATAGCTTGACGGGGCAAAGTAGGGCTAACGATACCAGCTCCTTCGATTTTCATAGCAATCTTCTTCCAATAATTTAGAAAATTTTTGGCGATAGTTCAACACCTATACTAAAAACCATGTCATTTGCAAAAAAACGTTATGGAAATTCAGGTGTAAAAACTATTCATTAAAAGAAATTTGTATTAAAATCAAAAATGTTACGCAGGTTTCAGGTGATTTCTCAATGTCTGCACACTACCAGGTTTCTTTCATCTTATTCATAGCACAGTATTGGATGGCTTGACGGAGCAAGGAAGGCTTAACAATACCAGGGCTTAAAGTTGTCATAGCTAGGCTTCTTCCCATTTAGAAAATGATTGTTGAAGGCTCAACACCTAATAAAACCATGTCATTTGCATAAAAGGTTATAGAAATCTAAGTGTAAATTAAAATAATTCTTATTAAAATGAAAAATGTTACGTATGTATGGTTGGTATTTTTTCAGCATACTAGTAGCTACCGGGTTTCATTCATCGGGCAGTTTCGGATGGTTGATGAAGCAAAGGGCTAACAATACCAGTTCTTTAAGTCATCTCATAGCGATCTTCTTCCCATTATTTAGAAAATTTCAGTTGATGTCTCAATACCTATTAAAACTATGTCACTTGCAAAAACAAAGGTTATGGAAACCAAGAGTAAAAACGATTCATAAAATAACAATCGTATTACAATAAAAACAATTACGTCTGTGTCGGGCGATTTCCCAATTTCAGCATACTACCGGACCACTTGGAAAGTTAAACAACAGCGGACGCTTTCGGCTGTGATTATACACCAAATTATCTGAAAAATACATGAAGGAAAACATTTCGGGAAAGCCCCGGCAAATAATCTATTAAGCACGCAGATCATATGCATTGGAAATATTTACAATATCACATATTGTGGTTAAATGTTTACAATCATTGTTACCCTGGGGGGGGGGGGGGGGGAAATCTTCTCGACTAAGTCAACCCCTTTGATTGTACAGGAAAACTACTTCATAAAATGACATCAGGGATTATATCAATCTGTAAATAAATATGGAGGTCGACAAAAAAAAAACAAGTTATGAACACATAGGGTTAAATATAATCGGTTGGTAGGAAAATGCAACGTAAACAATACAATCGTTTAAAACGTAAACAATACAATCGTTTAAAACGTAAACAATAAGTATAATCGTATATGTAACGTAAACAATATATAAAATTGTAAACAATATATTTAAAATAACGTCGTTAACTGTTATAAGAAACTATACCGCAATCGTGCTTTGATCGTTCATTTGATTCCCACCGTCCGATTTCTTGAAACCAATTCGAGCAAGCATTCGTCGAACCACAATCAGAAAGAATGAAACATCAGAAACCAAAATGGAGTAAACAGTGTAAAGTAAACGAAGCCATCTTTTCCCAAAAGATCCTAATACAAGAAATAAGAATTGATTAAATAACACGCAAACACTCAATTCCCAACCCATCATACTTTTCTCATATTTAAATGAGAATTCTAAGCCCAATCTTAGAAAAAAACAAATTGTCTACTCACCCCATACCAGCAACCAACACTTACCAACCCAGTTGAAAATTCAGACATCAAGTTGACGCAGATTCAAGAGAGGGCAGACATCTTCGGAAATGCAAAAATTCCTTATTTTTCGATATTTATATGCAACAAAGGACTAAGAACTGTATTCACACCACGCTTGACGTGATATAGTACTTCATAAAACTTTTAATTACAAAATCATATGTTAACTTTTTGAAAATTTGCTATCTTCTTTAAAAAATTTTAATCGTTTTCTACGTTATTTATCAAATTTTATGAGACAAATGCAAATTACAAATATTTTATTTTAGTCGCTCGCAGACGATGAAATTTCTCCGGCGATTTAACACACTAAGGAAGTGTGCGAAGCGGTTCTCGGAACCGACGTCACAGCTGTTAAGTTCAAGGCGCATGCGTACAAAAATGTTTTCGACGTGAGTGTGAGTAAAAAATCGATGGAGCGTCCCTCTCCGCTCCGCCATTGCTGGAAATTTCGAGAAATTTCCATTGCGCGGCCGTAAAAGTTTAATTGGAATAAAAGAATTAAGAGAGAACACTTATTTAAATGCAGCTTTTTAGAACTCACTAATTCTCCATTTTATTAAACTGCAATGAATAAACTATCAAACCATTTCACACTCATCATCCACTTTCCACCATTTCACACTCCATCATCCACTTTCATCAAAGACCATTACTCTATAACTATGTATATAATTTAACATTAAATTTGAGACAATCAAACCTTCAGAAATAATTTTTTCCAATTTTTAATAGCAATAAAGGTGATGATTTCCTACCCCATACTATTGTCATATAAGTATTTTAAATTTGCAATTAAAAAAAAATTGATATAGCTCAGTGATTAGTAGCTCATCATTATTCTTACGAATTTTTTATGACAAAAATTATTGTTATACACATAACAAAAATATATTAAATATATTTGTGGATAACTTTGTGTGTGGTAGGGTGTTTTTAGGGGTAAAGTCAATGCTTGGGGATATAAATTTTATAACAACTATTAAAAGTAATACCTCAAAAACTAATTTAAAAACTAGTTGTTTCAATAAAAATCGCATTTTAATTATACATCGCATATAAAATTATGGTTTGCAAAACAAGTGTTAGAGCTGAAAGACAACTACATATAATTTAACAGTTTCTGAGTGTTTTGTATTGTGTACTGATTATTAAAATTAGTTGGTTTTTCGAAATAATTTTACTACAATTTAACTACATGAAAGGATTAATTAATAAAACTTTAATTACATGTGAGTATGAAGTCATGTTCTTCCCACAGAATAATTTTTCAGATGAATAATTTATTTAATAATTTCTTTTTGTCTTCGATATGATGTTTTGAAAAGCACAATTAACGTACGAATTGTACAAAAAGCTCGTGTTGACTTGAACTTGTATTTGGCATTTAATAAATTGCGCATGTTTACAAAATAAAAATTAAGTCCACGTATTTAGTTATAAAAGAGAAAGCTATCTTTCAGAAGAATTTTTTTTAAATGGAAAAGTATGTATTGCCAAAAAGTTGAAGATATCCGTCTGTCCGTCTCCAACTTTGTTAGAAAGGTATAACATCAGAGACCGAACTTTATATTTTTTGATCGTTCGTCCGGACAGGAAATGCCTACCTATATATCGATTCTTCCCATTTGCATACCATTGGAATTTAATTTTTACCCATTAAAATCACTGTTGCTTTATCAACAATATAATGATAATTTTATTTATTTAAAATGAGCAGTTGAGGGAAAATTATTTTAGTCATATTGATCAATTTGAAATGGCGTCATAATATAAATCAAAGCACCATGTGTTTTTTAAAATAATCAGCATCTGTTACTAAGAAAGCGGAGCACAGTGTTCCATTTTTTCCCATAAAAACTTAGTTAGGTTTCAATAATTTACATTCATTCGTTTATTAATGTATAATTCTATAAGGGGGTCAAAACACAAATTATTCACTGTGATATTTATTGTTTCTTAGAAAGTATTTAAAAATCACACCGTTGAGAGATATTATTTGAAGATGAGAGTTGTTTGTATGTTGTGGTATTGCTTTTTCGAAAAATACAAATCATTATAAATATAAAGTCATTTGAATTTATATTTTTAAGTTTTACTTCGATCTGCAATTTGACTCTATAAGTGTATATGATTTTTTTTATCATGCCGAAAAGAATTTTGAGGAACAAACTCAATTTTATTAAAGTTTATTATGAGAAAAATTAGTCGATAATGTCACTCTGACCGGCTTAACCCTAGATACACAAACCTACTTGATTAAATATCTCCTCTAATTGCAGTTTTATACGGTTAAAATTACTTAAAAGCAATTATAGGGGGTTTTTTTAAAGGGGGGGGGTCAAATTTAATAATCATCAATACTATTATCGTTTTATTCTTATTATTTGAAGTGTTTTTTTATATAATATTACACCCAAGTCCAATCGGAATGCCTTAACCTTAAGAAATTTTTAGAAAATTATATTAGATTATTTAGGAAAATTATAACGAACAATATCCTGGACCCAGCCATATCCCGTACATTGATTAAAAACAAAAAGTGCGTCTTATTAGTGTAGAGGTAGACGGTTTCACAATGAGCATGAAATGCAACCAAAGCCACATCTCATCGAGCACGGAAAAGTGGTGTATTAGTAAAAATATTATTTTTCAGGAGACTCGAGTGAAATTAATTTTTTCCATTTCCATCTCGTTATAGAAATATGAAATATTTACTAACTGTACAGGACCTGATCACCGAATAGGGAAGACGGGGTTTCCTCTTCAAAATTTGAAAGGGCCCTTTTATTTAAAAGAGTCATAATTAAAAAAACAAACGTGCTGTGTGTTGCCTATTTCTTTACCATATTGAATTAACAATATAATCATAGATATAAGCACTTTTGTTATTTTCGAGAGCAACAATTTAATTGCTTTAGTTAATGTATGGAAAGTGCAACATTTAATTTGATAAAAGTTGTTTGGCATTATATATCTATTGGCAAATTAGTTGCCCATACACTGTCATCGCCATGGGAGGCCCCATATCAAGAGCAGGCTTCCTAAAGTCCTTTCCTAAAGTCTGGATCGGGCCCTGTAACTGAAACTGTATCCCAACGGATACACCGAACAATTTAAGATTTTTCGTTTTCTAGAAGTAAAAATTTCGAATATTTTAGCATTTAAAACTCGAAAGGCAGGGCCGTGGGGTAAATTTTTTTCATGTGATGCAAGTTTTTAAAATGCCGCCCGTGATTTTTTTTATAGCTTTCATACTAAATCTATGTTTTCACCCAAAACTGGAAAAATTTCTGTCCACTTGTGTCCATACGCCAAAAAAAATTGTGTTGACAATTCCCATTTTTTTGTATTAAAATTGTTCTTAATTTTGAAATTTTTAATTCTATTTATGTACATACATATATACAATAGAATTATATTAGTATTAGAATATATTAGTAATATGAATCCCAATAATGAAAACGATATAAATTATCGATTGCACAATTTTCTGTAATTATTTAGTGTTTGGATAAATGGTTCAAGTAATTTTTGTAGGTACGGTAGTTGACCTGCTACCCTGCCAGAGCAAAATAGACAGTACAATTCCAAAAAGCTTATACAACTCATTTCGGGCCGTTCATCAGAATTACCGCTCCTTTAGTACATGCGAAGAGGTGTTTTTTCTTTAAAGCATTTCAAAAAATTTAAACGAAGTGGAATTTACTCAGGGTTAAGCACCGAAATTTGCCACCCCTATAGTCTAGTGCCGCCTGATGCGGCCGCCTCTCTGCATCATAGCACCACACGGCCCTGTCGAAAGGTATAATATTTGCTCGATACGCCACTTTCCTTCAAACGATTCGTCAAATCTTGTTTCAACCAGTTTCGACGCATTCACTAGCAGCTGATATCGCGTTTATTTCGAGGACGAAGGTAACGGTTTACTTTTACATCTACCTTTGCGTCAAGGGAAGCAAAAGAAGTGACGCATCGCTCGGGCGCATCGCAGCGGAACGATTGACTTAGCACAGACCACGTACAGTACAGAACAGACTGAAATTTTGCATTCAGCGGCGTAGCCAGGATTGTTTCATGGGTGGGGGGGGAGGGGGTATTATTCTAAAAAAAATGACATATTAATTCTAAATAAAATCACTAGATTATTCTAAGAAAATTGCTTAATTATCTATATATATAAAAGGCAAAGTCCTGACTCACTGACTGCAGGGGTGAAACTTTTCAAGGGGTACCCCGGAATTCCGGGTTTTTTTTAATATTCTTCACCCGGAATTCCAGGTTTTATTTTAGACTAAAAATTGTTTTAAAGTTTTTTAAAAATTAAGTTTCTATCTTTTAATCACTTTAGCATCATCGCCGCACTTCACATCATCGCCGCATCGACAACAATCACCATAGCAACCGGTGAAGGAAGGGAAAATAGGAAGTTCATAAAGAACTAAAATAGCCTACTTTCCTGTTACTTAAATACTTACTGAAGTTATAATCGGGAAAAAAAACTAGGTTCCTAAAGTAAATATCATCAACAGCCGTTTCTACACTAGATTTATACACATTAGAAAAAAAAATCGAAACACAGCACCCAGCTATAATTTAAACTTCTAAAAGCCAAAATCAACTATTTTCCTTAATATTCTTTCGCAAATTAATTAAATATTATTTATCATCTGCTCGTGATTTATTTGTAGTTCGAAGAATAATTAAATATTTATTAATAACAAAAGTAATGAAACTACTCCGAACTGCATTAAAAAATAAGAAATGTAAATTAAAACTATGCATAATTGCATGCAAAAGTATGCCTAGCCGCTTTCTTGGTAGATAAATAATGAATAATCAAAGAATCAAATTGTGCTACATTTTATGACGTCATTCCAAACTGATTCATGAAAATATTATTTTGCTTCAAATATGTTTAAATAAATAAAGTTTCTCATGCCATTGTTGATTTGGCAACAGTGATTTAAATGACTCAAAATTGAATTTCAATGCTAATTCAATGGGAAATTCGCCGACAGATAGTAGATTTATGTCCGTCCGGACGTACAGACAGACGGACAAAAAGTATGAAAGTTGGGTATCTGAGGTCATAGCTTTCTAACAAAAAAAGAATTTTTAAGATCCGATGGATAGAACCGATTTTGGAAGGGGGGGGGGGGGGGGGTACGGACAGACAGGCAGACAGACGGACAGACAGACGGAAAGACAGACAGACATACGAACAGACAGACAGATGGACATCAACCGCATTTCAATACCTACAGCGATTTAAATGACTCAAAATTGAATTTCAATGCTAATTCAATGGGAAATTCGCCGACAGATAGTAGATTTATGTCCGTCCGGACGTACAGACAGACGGACAAAAAGTATGAAAGTTGGGTATCTGAGGTCATAGCTTTCTAACAAAAAAAGAATTTTTAAGATCCGATGGATAGAACCGATTTTGGAACCCCCTTCCAAAATCGGTTCTATCCATCGGATCTTAAAAATTCTTTTTTAAGATCCGATGGACGGACGATGGATCCGATGGTCCGATCCGTAAGATCCGATGGTACGGACAGACAGACAGACGGACATCGACCGCATGTCAATACCTACTTTTTCATTTTTTTAATTCTTTCGAATTAAAAAAAGAAAAGTAGGCTAAAAAAGTTTAGTCAAGTTTAATCCTGCCGCGGCTTTCGCTTGAGTATTTGAGTTACTTTTTTTTAATCCTCTTTCGTTTTCACTGCCTTGTCGACACCGCACTTAATGAAGCACGTGGATTTATGGAATATCCTTAACTTCTATCTTTGATTATATATAACGAAAGCATTTTTTCTCAACATTTCTGAATATAACCCTTATAATTGAAGACAAAAATTCAATTGATTGCTTTAAATTACGACACCAGTCGCCAATAGCCTTCGTGTAGCTCTAGTGCGACGATGATTCAACTCCCCATTTCTCGGTCCATATCAATGAAAACTAAACTTAAATTTCAATGAAAATCGAGCTTAAATAATGAATTTATGTAATAAAGATGAAAAACTTAATTAAAATTTGAAGATTAATTAAGATTCGATTACACTGATCTCTTCGAATATCGGCTCAAATATAAAACCAACTCCCAGTGCAATCCAACAAAATTCTGATTCACTTTTATTTTGCTGCCTAGTACTTTTCACGAAATACACGTATGACGTCCACACCTCATAATGATTGACAGCTCTCTGGCTGCGTGATCGGCAAAGTGTAATCTCGTTACTTTTGTAGCTCCGATTCAGGTTAGGTTGGATCAACCAGAATATTTGTTCAATGGGGAACTTGCATGTATTTTTTTATTCTTTTAAATTAATCTCCATGCGATTCTAAGAACATCGACACAAATTTTACCTCAATCCGACCATTAGTTTATTTTTAATTATTTTTCAAAGTTTGCGATTTGCCCCGCCCCTTGAAAACGCTGCCTCTGGCCTTCCCTCCCCGCGTGACGTCAGTCGACCTGACAGGGAGAGCGAGAGATAGGCGGCCGCTGTGTTTTGCGAATGTCACTCTTTCTAATGCTTTTCTTATCTCGTCGAATCCATAAAAGTTATGTAAATTCTGGAAAATATTAGTGCATACGAATGTTGCATAGTACCTTGTTGTAATAGTACCACGAAAATCCTTTTAGAAAAGCGTTTTTTTAATGTTCTTTGAGTTGTAAAAAAAAATGCGTGTGTTGATACATAGTTAGAATCAAGAACGTTTGAATTTGAAGCAAAATACTATTTTTATTCTTAAATAGTAACAGACTTATGTTATAAAATAAATTTCTATGCAATTATATTATGTAATTGTATGTATTTGTACTTATAATTTAACTATGTAATATAAATGTAGATTAAAATTAAATTTAATTGATTGAAATACCTGTATTTAAGATTGGGAAATAAATCTCATTATTACAGGGATTCGACAAAATAATGTACACACATTGCAATTTTTAAATTAAATCACATGTTTTATAAGTTACGTAGATACAAGTAAAATGCTTTTAACGACTTGTAACATGTGTTACGACAAACATGTTCGAGCAGATATATTGTCTCTTATGCTATTATGTGGAACGCAGATTTCAAGTTTTGTACATTATTATCGTAACAAGTTCATCCAATCCCTGTAACTATGAAAAATATTTCCCATTCTTAATGCAGTTATTTCCATAAATTAAATTTAGTTTTAATTTGTATTTGAATTCATAGAAGCAATTTAGTTTATAACATAAGAATGTTATACGTTACAATTAAGAATAAAAAATACATGTTTCCTTTTTGAACATTGTTGAACCTAACTATCAAGACGTATTTTTTTTTACATCTCTAGGAAAACTACAACTAGTAGGTGTGTAACAGTATAACTATCACCTGGAACCTCTTTCACACACGCGAGTTATAAAACTTAAAAACAAAATTCATAAAACACAGCATTTACTTCTAATTAATACTTTAGTTGCCAAAATTGCCGATCTTCATTAACTTTCTTTTGCAAATTTAATCACATTAAAAATGGCCAGATAATTTATCCGACTCCCACTCTCTCTAAAACTTTTTTTAATACAGTATATGTACATAATCATTTCTAGCCTCCGTGGACCTTTAACAGTGCCAGTTACACCTGGAATTATCTCTATTTTCTTTTTAAATGTGCATTAATTTTTTGGTTTTTTAAATTTTAAATATAATTTTAACTGGAATTTTTGTGATGAAATTTGGTTTAATTTCATTATTGATTTAATTCGTTTAGTTTCTGCACTACAAATTAATTAATTTAAATTATCTAATAAGTTAAATGCTCAATAAAAACATTCTGTAATTGATTTTTTTCTATTTTTTTTGCACATAATTTTTATTTTAAAAATAAAACATTAATTGTTTATTAAATGATACAAACATCAGTTATGTAAAACAAAAGCTAATTAATGTCCATAATTAGTAATACTAAATTAGCAGAAAAAACTATTAAATTGGAATAAACTCTATTTTCATTGGAAAATTATTTTTTTTTAAAATTAAAAACAATTTTATTTAAAAATAATTTTAATTAAAGTAATATTAATTAAAAATATATAAATAAAATTTGCGACCCACCCCCAGAATTTCTTTTCTAGTCGCACCCTAGGTGATGGAAGGACATATAGCATTTTTAAAAGCTTCCACTTTTAACTTTATAAACGTTCTGTGGGAGCTGAAATAAATTTTCTAATGTAATTTTTTCGTGGTTCTATTACAACAAGTTACTATGCAACATTCGTATGCACGAATATTTACCAGAATTTATATAACTTTAATGGATTCGACGCGATAAGAAAAGCATTAGGAAGAGTGACATTCGCAAAACACAGCGGCCGCCTATCTCTCGCTCTCCCAGTCAGGTCGACTGACGTCACGCGGGGAGGGAAGGCCAGAGACAGCGTTTTCAAGGGGCGGGGCTAAGCACAAACTTTGAAAATTAATTAAAAAATAAACTAATGGTCGGATTGAGGTAAAATTCATGTCGATGTTTTTAGAATCGCATGAAGTTTCCTTTACAAATGGTATTTCGCTATTTCCCGACACATGCAAGTTCCCCATTGGTTCGAATCAAGGGTCCGTTAGTCGTGACTTTGTGATGGCAAGTAAAGCTTGAATGAAAAAAAAATCTGTGTTTGAAACTTTTATTGGATTTTTTTTCTACTATGCTGGGGTTTCGGATTTTATACAGGTTTTAGTTTCAACAAAAAGAATTTAGGTTCGGCTTATAACGCTTTATCTATTCCGATTTTAGCAATTTCTATTCCTTGAATTTTTCTGGAAAAGTACTTGAATTTTTTTCTTCTTAATAATTTTATGAACCATGTGAAACTTAAAAACAAACTATGCTGTAAAATTGCGATGTCTTAATTTCCCACTTTGCACTGAGTTATCTTCAATTTTTTTTTATTTTGTCACTAAACAATATATGCTATATTCATTAGAACGTCCAATTAAGCGTTTGATCTTCAATTTGCAAGATCACGTGACTTCATGCTTAGGTAATTTTTTAATTTAATCGTTTCTGGCTGTCTATTTCTAGCCTCCCTTTAGAGCTTTAACACAGCCAATTAAGCCTCGTAATTTAGAACATTGGTCAAGTGACGAATGAGCCAACACCAGAATGAGCACCCAACGGAACGTCGAGCGACATCATACGCTAACACCGTTGGGGCTTTGAACTCCACAGATTTAAAGAGCATACTTATCCTAGTATCAAGGGGTTCTACGACGCATAATGCGTCGTTGCAATTTTAGAGGGGTTTAAAAAATTGAAAAAATTAATAAGTAAAGGTTGATTTTGACAACAAAAAAAACCCAACAAACTCTAATTTTGTCTAATTATCTGACCCCCACCACCAAGGGTCGTATTTTTTAAAGACAATTTCCATTTACATGAAAAATAGCTATATGAATATGTAGTTGTTTTTGTTTTTTTGGTAGATAAAAGCAAAGAAACTTGTGTAAATTATGATTGAAATGTTCTTAAAACATGTTAGTAAATGTCTCCAATGAGTGGTATTATCCACGGCAAAGTATCTACAGAATATATATCTCTTCGCCGCGCCGTCGATATTTCTTAAAATATATTGGTTTCCATGAGTTTTCTGGGAGAAAAATATTTTAAACAATTTTGTAATGCTTTTTTACCATGCTATAACAAATATGACGTAAAATATTTTTAAATAACACTGTTGCTGAGTCTTTATATCCCGGAATTAAAATATAACGCTCAACCCTCATCCCCCCCCCCCTCAAAAAAAGGAAAAGTGACGGCCCTTTCAATGAAAATGGTTATCGACCACTATACTAGTCATATTAAAAATGAATTAAATAACCTAATATAGATACATAAACTTTAAGCATCTTTAAATTGAAAGCAATTTTTAAAAAACAGTTTTGCACCTGGTTTTGAAATAAAACTTTAAACTTTGAAGAATGTAAGTTATATACTGTACTTTGCACTGCTAATTGTCTTTGTACTTACACTGTATGTTCAACTAAGCTCGACCTAAAACTGGGATATCACAATAAAAAGATAGATTCGACGCTAATTAATTTTCTAACCTACACACATAAACACGAAATTTTATTAGATTTTATTTTAACAGCATAAGTTAAAGAACAAATAAACTGTTAAATCCATCATAATAGTCCTCCAAATCGCTTAGAAGGTACACAAAAAAAGAATGTTTGATAGAAAGAACAGGCTAAAACCGAAAAGCTGAACACCTCCTTTTCCAACTATAAACAGTATATTTAATTTTATCCACAAGATCGGCGGATGCTGGGTTTCGTAGTGAATTTGGATGTGGTTTACACTTTCCACGTATTTGTTTGCGCATATTAAATTTAAAGTATAGTATTTCTCCCAAGAGAGTGATAAAAGATAATGCATATCCATACAGCAAAAGTTGGAATGTTCCAGATATTGCCACAAGTCCTATTTGATGCTCATGCCCCTGGACTTCTTGTTTATTTCTTGCATCTAAAAGATACGTTAGAAAACTAGCATCATTTATATATTTTTCCAACAAACCTGCACCCAGGACCCTTGTTATCATTTTATCAAGCTTCTCTCTACAACAGAAGTTCCGATTTAGCGCGAAACCGACGTGTGATTCAGCTATAGGGTCACTACAAATAAAAACTTCAGATTGTTGTTCCTCAATAAAAAAATTCATCTTCAATAGAAAGGTGGCACTTATAAAAGCCACCTTCTCTGTCACAACCTCTTTTATGTGTCTTATATCCGTCATCTTAGCATGCCACTTGTTGGTTTCAATGGCTGTTCCAATTACTTTGAGATATTCTTGCTCCGTTTCTTTAAGGTAGGAGGCGTGTAAACCTCCCTCTATTACATAAGCATGAACCTTTCCCCTTGAAATAGCATTTGAAAGCTCCAAAAAGTTCTGGACCGTCTTACCCTGAGTTGGTGAGAATAAAAATGCTAAAAGGGCCCCAGAGTAACTTGCCGATAACACGGCTGCACAAAGTAACCATAAAGCCACAAAATATTTCAGATTTAGCGAGGTAGTTTTAAATTGTAAACTTTGGCCCAGCATGTTTCCGAACAGTTCCAGAAAGATTACAACTAACGAATGCGTCTGTTTCAGAACAAAATATAAAGTTGCTGACATCGCTATAAGCACACCCAAACAACAACCCCACACTACGATGTGGAAAGGATATAGATATGCATTTTTTAAATGATGCTTCTGTGGCTTCCCAATAGCAAAAGATAAAGGAGTAATTAAATATGGTCTGCTGAAATCTACATCTCGTCGTCTCTGTTCAGTAATAATAAGACCTCCCATGCTTAAATCTGCTTCCCCTCTTTGAACCATACCAATGACGCCAGTCCATGATCCGTTCGGGGTCAGAAAACCGTACTCTCCATCCTCAGGTATTACAACACGGTGTTCAAATCCGAGACCATGTAGCACATCTAGCAAAAAGGAACCTTCTATTCCTCCAGTTATTTCCAGTCTAGAATCTTTCGTTTTGCTTACATTCATTATAAACTTCATTATATTGACAGCAACTACCAGCACATTAGAACGCTTCAACATCATATTGATTCTATTCTCTCAAAGAATCGACGTTGATATATATCACATTATAGTAAACGTCGATTTGGTATCATTTGAGTACTGCTACAAGTGTCTGCAAATGTACTAGTTTCTGCACCTGTCTGCAAATGATTTCAACATCTTCTATCCAAGCTTTTACGTCAGTATCACATTACAGTTTATGTACATCTCGTATCAGTTACTGCTAAACCATAACTTCTTGTTTAGACAATTTCTTCAACATTATTTATCAAGAACTTCAACCTTATTTATTTATTAAGGTTCTATGTCATTATATAATTTTTTTAATGTTAATCTGGTGTCAGTTAAGTATTATCACGACTTCTTAGTTTCTCGTATCAACTAATTTTAGCTTCCACACTACGTGTATAACGTAAAAAGTGGAAAGTTTTATAATCGTTCAGTGCGTCTGTCTGTCTGTCCGTCCGTCCGTCACCCACTTTCACAGAACGAACATTAAGTCTCACAAACAAGTGGGACACGTCATTTTGAAGCAAAAAATCAGATTAGGCTACATTCCAGATTTAATTAAAAAATTTAAATTAGAAGTTTATTTAAAATTTAAATAACTAAAAATTTAATCTACATTGAAATAACATGCAAATTCCATTTTTATTCTATATTTTAACAGTTGCCATTTCGTTAAACGTGCGAGAAACTTCATTTAAAATAAAATTAAACACTTTTGAAAGAATATTTATTTATGTGATATAATTCAGTTTTGATTGTTGTAATATCAGAGTTCTTTTGATGGTTCATTATTTATGTATGAAGAAAGATGCAGAGAAAATTCTAACTTGGCGTAAACAAAATATGCAAAGTTTCGCTTTTATTTTTAAAGCATCAATTGTACTAATTATATATTTGTCGAACTATAAATTAATTTAACAAACTGTAAATAACTCAATTTTCGAAAGAAATGTAAATGGGAAATTGTGGCAACACAAAGATATTTATTAAAAAAGATTACATCATTATTCTTCGAACTTCAAACAGATTTAGCAAATTATAAAGTCTAATTATTAAATCTGAGAAAGATGAAAATAGTTAAAAAGATAATGAAAATGAGGGAGGTTTCAAAAAAGATAATGAAAATAGTTAATTTTGGCGTTTAAAAGTTTGAATTACAAATAGCTAAAGTCCCTGTCTATTTATGTCGCTGGTCCCTGTTTTTGTTATTAGAATTAAATCACCAATGCCATCCGCAACAATCGCCCGAGAAACTTAATTCTTTTAGACAAAATAAATTTATTTTTGCGACATCGATCAGTTTGAAATGACGTTAATTATATTTCACTACGAGATTCTTTGTATGTTGATATGAAATGTTTTCATTCTATTTAAAAGCGAGGAATATAACATATTTATTCTTTGCAAACGATAAGTAATAATTATTGAATTTTCGAAATAAAATAAATGAAACTAGCCAAAATTAACATGCAAATGTTTAATATAGAATTATGCTGTGTTTGGGCGCCTTTTTACCTATTTAACACAACTGTTGTGTGGAAGCGGTTAAGTGACAGATTCTGTTACAAACCTACTTGTTTAATTCTATCTATATGTTGTTTTTAAGCTTCTGGATCCGTTTCACGAATCACGATACTGTTTATGTCAACCGTAATAATATGAATTGAATCGAAGAAATCAAATGTTTACTGAGTCACTTCTTCTTAGTCACAAGATTCTTCAATAACCATACGTGGGTATTATACATATAAAATACAGATGAGCTATTCTAATTGTGTTGTACGTTAATAACGTTTATTGACGTTGTTAGAGTTCCCAATTTCCAAAGCAACAAAAGCCAAATAAACCTTAAATACTTAGAGTAAAAAGCTCTGGGATTGTAAAAACTTAACGTTATAACCGGTCAAAATAACTTTTCTAAATACACACATATATTTTATATTCATCTGTACAAATATGACATAATATTTTTACATATAAAATTTCCAATACATTATTGGTTTTAAAAACATTTCACTGGATCATATGAAGGGTGTATTTGCTAAACTAACATTTTCCAAACTATATCTATGATACATAAATGGTCCGGCCCGTTCATTGGTGACTTCGAACGATTGTAAATTCAATTGAACGAGGTCGCCAATGAACGGGTCGGACCTTTTATCTAAGTTATACTTTGGAGAATGTGAGTTTCGCAACTAGACCCTATTGATATTATTTCTTCATAAATACCATAGTAACGTAATTGAATCCAATACACAAACATATTTTGTAGACATAAGGCTTAATGCAAACGTAACAAATGCAATTTTAAAAATTTGTTTGATTAACAAGTTGTGTATTAAAAACAATGAATGAAATTATATAGTTACACGATGCAGGCTATATGGCACGTGGCTTTATCTCATGCATTGCATTTGCATCAAAAAAGCAATATCAAGTAATCGATCTGATAATTTAAACCTTCGGAAATTAAATCACTTCTTGACAGTGTATATTTGTTTTAGGCACTTTATCAGAATAGTGTAATGGCTAGGTTGCGTACCAAAAGAAAATCACGGGGAAACTTTAGAAAATATTTAATTTAGTTAAGCACAGCATGTACACAACACTAGTACTTATAGGAAAGAGTGATAATGGTTGATAAACGAGAAGTCGATATTATGTAAAGAATAAAGCCTTTGGTGATATTACAAGCCTTTGGTGATATTATTGTACACTCTCAGAAATTAAACTCTCACTTTTGAGCATTCTTCAATCTTCAATAAAATTTAGCCCAATTTTGACAATCCTTTTCTAACGGGGTCGCCTGACTATGAACATGCTCTCACACACAAATTTACCACATTTGACAAAAGGTTCACTCCGAGCAATTTTCGCGTCATCATTTTGTAAAAAAAATTGCAAGATTTTAGTGAAATTCTACAAACTATTTCTGAGAGTGTATAAAGTAAGTATGTTAGGATCAGATTATAGTCCTTACGATTACAACGCAAGCCTGGCTTCCCCCACCACCTCGTGTGGTTTTCACTGGGACTAAAAGAAAAATCATTAAAGTATTTTTCAAGCTTAAAAAATAGTGATAATAGTGATTATTACAAAAAAAATTGTATAATTTGACAGAAAAGTCTGCTTTGCCGTAGATGTTTCTTATTTGAAATATATAATTTTCAATACACTTCGTGAGTTTTCCTTATCGAAAATATATCTGGATAAATGATCGTGGAGGAATTATATAGTCTCCGTTTTTTTTTTAGTTTATTCCTTTTAAACAATTTTGTATTAGTTTTTTCTTACAATATACTATAGCAAATATCGGCTCAAATATAAAAACCAACTCCCACTGCAATCCTCCATTAGAAGAGGATCGTCTTCACCTGTTAAAAAAATATGTAGTCCAATAATTCTTCCTGATTTGCTTATTTTGCTGCCTAGTAATTTTAAAGAAATCTACCGATGACGTTGCATTGCCTCATAGTGATTGACAGTTCACAGTTTTGTAGCTCTGCATATCGGAATAGTGTCTAGTTACTTTTGTGTCTCTGGTTCAGGCCTATCGGTCCAACCAGAATATTTCCTTCTGATCTAGCGTTCTTGAGTCTATCTTGTGATCACAAGAAAAGCTTGAACTTTAAAATATCTTTTTTTTTGTTACACCCGTGCAACGCTGGGTTTATAAAGCTAGTTATATATAAAATTACTTCATTAAATTCGAAATAAAATTTCTTAATTATTCTAAACAAAATTACTAAATTATTCTAAATAAAATTAATTATTCTAAATAAAATTACTTCATTATATTCTAATTAAAATTACTTCATTATATTCTAATTAAAATTACTTCATTATATTCTAATTAAAATTACTTCATTATATTCTAATTAAAATTACTTCATTATATTCTAATTAAAATTACTTCATTATATTCTAATTAAAATTACTTCATTATATTCTAATTAAAATTACTTCATTATATTCTAATTAAAATTACTTCATATATTCTAATTAAAATTACTTCATTATATTCTAATTAAAATTACTTCATTATATTCTAATTAAAATTACTTAATTATTCTAAATAAATTAAACTCATTTCTAAAAAAACTACTTAATTATTCTAAATAAAATTACTTAATTATCCTAAATAAAATCACTTAATTATTTTAAATAAAATGAGAAGTCAAATTATTTCAATGATGATGAACAAAAGCATTGCCCTTTTCCCTAAAAATGTGACATATTTTTACAGTTAAATTAACAAATAAACTTTTTTTACATTTTTTTAGTTATGCTGACTTTTGCATGAAAATTTTCTCATGAGATGACCTGACCTAGTGACCTTATACGGAAACACATTCGGAAAAACAAGTGTTCAAACAGCAAAAGTTGAACACATGAAAGAGTAACAATGACAACATTGCAATATTGTGTTGTGTGTTTCAATACAAGAATTGTGTTAATGACATGCAAATTCAAATTAGACTTGTTCCAACACAACTAACGATCGTGAGAGGAGATGATCATTATATAAAAAAATTATTATTCGTATTGTACTAGTAATTAATATTATTTATTTAGTAATTATTCACAAACTATTGATGGCAGCACTAACCGGATTTAAATATCTAAATAATTTTTTTTTAAATTATAACTAATTAATATCTTTAAAACCACACTTATTAAATATTTTATAATCAAAATAACTTTCTTCTGTATTTTTTGGTAAGTTTTCGTGAGTACAAGTCGTATATACTTTATTGAAGATCTGGGTCCAAAGTTTCCCCATTGGAATTACAGCACAGAACGAGCTGCCTTGTGTATGTGTTTATTTTCCAAAAGACCCCCCACCCCCGCGCTTTCTAGTTAGTCACAGAGACTAACTCTCTATAAAGTTAGGGTGCGTCACCCAAGACCTCCCCCCCCCCAAGGACTTCCGACCCCTCTATGTTCCACAGTCCTTGCTTTTAAAGAATATATTCTTGTCCTCCCCACAAAGAGGAAGCAGCGCTTCCTTTTAGTTTTACAGAATGAACTAAAATAGGACAAACCGGACATTTTTAATGAAATATATTGCATTAAAATAAAAAAAAATCAATGTATTTTTTTAATATTCTTGATGCATTAATGTTGCTATATACCCTATTTGTTACAAATTAAATGTGTCAGAAAAGTTAGAAAAACAGTTTATTATATTTTAATTTTTCTCTTATTTCATTCGAATTAATAGCAAAATTTTAACTCTGTTTTTTTAACTGACATTTGCATTATATTGTACGCGCATTATTAATTATTAAAACATATAATTTAAATTGTCCGTTTTCCTACGAACGAAATATATCTCTTTAAAAGTAGAATAAAAATTCTTTAAATAATCTTATAAACTTTCTTTTTTAAGTTTAGTTGGGCTGAATTACGCATGAAAATTTTATCATGAGATAACCTTATGCAGAAACACATTTTAAGAAAAAAATGGTATTCAAACTACACAAATGGAACACGAGTATTGTGTAAAAAATTCTAATTATGCAATATTGTGTTGTTTCAATACAACCGGGGCGGCCGACAGGATTTATGGGCACCTATGCAACTTAGTTCGAGACCCTAATTCATTAGCATCACCCTCCTCCCGTCTCCAGCGTCACTTGACCGCGGTTCCAAATTTCGTTACAAAAGTTCGATGTTGCCTCCTTGGTTTAGGGTTTAGCCAAAACTACATTAGTTATGATTAATTAAAATTCAAGTTTAACAATCATTTTATTATTAATATAGTTAATTATTTTAATTAACTTAAATGGCTAATTTATTGTAATGCATTAACAATTATATTAAATATTAATTCATACATTAGAAATTAAATAATTTCATTAGAATGAAAAGCAAAAATTAAAAGTGTGTGTAGGGGAAATTAAATATTAAAATTTTTCGTTTTGTATTTACATTAGATTTTTGCTTCAGGCAAATCATATATACACATGAACTAATGTATTTGAGCCTGTATCCGAAAAAAAAAGATATTTTATTCATCTTTTAAAATGTTTTTATTAAATTTCAATGCATGCATCTCCAATAATTTTTTTTTCCAATGGGGCTGCAATATTGGCGGTCAAGCCTTTGCAGACTCGGCATGTTCCACAGAACTGAGAGCCATTTTTAAAAATAATATCTTTTCAGTGTCTTGTGTTAAAGTCAATTTATTTCGTATATTTAAACAAATGTTTATAATTTTTATTTATTTTTTAGTAAGAAAGTATATTAGTTATTTAACGTCACATAGGATTGCTTAAAAATGAACTCACAATAAACTTTTTTTTTTCTAAATAGCGTGTGCATGCGCACGAGATTTTTTTAAAAATCACTTTACATATTTTTAAACTTTATCATCGAACATTTTTTAATGGAGGATTATGGTAAGAATCTGTGTAATTAACCCAACTTTAAGAGGCGAACTCTTGAATATAATTATACGGATGCAATGCTTTTTTTTTAAAAATAATAATCACCTATGGTAAGTGCTCAGAATATTTTTAAAAACATAACTATAGGCTTGTGTTGCATTTCCATGCTGTATTTTTTTTTTTTAAATTACAAAATGAAAAATTTTATTTTACAGTAACAAACGATTTTTCGCATTTCAAACTATTATCGTCTGCTCGTCTATTTTGAACGTGCTGAAAGTGTTTAAAAATATTCCATCGTCATGAAAATATTATAAAATACTATGCAGTTAGACATAAAAATCTTTGAATCCAATTCATAAAATAAAATCTGGTAATAACTAGTGAAATAATTGAAAAATACGTACCAATAATATTTTATTTACTTTTTTAAAGATAATTTATAGTTTATTCTGTCATTCCTAATTCAAAAATGGGGTTGGCGAGCGATAGCGAGAAGGGGGCGTGCCCCCTAGTTCTTTAAAAAAAACTAAATCACACGTCCGTCTCTCTCAAATATGTAAACTAAAACTTAACTACAACTTTCAGCATGCAAACGAATGATTAATATTCAATAATAAATAATAATAAAAATTTAAAAGTTGTATCTTTATAAACAAGTTTACCAACAAAACATATACCTAAACTTAAAACATATCGTGGCTCTCATAAAAAATAAATATTGTTGTCTCGTTACTCAATGGCGCCCAGTATAGAAATCCTTGACATACACAAAAAAATTTAAACTTTAATAGATAAACTTAAAATGTTAACTATACAGTTGAAATAAACTTGCAAAAAGGGTAAAAAAAATTAGACTTCATCACCATTAACTTTTGATCCCTTGAAGGGCTCCTCAACATATTCTACCTTATATTTCAATATTTCGCTTTTCCCCTCGGACGAACCTATAGACTATACGCTTGTTATTTTAGAGATCCCCCAAAGGACATCAAGTGATTCGATTAAATAACTCGTCAAATATTCATCCAAATGTAACAAAAACTTAGATTTAGGGGTTTTCGAAGGTGCTTAACATTTCTAAGTTATTAAAATTGGGTATTGCTATTGGAAATTTTAAAGTTCGTAAAATTTTTAATATGAAGACGGCCCCTTATGCAAATTTTGTGTCGTGCAATTAACTCAGAATGTTATTTATTCACAAAGTCAAAAAGGTCCGATTCCTTATGATGACTAACGGCCGAAATAACCCTAGTGTTTACTTTTTTTTGTCCACAGCTGTACCCAATTCTGTGTTGCAAAATTAAGTATTTTTGGTAATTTAATTTAAATAATCAAAATTTCTATATAGCAGGATGTGTATCACTTATTTAATCCTCCACGCTCAGTCCCAGGTAGCACAACAATTTTGGCCAATGTTGCCTGAATATTGGCCAAACACGACACGCATCGGTTCATACCTGTCGTTTTCTACCGACTTTGGCCAATATTGCCCAATGTATTAATTGCGACACTGAAATTTTAATACTTAATGATTTTGGACCAAATCTTATTTTTTTTTCAAAAGATAGATGATAAAAAATAAATTTTACAATGTTTCTTAACATACAACTCATGATGGCGACATTTTCCTAAATTCGCATATGAATCTCGAAGTTTCGATTTCGGCCAAAACCGGCCAAACCAGATAAACAGTGATGCACAAGTATCGATATCGGCCGAAACTGACCGATCCTGATAAATAACGATTATTTATTTCGCGAATGGCAACATCGATTTTTGTTTACAGATACATATTTGTTATTCTCCCGCGTCTAGGACCCCGGTTGGCCTAGTGGTTAAGATCGCACACCATTACGCTAACTGCGCGCTACCCTGCGTATCGTACCGGTGCGGGTTCGACTCTCGCCTGTGCCCGGTGTAATTTCTCTCTCTATGTCAGTAAAAAATTCCGTCTGTGTCTGTCTTGACGAAGCGGGTGTCTGATCAAGCCATAGGATCAAGCACACAAGCCGAAAATACATGTACCAACCAACCTTTTCGCGTTCTATGTTCTGAGTGGTTCTGATAGGACTCCCGCGTTTTTCGACTTCGAATACTCTTCTGTGTTGTGCATCAAATTAAGGTAAGAATCGTAAGTTATTTTGAGTTTATTATAGGTTAATAACACTATATATTTTATTTTACATTTCTTTTTGGTCAATAAACGTTATTAATTGTTTGTGTTCAAAACTTCAACAATGTTTGTTAGGCTTAACTGATGACTTGATTATTGGGTTTTAAAATAGTCGTTATAGAAAATCTTTTATTTTTTAAAGTTCAAAATAAGCTATCTGAAATTAAATTTTGATATCATGCCTGATAAGGTTAAAGTGTTCGAGTGTATAATACTAATACAGAATGGTGCAGAATATACAGAATAAAGAATAATGTGAGTGCGTTGGAATGTTTGCCCCTGCAAATTATTAGTTGTCATTGTGTATGCTGGATTATCCTAAACTGACACAAAATTGCTGTCATGGAATTCAGCAACTATTTTATTAATAACTTATAAAAAAACACTGCTGTATAAAAGACCAAGTTTAAGTAATAATTGTACTTAGTTGTGTGTGTGATTCATTTCATTATTTCTGTAGCTAGCGTGAAAATGAAATATGAAGATGCTGTAACCGCAACCATCGGAAGACTGATTGGCAAAGTACTGTCTATGGTACTGGCAGGGTCTCCAGATTGGGATGGGAACAGAAGTGAGCGAAAGAAAAAGAAAAGCAATGGCCAGGAAACAGAGCAGCAATCAAAAGCTGTGGAAAGCAGCGAGGAAGACATGTGTTCTTTTTAATAAATGGACCTTTTAATTAACCAATTTCAGCAGCTGTATCTTTAATGATATAATAAAAAAGTGTGTACATTCATTTTTTGTTGTAATATTAAAAAGATTTTCACGACAAAATCAAAAATTTAAGTTGTGCTTGGTATCTGATGAAGGGTAACAAATGTTTTTTTCGTTTTTAGCACATTTTAATATAAGCTTGTTTTTTTTATAAATTTTTATTTTTATGACAGAGATTATTAAAACATTGGCTAATGCTCATGAAAATATTACCCAAACTATATAATTGACAGAAAATTATTTTACTGTCTTTTATATGGTTTAGGTAATATTTCCATGAATTAGGCAATGCGATTTAATAATATCTGTCAATACTGCAATATCTATTAAAATAATATTGGCCAATGTGGGTGAACGATATATGCAATACTGCAAAGACCAATACAATAATATTGGCCAATGCGGGTGAACAATATCTGCCAATATTGCAAAAAGGTTTGCCGTTCGATGCTGGCTGATATTGCTTGGTGATGTTGGCCATCATTCTGTGTATGACATTGGCCAATGCGGGTGAACAATATCTGCCAATATTGCAAAAAGGTTTGCCGTTCGATGCTGGCTGATATTGCTTGGTGATGTTGGCCATCATTCTGTGTATGACATTGGCCAATGCGGGTGAACAATATCTGCCAATATTGCAAAAAGGTTTGCCATTCGATGCTGGCTGATATTGCTTGGTGATGTTGGCCATCATTCTGTGTATGACATTGGCCAATCTGACTATGTATTGAAAGTCTAGCTGCTGTTGTGGTGATGTTCCATCATTCGTGATGAATGCCATTCTGCTACTGGGGTGTTAGCGATAGTGTTCGGGAGATCAACGAATAAAAATAAGAGACTAGGGATCCCCCATCCGAATTGGGGAACCCTTAGGAAATGACCCCACCGAAAATGAATGAAACAAAATCTCTATTCTCAGACTGCCCACAGAACAGAAAAACGGCTTTTCTCTTCATTTTACGGAGTCTACGGAAAAGTGATTAACTGGATATTTTTTAATGAAATATATAACAATTATTGAAGAAATTGTGACAAATCAAAAATACTATATATCACGGAAAAATAGCTTTACAGTATTTAATTTTTATTCTTATTACATCCGAAATACAAAAGAAAAAGACAAAATTGGGAAGCAGTGTGATTTTGTAACACTCATTTGTAACACAACATTTTGTGACATTAAAACTGCAAGTGTCCTACCATTTATTATTACAAATATTTGTTTTACGCATTTAGAAAATGAGAAGAGGTCTTTTCCTAATAATAAATGTTACTTAAGTGACAATGTTACTTAAGTGACCCCTCTTGTTAAATATTTTAATGAATTTTGTTTATCAAGTTGTCTTTAAAAATTTTTAAAAAATGATTGAAAAGTCACGAAGATTGCAATAATACTAACAAATTTTACAAAATTAATCAAACTTTTATGTAAATTTCTTGTTGTAATGGAATGCAATTTTAGGTCCTTCCGAATAGGGGCCCTAATCCTGGACATTAGGGCCCCAATGTTAATTTCGAAGTAATAAATATTTTAGAGGTTTGCGAATATTTTTTTTATTTATAATTTATGTAAGTATTCGCACAAATCGCTATTGACGAAACATTGCTCACCAAAATTCAACCCCAACCCGTGAAATTTTTTCAGATGAGTGGTATTGGAGCTCTGTAAAAAACTTTTGTAAGACCCCATGGGGGGAAGGGGGGTCTAACCCCCCGTATCCCCTCCCCCTCGCTACGCCACTGCGAGGCTAGAATATTATTATAGATGATATATATCTAGATACAAAGTTATGCATGAAAGAGTAAATGTCTTCCCCAACTGCATCTAAGAATATTTCATCCGTCGAGTTGATGAATTAAAAACTTCAGCATACAGCATAAAATACAGCATAAGTCGAATGTGAAGTTTAAAAAAATTGTCAACCAAATCATTTTTAATTTTTTGTTATAATGCTGTCTGTTTTCTTAAAGCTTGTGCTGCCATCTACTAGTTCAATGTAAAACAATAATATTTATATAATTTAAATTAAATTACTAAAGTTAAAAGTACTATTTAAAAAAAATTCAAAAAGAAACACAAAAAATTCTTTAATCA
Organism: Oedothorax gibbosus; assembly: GCA_019343175.1. Lineage (NCBI taxonomy): Eukaryota > Metazoa > Arthropoda > Arachnida > Araneae > Linyphiidae > Oedothorax > Oedothorax gibbosus. Next base: position 37,168,044 of record CM033273.1, read on the forward strand.
GTCTATATTATTATAACTTAGCTATGGTTGGATTGAATATAAACAAAAAAAACCGCTAAGACAGCGTTCGGAAAACTGGATTTTCAAAATTGAGAAAATATTCAACCTCCCTGCGACTAGGATTTTGACTAACACAGGTACGGAGTATTTTATGTTCAGGGAAGTTATTGTAAATATAATTACGAGGTATAAAACTATGTATTGGGTTTTAAAATTTTACAAATAAAAAAATTGTATTGTAATCCATCATTAGATGGCAGCACCCTGACACAATTTCTCAAACAGTGCGTTTTGGGACTACAACATTAGGCATTCCGGCCTAAATACCGCAAACAGTTTTTTAACCTATTTGTAATAGTTTTTTTTAATTCGAAAAAATAAAAAAAATACAAGGAATTCTAAAAGAACCAAAATATCCTGATTTCCTGTTACTTAAATACTTATATATACTGAAATTCTTATCGGAAAACCAATGAGTTTGTAACAGAACTAAATCATCTAAATCATCCAAAAACTCTTCTACACAAGATTTATACACATTAGAAAAAAGCCAAACACAACATCCAGTAGAAATTTAAACTTTTAAAAGCCAAAGTTACCTATTTAAATTTTTTATTTTTATTCGCCAATTAAATTAATATTGTTTATCACCTGCTTAATTTATTTGTAATTCGAAGAATAATTATATAAAACTGCAATAGTAATTGTTCAAAAATGTCGAAAACGCTTTAAACGATTTTTAAATGAACTTATTCTTCAATAAGTATCAACATAAAAAAAAATATATAAACCTGATATTTTCTAAATATTTTTTAATAACAAAACATGAAACTACTCCAAACCGCATTAACAAAATTAGAAATGTAAGTTAAAACTAACCACATTTTTATGCCAAAAATATGATGTATGCCACTTTCTTAGAGCAATTAAGGATTTCAAATGCCAATTCAATGGGTAATTCGACGACAGACAGCAAACAGATGTCCGTCCGAACTTACAGACAAACAAAAAGTAGGAAAGATGGGTCTCTGAGGACTGAGGTCATATCTTACAAACAAAAAAAAAAGGAATTTTTATGATTCGACGGATAGAGACGATTTTGGAAGGGCGGTACGACTTACAGACGGACATCGTCAGATGCCAATACCTATTTTTAAAAAAAATTCTTTCTAATTAAAAATAAAGAAAAGTAGCCTAAAAATTAGCTTACAATGGTGGTGTTAATGTCTAAGGGATATTAACTTGAATTTTCTGTTTTAGTTGAAGAGTATTTAAAATAATTTTTTAATTGTTTTTATTTAAAAAAAAATTAAACCATTAGGAATTTGAAAAACTCTCATCTGTTACAGTTGTTCTGTGTATTGAGATATTGACACATTATTGAGATAATTCAGGTAGTTAGATTTTTTTTTCTTCTAATTCTCATAATAATTACAAAATGACTTACTACATATTGATTATAAAAACAATATCAGACGAAATAACTACATTTATATATATCTGATTGTAACATTCAATTAAAAATTAGCTATTATCTTGCTACAAAAAAACATCAAGAATTTAATACCAAAAAAATTTAAATTGACAAGTGAAAATGCAAACTGAAATAGCCTCTACTGAATGACTTTTCTGAAATAGTCTCTAGTTTAGTATGTCAATTTTAAGCTTGACCGACAAAAGGCTTATTAGTATTAAGTTATCACTTAAGATCCTGAGTTTCACTTAATTTATTTAGCTAATGCATGAAAAAAATTTCGTTTTAATTTCGAAAATAACACTGAATGACTTTTTTTTAATGTTGACAATAGCTTATAGAAATTAAGTGCTGAATTTTTTTTTGTAAATATGTCATTTGTTTTCGATGCTACTGACCCTTAAACAACCCAAATTGTTTCCCTTTTGGCAAAGGGTGAACGGAATTGACCAAGTGACACTTTTAAACACTAATTTTGGCAGCAGCGAAATTAACAAAGCTGTACTTATTGCAATGCATTGTTAACCTCCTGAAAAGACAGTGTAAAAAACTGTTATGCTTGGTTGAATAAGAAGTTGACAAGTGAACTTCAACCTTTGTTGTTCGGTATTCGATGTTTTACTTCATTGTCTTTTGCTTTGGCGTTGTAGACATATGTCGCAACAAATATACGACAATTTAAAAATCGTTGAACCACAAATTGCCAAGCGCCTTAGCGTAATTGTTTGCCTATTTGATACCTCGACAATGATTTGAGTATATAAGGCTACGTCGTCCAATCCGATATCATACAACAGCTTGATCAATTATCCAGATTAATACCAATCCTCGACGACGCCTAGTGGAATAAGAATTAGTCAGTTTATCTGAAATTTTCGGTAAATTCGACAAATATAAAATGGTAAGGAATTTTTTTAATAATCGTTTAACGAAGAATTTAAGAGGATTAAGGTTTTAAATTTACATTTTTGTTGTATATATATTATTTGCCTAGTTACATTTCTCGGGTTTTTTTCTTAAATATTAGTTTCTTGGTAAAAAAAGGATTTATTTTAAATAAAATATTTTTTTAAGGTGCACTCTTTTTTTAATAAATATAAGAAGATTGATATCTATATACATAAAAGGCAACTTCCGTTTGTTTGTTTGCTTGTTTGTTTGTTTGTTGTTGTATAAGACACGAGATCTAAAGAACCACGCAACAGATTGTCACGAAATTTGGCACAAAAATTCATCTCATCTCCGGAACAAACATAGGCTAAGAATTTTTCGAATCAGACCATTCCTTCTATCGTTTCGAACGTTTTTCTGAAAAAACTGCACCACTTTGGCTCAAATCCGATCATTTTTTTACTTTCCTGATGCCATCGGCTGAAAAAATTAAATAAAACTTTTAACAAAAGTAATTAAAATTGAAAATGTTTATTTTATTCTGTTGCCATTAACTTCAGATACTAAATTCATTATTTGAAAAATAATTGACATGTTTCAAGTGACGTAATTCCGGCAGTCTCCATTCCCGGATTTTATTGTGGGTTTATTTGATGATTTTTTCATTGATTTTTCTGTTGACTGCATGTATGCATATTTAAGCAATAAATTTATCGTTAAGCTATTACTGAACTATGATGGTTAATAAAGGCCGTCGCACTAGAGCTGCATATTAGGGTTTTATGTCTTTATTTTTTCGCCAAATACGTTGCCAAACTCGCCAAATTATTAACTAAAACTCGCCGAATGGTCATTTTTTTATAAATAATTTATAAGCTGGTTGGTTGTTCGAAGGTCATTGTGTTAGAGCTGTATAATGGGTGTGTTTGTAGCTATATCTATTTTCTCGCCAATTTTTTTCCCAAAACGTGCCAAATGAGCTAAAAGGTTTTATCTATATACATAAAAGGCAACGTTTGTTTGTTTGTTTGTTTGTTTGTTTGTTTGTTCGTTCGTTTGTTTGTTACACGAGATCTAAAGAACCACGCAACAGATCGTCACGAAATTTGGCACAAAAATTCATCTCATTTCCGGAACAAACATAGGCTAAGAATTTTTCGAATCAGACCATTCCTTCTATCGTTTTCGAACGTTTTTATGTTTCCCATTCAATGCATTGAAGACCTTGGAGGTTTATTGCTCCTTATCCTTTTTAATTTGAACTTCTTATCAAAGGTATTTTTGAAATTAATATTATTTATTACTATATCCAAGTTGGGTAATTAAATGGAAAATTACTGGGTAATCTTCATATCTTACGTAACTAAAATGAAAGAAAAAAAAATAGTTAAATTGACTGTTAAATTATTTTTCCACCTCTACCCGTGCAACGTCGGGTATAACAGCTAGTATATATATAAGAAGTGTCAATGTTAGTAGGTAAAACCATGCAGAGCTTAATTTGAATTTTTTTAAAAATATTCTAAAAGAACTCTTAAAGTATCCTTCCTATACCATATTGGTATAAGAAGTGGTGTTATAGTGAAAGAAGTATAGAAACGGTAGTAAATTTGGTTTGTATAGAAAGTTTTAGATTTACTACAAATGAAACCGCTAAATATCAAACATGTTTTCAAACTTTAACTGTACTTGAATTAAATCGAACGTAAGTAGTTTTAATTAAAAAATGTGAAATGTTAATTAAACTTTCAGAAAGTATACCAATCACAATTATAGATCATAGTATGTCTCATAATAACTTTAAACTAGAAAAAACTTATCTTAAACTAAGCCATCTTGAAATTGATTCAGAAAAAAACATAGTTCACAAGTACGATTAAAATTATGAGCGACTATATAAACGTTGTGGTTAGGCTTTTTACATTAACTTTTTGTTTCAGTTTGAAATAAAATGATGAAGCCAAAAGGGTAAAAATTAACGAAATGTGCGTCAACTATTGCTCGAAGTATAGATAAGTCGGTGGCACTGTAGAGGTTAAAGGCATATTAAATCTTATTTTAAAAAAAATTCATTTACGAAGTCTGTGGTATCATCATAATTAGTTTTCTTTTGTTGTTTTATTTTTAAATAATATACTATTAAAAATCATAATAAAACTATATTTGAATTTATTTGTTTCCAGAAATATTCCGTGGTTCTTTTTGTCATTGTGTGCGTTGCACTCCTGATCTCCATATGCCAAGGAGAATCAGCTTCCGAAACCGAAGCCCGCCACCATCATCACCATGGACACCATCATGGTCATCATCACCATCATGGCCATCATCATGGGCACCACCATCATCACGGTCATCATCATCACCATCATCACGGCCATCATCATCACCATCATCACGGCCATCATCATCATCATGGACATCACCACCATCATGGACATCATCATGGACATCATCACCATCACGGCCATCATCACGGTCACCATCACCATGGTCATCATCATTAATAAGTGTATAATAATACAATGCATATATTTCCAATGATTTAAGAAATAATTGAAAGTTTAAAGAGAATAAAATCTTTTGGATGTAAATGCTTATGTTTATTGTTTTTATTATGAATTATATGTCAACTTGCAGATTTTAAATAAAAAGCTATAATAATATGTGTAACTGTCTACATACAGTGTTCTTTCTATGTAGCACACATAGAAAAAGCATAAAAAAATTTAACCTTTAAAAAATTATTAACACTAAAAAACCTAGTTTTTACAGTAGGAGTACACAAGGAAAAAAACATAAAACTAAAAATCATAATTTCTTTCTTTTTATCTTTAAATAAAAATGGCAGTTAATAGAAATTGCAATTGATAAAGAAGGGAGATAGTTTATGTTTTTGGATCCTTTGATTGTCATGTTTTTTTTAACTCTATGGTTTTTTTTTCAGGCAACATTTTTCATTGGAAATATTTTTCTGACTGTAGAACAAGTGAAAATTTTCAGTTAAAGTTAAATTTATCTTTCAAAGTGAACTTAACATCTGTAAATTAAGAAAATTGCCCACTTGATAAGACATTCATGATTTTGAATTCATTTTGCAAATAAATATATCTGTAACGGCAATATGAATTAACTATAAACCAAACTCTAGTTATAAAAAATTACCTAAGATAAGTTAAATTAGCCAACGTAAAAAGATACATTTAGAAATTCATTCACTAGCAAAACCTTAACAGCAGTTGTTCTAGGTGGGGGGGGGGGGGGGGCCCAAATACAAATATACTTGAATTAGGGCGTTTTATAATACAGTAAGTTGGTTGATCAAATTTAATTTTTTTTGTCATTCATCCTTTGTTTCGTATTTGACACCAGCTCTCCTTTAAATAAATTATGTAGTTAAAAAAATAAATATCAATAAATGCTTTATTTAGACAAATAATAATGATTATATCAATGATAATTACCTTATCTAAAAAATTAATTTATTTAAGAAACAATACAGAAAACAATGTAAATCTCACTCTCCTCTGTGTACGTACTAAAGTTTCAGAGGAAACATTAGTCCTTATCTTAATTTCGATCTAAGTTTTTTTTTAAAGGTTTTGTACCTTAATTCTTTTATTCAAAATTATGAATATTTTTTAAAATCCAATAACAGAAAAAAATACTAATACAATTATTCAAACTTATATCAATGCTTAACTAAACTAACTAAAGGTCAAAAACTTGACTTGACCTCTGGGGACCCGGTACCACTTTCAATTTTTTTTTTAATTTTGACATATTCACTATAAAATTGATTTTTTATTAGTTCAATCTATATTTAAAAACAATACATGACAAAAAAAAATTAAAAATGAATTTAATTTTTTAAGTTATTTAAAAAAAATGTAAATTTTTTTTAACTTTTTTAAAATGCTAAGGCTTTTTAGCCTACTTTTCTTTTTTTAATTCGAAAGAATTAAAAAAATGAAAAAGTAGGTATTGAAATGCGGTCGATGTCCGTCTGTCTGTCTGTTCGTCTGTCTGTCTGTCCGTACCCCCCTTCCAAAATCGGTTCTATCCATCGGATCTTAAAAATTCTTTTTTTGTTAGAAAGTTAGACCTCAGATACCCAACTTTATACTTTTTGTCCGTCTGTCTGTACGTCCGGATGGACATAAATCTACTATCTGTCGGCGAATTTCCCATTGAATTAGCATTGAAATTCAATTTTGAGTCATTTAAATCACTGTAGGTAATTGAAATGCGGTTGATGTCCATCTGTCTGTCTGTTCGTATGTCCGTCTGTCTGTCTGTCCGTCTGTCCGTCGTACCCCCTTCCAAAATCGGTTCTATCCATCGGATCTTAAAAATTCTTTTTTTGTTAGAAAGCTATGACCTCAGATACCCAACTTTTATACTTTTTGTCCGTCTGTCTGTACGTCCGGACGGACATAAATCTACTATCTGTCGGCGAATTTCCCATTAAATTAGCATTGAAATTCAATTTTGAGTCATTTAAATCACTGTAGGTATTGAAATGCGGTTGATGTCCATCTGTCCTGTCTGTTCGTATGTCTGTCTGTCTTTCCGTCTTCTGTCTGTCCGTCTGTCCGTATCCATCTTCAAAAATCGGTTCTATCCCTCGGATCTTAAATTCTTTTTTTGTTAGAAAGCTATGATCCTCAGATACCCAACTTTCATACTTTTTGTCCGTCTGTCTGTACGTCCGGACGGACATAAATCTACTATCTTTCGGCGAATTTCCCATTGAATTAGCATTGAAATTCAATTTTGAGTCATTTAAATCACTGTTGCCAAATCAACAATGGCATGAGAAACTTTATTTATTTAAACATATTTGAAGCAAAATAATATTTTCATGAATCAGTTTGGAATGACGTCATAATTTGTAGCACAATTTGATTCTTTGATTATTCATTAACTATCTACCAAGAAAGCGGCAAGGCATACTTTTGCATGCAATTATGCTTAGTTTTAATTTACATTTCTTATTTTTTAATGCAGTTCGGAGTAGTTTCATCAATTTTGTTATTAATAAATATTTAATTATTCTTCGAACTACAAATAAATCACGAGCAGATGATAAATATTATTTAATTAATTTGCGAAAGAATATTAAGGAAAATAGTTGATTTTGGCTTTTAGAAGTTTAAATTATAGCTAGGTGCTGTGTTTCGATTTTTTTTTCTAATGTGTATAAATCTAGTGTAGAAACGGCTGTTGAGGATATTTACTTTAGGAACCTAGTTTTTTTTCCCGATTAGAACTTCAGTAAGTATTTAAGTAACAGGAAAGTAGGCTATTTTAGTTCTTTATGAACTTCTTGTCTAAATACAAATATTTTAACCCATTTTTTTCTCATGTACTTTAAACTGTTTTACATAAGAATTGGTATCCAAATTTGATTTATCTTCAGTAGTTATTTTATAAAAAATATTTATCTAGAAAATCCCAAATTTTTTTAGCATATTTGAAAATTTTCAACTTTAGTATTTTTTTTATAAAAAAATATTACTTTTGAAAACAATTTTAATACCAATTCTTAATGTCAACATATTTGACAGACTGCATACAAAATTTCTTAGACTTTTATAAATAATTAAAAAAAGACTTTTGAAAAACTTGTTATGAAGGAAAAATGAACACCGAGAAAAACACATTTAAAGTTTTCATTTGTTTGCATTTTTATCCTACCTTTCCGCATAAAAAGTGGAATAACTTTTTTTTAAATATAGCTACACTTTTAAAACTTGGCAGACTTATTTAGAAGATTTCAAACTTTAATTTTAGCAAATAAAAAAAATTAGCACTTCTTGCCATTTTTGAGGTACTGTGTCCCCTTAAGAACGCAAAATAAAAATTAAGTATCACTTAAAGATATAACTCCGTATTTGAATACCAAGCATGCATAATTTGAACGAAAGAGGAATACGAAAAACAAGTTTGATACATTTTAAATATGTTTATTGTCCAACCTATTTAATTTATTCATATAACAAAACTGCATGGATTTATATTTATAGAAAACCTCTTAAAAAACCTAAAGTAAGTGTTAATAATGTAGGTCTTTCATTGGACATATTTTTTCGTCTCGTATTTGCTATTTATTTTGAAATTAACTCGATGAAATATTGAGGACAAAAAAACCCTCATTGACGCATTTGTGACGCACGCAGAGTACTGAATTAATATTCACAGTTCATATAATAATGAAATTCATAGTTCAATGATGAAATTTTTATGCATTTTCTAAATGGTGAGAAAGAAAGACATCCAGCATGAGCAAAATACGTAATTACTTATATCCAAAGGGTAATTAAAAAATAAAATAAATATTTTATTTGTGAATTGATATTGCTATCTTCATTTTTGTTTTGGTGCAATGATGATACATAAAATGGAAAAAGACTGCACTTAAAAAATTAGGCGTCATTCTAAATAATTTTGTAATTTTTATTTGGAATTAAATTTATATAAAGGGACACGAGTAACAGAAAAGCATATGGGAAAAAAACACTTGATTACTGGGTAACTTGATTTTTTTTAACTTTCAGTTTGTAGAAAATTTATTCTTTTTTATCATTATTAAATCAACACATGACTTCTATATTTAAGTATTTTGTATTAAAAAATATTTTTTAGTTGAAAATAAACTGTTCTTCAAAATTTTAAAAAGAAAATTAAGTGTCAACTATTGAAGGAAGCGTGGTACCTTTACAAGGGAGACTTGATCTTTGAAATAAAAGTATTTAAATAATTAAATTTCAGTAAGTTTTGAAAGCTTTACTGTTTTTCTTAGATTGTTGTGGTTTTCCTTCTTTTTTTTATTGCATATTTTTTACTTTTATTTATTTTGAAGAGAACAAGATATTGCCTGCCTTACATGTTCTACCTAGTATTACTACTTTCCCAAGAAATGGGTATACTTTTTGGCAGAAAGTGGTTAAATGCAAGCACGTTGAGCTGGAAAACGTTCCCGGTGAGTCATTTCACGTCAAATCGCCCAGCTCGAAATCTTCATGTCACAGAATTCAGTCTTGATTTTTTTCCAAGTACTAGAGACAAATTTATTAGACCCGTATTTTTTGTTTTTTCAAAATTCCAAGAATTAAGAAAGTTATAATTTTTTTAAGTTAAGCCTAACTTTTTCTCATTTAGCATTGCGGTCTATGGAAAATTGAATATTTTTGAACGGGTATAACTAAAAAGGAACAACTAATAATTTTTTTATGGAATACTATTACTAATGGTAACATTTTGGTAAAGTGCGCTGTTGTTCCCAAAACTCTTTCTACTGAAATTATTTTTTTCAAAGTCAGAGGAGAATAACATTAATTACAATGGAGAAATGGGTGCAAGGTTTGTGTATATGAAAGAATATGTGCAAGTGATAAGATTTTTTAAAAATTAAGTATAAATATTAAAATTTCAGATATTATAGCAAACATTTTTTAAACACTTCGTATTATTAAAAAATGTAAGTCTCTTCCTCCTTTCAAATTTTACTTTATATTTATAATATTATTTTTTATTTATTATAAATATCAATTAAAATTTGAAAGGAAGTATTGACATTTTCAATAATAAACCTGTCCCATTGCCATTTTTTTTACTTTGATTCACCTTTTTAGTTAGTTTTTTTTATTTGGACGCCAGTTTAAATGATTTTGAAAACAAATACATAGTTACGTAGAGAAAAGAACCACCTTTTAGTATACGCAATAATAAAGCTGTAAGTTTTAATAAAATTACGTTTAACTACGTTTTAAATGTAAGCATGACAATTTACTCAACGTGGATAAATCACAAAACAGCTTTAACGACAATATTACAACACTAATTGAAAAAGATTCATGTAGGTGACCGTATGCTCGTTGCTTCATAAACCAAACAGCCAGTTTGTGCAACATGACGGCTCATTTCCAAGAGAAGGCATCGTGGAAAACTTTAAACTGGAATTTTTTTTAAATAAAAATTGTAATAAACGATAATTTCGTAATCATATTTTACGTATCACACATGCTTTTGTAGTATTCATTCTCAAATAAATATTAATTATGGACCGCCATTATATGAATGCAAGATGCTAAAGAAACTGAATAAAAACAAAGATAAAACGTTTTTAGTTTAATATTTAGAATGAAAAGTATTAATATTTTGCCATGTCGATGCACAAAATAAAAAAAACATAAGTAAAACCTTTTTTATTTATTATTTAGAATAATAAAATTTAATATATTTTGTATTTTTGGGTAGGTTGAACCTATTATTTCGTATTTAAACATACAAAATTATAAGTAAATAAATTTTATGTGTTTATAATTCTATCGTAAAACTTGTGATACTTATGGTTTTATATTATATATAATTTTGAGCTCCGATGGTTATAAATTTCAAAATATATTATAAACCTTCTGCGCAAAGAAAAATATATGAAGTTTTTTTTTATTCCGAGTTCAAGTAATTTCTTGTGAAACAAACAGAAACACACCAATTGTTACTTTTATTTACAATCATAAAATGTGATTTTTTTTTACCGTCTACACTACCGGCTACAAAGGTGGACCAACTTTTAATTGTATTGTTAAAAATTCTATTGACCAAGTCCCTTGTCAACTTTGGTTTAACTAAGAAACTACTGAAGCGTTAGGTACAAAGAACGCTATTACCTTTCTTTTTATAGATACTGAAAGCGAAATGTATATAAGCTTGTAAAGCATTCTAAAAATCATTAGTAAGCAAGACTGTTCTATTAATATTACAGAAATCTTTTGTGCAGAAAACATCCAATCTCAAAATGGTATTATAACACTTTATTGAAAATCTTACTTAAGAGATATTTATTATATAGTTGCAGAAATCTGTAGTAAAATCATTTGCAGTTGTATGCAATGACCTTAATTTCTCTCTATATTAAAAAAAAAGTAATTTCACAAAAAAAGTAACAGCTAATGAAGTTGAATTTTTTTCCCATCCTTATTTTTAATTTTTTATAAACTACCTAACTCGTATTTTCAACTTAAATCACATCGGGAAACAACTTAAAATTGTATTTATACTGTACGGCTATATTATTAAAACAGCTATATACTAAGCTACTGTATTATTAAACCATTTTGCTAAATTATTAAAACAGCTATTCATATGTGCCGTAATAATTAAATTTTCGTTTTTTTATGAAATCCATACCTTTAAATAACATTTGAAAGCATAAATTTTGATATGGTGGTCAAAATATATACCTTTTTCCCAAAATATTTTTCTTCCCATAAAAGTTTATTAATATTTAAAATACTAGGGGGCTCCGCCCCCTGCTCGCTATCGCTCGCCAACCCCCGGAATTGCTGTGCAATTCCATTGGCCGCTTCGCGGCCGGCAGGGGGCTTCGCCCCCTGCTCGCTATGGCTTACCAAGCCCCGGTTTCCCATAAGCCGCTTCGCGGCCAGCTCGCTGGTGAACGTAACTTTTCTAACCCAACTTTGCACAGGCCTATGCATATTTTGCCATCCAGATCTGTATCTATGACAAAATTATGTCGATCCTTGGTAATATAGTTATATTCAGCTACAAGCTCGCACCCTTGGATATTTCTGCGCAATCTCATTGGGTCGCAAGCTTGCATTCTTGGAACCCAAGGGAATTGCTGCGCAATTCCATTGGACCGCTTCGCGGTCGTTATGTTATATTACTTAAAAAAAATATATTAATATTGTATTACTGTTTTCAGTAATTTTTCGCCAACCCCCGTTAATTTCGCAGAATTAACCTTGCCTGTTTTTACCCTTAGGTTCTTTTTAAAAACCCAATGGCTCACTCTAAATTTTTAAGTTGTATGACTTTTTTTAAGTAATAATACCATTGGACGCTTTGCGGCATGCAGGGGGCTACGCCCCCTGCTCGCTATCGCTCGCCAAATTAATTTTTTTCAGGTTGTTGGCTGTTCCGAAAGAGAAAAACGAAACCTGTTCGCAACCAGATAAGTATATATAATTGGCCGTGCGCAAATAAGTTTCGTACTTTTCCTTTGAAATTGCTTACATTTCGGACCGGTCGGATTGCATGACGTCTAAAGACCTTCTGTGACCTTAAATTTGAGTAGACCATGGACAGACACATAAAGACAAAAACACTATCATTTACGTAAACAAAAAATGGTGAAACGTAACACGTAGGGAGATCCTTGCAAAAACGCATCTCACAACGAAAAATAAAACTAAAAAGTAGGTTTGTTACAGAATCTATCACTTAAACCGCTTCCACACAATATTTGTGCTCAACAAAAAACGCACTATTTATACACCTCAGAAAGAAATTCGCCAAACAGGGCCTTCAGCTTATAATTTATTTCTAATTCAAACTTTTAAACGCCAAAATTAACTATTTTCATTCATCTTCTTTCGCAAATTAATGTTTACTCATTATCACTCTCACTCATTATTACTCTAATCTCACTCTATTGTGATATTACAACAATCCAAACTGAATCATATCACATAAATAAATATTTTAATGAAATTTGGGATGTAACCTAGCCGGATTTTTGCTTTAAAACGATGTATCCTACTCGTTTGTGCGACTTGCGGTTCGTTCTGTGAAAATGGGTGACAGACAGACAATTGAACGATTATAATACCTTCCACTTTATACGTTATAAACGTAGTGTGGAAGCTAAAAAAACATTTCGCTTAATATGTTGGCTATACAATTCTTTCGGCTATACATTCTTTTCGGCCAGCTGGACGAAAAAGATAAAATTACTTGATAGTTGTAACCTGTTCCGAAAATAAAAAAAACTTTTTGTTCTTTTTATAAAAAAAATGTAAACATTTTATTCCAGTCTAGCAGAATTAACCTAATAAAATTTTTCAGAGTAATTGTTATGTTAAATGTTTATTTAAAATAGTTTTGTCATAATTTTTTACTATCTTTTTTTACATAATTTTAATCTATAAACCTTCTATCTTGCTATAATATATTTTAAGGCCAAATCATTTTTTTAAAAAATCTGTAAACCTTTTCTATATATAAACACAAAACCAATGTAAAAAGAACAAGTTAAAGAACTGTTCTTTTTAAAAGAACAGAAAAGAGAGCAACTGTTCTTTAAAAAGAACGTAACAAAATCACACATTTCTGTGGCCGTTTTGAAGAAAAGGAATGAGATTTTTTTTGTGGCTGACTTATTGTAATTTTTAATTAAAAAACTTATTGGAAATTTGAAAAACAAATAAGTGAGCATCGAGGCATAAGGGGGACACACCTGCCCAAAAAAATTTGGGTTTCTGACATCAATATTTCATCATGTTATGGCTACTAACACTTTCAAATCCTATACTTTTACAAAGAGAAAAATTAATTTTTATTTTTAATTAAAAAACTAATTGGAAATTTGAAAAACAAAAAAATTTAGGTCGAGGCATTAGGGAGACACACCTTCCCAAAAAAATTTGGATTTCTAAGATCAATATTTCATGATGTTATGGCTCCGGACACTTTAAAAGAGCTTACTTTTTTTAAATATAGAGAGACATTTTTATTGTACCGATACTATATCGTATATTAGTTTTATTTCGTTTGCATATTGCGATACAAACCACGTTTATCGTTTGCTGTTTGTGTTTATTAATTAATATGACTCTATGCGTATATGAATACATGATCGTGCACATCTACCTATATTTACATATAACTAGAAATTTAATTTTCAATTAACATGTTTCTTTGCACTTTAAATTGACATATAATGAAAAATATTGACACAAATATTTTTGCTAGATGAATTAATTTTGGGAAAATGAATAAACGATTAATAAAATTGATTAACGAAATGTAATAATTTTTTTGCACTTTAAATAGGTAAGCAAGGAAAATTATCGGCACATTTTTTTAAAGTTATTTAAAGCGGAATTTAGAGGGTAAAAATTGACTCTAAAATATCTTAATTAAGAACACAGACGGTTGTATATTTAATACAGTTTAATTAAGAAAGCAGTTAGACAAATCCTCCGTAATAACGACGATATAAACTGTGAAGATCTCTTTAACTAAATTATGGTTAAACTGTTAAAATATAAAAAGAGAGAAACATTATATTGTCTTTAGTTTTAGTGTTTGGTAATTATTATTTAAAGAACTGAAATAACTGGATAATATGAGTTGACTAAAATAGTCATAGATTATTTACAATTTGAATAATATTTTTGTATTTTTAATTTTTGTATTTGGTAGAATTTCGATATTACCAATGCCGTTTTTAAATTAAAATAAAAATTAAAATAAAAATTAAAACAATGCCATTTTTAAATTAAAATGGTTAATCGAAATAACAAACTAAGTTATAATAAACAATTGAAAATATTACTGAAAAGAGGAGTAGATGACATTTATATAAAAAAAAATTTGCTTGAGTCTATCTCTACCTGACAGTGATACGGTGAATTTCAAATTTCAAAGAAACATTAAGAGGCAAAAAAATTACACAACATTTTTTAAAAAATTTCTCGCATTTTACATTTAAATAGTAGATATAAGTAACTAATCTAATTTAAATTTATCAAAATGTAGGGGGAGATGTGTGAGGGTCGGATATTTTCAAATCCCCATAAATCTACAATTGTGCTTATTTTTAACTTTTAGGCAGGCATTAGACCAACCACTTAATATCGGAACTATTCTTTATACTTAAAATAATAAACGTGGGGAAATACAAGACTTTAAGGTACGTTCATAAAGAGTGAGTTCAGGTTCAGTTTTAAAGTGAAGTATTCAGGTGGGAGGGAGTTGAGGCAAGTCTCGCCCTACCTCACGTGTGGAAGAGAAGGAGAAAAATTATATTATGATAAAGGGTGCTGACCAGTGTGTGTGTGGGGGGGAGATCCCTGAAGTAATACTGGTCCATGAAGTAAAAGTTTACATAATATACAATACACCGCAATATTAAGGGTACACCCGTGCAACTCCGGTTTTCATCTAAATATATTACAAACTACTAATTAGTAAGCAAAGTCTTTCAAATTTTTACCCATTATAGGTAGCAAATCCAACAATTTCGGTACATATATTTACACCTTGTCTGTTTAGTTTTGTTTACGAAGGTAATTAATAGTTTTAAACAAGTTTAGAGCCAATTATCTTTTTGTTTCAGAAACTTTCGGTTATCCTCTTCGTTGCTGTCTGCATCTTAGTGATGTGTGCCTACGTTAATTCTGAGTCGTTGGGTGATCCAGAAGCTCGTCATCATCATCATCATGGCCACCATCATGGTCATCATCATGGGCATCATCATCACCATGGTCACCACCATCACCATGGCCACCACCACCATCATGGACATCATCATCACCATGGTCACCATCATCACCATGGGCATCATCATGGTCATCACCATCACCATGGACATCATCATGGACACCATCATGGACACCATCATGGACATCATCATTAATCAGTCCAAGAAATTAAAAAATTAAATAAAAATTCCTAAGGGTTAAAAATACTTCATAGTCTAAAAAATAAAATTTTTAATGTAAATTTAACATTCGACTTGTTTTATGATAATAATTATATGCCTTATTTTAAAATTGTATGGATATTTGCAAAATTGTGTTAGTATTATATCATAATCTATTACCACCAAATAAATTAGTATTATACTCTACACTACTTTCAATGTTTTTTTTTATCCAATAAAAATTAATTTTATTTTACAAACAGTGTTTTAAATGTTCACACCAAACTAAAAGAAATCACAAAAGAATTTAGGCTAAGTTGTACACCATTTGCTATTTTTGCAGTACATGCGGCGTTCTCAATGCTACTAGTATAGTTCGTAGTAAATGTGTAAAGTCAGTGAGAGATAGCACACACGACTGAGGATTTTGAATAAAGAAGCCACTGGTGAAAAACTGTTGCGGCGTGCAACCAGCCTTTAAATTTACAACCAAGTCTTACCCTGGACACAGACTCAGTGCCATATAATGCCAAAATAATTAAAAACATCGTATAAACATTAGTCTTCAAACTAATATTGTTGCAGTTAGTTGCGGCACAAATTAGACAAAACTGTCACAAAGTATTCCAGTTTACTACAATGAAAAGGTAAAAAGAGCACCGATAGTTTTCACTGCGAAATCGTTATAGAAAGTTAGATTAATAATAAAAAGTTAATTAATAGTTATAGTAAAGTTGCTAAATAGTTATAGTAAAGTTACTAAATAGTTATAGAAAAAGTGAAAAAAGTAGTTGATTGGTGCCATTCAACAAAGTCGAGAATAAAAATCATTTCAAACACAATCAAAAAGTGCTAAAGTGAAAGTTTCGAAATTTCATCGATCCGTTCCTTCACAAGCTCACCTTATCACAATCAATTAAAGGCTTGCTTCCCAAAATCGTCACTAAATCAAATCACGTACAATTCCTCAACACTAATTGCGACTCCCGAGTAACATGGTCAGTTACAGGTCAACTGCATACGCACTTCCATAACAAAGACGTCACACAAAAAAATGACCCCATTCATAGCCTAGGCTCTCCAAAGGCACAAAAGATTAATAGGGGCTAACTGTCGATCTATTTTTATGGGAATTCCCGCTTTCTTTGGGTCACGGTCTGAGACTTGGACTTTATTATCGCCAGGGGGCTAAATTTCACTTTCCCCTTTAGGCTGATTACGTTGATAATGAACTCAAATACTGGAAACACGTGGATGAGAAACTCCTATATAAGTAAGATTCGGATCTGCAGACACACCAAAACACACAATCCAATCTTAAGACTCGAATCCAAGCCTTCTACGTTTATTTGCATAAAATAAAGTACATTTCGTTGCAATTATGGTAAGACATTTTATCTTATTGTTTGTTGAGTTTTATGCAATTGTTAATACACCTGCAATTTTCTAGAAATTGTTGGTTAATGATCAATTTAACCTGAACATATTGATGTATGGAGTTTATTTAAACCTTTTGTTTAATGTAGTAATAATTTTATTTAATATTTAATAATTTCATTATTTAAAAATGGCTTTAATTTGAATTAAATCAATATCTAGTCTTCAAAATGAAAAAAAAAACTGTCACTTAACTGCTTTACATAAAGAAAACGGAAATTAATTATGCATCAGATGTAATTGCTCACAGCACTGTATTCGTAAAAGTGCCAGAAAATATACGAAAAATATATATATTTTTAAATTTAAGGTATACCCTTTATCATTTTTCAAACAAACCAGAAGCTATACTCTAATATTTGAAACAAACCGGGGCCTATTCCCTATACCGCCATATACACTCCAATACAGCACTGAATGCTAATTAAACTAAATTCGATTTAAACCTTATACTTAGTAGTCCCTTTTTTATTGAGTTGGTGTGTCGAAGTAATAATCTTTTGTGTAATACTTTAGTGCAATTGAATTACAGCTATTAAGTGAATAAAATCTATATTTAATTAAAGCATTGCAACTATTTTTCACAGAACTCAAAAGATATTTTTTTATAATTGCATGAAAAAAATCCGACTTTTACATTATAATTTCAATATCAGACGCATGCAAAAAGTTAGACTTTTGGAAACAGTGAAAAATAGTTATTTAACTAGTGTGAAAAGTAAGACTTTTTTAAACGAAACGAGTTGAATAAATTATTTCACGAGCGAGGTACGAGCGAGTGAAATAAATTTACGAGTTTAAAAAAGACTATTTTTAACGTGTTGCCATACACTATTTTTTTAAAATAACGTGCAAAAAAATTATTCATTAAATTGGCATTTAAATTTAACCAGGCAAAAAGTAAATGAAACTCTTTTAAAGAAAAAAAAACGAAAACGTTGGTGCTGTTAAATATGGATTTAGAATTAGAAATGTTATTCGATAATTATGAACATTTTTTCAGATGGTATAGAAAAGGCTGCTAATGTTGCTACTTTAAATCTCTAAACTACTTTAATTTAAAATCACGTGCAAAAAGTATTTCTTAGATTGGCATTGGAAATAAGACGCCAAATAAAGAATCACGTTAAAATAAAGAATTTTACACCAAACACAAAGCCGCCGAATAAAATATCACGCTCACATAAAGAATTTTACACCAATCAGATGCTCTTATTTACTTTGTCGCACTAGTGCGTAAAAGTGACTTTGAAACACGATTTCGTTAAAAGCATCACTTTTGCCACGATTATTGATTTGAAAAAGTTTAGTTTTTTTGCACGATATTATAAAAAAGTACTTTTTTCACCCAAAAGCAGTGAAAAAGTACTTTTTTTCAATCTTTTCATAAGATTCCAACATTTAAATAACATTTCTATTTCATAATATTCATAAAATCCAGAGATTTATCGATCTGCTTTATTTAAAAATATTATGCTCGTGATATATTTTTGAACCAATCATATTTTTTTTCACGTAATTATAAAAAATAGTGTATGCAACATATGTGAAAAGTAAAATTTTTAAAACACGTGTCATCCACTCGTTTTAAAAAGTATTACGTTTCAAAAAAATTATGGTAGGTTGTGAGAAATATCTATCATCTATATCCATCTTATCCCTTTGATGGGTATTGAAGGTAGAGCAGAGTAAGAAGCAAATTTTTATCCATCTCTTAGGCCAAAATTACCCTATCTACAGTATAATTGAATTCGCTTTAATAAATATTTTATACTAGCATAGCGTAAATAATATTCGTAGTAATTGGCGTAGTAATAAATATTCATATCAATTAAGTTTAGATCTGTAATTTTTAATTTCAGTTTTGCCCAAAGGTTAGTCAAGACTCTATCCCTTTTTTAAATATACATGATTTTGAAGAATCGTTGATTAGAATCTCAAAAAATTTAATGTTATGTCTCAGCTATATTCTCAGATCTTAAGTTGACCAAAATAGTGGTATAGATTATCCTTGATACTTTCTCTAGGGTTTTGAAGTAATTCG
Source organism: Oedothorax gibbosus (assembly GCA_019343175.1). NCBI lineage: Eukaryota > Metazoa > Arthropoda > Arachnida > Araneae > Linyphiidae > Oedothorax > Oedothorax gibbosus. Next base: position 37,187,343 of record CM033273.1, read on the forward strand.
AAAAATAAAAGACGTAAAATCAAACTTAGATGCATTGAACTTAGTCAACAATCAAACTTAGTCAACAATCAGCAATCTTAGTTAACAATCAAAGTAATAAAAATAAAACTTTAATGAAATCCTTGTTTAATTTCCAGAAATACTTCTACATCTTATCCGCAGTAGCTTGCTTCATGCTTCTACTGACCACTGCTTCAGCGGCTGCAGCTCCAGATAAACACCACGGAGGTGGTCGCCGAGGAGGCTACGGTGGAGGTCATGGTCATGGACATGGAGGAGGATATGGAGGAGGTCATGGTCATCACGGTGGTCACCATGGGGGTAACAGGGGAGGTCATGGAGGAGGTCACCATGGAGGACATCATCGTGGCTAGAAATCTGTTAAAGCAACATCAGCATCAAACCACAAAAGCAAAACAACTTCAACGTGTAAAGCAACTTCACCATTGAACCACAAAAGAAAATTTCGTGTAGAGATCAAAAATGTATTGATAAAAATATATTTTAATACAAAAAAAGGTTGATGTCCGATTGATACATCTGACTGTATTTTTAGATCAGATACCTGCATGTGTTCTCGAAAGTTACAGAAATGTTGTTATTGGATGAAAGATAGTTTCACTTAAGAACTTGTTAAATAAGGAAATGAAAATATTTATTAAAAAAAATTTTATATGCTTAATGAAAGCTGTTAAAAATTCAACACTGCGTTTTAAATTGTAACACATAAAGCAATTCATTATTTTCATTATGTTTAAAGTTTAGAAAAAAAGTTTCATTCAATTTTGCGTAAAATATTTATTGTATTTTGTATATTTATGAATAAATATTTATACAAACTCTAATATTTATTCGTCTTTATTTTTAATATAAAAATTTTAATATTTTTTTAGTTCTAAAATTTATAATTTGTAATTGAAATTTTTGTTACATAAAATTTTTAAAACTTCTTTCTAAGAATCGTTACAAGAGCATTGATTCTTCAAGAAAAAAGTCTTTTCAGATATTCTTTTTAAATTCCTCTTTGATATGGAACCTCATTACCGTCATTTTAGAAGCAGAAAAAGGATTCCCGTTCTTCTTTTTTTTATAAATTTTTTTACTATTCAAATACTACCTAATTCACATAAAAAGCAATGTTCAATAGCGTTTCATCTAAACTATTGCAAATCTCATTTTAAATCTATAAATCTTTTGAAAGTCTTGAACTACCTAAACAAGATTATCTTCGTTGATAAAATATGTACGTAATAGAAAACGAAACTCGATTATTTTAATACATAGTTACTCCCTCATCCCAATATTAAAAGTATATGATAAAAGTAGAATCGCAATTAGGAAACGTATACCTAAAGAGTAAAGTGTCGCAAAAAATAAACTCCAATTTGTAAATTTAATCACGAGAGTGAAATTCGTTTATTTTATGTAGTTTCGCATCTTACATGTTTCCCTTAGTAGAAAAAGTTTCGATTTCCTTTGTTATTACATTGGACTTCGACTCTTTTTGCTGGCATAGTAGAAATATAATCCGATTTAGCAAGTCACGATGTTGCAATGAGGTAAGTAATTGGAATCGAAGTTCTGAGATAACAAGCTCTCAAATCCAATCTTCTGCAAATCCGAATATTTTCGCTTAAAAATATGAGACGAAGGAAATGTTTACTACTAGCTTAGTAAAAAAATCATAGTTTCATTTCTTTGTTTTTGAATTTTTTTTTATTTATTGAAATGGAATATTATACATGAAAAGCAAAATAATAATAACAATAATGCATTTGTGCATCTGCGGATAAAAAAAACAATCCACCCCTTGTTTCTCGACTGCTGTTAAACAGAAGTTTTTGAGAGATATGTCATTTTTCAAGGTAAACAGTATGGAATTATTTTAGGAATCAAAATTCGTCGAGCATAAGGGGTCGTCTCATATTGAGAACCAACTTTAAAATTTGCAACACTAACATCCATAAAAAGGTTAAACACCGTCAAAATTGCAGAAATACCAATTTTTACTAACTTTCATAAAATATTTGCCGAGATATTAAAGAATTGATTTTGAATGAAGTTTGGGAAATATGGTCAGGTGGGGTAAAATAGGTAAGTTTTAAAACAAAAGTCCTTAAAAACATAGGAGATCATTTTTTCTTCTCTTGATGCCAGTTTTATATTTTATTGATACTGTTCATCATTTTATAAGCAAAACTAACTGTACATTCTACTGTGCAGTTACAGTTTTTTGCCATTATATGTTTTCATTTGTTAAACTTTAAATTCTGGATGTAAAAAATTTTGTTTTAAGAAAAGTTAGAAGTACGTGTATATTAAATTTTTATCTTATTGCGTACAGATGCTGTTCAAGAATAAATTCAGAAATTTTCCAAGTAAAAACTTATTTTTTGTAGCAAAAAAACCTACGTCGGGAAAAATAGGTAATATTTCCTATAGATTGGGCTACGCACACACTATACAACTAACATCATTTTTTGCTTTTTAAATCTCTTTCTGATAACTAATATTCTTATAAACTGCTTTTAATATTAGTTTGTCAATCTTTTAGTTATAAATGACTGCAAATCTGAAATTTATTGTCCCCTTCATTACTGAAAACCGCTTTCAAGAATTTCACTCCGAAAACAATGTTGGTGGATTCAAAAGAAGTGGAATATTTCCTCGAAAGATATTGTATGAAAACAAATACTTAAAAACCATGTTCCAGGCACAATTCCAACTGTTGAATCAATGGCAATCACATCATCAATTAAAAAAGTCAAGCTGTTGCAGCAACGTCATCTACGTCGGTAACCACAACATGTCAGACTGTTTGAGCTACCTTTCAAGATGAGTCAAGTATAGGTGCTCCTTTAAAGCACATTAAATCTGCAATCGTAGAGACACTTCTCCAAGCTAGCAATTGCTTGCAAGGAAGCCATGTAGAATGAAAAAAAAAGAGCAAACTTATGCAGCAAGAAATGGGAGAAATTTTAGCTATTTCAACTTCTTTAAATAGACTACATATCAAAAATGTGAGAATGGAAAAGACATCTGCAAAACTGTCTGTAGGGAAACAGAGAAGAAATGGAACCATTACATGTGAAACAAGTTCATAAAGAACTAAAATAGCATACATTCCTGCTACTTAAATACTTACCGAAGTTTTGAAGGGCAGAAAACTAGGTTCCTAACAGTAAATATCACCAACAACCGTTTCTACACTAGATTTATACACATTAGAAAAAAATCGCAACCCAGCATCCAGCTATAATTTAAACTTCTAAAAGCCAAAATCAACTATTTTTCTAAATATTTTTTCGCAAATTAACTTAATATTATTTATCGTCTGCTCGATTTATTTGTAGTTCGAAGAATAATTAAATATTTATTAATAACAAAAGTAATGAAACTACCCTAAACTGCATTAAAAAAAGTAAGAAATGTAAATTAAAACTAAGCATAATTGTATGCAAAAATATGCCTTGCCGCTTTCTTGGTAAACAATAAATGAATAATCAAAGAACCAAATTGTGCTACATTTTATGACGTCATTCCAAACTGATTCATGAAAATATTATTTTGCTTTAAATATGTTTAAATACATAATGTTTCTCATGCCATTGTTGATTTGGCAACAGTGATTTAAATGACTCAAAATTGAATTTCAATGCTAATTCAATGGGAAATTCGCCGACAAATTGTAGATTTATGTCCGTCCGGACGTACAGACAGACGGACAAAAGGTATGTAAGTTGGGTATTTGAGGTCAAGCTTTCTAACAAAAAAAAGAATTTTTAAGATCCGATGGATAGAACCGATTTGGGAAGGGGGGTACGGACAGACAGACAAACAGACATACAGACAGACGGACATCGACCGCATTTCAATATCTACAGTGATTTAAATGACTCAAAATTGAATTTCAATGCTAATTCAATGGGAAATTCGCCGACAGATAGTAGATTTATGTCCGTCCGGACGTACAGACAGACGGACAAAAAGTATGAAAGTTGGGTATCTGTGGTCATAGCTTTCTAACAAAAAAAGAATTTTTAAGATCCGATGGATAGAACCGATTTTGGAAGGGGGGTACGGACTTTCTTTTTTTAATTCGAAAGAATTAAAAAAGGAAAAGTAGGCTAAAAACTACCGTTGAGCTAAGATAGTTTTCACAATTTCAATTCACTGCAAATAAGAAAGTGGGTCCAGGTCGAGTTTTTGGGGATAAAACCAAGAAGTTATTTCTTTGTATTCTTTCACGAATTGAAGAAGACTTATACACAGCAATAATTTTACCACACTACTGACACATTTTACCCCACCCCGTGAGGTAAACTAAGTCATTGACAGCACTTTTTCAAACCCATTTATCAATATCAATATTTTGTTTATTCCGGGAAATTTCACTTTAAACGTTATAAGAAATGTTCATTTGCATATCCTAAATATTTTTGCATTGGTAAAATTGATATTTTTATTGCTCTGAAGGTGTGAATGCAAAATGTGCTGTTTTTTACCTATTTTACCCCACCTGACCCTATCTCCGAAACATTGAATGTTGCATTTAGATGTGTCTTCATTAAACAACAAGCGATCAAACGAAAATAGATTTTTTTAGAAACTTTATCAGTTAAAAGCCCATGGTAGAAATACTTGAAAATGAGCTTATTTTGTTTTACAAATTAGTAAAATTCCAATTACTAATTTTGATTTTATAATTCAAAACATTGTTTTCTTAAACCAATCCCATTTCAAAAACGGATTATCCAAGTTTCAATTAGTTTAACTCAATTTATTTGTCCCTTTACATGCATCTATATATTTATGATAAAAACATTGTAACACACCACAAGTAATTAAAGTTGTTTGCCGCGCACATGTAACATCAACCTTATCAGGAATGTGGCAAGTTAGACACGACTTTCACGGATACTAAGAAAATCAATAAGGCTTTAGCATTTTAGACAAGCAGGTGTTAAATTTTAGATTAGGTTTAAAACGAGAAAAAACACGCTACATATTGCACTTGTTAATTAAAAGCGAAAATAAACCCGTTTGGTAAACTTAAATTTTAATATTGTAAGAATTTGTGCATGAAAATTTACTAGTATTTAACTACCTTTCCATTAACTGTGTTAAAGCACCAAGTCTAGCATAGCCAGATTTGTTTCAGTGATTAAATTTTTAACTTTGAAACCACCATTAAAATTTCATTAATCATATTTTATCTACGTTGTTTTTGTTTTAAAAAACTATAAAAATAAAACAGAGACAATTTGCATAATTTTTATAGCTAAATAGTTGAATAACCAACTAAACTGTATTGCAAAATTCAGTACATCTGGTCACCCTAACCTAGTCAACTTTAAGGGTATCATTAGGCTATATTGTGAGAGAGAATGAAGCATATAAAAGAAGTTTAAGGCAAAGATTAGTCTTTGTTAAAAAAAAAACACTTTTTATAATAATCTCTGTAATACTTTTTGAACGACAGTTTTTCTTATAGGTATCAAGGGTTGCCAGAAAGAATTTTTCAAAAGTATCCAAATTGCTGCTTTTGTGCGACGTTATAGAACTAGAGACCAAACCTATACAATTCAATTTCAAACTAATACCCTTCAAATCGATACAAAATGAAATACAAGAAATCTAGAATAACCAAGGAAAGAATAATTAAAAATAAGTTAAAGTTTGTATTACTTTACTCATGTGCTTTGAAGAGTTTCGAAACACTTAGGGGACGTTTTGTCCACGTTTTAATTGAAGCATTGCTCAAAGGACAAGGGGGAAAAATCAGAAACACTAAGTGATGATAAGAGCAACATAAAAAAAAAGTGAAGGATGTTGATAAAAAGCATTTCAAACAAAGAAATTTTCAGCAATCCGTACAAGGAATTTCTACCATAATAGCGATTTAAGTTTTCTCCACAAGCTATTTCTTTGAAATGTGTTTGATTGAAACCTTCTAAGTACTTAAAACACAAAGCAAGGTATTTTATAAATTAAATTCTTCATCAGTTTTAAGTTTGCATACCTACGGGGTGAAATTTAAATACGTCTATTGAAAAGTTCGGAAAACAATGTAAAACAATTTTGAACGCATTTAATTATACTTACAAAGTAGCGTCGTCGGAGTAGAATGTTTCTGTTTCATCTAGAGTTTTAATTAAATTTGAATACTGATGTATTTCAAATAAGGAATTCCATTTTCGTGTCAATATCAAATACTTTTGATGTAATAGACTGCATGATATAATGGATTACATTGTCAAACCTGAACTGTAACCAACAGTCAAGTGTTACAGCTCAAATCACGTAGTTTAGACCAGGTTAGTTCTAAATAATCATGATGCTTTTATTTTTAAATATTCTAAAATGGAAATATTTTTTTATTAATACAACAAATGTATCAGACATTGAGGGGCTACCACAAAAATAGTTTTTAAATATACTTTTTTTCTAAATGTTTTTTTAATATATTTGGCCATTACTCAAACGCCAGATAAGTTGCCAAATGTAGCGATATTTCTCTCCAATTTGGTAATTTGGCGAGATTTATCAGTGGCATTTTTAGCCTACTTTTCTTTTTTTAATTCGAAAGAATTACAAAAAATGAAAAAGTAGGTATTGCCATGCGGTCGATGTCCGTCTGTCCGTACCCCCTTCCAAAATCGGTTCTATCCATCGGATCTTAAAAATTCTTTTTTTGTTAGAAAGCTATGACCTCAGATACCAAACTTTCATACTTTTTGTCCGTCTGTCCGTACGTCCGGACCGACATAAATCTACTATCTGCCGGCGAATTTCCCATTGAATTAACATTGAAATTTTGATTTCCGTCTGTCTGTTCGTATGTCTGTCTGTCTGTCTGTCTGTCTGTCCGTCTGTCTGTCCGTACTCCCTTCCAAAATCGGTTCTATCCGTCGGAAATCTACTATCTGTCGACGAATTTCCCATTGAATTAGCATTGAAATTCAATTTTGAGTAATTTAAATCACTGTTGCCAAATCAACAATGGCATGAGAAACTTTATTTATTTAAACATATTTGAAGCAAAATAATATTTTTCTGAATCAGTTTGGAATGACGTCATAAAATGTAGCGCAATTTGATTCTGTGATTGTTCATTAATTGTTTACCAAGAAAGCGGCAGGGCATATTTTTGCATACAATTATGCTTAGTTTTAATTTACATTTCTTATTTTTTAATGCAGTTTGGAGTAGTTTCATTACTTTTGTTATTAATAAATATTTAATTATTCTTAGAACTACAAATAAATCGAGCAGACGATAAATAATATTAAAATGATTTGCGAAAGAATATTAAGGAAAATAGTTAAGTTTTTTGGCTTTTAGAAGTTTAAATTATAGCTGGATGCTGTGTTTCTATTTTTTTTCTTCTAATGTGTATAAATCTAGTGTAGAAACGGTTGTTGATGATATTTACTGTTAGGAACCTAGTTTTTTCCCGATTAGAACTTCAGTAAGTATTTAAGTAACATGAAAGTAGGCTATTTTAGTTCTTTATGAACTTCTTGTTACTATTATTTTAGTGTTCCATTCAATTTATATCGTTGGTTAATGTTATTTAGAAAGATAATTCATTTACAAATATGTGTAACTTTATTTTAGAAGAATGTGAACAGAAAGTTTTTTTAATTATTTATTTAATAACATTTCAATCGCTAATTTGAGAAATTAGAGAACTAACTAAATTAAAATTTATTCTATATTCATTTTATCAATTATTTTGATGCTAAAATTTGTTTTGAAAATGAGAACTTCATTTACATCTAAAGCAATTACCGAAAGAGTTATTTATCATCATATTTTTATGAACATTTTCTTTTCCATTTCATTAGAAGTTTGAATATTCATAGATATTTATTTGTCATTGATATTAATCTGGGCTTAATTGTTTTAAATGAATGATAATCATACATGCTAATTATTACTCCATAAATATTTATTCACTCTGTGGTAATCAAATTTGCAAATATAATTCATGTATTGGAACCATTTTTTTTCTTATTGTGCACCTTCATTTGTTTTAATATTCAAAACACCAAATAAATTAAGTATAAACGTTAGATTAAAAAGAGTATTTCTCGAAACGTAAATTTGAAACAAGGATTAGTTATTTATTGGGAAATAAAATCATTCTATATCAATATTGTTCGTCTAAGCCTTTATCATTAACAGTGCTTGACATTAACAAAGTAAAACAGTTTCTAATCAAACGTTTCGACATATGCAATATATTGTATTTACTAAAGTTCAAATTGTGTCATAACCAATGCTACTTTGTCCCTCTTTCCAAAACAATGAAAAAAGGTATGTGAACTTGATTTTTTGCCTAAATGACAATTAAAAAAATAATTTTACGTAAAAAGGTACATCTAAAAAACTGGTAACAATATAGCCTTGAATTTTTTCTTTTGGGCTCTTCAAATGACCGTCTATGGTCACTGAAGCGTTAAGATACAAGCACTTATTGTAAAAAACGTATGTGGGTCTTAATTACTAAAAAATATATAAGGGGTTATATTCAGAAACTATCTCATACCGAAAATAGCATTCCTTTCAGAGTTTGCTCAAAACTTGCTGATTCGGCTTTTTGCTACAGAATTTCAGCTGTGTTTGTCTAAAAGCTGCGTATTTCAAGATGGTAAGTAGTATGTTTATTACTATAAAATTATGCCGATATTTTTGCCAATAACCACATAATATTAAGTCTACGTTAATTTCGTTTAACTTGCGAGATTTTTTAAAAATTTGTTATTTTTTAAAATAGTTTTTAAATCGTTAAAAAAATCAAATAAATGTAATTTTTTAAAAAAGATTTCGAATAGTTTTTGTAGTTAGTACTATACTTTAATAAATAAAAAAACAATTGTTTTTTTTTATAGAAATCCATAAAATATTTGTTTTGCTTAGATTAATTTTGTATGCGAACCAAAATAAATTCTTTAAAAATAATTCATGTATTAATAAAAAAACAATTAAAAATTATTTTACTTTTTCATTCGAATTTCAAAGAAAAAAAATTAATTTCTACTATATACGGATTGTTAAAATTTCTACTAAAAATTTAAACAAACAACAGTTTTTACGATATTTTCAATTTAAAAATATACGATATAATTGAGAAAAAAAATTTAGATAAGCATTTAAAAAAATTTTTAACTTATTTTCAGATTAAAATGAATATCACATTTTCTATTAAACTTCTGATATTCATTGGCAATATGATAATATTTATAAAAATAAACTTTTCTTGTGATCTCCACGAATCTTTAGTATGATTTTTATCCTAAGCAATTTTTGTGTATAAGACTAAAAGGATTGGAATGTAGTAGAGTACTTTTCGAGATAAAAACTTCCATATTTCGAATTATTTCTAGCTGAAAATTTTACCTAACTTCTTACTAGTTATTTTTTAATGATTTTTATTTTAAAACATTAAAAATATCCAATTAAATTTTAATCGTTCTTGAACTAAGGCTTTTATCACTATTGTAATTATTAAATAATATTCGAAATTCTTTTTCTATTTTGTATCAGCTTTACGTCCACCAAACGCCAAACATTTTTAATAGTTTGTACAGTAACATCCATTTTTTTAGAATACTTCTTTCGTGATCATTGCTGCAATTTCCCTGATGCTATTGATCTCTTCTGCTTCTGGAAATCCTCTTCCTGATATCGAAGCCCGCCATCACCACCATGGACATCACCATCATCATGGTCATCATCATCACCACGGTCATCATCATCAGCACGGACATCACCATCATCATCACCATGATCACCACCACGACCACCATCATCACCATGGTCACCATCACCACCATGGACACCATCACCATCATGGACATCATCACCATCATGGACACCATCATCATCACGGACATCATCATTAAAATGTGCACCAGAAATTCTTCGAATAAATGCCATAGTGGAAATTATTCATTGAAATAAACTTTACTATACATTACTAGATTTGTTTCAATCATTTAAAAATGAAACCAGACTATAAATAAAGCATTGTGTCTGTTGTTTCTAAAGTTAAATTTAAATAGGTCAATTATTCTACGCTTCTTTTTGTTACTTTTTTAGTAAACATGGTTAACAAAAACACAATTAAATATATGTAATTTTATAAGTAATAGTTAAAAATCGGTGCAGATCTAAACCAAACAAAATTTTCGATTTAATAATTCGTTATTATTTCAATCACTGATATAATTTAATAAGTATCGTTACAATAACAACAACGATTACATAAGAAAATGTCATTAAGAAATATTTCTCATAAAAAAGCTAATAAAAATATTCTAAAACAACAATAAAATATGAAATAGTAACAGATAATTTTTTCTTTATCGTAAAGGGCTTAAAAAAGTCATAATAAGAACTACATATTTATTTATTTGTGGAAATAATGATTTTCAGAGAACTAGTACGTGCTACAAGAACAAAATCAACAATTAGTAATATAAAGGTTTCTTTTGTTACTAAAAATCGATGAAATAAACAAGCAATTATTAGTTTCTTTTCAAGCTATTTCTGAGCGTTGCTTTATAAAGATAGAGGTTGATTTTAAAACCTTTTAAAAGTAACCTTTTTATTTGTGTGGAGATGTTTTCATGTTGTAAATGTTTGATTTGTATGAGCCTGAAACATGGAAGATTTAGAGTAAATTACAGAAATTCATTAAAAGTATATTTCTCAATTTCTTGATAAGATTGTGAATAAAAATCAGTTTCCGTGAATAGCAAGTTCTCCAATAAAAGATAAATCTGGCATTTTTAGAAGAGTTTATTGTAAGCTTAGGTGCTATTGTACTTAAAATGTATATTACAGAAATTTAATAGTAATACAAGAATTTGATTCTTTTATTAAAATAATGTGTATCGAAAACTCCTTGCTATTCCTATTTTTTCGAGTCTAAAGTGTGTTTTGTACAATGTCAGTATCCTGATCCAGCAATCCGATATCGCTTTGAAGTATGAAGTATATATTTTCTTGTCACAAACTAAAAACTTACATGAAAGCTTCAACTGGGGAATTTTGTAAAGCATTTGTTAGGAAACGTTTCCAGACGGTTTGCGTTCAAAACCGTGTGAAACGGCGATTGAAGCTCCACTCGATGATAGGAAACGCTTGTGTGCCATTTGTAACCAATAATCGTACTAGTCGCCCTAAGTTTAGTACTAGTAGTAAGAAGTTCTAAAATAAATAACAAAATTGTTAATTGTTATGTGTTAATCATTGTTAATTGTTATGTTATTTAATTGTCGTGTTAATTTAATCATCACTGAAATTCTGATTAAATAAAAACAAGTAGATTTTTAACACCTAGAACTGCTTTCACACAAGATTTTAAGACAAGACGCAGAAAAAATATTCTCATTCGATTGTTGATGTGACAACACCGATTCAAGTAGATAAAAATTAAATATCAATGCTAATTAAAGGGTACACAGGTAGACCAATAGAAGGACAAAAAGTATACGTACAGACAGTATAAAGTATAAAAGATAAGTGTTTGATGTTACACTTTTATAAAAAAAAAAGAAGAATGTTTAAAATCCGATACATAGAACCGAACTTGGAAAGGGGTACAGATGGACAGGTATCTTTAACATGGTTGGAGAACCTGATGCATACCTGCTTTTCCCTTTTTTTAAAAAATAATTTGAATAAAAAAAGGGAAGTAGACAAAAATTGTAGGCACTGTTCCTTAAGACTATGGGCTACATTTGCTAAGAATGCAATTTCTCAGATCTAGTCCCCTTCATTCTCGAAAATTCTTCCTTCAAATAACGAACGTTTTACCGCAAATTTTGCTACCAGAATATTCCCGTTATTTGACTAATAGGCTTGCGTTTTTTATAGACCACGCATGAGCATATATATTCACCAGCAAAGAAAATGGTGTCAGTTCACGGAGATATCCCATCAGTAAAACTGCCAGTAATCTTTCTGTTAATTGAAAGAATTTTTGATAGTGTGTAGAATAAACACTAGGGGTTCCGCGTGAGGTTGACCACCTTACCGGGATATGTGGCAGACCTTGGCCCACTAACGGGCTGTTGCGCCGAGGAGATTAGTTTAGTTTTTAGTTTTAGAATAAACCATACATAAGTACCCCGTGTACATGGTACGGTGCGTGTTAAATCTGCCCCAATCTGTCCCAAAGTCCACAAGAAACTTAGCTGGGATTAGCAAATCTGCGTTCGAAGCCCCAAAAGTGATGAATGAAAGTAGGATGAGGAATGGTTCGGACTACCATTACGCGTTGCGTGACTGCCACTGCTGGATGGGGAAGCACGTAGTACGAAAAGAAATTGGTAAAAGGACGATACTACGTTTTTGGAGATTCTTTCTTGGAGAAAACTTCCTAGGATCTGACTTAGACACCTGAAAATGGCCTTTCGATCTCGCGGTAGCAGTGTTTCATCGGCTGGTACACAGAACAGAATGAAAGTTTATTTTGAATAGGATATAGTATAGGAGAATAGGAAGAATATTTAATGTAGTTTGATGGCATTGGAATCGACTAATACTGGGATCGTTTACTAAAAATTATTAAAAATTAAGTCGTTTTGGATAGTTGGAAATATTTCGTAGGTTAGGGAGGAATAATTAAATAATTATTTAAAAAGACATCAACACATATTGGATTTTTCTATTGTATATCGTCGGTCATAGACAAAAACACAGTGAAGGAAAACCGGATGTTTCATATTGTATTGTTGCCCGATTGGGAAAAAATCTCATTAAACACCATATTTATACAAAGAAAATTAAATGTTTCGTATATTCGTATTTTATGTGTATTACTAGCAAATTTATACCCGTTCTTCGCACGGAATAAAAAAAAATTAATATCAAATTATATCCAAAAATATTGGGAAAATATATGACCCTAACCATATAAGTCTCCACTTCGAAAAAACCGATCAGCTTAAATAAATGAATTATAGTATAAAGACCAATCCTCTAATTTAAACGATCATTTAGTTAAATAATTTGGCGAGAAATTTGGCTACGCAATTTAGCTTAAAAACTTCGATAACGTAGCTAAAAATAAAAAACATCAGCAATAAACGAATTATAAAATCCAGAATTGAGTATGGCGAAAATAAAGGTCACTTGAAAACACAATATTCCAAATAAGAAATTTCATGTTTTATTTCATATTTTGAAAGTAATGGCAAAAGAATAAAATAAAAATTTGAATTTTAAATGTTTTCGTTAAAAGTTTTATTTAATTTTTTCAGCCGATGGCATCAGGAAAGAGTAAAAATGATCGGATTTGAGCGAAAGTGGTGTATTTTTTTCAGAAAATTTGAATTTTCTTTAAAATTGGAACAAATATGAAAAAACTAAGCCTCAGGTGCACATGTTGGTATTAAAGGGAATCTATCTTAAAAATTTTGAATTTCTGAGGGCAGTATAAGTAAGTCTTTTACAATCCGAACACAGGCACACAGACAGACTCTTTCTTTTATTATTATAGACTAGCAAATTTATACCCGTTCTTCGCACGGATTAAAAAAATATCAGATCGTTCCAAATATGTTTACCATATAACCTGTTATAGGATCATAAACTTATTATTGTTTCCGCTCGTTATCAAAGTATAAGTATAAATCCGTTTCATTGTCTTAAAATTCCAAAATGAAAAATACGCTGTAAAATGCACTCATAAATGCCATCACAATTCCCTCATAAATACATAAAACCTTTTAGCTCATTTGGGAAATAATTTGGCGAGAAAATAGAATAGCTCCCTCATCCATTATCAAGATCAAACACAATGTAAACTCGACCAACACCACACTTAAATTTCATAAAAAGAAAATTTAGCTATTTGGCGATTTTGTAATAATTTGGCGAGAATTGCAACGTATTTGGCACCAACATTAAAGCATAACACAACTCAATAAGCTCTGTCGATGGCCTTATTAACATATAGTTCATAAAGTTAAACTATAACATTTATGCTTAAATATGGCAGTACTGGCAGTCAACAGAAAAATCAAGGATAAAAATCATCAAATAAACCCACAATAAAATCCGGAATGAAGACTGGCGGAATTACGTCACTTGAAACAGTGTCAATTATTTTTCAAATAATGAATTTAGTTTCTGAAAGTAATGGCAAAAGAATAAAATAAAATTTTGAATTTTAAATGTTTTCGTTAAAAGTTTTATTTAATTTTTTCAGCCGATGGCATCAGGAAAGAGAAAAAAATGATCGGATTTGAGCGAAAGTGGTGTATTTTTTTCAGAAAATTCGAATTTTCTCTAAAAATTGGAACAAATATGAAAAAACTAAGCCTCAGGTGCACAGTTAGTATTAAAGGGAATCTATCTTAAAATTTCGAATTCTGGGGCAGTATAAGTAGTCTTTTACGATCATACAGACACACAGCACACAGACAGACTCTTTCTTTTATTATTATAGACTAGCAAATTTATACCCGTTCTTCGCACGGATTAAAAAAAATATCAGATCGTTCCAAATATGTTTACCATATAACCTGTTATAGGATCATAAACTTATTATTGTTTCCGCTCGTTACAAATTATAAAATCCCGTTTCATTGCCTTAAAATTCCAAAATGAAAAATACGCTGTAAAATGCACTCATAAATGCCATCACAATTCCCTCATAAATACATAAAACCTTTTAGCTCAATTGGCGCGTTTTGGGAAATAATTTGGCGAGAAAATAGATATAGCTACCCACACCCATTATACAGCTCAAACACAATGACCTTCGAACAACCGACCAGCCTATAAATTATTTATAAAAGAAATTGCCTATTTGGCGAATTTTAGTTAATAATTTGGCGAGTTTGGCAACGTATTTGGCGAAAAAATAAAGACATAACACACTAATAGCTCTAGTGCGATGGCCTTTATTAACCATAATAGTTCAGTAATAGCTTAACTATACATTTATTGCTTAAATATGCATACATGCAGTCAACAGAAAAATCAATGAAAAAATCATCAAATAAACCCACAATAAAATCCGGGAATGAAGACTGGCAGGAATTACGTCACTTGAAACGTGTCAATTATTTTTCAAATAATGAATTTAGTTTCTGAAAGTAATGGCAAAATAATAAAATAAACATTTTGAATTTTAAATTTTTTCGTTAAAAGTTTTATTTAATTTTTTCAGCCGATGGCATCAGGAAAGAGAAAAAAATTATCGGATTTGAGCGAAAGTGGTGTATTTTTTTCAGAAAATTCGAATTTTCTCTAAAAATGAAACAAATATAAAAAAAACTAAACCTCAGGTGCACACGTTAGTATTAAAGGGAATCTATCTTTAAAATTTCGAATTCCTGTGGGCAGTATAAGTAGGTCTTTTACGATCCAAAGACAGACACACAGACAGACAGACTCTTTCTTTTATTATTATAGATAATGACAAATGGTCAACAAATTGAAATCATTTGTCTTCAAACTCGGAATAAGGACACGAGTGACAGATTTTGTGCCATTTCAAAGACATAATGATTCTTTAAAGCACATATTCGAATAACGTATTCGTCACTGTCAATTTATGGATGTACCCAAAGACCAGACGTAAAATTGTCTGTGCGGAAGATGCTGGTTGCCGTTAAATTCGTCACTGAACAGAGTAGCTTACAATTTTACGATTTCAATAGGTTGAATTGGCCGGGTGTTGTTTTAAATGACGCCATCGTCACTTAACCGCCTTTCAAAATTACAAGTTACATTGCCAAAACCTTTACTTCTTTAGTAGCACGTGCTTGCCCACCAAAAGCACAAAATTTAACCGATAGTAATAAATCTGAAATAAATATAAAGCGTATACTTAATAACCCATTCAAGACAAATGTTTATGTTGCCTTTTTTTTTACATTAATCAGTAGCATGTGGTCTATGATTGAAATTAATGCGATTTCGGTACATCAAGTTCGGACCATCAAGCAATCCATAGTCCATCTTTTCTTAAAAATAACATTTTCGTAATACATTAACATAACCGGAAAATTCCAAATGGAGTCTAAACATGAATTCGCTATGAAAACTGCGACTATGGATGAGAATGTGGGAATATGAAATTTTGTTCCATTTGTTAAAAGCGTAGATTTATGGAGGCGTTCCACGCGAACTTATATGATTTATAACGCTACCGAGAAATGGATTGCATTTTGAGTGTGTAATTATATGAAATGAGGGGATACTCTTTTCAAACAATTTGGGGAACAAGGAGTTATCTTGTTTCTGGGTTACTCCTGAAAAATAACCAAAAGTAAAACAATGTCGTATTCGGAATAGATCATTAAATGTTACCACACTCATTAAGTTCGGCATCACAAGGAATATTAACTAGTTGAGAGCATTCATTACATTACATTGCATACATTACATTCATTATATAACATTCCCTACATTCATTACATTTCATTTACTACATTCCTTGCATCGCATTCACTGCATTACATACATACATGTCATTACATACATTACATTAATTGGATTGCATTCTATATAACACATTCTAATATAGAAATGATAACAACAACTTCAGATTTTGCATGTGTTTTTTTATTTTTAAAAAGTATTTAACATTTTTCCAATTGTAATTGTAGGCAACCCCGTCCAAACGCACAGTTTGACCCTGGAACGATGTGATATTGCATTATTAACAATTTGAAAGACTTGACTCTAATTGTTACAAGTTCTACTAACAATACTTACTTTAAGGACACAATACTCGTTGTAGTTGAATTCCAAGTGGTCCCTGAAATATCCCGAAAATAGTTGCAGAGGACTTTCTTGGTGGTGTGGAACTTGTGGTTCTTGCCGACCTTGACGACAACAACGACTGGATGAGTTTCCCTTCGATTGGGAAAAGAAAGAACTTCATTTGTTTTTACTTCTAAAATGTCCATGACATGCAGTGCCTCTTCTCTTGATGATTTTATGTCTTGAATGGATTCCGATGAAATAGGTGACGACTCTTCCAGTAAATTGCAGTCCTTCTCAATCATTTTTCCTGATGACACTTTTGTAGGACATTCTTGGTCACCGGAGGAAGCATAATTTTTTTTTTAATGCTATCGGGCTTTCTTCTTTGATATTGGCTATATTATTTTGAGCCTCAGAATGATCAATACTTGGATTGTGAAACTCCTCACTGCTTCTAATGCCTTTAGTTAAGGGCTCTTGAGTGTCTTCAGTCATGGAGTCTTTTTATCGTCGTCACATTCGGAATCGGCATTTTTATCAAGTTATGAACTGCAAAGATGTTCTTGCTTAGTGTCAACCTCATATTTCAGAGCATTAAGGGGAGCATCGAATTTATCAAAGCTATCTCCAAAAACATGGCAACTGATTAGGTTCACATTTTGATTTTGATCTTTATCAGCATTATTTTAACAAAAATAGGCACCTTGGCTTTTGTATCCGTCCTGTTAAAAAAAAATCAAAATTCGCATAATGTTAATTTTTATTAAAGATATTAAAAAACATATTAATTTGTTAATTTAATATAATATGGAACAATAAAATATTTTTCAAAGATTTTCTAATTAAAATACTTCACATGTTTAACCAGTGAATTGTAGTCACTTGAGGGATACAAAGGTATAAACTCGTGTAAGTAACATCAGATTTTACAGTTATTCAAATATTTTTTACACAAAATTTACAATTTTAATAAAAGATAAAAACTATAAAGTGTGTATAAAAGAGTCTTTCAAAACCATTTACTACAAGAATAAATTTAAGAAATAAAACTTCAGAGTTAAAATGTTATATTTAGGGGATTCAGAGTGTAGAATATTTCTTTTAGTAGGAACCTTTAAAGTTATCGTTAGGTAAGGTGCAGTAAGACCTATATCAATCTATATATGACCTGGTTAGAAATAAGGCTGATTTTCTGTATTACAACGTTGAAAATATGCGCTATTTTCTGTTATTGTAAGGACATGCATAAATGTTTGACTATTTATTATGCTTGAACGATAACGTTTAACTATACTATACTTTATAAATATAAAAAACATAGAATGTATTTTACCTGGTAAATGTCAGTTTTTCTGAAGAACGATCTTATTCTGCTACTGAAAACGAAAATAAATTGAGATTATAAGTAATATTAGATAGATATCTATGATTTCATAACAGAATAATTCAAAAAAAAATTCACTGTACATAACAAACGTAAATTTTTACATTTTACTCAAAGAAACAATTTTTTAAAGCTAAAATTAAAAACAATATAATACTGGAATATAGAAAGCCTATTTTTGTACAATTTTTTAACCCTTATCCTCTGAATAATTTACTGACATCATTAATTTTGCACTCTAACACACACAAAAACTCTATAAATATTTTAAGAATACTTTTTTTATTGGAAAGTATTTTTACAAAAAGCATACTTCTATATCTTTATAAGATATTGCGACATTTTACATCCTCAAAAAGTTACATATGGTTGATTATTTGTGAAAATATTTAAATTTAGGGTGTAAGGCAAAACTACTTAATGCTAATTCCATATTGACTTTAACAATGATTCATATATGCATTAAGTTACAAAATTTTTCGTTGTGTATTGAATTCCTATTACAATTATCGAGGTAAACATAAAGTTGTAATATTTGATTTGTTTTTCGCATTAACATTATGAAGGTTTGATTTAATCTTTTTACTTTAATCTGAAAATTATTATTTTTGCATCGAGTTTAATTTTTTTTTTGCAAAACTAACAACTGACAATGATCTTCAATAAAGCCGAATATAATAAAATTCAGGAATTTTTTTTATGTTTATACTTACAAGAAAGCTCTGATCCGTCCTAAAATTAGCGCCATGATAGAGCCTATATTAGATTATAGGTATTTGAAAAAAGTCTATCGAAAAGAGCTATTTTAAAGTATTTTATAAAGAAAAGTGGAGGAGCAATTGTTTTTTGATGCTTGGTTGTGAAAGTTTGTTGGGCGTCTGATGGAAGTATTGTAGAAAACCTTTGTTGTTGACGTGTTTTACATTGTTTTAATACTTACTATAAATTAATTGATTTATTTATATTATTGTTTAAACTCTTTTAGATAATAGTGATTGCACATTTTAATTATTAAATATTTTTTTTCTGTTCAAAACGTTGTTGAGACCTCGTTCATTGTTGAGACCTCGGCTTATGGGGGATGGGTTTTCTCTCTGTGTTTATGCAAATTACCCCTGCTTTATTGAATAATTTCACAAACGGTTTTTTATATGATAAATGTAGCTGGATTACAGGGCTCTATAATCCCACCTTTTCAAATTAGTTCGACTTTTAATTATGCTTTTTTTCGGACACTTTCTTTAAGTTTCAATAAATAAATTTTATAGAAAAACATTCGAACCAATTTCAAAAAGTAGAATTATAGAGCCATGTAAACCAGCTACATTTATCACATAAAAAACGTTTGTTAAAATACTTAATGCAGCCGATGTAATTTGGTTTGAAAAATTAATTTTCCCATTGGATTAACATAGAAAAGATTCGGTTTAGAGATACGGCTGCCTCTCCCATTCTTTTCTTAAGATATATAGCGTATTTTTCAATTTAAATTTTAAGGTAATAAAACGGGATTTTATACTTTAAGACGAGCGGGAAAAATAACATTAGCTTATTATCCTATTACATATTAAATGGTACATATACTTGGATCGGTTTGAATTTTTTTTAGTTTGGGAGAAGAACGGGTATGTATTTGCTAGTAAAGAATAAAAGTTAAATTATACACATTTAACAACCAAACCAATTTCTAATTTTTAGAAATAAAAAGCATGCACAACTAAGAAATACCAACTCCTATTATAGCGTTTTAAATTTATGCTTACGATCCTTTGTTTCCTAAACTTACAACAAAAATGATTGCTTATTATTGCTGAAATAATTTAAAATTATACTCAACTTTATATAACACAAAACTATGAAGCATTCATAAAAAGCTTCAGTAATGCTTTCGTAGATAATAAAAAACTCTTGCGAAACAGCTTCGGTTTGCATCAAAAGCAAAAATATAGTAATAACAAAATATAAAAAGATTTTAATAAAGCTTAGAGTGTCATGTGAAAGTATGCATGAATGTGAGCTTGCTTTGTAATCGAGATAATTAAAAATATGTTTTGATACGTGCTTTTTTATTATTTTAAGTTAAATAATTTTTATTAAAAACTTCACACAAGAATGTCTAGTCGCAAGCACTAGAGATTAAATATGAAGTGTCTAGTTGCAAAACTCACATTCTCCAAAGTGTAACTAAAATAACGAATCCGGAGGAGTTCATTGGCAACTTTTGACAATCTTAAATTCAATTGGACGAAGTCGCCAATGAATGGACCAGAAGCTATATCTTAATTATACTTTGGACAAAAAGCATACTTATATATCTTTGTAAGATATTTCGACAGTTTACATCCTCAAAAAGTTACATATGGTTGATTATTTGTGAAAATATTTAAATTTAGGGTGTAAGGCAAAACTACTTAATGCTAATTCCATATTGACTTTAACAATGATTCATATATAAGTTTTGTAACTAGACACTTTATATATTTTTTTCAAAAATCTTTGAGTACGTTTGACAAAGTTGTACACGACATTGATTGGCATCAATGATATTTATATTGCTTCCTTCCCAGTTATCAAAATAACCCGGGCTTGTGCGATAGTAGAAAACCAATGACGTCACCAATATACCTGTGATGTCAATCTGTGCGTGACGTCATCTAGGTTGAAACATATTATGCAACCGTATTTGGATTAAATTATTTACCATCACCAGTTTTGTATTGTCAACAGGGCTTGATTTCCGGCAGGGCAAACGAGGCACGTGCCCCCCACATTTAGGGGGCCCCCAAAGTTTCTTCATGAGTATTTAGGTTCAATTTAACTGTCCCCAAACTTTACTTTTTTATATGAAGTATGCAAAAAAATTAAATTCATGAGCCAAAGTTGACTATGAAATTATGTTTAAACTCAGAATTAATCAATTCGCAAAAATATTTTTTAAGGGGATTTAGCATGCTTTCCGAGGCTTTCCAAGCAAATTACTTCAGCTATTTTTTTTTGGTAACACTGAAATATAGAAAAACTAGCGAATTTATGCCCGTTCTTCGCACGGAATAAAAATATATCAAATAGATTCCAAATATGTGTACCATATACCCTGTTATAGGATCATAAACTTATTATTGTATCCGCTCGTTATAAATTATAAAATCCCGTTTCATTGCCTTAAAATTCCAAAATGAAAAAATACGCTATAAAATGCACTCATAAATGTCATCACAATTCCCTCATAAATACATAAAACATTTTAGCTCATTTCGCTCTTTTGGGAAATAATTTGGCGAGAAAATAGATATAGCTACCCACACACATTATACAGCTCTAACA
The DNA here is from genome assembly GCA_019343175.1 of Oedothorax gibbosus. NCBI lineage: Eukaryota > Metazoa > Arthropoda > Arachnida > Araneae > Linyphiidae > Oedothorax > Oedothorax gibbosus. The sequence continues at coordinate 37,208,788 of CM033273.1, forward strand.
CAATGACCTTCGAACAACCGACCAGCTTATAAATTATTTATAAAAGAAATTGCCTAATTGGCGAATTTTAGTTAATAATTTGGCGAGTTTGGCAACCTATTTGGCGAAAAAATAAAGACACAAAACACTAATAGCTCTAGTGCGATGGCCTTTATTAACCATCATAGTTCAGTAATAGCTTAACTATACATTTATTGCTTAAATATGCATACATGCAGTCAACAGAAAAATCAATGAAAAATCATCAATAAAATTCGGAATTAAAAATGGCGGATTAAGTCACTTGAAACATGTCAATTATTTTTCAAATAAGAATTTATTTTCTGAAAGTAATGGCAAAATAATAAAATAAACATTTGAATTTTAAAGGTTTTCGTTAAAAGTTTTATTTAATTTTTTCAGCCGATGGCATCAGGAAAGAGAAAAAATTATCGGATTGAGCGAAAGTGGTGTATTTTTTCAGAAAATTCGAATTTTCTCTAAAAATGGAACAAATATGAAAAAACTAAGCCTCAGGTCACCTGAGGCTGTTTTTGGTATTAAAGGGAATCTATCTTAAAAATTTCGAATTTCTGAGGGCAGTATAAATAGGTCTTCTACGATCCGAAGACAAACAGACACACACACAGACTCTTTCTTTTATTATTATAGATACACACGAATATTTTATAGAGGGATGTTTGGGGGCCCCCAAATTTGCTTGTGCCCAGGGCCCCTAAAGTTGTAAGTTGGTTCCTGATTTCCCTACATGCCATCCTTGATTTTAGAAGTAAGCCGAAAAACATTTGCCATCTATGATGATGTTCATCAATTGGCTGCCCTGTTTTTGATGAAATGGTCAAAGGTTGTCATTGTAGGAGGTATCGTTAAAGCATACTATTGAAATAAATAAACTTAATTATCATATTTATATGTTGAGGGGAAAAACGTAAGGTAGAAATAATTACTTTTCTATATCCATTGGTGTTTCTATATCCATTAAAGTTCTTATTTTTAAACCCATTTCTTTTTCGAAATTAGCAATGTATCAGTTTAAGTTTCTGTAAAATCAACGCACCAAAATATTAATCACAGGTAAAATGCAAACAACAGAAGGGTTTAAAAATATTTAATAGTTTAAAATACTAAAATTGCAATTATACTTTTGCAGAAAAGTTTATAAAAATGCGATATCATAGTCCTAATTTTATTGAAATTATAGTCGACGGTGACTGTACTGACTGTATGAAAGTTTAAAAAAATTATTTAAATGAAAAGATAAACTTAACTGAAAAATAATGATTATTAGTAAAACGAAATCTAAAATAGGTATAATATTTTACACGATTCAAATTTCTATCCTTATTTAAAGACAGGTATCCACATCACATTCATTCTGCATTCGCCTCTCTGAATCTTTGCAATTTCCTTGTTTCAAAAGACAGAATATTTAAGCGGATGCGTTCGAATGAAGAGGCTATAGATCCGTAAGCGGACATCTGAACGAGCGTGCATTTAGTCGCATAATAACTTAATTAACAACTACAGAGATTTCCGAAGTTTCCGACAGAATGGCTCCTTTTGAAGTTTTGGGAAGTTAGATTAAAAGATTCATGCTCGAAAGTAAGCTCCCTTAATTAAGACGCATTGCCACCCCATTTTCCCAATTTCAGAAAGGGGGAAAGCCGAGTAGAAATTACAGTTTTCAAACATATACTTTAATTAAAGGAGACAATAATTGGATACAATAGGACACTACTTTAAAGTTCTTAGAAAAGTAGCTTTTGGATTTAAATTATTGTTATAATTAAATTCTAGGATTTATATTTGGTTGAAAGAATTATAGCCATTGATAATCAAGGATTTTTTAGAAAATATTTTGTAAATATTTTTAAGTAATAAAATCTTTCACTGTATTACAATATTTATGTCTGATTTTTCGTATCAAGAATAGTTTTAAACAAAGTATTATATATGTAACGCTTTCAATCAATAGATATTAGTCAAATGTTTTTCAACTTACTTTAAAAGTCAAAGATTTACAAATTTTTACACTTTGATTCGCAAACGATTTAAAATTAAATGCTAATACCAAGAGTCTTCCCATAATAGTAGGAGAAGTTAGGTTTAAATGGCGAACGTAAGCTTTTGACTCTTCTTCTAGGTTAAATGAAATGCACCCCAAAAATGTTTTTTGTTCCTTGGTAGTGGAATAACTGTTTATGTTTAAGTAAATGTTTCAGGGAGGTGTTTAAAAGGTACGCTCCAGCATTAAAGCTTAATTTCATAAAGCTAGATGTAAATGAATTCAAATTTTAGCCACCCATACTCATGCAACATCATCCAACGATGTGATAAAATTGGTTCTAAGGTTCTATATTATTACTATTTATTATTTTTACTTAACGAAAAAATTATACAAATTTTGTTGAACAAAAACCATTACTGAGTAATTGTTTATTTTCGTGATCAATGGATGTATACCTTGATATTTACTCAATTAATTCCAGTTTATCCATCACCATATTTTATCGTTTCTCTAGCAAATTGAACAACAGGCTGAGATTCATAATTTCCTTGTGTAATGAATAGTTAATATGCAAGAGGTTAATCTTCAAAACTAAGTTCTAGAAAATTCATCGTTAAGGTATATGATTAATTACCTTAATGGAAGTTGAGGATAAACTCTTTTAATACTTAATGAAACCTTACTGAGCAAAGTGACCAAGCACACAAGCCGGAATATATATGTACCCTACCCTGAGCAAAGATTGTTTTCATGCATTTCTTAGTTCTCATTTGTGATAACGTTCTGATAAATTAAGTTTAGAAGACAAATTTCTAGATATAGTTGAAAATAAATTCTAAATTTGAAATAATGAAGGTATCCAATATATATTCCTGTCAAGTTTGAGTAGTGGAGGCTCAGCGGTTTTGATTATGCGCAACATTTTTTGCATTTTAACAATATCAATAGAGAAGTTGACTATTTTTTATACATTAAAACTAATTTCCAAATTTCTTTCGTTTTTAGTGTATTGCAATTGAAATGCTTTATACTCTTCTACGCTCCTACATTATATTTGAAATGTCGAGCAGGTTCCAAAAGCAACAAAATTGTGAAATAAACAAACCAAGAAATGATAATTACATTTCTACAACAATATCTAAGTATTTCTATTTCAATATCCCTTGTCAAAGATATAAACCATACAATTCTTAATAATGGAAGTAGTAAAAAAAAATTCAAACACCCTTACTGTGTTTCAAATAGAATTGACATACATTTCCTAATTAACCAATGGAGTAAAACTACAAAAAACTTTTATCCTGTTAAAACACAATTGAACGCTCTCAATTTGCTTCTAAATCAGATACGAATATTTTCTGAATGGTCGGTGAAACTAGTTTTTTAAAAAAATCTTTTTTGTTTACTTCATGTAAAATATAATTTGATGAACTGTGTTATAATTTTTTACACGATTAATAAGTTTTTAAAATTAATTTTTATATTTTAAAACTTATAATTTTATGGCAATTTTTTTAAATCTTAAAAGGCTGCTTTTATATACATTCTAATTTTTATTCAACAGTGAAATTCTTTCTTCAAATTAAAAGTTATGCCAAAGTATGCCCTCCTTACACTGAATATGAGAACATAATTGGCGTGACATTTTTCAATTTAAGACTTATTCCGCCAACTAATGACCAAATTATCGCAACTTATCTCCCGACCATTGACGCTTTATCACTCGCCGCCCACTCATCCTTAGTGCAATTAGGGAAGGAAACGCAAAAGGTTAAATCTACAAACTTCGAGAAGGAATGGCGGGATGGACAACACAAAACCTTATAGTCCTTTTCTAATTTGTTTCAACAGTCCTTTTCTAATTTGCTTCTATAGTCCTTTTCTAATTTGTTTATTGAAATGAATAGAAGAGAATAATGAAACTTTATCGATGAATTACCACAAATAACATGTGAACACTCTAACTGCAAAATTTACATTCCCAAAAGTACAGCTGCTATGATAAAGTGCTAGTTTCTCGGTTTGTTATGTTGCCAAGTAAGGATAACGTCTGAATTTTTTAAGTATTCTAGTTCATTTTCAATTCAACCTAATAAGTACAGAACACTTACTTTAAAAAAAATTCGGTCACCAAAAGTCACTAATAAACAGACCTATATCATATCTGTACTTTGGGTATTCCTCCATGACTTGGGGGATGTGAGTTTTGAAGTTAGAGCCCTTATCCAACAACACAGCTCTGGTACACAAAATAACTGTTGACCTATAAACCTAATACCGATGCAGTCAAAAATTCCGACGAGGAAAAATCGCTGGTAGAAGGAGTGCACGTTAAATATGCTTCAAATTCCCGACACTGAGTACAATGTTGCTCTGTGGTTTTAAATTACGACACCCGCCGACAATAGTTCTAGTGCGACCTAAATTCAGCTCAACTCCGATAAGTAACTTCTCCTTGAACTAGTAAAAGTTTGCTAGTTTTGAATTATCGTCGCACTAGAGCTACACGAGGGCAATTGGCGATTTGCGTCATATTTTAGAACGGCAGTCAAGTGACGAGCCGAAACCTGAGTAGGAACCCAACGCAACCGTTAAGGGCAACATCGTACGCAGCGTTGGGATTTTGAAGCATATTTTAGGTGCACTCTTTCTATAAGGGGAATTATTCGTCGGACATATTTTGGCTGCACGGGCTACGGCATAGGCCAGCAAATATTTTGGCGATGCCCGGACCCGAACCTAGGACCTTCCGTATGCAAGGTTGAACGCCTTAACCAACTGGGCTCCCCAGCCCTTGAACTCGTAAAAGCATCCCATAAAGCCCTGTCACACAATTCCTTATACTTCCGAACACTAATTTCAATACAACCAAACACAAAAAAAACATAAAACACACAACACCCAACTCCCACAAAGAACCTCCAACACTCCCTCTCAAGAACGAGTGAGTGCGGAGGTATCCCGAGAGGGGGCGCTGATAACCCCCCCCCCCCCCTCCGCATCCCTCAGAAGAAGAAGAAGAAGAAGAAGATAAACACGCATCAGTCAGGATGAAGACATCTCTCCTCCTCTTGCTGCTCTTCGTCTTGCTTCAAGTCGTAGGAGGACAGAGAGTCGCAATCAGGAGAAGTGAGTCGTGTTTTTCTTGTTCTTCGAAATACGTCGATGACAGTATTGTTCTTTTTTTTCTGTCATCGTGATTTGTTTTTTCGTGTAACTGAGTTTTATCTGACCTGTTGTGTTGGAGAAAGTTTGGAAAGAATTGTCATTGATGATTTGATTGTTACAGGTTGCGATGATTTTGGGTAGTTTCAATGCAAGATTTAAGTCTATTCAAATGGTGCTTCACATATAAGAATATATAGATTCGCATTCGGGTGTCCCGACATAATGTTATAAAATATAAAATTGAACGCTGTATAAATATATTTAAGTACATATTTACACACTCAGGAGAAATAAGTCTTATTGTTTGTTCTCCCAAAGACGTCGATGACAGTATTGTTCTTTTTTTTTATTCGTTTTAATTTTTGTTCTGTTCTTTGATTTGTTTTTCATATAACTGCGTTTTATCTGACAGTTAGTCTATGTGTTGGAGAAAGTTTGGAAATAATTGTAATTAATGATTTGGTTGTTACAGGTTGTGATGATTTTTGAAGTGTCAATAGAAGATTTGAATCATTTAAATAATACTTTACATATGGGAATATATATGTTTACAATCGGGTGCCATGGCATAATTTTATAAAAGATAAAGTACAAAATTGAACGCAGTACAAATATTTTTAAGTACACACTTTAAAAAAATGAGCCCTATTATTTGTTTTCCTTAACACGTCGATGACAGTACTGTTCTTTTTTTTTTCTTTCTGTGATCGTGATGTTTTTTCGCGTAACTACGTTTTGTCTGACAGTTTGTCTGTTGAGTTGGAGAAAGTTTGGAAAGAAGTGTTATTAATGATTTGGTTGTGATGATTTTTGTAGTGACAGTAGAATATTTGAATGTTACTTTACATGTAAAAAGATATTTATTCACATTCGGGTGCCATGACATAATTTTATTAAAGAAAAGTATAAAATTGAACGCTATACAATTATCTTTAAGTACACACTCAGAAAAAATGAGTGTCATTGTTTGTTCTCCTAAACACGTCGATGATATTTTTGTGTTCTTCTTTTCTGTGACAGTGATCGTTTTTCGCGTAACTATGTTTTATCTGACAGTCTGTTGCGTTGGAGAAAGTTTAGAAAGAATTGTTTTTAATAATTTGGTTGTTACAGGTTGCGATGTTTATTTTAGTGTCAAAAGATTATTTGGGTCATTTAAATAGTACTTTACATATATATCCTTAGGGTGCAATGACATAATTTTAAAAAAGATAAAGTATAAAACTGAGTGCTGTGTGTTGGAGAAAAGTCGGTAAGAAGTGTTTTTAATGATTTAGTTGTTACAGGCTGTAGTGTTTTTTGTAGTGTGCCAATAAAATATTTATATTTAATTCATACTTTACATATATATTCACGATTGGGTGCAATGACATAATTTTATATATGATAAATTATAAAACTAAACGCTGTATAAATATCATTAAGTACACAATAAAAAATGAGTTATTATTTTTTTCTCTTAAACACGTCGATGACAGTTTTGGGGGGTCTTTTTTTCTGTGTCCGTGATTTGTTTTTCGTGTAACGGCGTTTTATCTGGCAGTTAGTCTGTTGTGATGGAGAAAGTTTGGGAAGAAGTGTTACTAATGATTTGGTTGTTACCGGTTGTGATGATTTTGTATTGTCAATAGAATATTTGAGTCTTTTAAATAATACTTCAAATAAAATAATATATATGTTTACATTCGACATGACATGATTTTATGAAGTATAAAATTGAATGCTGTGTACAAATATCTTTAAGTACACACTCAGAAAAAATAGACTTGTTGTTTTTTCTCCTAAACACGTCGATGAAAGTATTGTTCTTTTTTTTCCAGAGATCGTGATTTGCTTTTGGTGTAACTGCGTTTTATCTGACAGCCTGTTGTAGTTGGAGAAAGTTTGAAGAGAATTATCATTAGTGATTTGGTTGTTACAGGTGTTGGGATAATTTTTGTAGTGTCAATAGAAGATTTGAGTCATTTAAATAGTACTTTACACATATATTAACATTTGAGTGCAATAACATAGTTTTATAAAAGATTAACTATAAAATTGAACGCTGTACAAATATTTTTAAGTACAATCTCAGTAAAAATATGAGTCCTATTGTTTGTTCTCCTAAACATGTCGATGACAGTAATGTTTCTTTTTTCTGTGATCGTGATTTGTTTTTCGTGTAATGGCGTTTTATCTGACAGTTAGTCTGTTGCATTGGAGTAAGTTTGGAAAGAAGTGTTATTAATGATTGCTAACGTTTGGTGGACACAGGTTTTAGTGTCAATAAAATATTTGAGTTATTTAAATGGTACTTAACATAATATTATATATATTCGCATTCGGGTGTCATGATATAATTTTATAAAAGAAGAAGTATAAAATTTAATGCTGTACAAATATCTTAAAGTACATAATTGGAAGAAATGAATCATATCGTTTATTCGCCTAAACACGTCGATGACAGTACTTTTTCGTCGTGTAACGGTGTTTTATCTGACAGTTAGTATGTTGTAGTGGAGAAATTTCGAAAAGATTTGTCAATAATGATTTGCTTGTTTGGGATGGTTTTTGTAGTGTTGATAAAAGGTATGGGTCATTTAAAAAGTACTTTACATAAAAGAATATATATTTTCACGTTTGAGTGCCATGGCATAAAATAATAAAATATTTAGTATGAAATTGCACACTGCTTAAATAACTTTAGGTACACGTTCCGGAGAAATTATATTTTTTACTTTAATCTCTTAAAAGCACATCTATGGCATTATATTTTTTCTCCACAAAATGATAGTTTTAGTAATACTGCTTTATCTAGCAGGTTTGTCTATTATAGTGTCTTTTGTTGAGGTAATGGAAGAATTTTGATAGAGTTTCCATAAAGGATTTGGTTGAAACAGATTTTTAGTGGTTTTGTAGTGTCAATAAGATATTTAGGCCATTTAAATAGGGACTTTGAATGTTATTACATAAATTTCATGTGTTGGTGTCATGACTTAACTTATAAATTTTTGAACATAAAACAGTTCTTATAATACCGAATAAGAATTATTTAAAACCTCAAAATTAAAAGTGAGTTTAAAACAAAATAACGAAAAAGTAACGAAATAGTGGGGAGAAAAAGAAACGTCGAATTAATATCTGAAAACTATGGGGGACAAACAAATGTTCACCTGAAAACCATAGAGAAAAAAACTGCTCAAGTAAAAAAAGAGATTATCTTTAATCTCCTTAAAAAAACAGAAAATTTTAATAACCATCATGGAAGGAATAATATCATAATGTTTTTAAGATAAAAAATACGTGTCCTTCAAATTTAAAATATTCGAATGATCCTATAATAATAGGAAGCCTTAATTAATAAAGAAGCTGCCAAAGATGTATCACGGTGTAAAATCGTTAAAAAAAACTCTTTTTGAAATAATTTTAATTGCCTCTAAGAAAACTTAAGAGATATTTTTATAAATGCGAAATTCAATAATAATTAACGTTGTATATAAATGGGAAAAAGAAAGTTCTTTTTCGTCCTTTTTGTTTGGAAGTTAATTGAAAATTTTTGTCTATAATGTCAGACATTTAAATAAACATTAAACTTTTGTTTAATGTTTATTTAAATTCAATTTTAAATTATAGAACAAAAGCATATTTTTAAAAAGTTCAAATACTATTATAATTTGTTTATAATCACTATTTGATTAAATGGATTAAGCTTACAAAACAATATTAATTTAAAATTCAGACATTACTTTGATTAATTATGAAACTTTAAACACAAAATAAGTATAGAAAGTATATAGTTTAAAAATTAGTATAGAATATTATAATTTTAATAGTTATAAGCACACAATTCCGTTCTTGTTGTCCTTGTTCATTTCGGGGTAAAAATAAACGTTATAAGAAGTTTTTATATCATAAAAATCTGTGTGGGAGAGAGAAAGTATAATAAATTCTCTCTAAATCACTTCAAGCAATATGGTGGACAAAACTCTAATAAAAAATACTAACAACAACTTGAAAAATAATCAATGAATTCGAACATTTAAAAAACACAAGAAAAGTAAAACGATGAAAAATATTATATTCTTATTTAATTCAAGCTTTCTTTAAAAAAAACCTTATAAATTATGTATCTGCAATAGTTAAATTGTAGTTTAGACATAAATTAATTTTTCGGATTAAATCGTTTTCAAAAACTAACAAAACGTCTTACAATATCTAAAAAAATTTATAAGAAAAACGGTAAAAAGCTATACTTGCAAAAACTAGGTAACCAATATATTCTGTTTAACTAAGGCTTAATTTAACTCTAAGATAAATAATAAAAAATAATGTGCAAAAGATTCATCACAACATAGAATACATTTAATAAATAATATTATCTATACTATATACCAATCGTAAATACAAACAATGTGTAAATGCTTCATTGCAATAAAGTATCCCATTTTATGAATATTATTAACCATTCTATATACAAATAATAAATTGCAAAAATGTGTAAATGCTACTTCATCGCAGCAAAATATATATTTTACGAATAATATTATCTATACTATTATATACAAATTGCAAATTCAAATAATGTGTAAATCTTCCTTACAGCAAAGTATACATTTTCTGTGAATAATATTATCTATATTACTATATATATATACAAATCGTGAATTCAGATAAAAGAAATTTTAACGACAACTGCCTTGAAACAAACGCAAACATTTGAATTTGTGGATCAAAAGTCTATTTGTTGGGTTCGTGAATTGTCATGCTTCAAGACTATTGTTTCAGAAAATCTTGGATTCTGTTTGAAAAATATTTGATAAGTATTGGTTTAATAGAATCAAACCCAAATGGAAAACTTTTGATTACAATGTTCGGACGGAACTCCCTATTGGGTTTTCGAAAATAGTTCCTCCTGCACAAAATAAAGTCAACAATCAATAGACTAAGAGATTTTTTCTTGTTGTTGTATAAATATTGAGGCAAGGATTGAATAAAGGAAATTCTATTGAATGCTTCCACGGTATTTATAAAAAACGTTAATACAAAATTTTTACCATTAAAATAAAACATCGTTTTTTTACCTTATCTCTCTAATCACATGTGATATTATTTTTTCATTAATTTTTTTCCTTCATAAATTTTTAGTAACATAAAATAATGATTTTTATTCAAAGGGGCATCATTTAACACATGAAATAAATCCTAACAAATGCAAAAAGTAAGGCACCCCCAAATATTTTTAATGCTTTCCTTCACTTAAAAACTAAATTTACTTACATTGTAGATATTTATTCATCAAATTGTTTTCATTCTCTAAATATGCATAAAATTTGCATAAATAATTAATGTTTTTAAATATTAAATAACTAAAATTCTCAAACAAAAGAAAATCATCTGAATTTTATTATATTTTGCAAAGGTGTGTATAGCTATATCCAAACTTTGTTGCAAATGCTTTTATAATTAAAAAAACATTCCTACCTGTCTGAGTAACACTTTAAATTAAAATTTAAAAAAATCTTTTCTAGCTCAAATACACAGACGTTTATTACTTTAATAATTTCCTTTTGCCTAGAATTTATCTTCGTGGTAGATAAATTTTTTTTTCCGGTAATTCCCTTTGTTTATTTTTCTACCACATTATCTTTAAAATATTTCCGTCTTAAATGCAAAATTCTGTACTGTAAATCTCTTTCCTTTCGTTTAAGAGATTTTAGGAGAGCGCAGAAGTCCAGTGATATTAATTATGCAGATTTTTCGTATTTAGTTACAAAATGGGCGCATTAGGACACTTTTTTTTCTAGTAGCTAAAGGTATTGTGCTAAGTCTTAATTATATATATATTTTTTTATTTTTATGTACCATAAAGTTTGAGTGATATAGTTATAGTATAGATAAAAAAAACAGTATATTTAATAAAAGTTATGGCAAAGATTTAAAATAAAATGTTATATGTTGAGGATTACAAAAATTTAAATTGACTTATTCATTTTTAATGTACATTTAATATTGGAAAAAATTCGTTATTAAAGAGGATTATTAGGGAAAGAGGAAAATGTTTTACGTCGAGTTTTGTTAAAAGTACTTAAATTACAAAGCATTGAAATTTTCAACTCTTTTCATTTAAATGATCTTTTTATGTTAACCCAATAATTTATTTTAAATGTTTCCGATTTTTTTATCTAAAAACTAAAAAAAATTATTTAAATTTTATCTAAAATTCACCGTTCCTTCATAGATTTATTATTTCAAGCTTTTCAAAATTATTCTAACCATTTAAAAAATTGCATCTTTTAAAATCTCAGTTAATTGTTATTTAAACTTTCTCATTCTAAACTAAACATGTTTATAAAAGTATCGATATAAAAATAAATTCAACGACTCAACATCTTTTTACACTTCCAAAACTTTTTTTAGCCAAAATTCACTATTCTAAAATACAATTAAAATAGTTAACAGGGAATAAAAAATTTAAAAAATTACTCCTCCTACTACTTGAAAAATTTCAGATTCATTATTCAGGAAAACACTTTAAAATTCACAATTGTAACCTTTTCAAAATCCACTTCCAACACATAACTGTAACTTAACACCTAAAAAATACGCAACAACTAAATAACTTAATTAACTACACTAACTAGTACTACATAATTGAAATGTATCCTATTAGGACCTATTTTTTCAAGTAGCTGAAGATATAGGGCTTAAGTCTTAATTATATATATTCTTCAAAGTTTTACACTTCTATACTTAACATCATACCCTTAAATTATTTATATTCCTAATACACAAACATTATTTATTTATGACAGTATTTATACAGTCGTTCGTATTTAGTTAGAATACCTGGAACGTTTGTCGGAGGTAAGTGACGTACATGGAAAAGGAAATTAGAAAATAAGTGGACAGCGAAATTCAAATTGACAGTACGGGTCTTTCTGGAATTCAAGGAGCTAATTTCTCTTGACATTTCGCTGTAGTGTTTTGACAATCATGCAACTAACACTTGTCATATTTCGGAGAAAAAATTTTAGCATAATTTCGAACACGTTGAACTCAAAAAACTTGTGTTGACTTTCAACACAAAAACAAATTGCTTTTCCAGTTATTAAAAGTTGTGTTGAAACAATACAGAAATTTTTTTGCGACCAAATATTAAATATTTGCATGGTTAGCCCAAAAATAGTGAAGGATTGCGTATGCATTCTACCGAAATGTAGTTGTGATCTTTAATGTTTAGGATAATCAGCTATACTAAAGCTTTAAAAATATGTATTACGTTACTTTAAAATGAATGTTATACATAATTTAAGAAACGATGTAATATAGTTTTTTTTCAATCGCACATCGATATAATAATCGTCTCTTCTCGGGATCACCAATTGTGTTGTAAAAACACAATAACACAATTTCGTGTTCGTATATCATCAAAACAATTTTTGTATTGAAATAACTCAATATTAGAATGTTGTCCTTTTTACTCAATTCTTGTGTTCCACTTGGGTGGTTTGAACTGAAGTTTTTTCTAAGTGTAAAGCGGCGAGGTCGAAAAGTGAGAGCAGAAAGTTTGAACTATTTATAGAATGGAAGTGTCGAAGGCGGTTTCGATCTCACTACACATAAGATCACTAGGTTTAAGGGTCAATGTCCTACCGACTTGGCTACTTGCTATTGAGTGAAATGCGTTTGAAAATAAGTATAACGGATTGTCCCATATACTTGCACATTGCATCGAAAAGTACACAGTTAAAAGTTTGGCGCTTTGTTTCACCATAATAATAAGTTCTTATACAGAGGAAAGGGCTGTGTGGTAAAATGTTTCATTATATTTTAGGTATTCGGTTGAACAATTTTCCAGGTTTCGTCTCCAAATCCTGAGAAAGGGTTCGACCGAATACCGAAAATATGGTAAAACATTTCACCACACAGCCGTTGCAGCTACAAGAAACCATAATTTTGTAAGAAACCAAACTTTTAATAGTATATAGTATTAATTAAAATGATGATGACAAATGATGAATAATGATAAATGATTCGACAACAGTAAATAAAATGTTTTTTATTGAAAAGCGTTACCCTTTAGATACTTAACCAAGAGAGCGACTTTTTATTGTTATGCTAAGTGAACCCAAGCTTAATGTGAAATTTATTTATCATCTAATGGTTTCACATCGTTTTGGCCCGTAGGAGTAACTTTGTAACAAGCTTTTCTCTTTAACAACTCCTCATAAAATAAACTTATTCAAACCTTTGGGGCTCTTTTCCATTAACTGATGACTAAAAGTAATAAGTAAAAAATAAGTCAGGCACGAAAATTGAAATGGTGGGTTTTATTCTTGGGCCAAGTTGCCCAATCCACAGTATTATTCCTTTCTAATAAACAAAAAATGTCATTTCCAACTTTTTCACACCAACACCACGATTTCGTTTAACAAAAGGACTGGATGAAGAGCCTATATTTAGAAGTAAACGGGATGCCGGTAAATTGCCAGTTGCCTGCGCTCGGGACATAATTGTGCACAAATAACTTGCTGGTGCGGACAATTTCTGAATCGAAAATCCATGCTATACTATTATTGTAAGAGCACAAGGCACGTTCTGCAATTAACAAACATATATAATGTAATTTTCTAATACATGTTAGTTTTCAAGCAAGAAACTGTAAAATAAAAATATGTTTTGCACAATTTTTTTCCGGTAATATAATGCAAGTAAAACAAGAAGTTCATAAAGAACTAAAATAGCCTACTTTCCTGTTACTTAAATACTTACTGAAGTTATAATCGGAAAAAAAACTAGGTTCCTAAAGTAAATATCATCAACAGCCGTTTCTACACTAGATTTATACACATTAGAAAAAAAAATCGAAACACAGCACCCAGCTATAATTTAAACTTCTAAAAGCCAAAATCAACTATTTTCCTTAATATTCGTTCGCAAATTAATTAAATGTTATTTATCATCTGCTCGTGATTTATTTGTAGTTCGAAGAATAAATATTTATTAATAACAAAAGTAACGAAACTACTCCGAACTGCATTAAAAAATAAGAAATGTAAATTAAAACTAAGCATAATTGCATGCAAAAGTATGCCTTGCCGCTTTCTTGGTAGATAAATAATGAATAATCAAAGAATCAAAATGTGCTACATTTTATGACGTCATTCCAAACTGATTCATGAAAATATTATTTTGCTTCAAATATGTTTAAATAAATAAAGTTTCTCATGCCATTGTTGATTTGGCAACAGTGATTTAAATGACTCAAAATTGAATTTCAATGCTAATTCAACGGGAAATTCGCCGACAGATAGTAGATTTATGTCCGTCCGGACGTACAGACAGACGGACAAAAAGTATGAAAGTTGGGTCTCTGAGGTCATAGCTTTCTGACAAAAAAAGAATTTTTAAGATCCGATGGATAGAACCGATTTTGGAAGGGGGGGGGGTACGGACAGACAGACGGACAGACGGAAAGACAGACAAACATACGAACAGACAGACATACGAACAGACAGACAGATGGACATCAACCGCATTTCAATACCTACAGCGATTTAAATGACTCAAAATTTAATTTCAATGCTAATTCAATGGGAAATTCGCCGACAGATAGTAGATTTATGTCCGTCCGGACGTACAGACAGACGGACAAAAAGTATGAAAGTTGGCTATCTGAGGTCATAGCTTTCTAACAAAAAAAGAATTTTTAAGATCCGATGGATAGAACCGATTTTGGAAGGGGGGTACGGACAGACAGACAGACGGACATCGACCGCATGTCAATACCTACTTTTTCATTTTTTTAATTCTTTCGAATTAAAAAAAAGAAAAGTAGGCTAAAAAAAAAACCTGTATTGATTTTAATTCTTAAATAAAAGTTTTAGTATTTAAAACATTTTACTTGTCAAATATATTGTTGAAAACACTGCAAGCTATGTAAAAATACGCTGTAATTATCAAAAGGTTAAATAAAATTAAACTCCTTATTCAATGGAAAGTTCGATGCTTGGCGATTATTCTTCTTTACACTTGCCTATCTCGCCCCTCTGGCGATATTTTATGGCGCATTTTAAGTTAAATTGTGTTGCATCGAGTAAAAAAGCGATGATCATTATCGGCTCATTAGGAATGTCCGTCACACACTCTCAGGCACTTTTCCTTTTATCTCTTTAACGCTTCGTTTAAAAGCATCTGTCCAAACTTTTTAGGAACCATCATTTATCTCGTTTTGTTGCTCATTTTTGTTGCTCGTTTTATCGACTGGGCATTATGGAATCTGGGTAAAAATAATCCAGCTTCAAAGAATGGGATTATTTTTAGTCAAGAGAATTACTTAGGTAGAATTCTCTTAGTCGAGGGAATTATTTTTATGGAATTCTCTTAGTCAAGAGAATTACTTCGTCAGGATTTTCCTTTGACTGAGCAAAGATTTTCAATAATCTCTAGATACGGACATATTTGACGTAATCACTTGTAATCTCTAAAGAGAACATAAATGTACGCAACGATTAGAAATAAGACGAATAAATTTAATATTAAGTTAGAGGGTGTATCTAATTGTCTTATTAATTACATATTTTAAATTGCATTCTTGTACAACTAAAATAATTTTGACATTAGGTTCTGGGTATATTTTATGTTTGAAAAATCTAGTGCAAGGATATTTGCGACTTTTAATTTCATTAATTCCTATTTTTTATGGAATCGCGAAAAAAAGTTGATTCTAACTTATTTTTTTAATGCAATTTCTTTTTTATGCAGAATGCAATGTGATATTGCCCTTATTATTTACTAGGAGACTATGTATTGAATATTTTATTATCAATTTATTCATGCACAGTATCAAAGAATAATAATATAGCTCTTTAGATCACTGAGCACCAAAAACCTTGGTATTATCAACGTGTATCTTTCCAGCTGTATCAAGGACTTTTTTATCAATATTAATATTAAAAATTTGCTATTTTATTTGATTATATGGTTTAGTTTTTAGGGTCATTGGTATTATTAAACCCAGCCTTATCCTTGCGACTAATCTGTAACACATCCAATAAAATCTTTTAAATTTTAAATTTCGATCAAATGGCGAGGTTGACATTTGCACCACGAATGAATTTAATGTGTATCAGTTCAATTATAGACAGAATTATTAACTTAACCATTACTTTCAGTGTTCGACGGATCCATTTATAGAAACTTCTTCATCTTTCCCAAGAAGTTTCATTTTCCAACTGAACCTTCCTAGCAAAAAAAGTACTTTTATGTACTCCTAAAATATATTTCCACGTAGCCCAAACGATTTTTCTCAAACTATATTCATAAGCTCCTAGTGAGATTCCAGTTTCCTCATGTGTCAACGCAAAGAAATTCCGACGAAATCTTATCCCCTACTTTCAGAAGAGGAGTTTTTTTCCAGAAAACTCTTCAAAATCCCAAAATCTCGTATCCGCCTGACAATCATTTCTGGCGGGAGACATCTTCTCCCCAGTTGACTATACCTCCAGTATCTCAGAGTTAAAGAGGCATAGCGCTAGTTTTTCATATTCTTGTAAATAACATACATATTTGACGACAGCCCGAAAAGCATAGTAGGAAAACTTTAGTCTTAAAACCTAGGCATTTTCGTACCCCTTAAAAAAATTCTTTTACAGAAAAAAACGTGCAGTTATACAGAAAAATAATGTTATTTTTAAATAAATTGTTCTGTAAAAATCTGTTGTTTAAAGTAGAAACAGTTTTTCTGTTCTAGAGTGCAACCAAAAAAGAAATTTAACTGTTTGTTGAAACTGTGTGCGGAAGTAACTCAGTTGGGTGATCGTTAGACCGAAGATCTTCAGGGCCGTGGTACGAGACCGGGTGCGACGGACTATTATAGCTAGTAATAGTAAAAAAGAAACGTTTAAACTTATAAAAAATTTATGAAAGTACTTTTTCAAAACTAAATTTTTAGACTGATTTTTTAAGGCGTCATTTTAAGCCACGATGTGCAAATTATAATAAAAGTGTAAATTGTCAATCATGTGTTATTTTCAGTTTTATATCAAAATTGCAAAAAACTATCCCTTCTATAGTTGAATCCCTTTGGTTCTGAAGTATATAGATTGTACCCCTTTGCTTTTGGAATATAATATTTATTTCAAAGGCTATGAGAAAGCTGCTCAGTGCCCGTTCTCGACAATTTTCGAAAGTTTGAGGGAGGAAAATAGAACTGTCTTTTTATTCGCCGATTTTTTCCTAGTCTCAATTCTGAATTTTAATTATTTTTTCGATGAAGTATCTTTGTCAGACGTAGCAATTATTTATATACTTAAAAAATCAGACACTTTTTGACAAATATAAATTGATTCAGCTTCTAACAATACTTTTGTTTTACTATCTATGTTGTATTTTATATATTAAATCTAAAATTTGAATCTTTTTATTATCTTTGTACATAATCATTTATACATTAAAAGCTTAAATTAATCACCCTTTTCCCTTAAAAATAGTTTAATTAAAAAGAATATTTTTGAGAAAATATATGATACCATTTTTGGCATGGGATTAAAAAATATTTCATACGATTTCTAAGATGATTCATTTTATTTACAATTAATGTATCAATTAAACATTTTAAAAACTTGTTTTCAAAATATATATCATAATTCATAATTATGCTTTGAACACCATCTCAACCTACTTTTAATTTAAATTTTAATGCATGAAAGGTCTTTGATTATAAATTAAATATTTCTGAGTTGACTCATACAGATAAACTTACGCCCCAAAACTTTTACAAATACTAATGAACCGATTCTTACTAAACTTGACATATGCATGTTATTAACATCACCATTGAAAATTTCAAATTCTACAGCACAAAGCTTATGGTTTTTAAAGAGTTACAAATTATAATAAGTTTAGTTTAGCTTAGTTTAGTTTAGTTTGAATTATCGTCGCACTAGAGCTACACGAGGGCTATTGGCGACGAGCGTCGTATTTTAGAACCACAGCAAATTATAATAAGAGCTTCGAGGAAGTTGTGAATAAATTGCTTAATTTAAAGTCCTACGCAAGTGACACAATTGATCACTTCGTTTCGTTTTGCAAAGCAGAAAGCAGACGTTTGATAAATGTAAGCTAATTACTTAGGTTCGGATGAATAATAATATTTTGTTTAATTGAACATTTTGATAGCCACTTTTTTGTAAATAGACTGTAACATTTTTTTTTTAAAGTTTACCTTGATTATTACGTGTAACGTCTGGAGCAAGTCAATAAAACGTCTGTTATTTGTAGATTCTTCAGCAAAAAATCATAGAACCTTCAACAGTTTGCAAGTGCATAAGCAATCATAAATGTTGTGAAACAGAAAGGATCGTGAAAAAAAGTGACGATTCTATCAAACTGGCGTAGAGTAGTGAGTAAAGTGACGTTTTTACAATCAAAAGATTAAAAAATTGAGTCTTGCCCGGGGACAAGGTTAGCTTCGATTACTGAACTTTTACAAATTACAGCTATAGAAGCTGCACACTGTTATGTAGAATGTTATAAGCTAGAAGAACAATATTAGTTGTAGTGAGGTAAAATTTTACAAACGGAAAAAGCTACTCCTTTTGTATAAGCTTTCTTCTTTCTGTTGTCTAAGATTAATTACTTTTATAAAGAAAGATGTCCCCACAAAGCTGGAAGCAGCG